>JAUIMM010000477.1:0-600000 GCA_031769625.1 Taudactylus pleione | reverse complement strand
CGTCCGGCGTCGGATTCTCGCGAGAGCCGAGTGACGTTCGGCCTCAATAAAAAGGCGCGGCGCCCGGCAGTCGGCGCCATTTCTCGCGTGACGCGTAGTTAGGTAGTTAGCTAGTGCGCTGTCTGTTCTAGTGTTAGATAGATTAGAGTAGGCAGTGCTCTGTGACTTTACTGGGCATAAGCCCTTGTGTGTGCTCCGTGACTGGGCATAATAAGCCCACTGTGTGTATGTGTACTCTACTACTCACTGTATTATACAAGCTCCGTGACAACTGACAGGGCATAGCCCACTGAGTGTATTATACAAGCTCCGTGACAGGGCATAGCCCACTGAGTATTATACAAGCTCCTTGACAGGGCATAGCCCACTGTGTCTATTATACAAGCTCTGTGACAGGGCATAGCCCACTGTGTCTATTATACAAGCTCCGTGACAGGGCATAAGCCCACTGAGTGTATTATACAAGCTCCGTGACAGGGCATAAGCCCACTGAGTATTATACAAGCTCCGTGACAGGGCATAGCCCACTGAGTGTATTATACAAGCTCCGTGACAGGGCATAGCCCACTGAGTATTATACAAGCTCCTTGACAGGGCATAGCCCACTGTGTCTATTATACAAGCTCTGTGACAGGGCATAGCCCACTGTGTCTATTATACAAGCTCCGTGACAGGGCATAGCCCACTGAGTGTATTATACAAGCTCCGTGACAGGGCATATGCCCACTGAGTATTATACAAGCTCCGTGACAGGGCATAGCCCACTGAGTGTATTATACAAGCTCCGTGACAGGGCATAGCCCACTGTGTCTATTATACAAGCTCCGTGACAGGGCATAAACCCACTGAGTATTATACAAGCTCCGTGACAGGGCATAAGCCCACTGAGTATTATACAAGCTCCGTGACAGGGCATAAGCCCACTGAGTATTATACAAGCTCCGTGACAGGGCATAGCCCACTGTGTCTATTATACAAGCTCCGTGACAGGGCATAGCCCACTGAGTGTATTATACAAGCTCCGTGACAGGGCATAAGCCCACTGAGTATTATACAAGCTCCGTGACAGGGCATAAGCCCACTGTGTCTATTATACAAGCTCTGTGACAGGGCATAAGCCCACTGTGTCTATTATACAAGCTCCGTGACAGGGCATAGCCCACTGAGTCTATTATACAAGCTCCGTGACAGGGCATAAGCCCACTGAGTATTATACAAGCTTCGTGACAGGGCATAGCCCACTGAGTGTATTATACAAGCTCCGTGACAGGGCATAGCCCACTGTGTCTATTATACAAGCTCCGTGACAGGGCATAAGCCCACTGAGTATTATACAAGCTCCGTGACAGGGCATAGCCCACTGAGTGTATTATACAAGCTCCGTGACAGGGCATAGCCCACTGTGTCTATTATACAAGCTCCGTGACAGGGCATAAGCCCACTGAGTATTATACAAGCTCCGTGACAGGGCATAGCCCACTGTGTCTATTATACAAGCTCCGTGACAGGGCATAGCCCACTGGGTCTATTATACAAGCTCCGTGACAGGGCATAGCCCACTGAGTGTATTATACAAGCTCCGTGACAGGGCATAGCCCACTGTGTCTATTATACAAGCTCCGTGACAGGGCATAGCCCACTGAGTGTATTATACAAGCTCCGTGACAGGGCATAGCCCACTGTGTCTATTATACAAGCTCCGTGACAGGGCATAAACCCACTGAGTATTATACAAGCTCCGTGACAGGGCATAGCCTACTGTGTCTATTATACAAGCTCCGTGACAGGGCATAGCCCACTGAGTGTATTATACAAGCTCCGTGACAGGGCATAAGCCCACTGAGTATTATACAAGCTCCGTGACAGGGCATAAGCCCACTGAGTATTATACAAGCTCCGTGACAGGGCATAGCCCACTGTGTCTATTATACAAGCTCCGTGACAGGGCATAGCCCACTGAGTGTATTATACAAGCTCCGTGACAGGGCATAGCCCACTGTGTCTATTATACAAGCTCCGTGACAGGGCATAGCCCACTGAGTGTATTATACAAGCTCCGTGACAGGGCATAGCCCACTGTGTCTATTATACAAGCTCCGTGACAGGGCATAAACCCACTGAGTATTATACAAGCTCCGTGACAGGGCATAGCCTACTGTGTCTATTATACAAGCTCCGTGACAGGGCATAGCCCACTGAGTGTATTATACAAGCTCCGTGACAGGGCATAAGCCCACTGAGTATTATACAAGCTCCGTGACAGGGCATAAGCCCACTGAGTATTATACAAGCTCCGTGACAGGGCATAGCCCACTGTGTCTATTATACAAGCTCCGTGACAGGGCATAGCCCACTGAGTGTATTATACAAGCTCCGTGACAGGGCATAAGCCCACTGAGTATTATACAAGCTCCGTGACAGGGCATAAGCCCACTGTGTCTATTATACAAGCTCTGTGACAGGGCATAAGCCCACTGTGTCTATTATACAAGCTCCGTGACAGGGCATAGCCCACTGAGTCTATTATACAAGCTCCGTGACAGGGCATAAGCCCACTGAGTATTATACAAGCTTCGTGACAGGGCATAGCCCACTGAGTGTATTATACAAGCTCCGTGACAGGGCATAGCCCACTGTGTCTATTATACAAGCTCCGTGACAGGGCATAAGCCCACTGAGTATTATACAAGCTCCGTGACAGGGCATAGCCCACTGAGTGTATTATACAAGCTCCGTGACAGGGCATAGCCCACTGTGTCTATTATACAAGCTCCGTGAAAGGGCATAGCCCACTGTGTGTATACAAGCTCTGTGACTCCAGTTCATAGTGATAAAGTAATATGGATCACGAGAATGAACTGAGAGGAGAGCAGAAACAACATGTAAATGCTAGCATTGCAGCGGCTGGAAGTCCATCACTTTTATCTAAAGCTGATGCTCAAGGGCGTAGAGGCTTTAAAACCTTAGGGAACCTGAAATCAAAAAATTTAGATTTTACAGGGGTAAAGACAAAAAAAAAACCTCTAAAGACTACTACTTTTGCAGAGAAACAGAAAATTGGCAACATACCATTCACCACACGTAGCGGCAAGGAAAGACTCAGGCTTTGCCCTTTATTTCTGAGTGGTGGTTCTGCAGCTGTCAGTGAGGCATCTTGTGCCTCTCGTGATGATAAAAGACCTTTTCAATCAGACTATAGAAGTGTGAAAAAATTTAAAACCAATAAGGCAGTCGAACAAACTGTGTTTTTTGAAACACAAATGTCAGAAATCCCTGAGGAGAGTCTAAGTGGGTCCACAAGTGGCATTTCTATGTGTAAGCCTGACCTTTCAGAGAAGCCGCCCTCCACAGTTTCTTTTCCATCTGTAGTTGTGGGGATGAGCAGTATTGCCGAGGACATAGAAATTGAGGATGCCACCGTGGAATTGCAAGAGGATGAGAGGAATATATGTGCAGCTGATGCTGGCACTAATGAGGATGTTGAGGATGAGGATATTATTTGTATAAGTCAGGCACCAGTGGAAGCAGCTCTTGGCCAAGATAAGAAGGCCATTGCCATGCCTGGGCATAGAATCAAGAAATCCACATCTTTTGTGTGGAATTACTTTTACCCAAACCCTGACAACGTTTGTCAAGCCATTTGTAGCCTCTGTGAGACCACAGTTAGTAGAGGTAGGGACGTTAAACATCTAGGAACCTCTACGCTATTACGTCATCTGCAGCGAGCTCATGACAGGTGTTTGATAACAGAAACTACTGCAAAAAAAATAACAACAAGCAGTCCAGCATTAGCTAGATGCCTTCTCTCTACTAAATCCCAGCACCTGCAATCTCCGCCGACAACACCTTCCTCCTCAATATCCTCAGGAATGATCAGTGGTAGTACAACATCCAATTTATTAGTGCTAAGTCACGGTGACTCCTCCAATTTCCAGGACACCTCAGAAGAAACTGAATCTTTGAGCGCTAGGCCTGCTGCTGCTGCTGCTGGTGGATCTTCATCCCAGAAGTGGACAAAGAAGACTACTAGTAGTATACCAAAAAAACAATTGACTGTTAAAGAATCTCTTGCAAGGGGAAGCAAGTATGACAGCTCTCACCCTGTCGCACAGCGGATCACTGACGCCATGACAGCTATGCTAATATTAGATCTGCGTCCAATATCCTCAATTAATGCAGTGGGATTTACACAGCTAGTTGAGGTCATGTGTCCCCGGTACCAAATTCCATCTCGGTTTCATTTTACCCGAAAAGCCATTCCTCGGCTGTACCAGGACGTTAAACAGAACCTAATTATTGGTCTGCAAAATGCTATTGTACCCACTGTCCACTTAACCACAGATATGTGGACAAGCGGTAGTGGACAAACTAAAGATTACATGACTGTGACAGCCCACTGGGTGGGTGAATCGCCTTCAGCAGCAGCAGTATCTAACAAACAACACCAGCTCATTCAGAGGCAGGCAACTCTGTGCATCACCGGATTCAATAAGAGGCATACCGCTGACAACCTCTTAGAAAAACTAAGAGATGTCATAGAAACATGGCTTACCCCACTTGGACTCTCCTCAGGATTTGAGATTTCTGACAATGCTACAAATATAGTGAAAGCATTACAGCTGGGTGAATTCCAACACATCCCCTGTTTTGCTCACACAATAAACTTAGTGGTGCAGGGTTTTTTAAAAAACGACAGGGGCGTTCAGGAGATGCTGTCTGTGGCCCGAAAAATTTCGGGACATTTTCGGCATTCAGCAACAGCGTGCAGGAGATTGCAGCACCTGCAAGAGCAGTTTAATTTGCCCTGCCATCAACTGAAGCAAGAAGTGGTAACGAGGTGGAACTCAACCCTGTATATGCTTCAGCGGATGGAGGA
Source organism: Taudactylus pleione (assembly GCA_031769625.1). Lineage (NCBI taxonomy): Eukaryota > Metazoa > Chordata > Amphibia > Anura > Myobatrachidae > Taudactylus > Taudactylus pleione. The sequence goes on along the minus strand of JAUIMM010000477.1, from coordinate 595,124 downwards.
GCAGCAAAAAGCCATCCATAGCTATACGACAAGCCATGACATTGGGAGAGGAGGGGGAATGTACCTTACCCCAGCACAGTGGAGAGTACTTTCTGTCTTGTGCAAGGTGCTCAAACCATTTGAAGTTGCCACTTGTGAAGTGAGTGCTGACACTGCTAGCTTGAGTAAGGTGATTCCCCTGATTTCGCTTTTGGAAAAGCAGCTGGAGAAATTGAAGGATGATATTAAACAAAGTGATTCCGCAAAGTATGCTGGACTGATAGATCAAGTCCTTTGTTCGCTTCGCCAGGATCCACGGGTGGCCAAGATCTTGAAATCTGATCATTATATTTTAGCAACCATTCTTGATCCTAGGTTCAAGTCATATGCTGTGTCTTTCTTTACAACTGACCCAGATCTTAAAAGAACCAAAGCGCTCCTGGTGAGCAAGTTGGCAGCTGAAGTGACACATGGCACTACGATGACGTCTCCTCCTTCGGTTTCTGCAGCAGCAGCCAGAAAAAAATGCACCTTTTCCAAAAGACCCAGTGGTGATGCAGATAAGTCAAGTCAACATTTTGACATCTGGTCGGGTCTAAAAGATTTGCCCAACACCAGTGACACCTCTACCGCAACTCCATCTAATACGATTACCATCCAAAGAATGGTGGAGGATTATTTTCAGGACACCATACACGTAGACATGTCACAGAGTCCCTTCGAATATTGGAAGAAAAAAAAGGCAATTTGGAGACCCTTGTATAAACTGGCTTTGCATTATTTAAGCTGCCCACCCTCCAGTGTGTACTCGGAGAGAGTTTTCAGTACAGCCGGGAACCTTGTGAGTGAACGACGAAGGAGGCTACTTCCACAAAATGTAGAAAAAATGATGTTCATTAAAATGAACTGGAAATTTCACGAGGAAAACCTTTCTCACCAATCACGTCACAGTACAGATACTTCTGTAATGGTAGATTCCAGCGGGGATGAACTGATATTGTGTGAGGAATCGGATGATGTACACACTGATGAGGGTGAGGATGGCAATGATGGTGACATCATGCCACTGTAGACCTGTTGCCTTTAGTAGATTGGAAGATTTTTTTGTGGGGGCCCAAACAAACCAAGCACTTCAGCCACAAAGTGGCAGTACCTGTCGCTGAAATGCTTTGTTTGTTAAAGTGTGCATGTCCTTTTTAAGATCCAACATAAAGGGTGGGTGGGAGGGCCCAAGGACAATTCCATCTAGCACTACCTTTCATTTCTGCCACTGCTGTGTGGCATAGTTTCATAGATGTGCTTTAAACTGTGGTGTCTGTGCCACTGCGCCGCTGCTCTGACGCTTGGTCACCAGTCAGCTCACTGCAACCTTTGGCCAATAATGGTGAAACCAATAATTTAAGCTGTGAGGTGGTCTAAATTGACTGTAAATGACTGGAAATTAATGTTATTGAGGTAAATAACACTCTAGGAAGAAAAAAAAGCCCAATTTATGTAATTTTAGCTTTTTTTGCCAATTTTGGCAAAAAATCCAAATCCAAAGCCAGTCACCGCAGTTTGGCAAATCCAAATCCAAAGCCGGATGACGAATCAGAACCAAATCCAAATCCGGCAAAAATGGTCCGGCGCACATCCCTATGGTGAATAGAGGCCAACATCTGAAAATTCTGTCAATGTCCCAATATTATGGACCTGACTGTATATATATATAAAACACATACATATTTATACATATATATACATACACTTCACACACACATACATACATACATACAAAAAAAAACCCCTAAACTCATAGCATATTTTAAAACAGGAGCCGTTTATTTATTTTACCATCACCAATGGTATCTGAAATACACATATTTAACTCCACCTCCCTTGGATCAGTCACTGGATGGTCCTACCTGATGGCGGAGGGTCCCTCCCTCTTAAAGTTCTAACAAAGTGGTCTGTAATGTGTACCACTCAGTCCCAGTCCTGTCAGCATGTCACTTACTTTATTCTCCCTATCCCACATGGTTGATGCTAGATCTTATGTGGCTAAAGGACCTCTGTGACGTATCAACCACGTGACCGCTGCAGGAGGCTGGACCGCTCCTGCGTTACCATCCACTAGGGCATAGAGGGGGAACAAATATTCCCGAAGCATGGTAAGCACAGCGAGCCCATAAGGGGACACTTTTGGTCCCCCGGTAGCATCCCCGCCCCTTTCATGCCGGGTCACGTGGGTGTGACCTCACAGGTCCCCTGTAGCCCACTATTCTAGTCATAACCCTATCCACATGCTGGGTTGCTCCAGCGGCAGTCATCTTTGCGAAAGACGCAATGACTCATGGGATTTGTAGTTTATCTTCACTTCTCAGACTCTGAGCAGTACAAGAAAAACTACAAATCCCATGTCACTCCACTTCTCTGGCTGGCGAGGTGCCGTCTCTCCACCCAATTGTATGTGCCAGGTCCCAGCTGACGCTCGCAACTGGCCCCAGCCTCTGCTGCCTGCAGGATCAGTAGGTGGACAGGGCTAGGGCTGTGTGCGGTACGTGGGGCGATCACCCTGATCAACCCCTGGATCCGCCACTGCAAAACACGCGAATGATGCGAGAACATCGTGATTGTCACCAATTGGGCTTTTCTAAAATACCTGAAATACTACCAATTTTACCGCTGATCCAGCTCCCTACACCGCTACCTGATTGCAGTATACACTCACCGGCTAGTGAGTTGTATCAAACTCCGCTCCGCTCCATCCTAACCAGTGTATCATAGTGAGTACAACTGTACAATATAACAAAAAACTATTCAAATGGTTAAGCAACTGGGCTGTCTGTACTGATAGGGCATCCACTGGTGTGTATATAAGCCTTTAAACTCCCCATCGCATACCTCCCAACATTTGGTGAAGCCCAATTGGGACATCTGCGCGCTCCCAAAAAAGGGCGTGGTCTATGTGTAAAGGGGCGTGGCCTGACAACACGCCCCGTTTTCATCACTAATGGGCGTGCCCAGCATCTCCGAGATGCTGTGCTGGCCCCGGGCTCCCCCCCTACTGTGAATATTCCCGCTCTGCATAAGCTCTGCATACACGCTGCTCTGTGGTAGGGTCTCGGCTGCCGCAAGGCAGAGTGGACTTCCTGCTCTAATAGAACAGGAAGTCCACTACTGACATCAGTAATGATGTCAGTAAGGCCTCCCACAAACACCCCCCTCCCCGCCTACAAAACGGGGTGAGCTGTCACTCACCATCGACAGCCGCCCCGTCTTGTAGCGAGCCCCGTAGCGGCTGAGCTGCAGTCGCTGGACGGGGCTTGCGCATGCGCACGCCGGACGCGGCGCATGCATAGTGGGGTAACATTGAGCCACTTGCGAATGCTGTGCTAATGCCTTGCCATGTGATCGCGCATTTGCATACTTTAGTTACGTGCGAGCGTGTCTGAATCGAGCCCAGTGTCAGGCGTCTCACAGCAGCAGTGTCTCTCTCTCCTCCTCATCCTCGGCTCGCTGCCTGCCTGGCTCATCTGTGTGTTTGTTGTTGCTCCGCCTCCAGGCCCCGCCTCCAATCCCGCCCCTTACCAACCGGCTTGCACTGGGGGTTTTGCTCATGAGCACATCATATAAATAGTTTTTACCATCAAATTCTTTTGATGCGATGGTTAGTTACCATTACATCAAAAGATTCTTTGTTGGAAGCCAAGCTATCAAATGATGGTGAGCTTCTGATGTCCATCCCTACTCTGGGCTCTCTTTGCTGTCATGCACTATGTAGGTGCTATGCAGTGTGACCCATGTGTCCTTTTATGTGCCAGTAATAAATGAAACCTACAACCAACATCCTGCCATGAAAACACCCATCATATACCTAACCCATCCAATAAAGAAATATAAATATTTAGTGTCCCACACCCAGTGCTGTAGAGAGCCCAGGTACTTGGGGATGTGGCCTTATTCATGGCTATGTCTCCTTACAAAAAAAACCACCCTTAGCATACACAATGCCGCCAGTCTATATCCCGCCAACAGAAGCCCGACAAGGGACTTAAAATAGGTGTCGAAATACCAACACCTATCTTAATCCCGACGCCGGAATGCTGAAGGACGCCGGACCGATCAAGGTAAGTCCGGCCGTCCTTAGAACTTAGTCACCGGCAGCTATTGAGCCACTGGGATTTCATACCTACCCCGTGCACTCCACAGAGGTAAGCCATTTTGCCCCTCAGCCATGGCATATTCTGGGGGGGGAGGGGGCGTGAACAGTGCGATTGCTCTCCCCCTCTTAGTTTGCGCAGACAGAGGAAACTGCTGCAACGCTCAGTAATACTGGCACTGGGCTCCATTACCATGCCTTTGTAGAACGATCCCAGAGAAGCATTGCGTCATGAGGTCACACAGACCTGCTCCGCACTCCCAGAGTCCCACTTGGCACTGTGAGGTTTATTTATCAAGCGGTGAAAAACTTAGGAAGCGGACCAGTCTAGAAGTTGCCCATGGCAGCCATTCAGCTTCTACCTATTATTTTATAGACTGTACTTAATAAATGTTACTTCAAAGCTGATTGGTTGCCATGGGCAACTTCTCCACTGGTCCGCTTCACTAAGTTTTTCACTGTTTGATAAATAAACCCTGTGTCTGCACTCTGCAGTGGCTCGGAGGGCTTCCATCAGGCTCCAGCTGACCCCAGCACAGCAGCCATATGCTGGCCTGGCAGTAAATGAAGGGAGAGCCCGAGGAGAGGACTGGTGGTGAGGCCGAGTGACAAGGAAGGATGCAGCACTGTGCAGGCAGGTCAATAAACTAAAAATATATACAGTATTATTACTACTACATAATGGACGATGATTCATTTACCAGTTATTTTTATGTTATTGTTTGTGCCTAGGTTACATGTAAAATACTTGTCATATAACGTATATGATAAGTACAGTATATTAAACTGGGCACAAAAAATAACATACAAAATAATTGGTATATTAATCATCAATCATTGGCCGGGATGTACTAAAGGAAAAATGCGGTAAAAAACCCATTTTCGGGGTTTTTATCTCATTTTCGTAATGTACTAAGCCCCGGCCGCACTTTTATCGGTGCGGAGGGTAACGCCAGAAAAATCTGGCGTTACCCTATAGAAGCCTATGGGCTTTTTACCGCATCCCGCGCCCAATGCTTCGCCGCCGCCTCGTCGCCCCGCAGTCACCCAGCACTGGCCCCCACTCACCTTAGTCTCCTGGTCGCCGGCCCATGCTCTTCCTGGGTCGTCCGCCTCCTTCTCCTCCTAATCTCCTTCCAGGTGCAGGGGGCGGAGTCCCACGGAGACTCCCTCCCCCAGCGTCGGCTGCTTCGCAAAGGGCAGCTCTTATCGCACGAGCTGTCCTTTGCGATACTAATCACATACGTTAGTACATATGTGATTAGTAAGGTTGCGGTGACTGGCGGGATGTACACCGCAAGTAAGTACATCCCGCCCCCTATGTTGATGTCAGTGGTGTCTGCCGCTATAAACATCTGTATGACTCCTTGTAAGGATTGGGCCTGATTTATTACGGATCGCAACGGCGATTATGCACGCAGACGGCCGATTGTTGCGTTCTGCGAATGCGTATGCATCGCAGTGCACGTGGGCGAAGGTCTCACTGCAATCACACTGCGATCGCAGACACTACGCAGACCTCTTGTAGAGTGATTGACAGGAAGTGAGCGTTTGGGGGTGGTGACGGGGGTCCACGAAACGCAGACGTGTCAGTGAGTTTGAACGCCGTTAAAGGGGCCTGCATAAATTAACCACTGCGATGGTATACGCAGCCTGAGCTATCACTGCGTGCAACAAGGTTAGCAGTTTCTGAGTAAGGTCAGGCCTTGTACAAGTGTGCGTGAGGCTCCGATGTTACCGATGGTTTTGCTGATTTGCTAAGTATTACGGATGTGAGTAAGGGGAAGTGGGCGTCCTTATGTTAGGCTGTGACGGCACTGCGGTTGCAAACATTAGCATACTTTCACAGTGGGTCTGCGTGCATAATCAGGCCCATAGTCATAACATCTAATTTAGGATTAGGGTATTAGGGTTAGTTTAGGAGTTTGGGTTAGGGTACTACGAATAGAGTATTAAGGTTGGTGTAGCGGTTTGGATTAGGGTTAGTTTAGGGGATAGGGTATTAGCGTTGGTTTAGTGGTATGGCTTAGGGTATTAGGAATAGGGTATTAGGGTTGGTTTAGTGGTATGGCTTAGGGTATTAGGAATAGGGTATTAGGGTTGGTGTAGCGGTTTGGGTTGGGGTAGTAAGGTTATTAGGGAATAGAGTATTAGGGTTGGTTTAGTGGTATGGCTTAGGGTATTAGGAATAGGGTATTAGGGTTGGTGTAGCGTTTGGGTTGGGGTAGTAAGGTTATTAGTGGATAGAGTATTAGGGTTGGTTTAGTGGTATGGCTTAGGGTATTAGGAATAGGGTATTAGGGTTGGGGTAGCGGTTTGGGTTGGGGTAGTAAGGTTATTATGGGATAGGGTATTAGCGTTGGTTTAGTGGTATGGCTTAGGGTATTAGGAATAGGGTATTAGGGTTGGTGTAGCGGTTTGGGTTGGGGTAGTAAGGTTATTAGTGGATAGAGTATTAGGGTTGGTTTAGTGGTATGGCTTAGGGTATTAGGAATAGGGTATTAGGGTTGGTGTAGCGGTTTGGGTTGGGGTAGTAAGGTTATTAGTGAATAGAGTATTAGGGTTGGTTTAGTGGTATGGCTTAGGGTATTAGGAATAGGGTATTAGGGTTGGTTTAGTGGTATGGCTTAGGGTATTAGGAATAGGGTATTAGGGTTGGTTTAGTGGTATGGCTTAGGGTATTAGGAATAGGGTATTAGGGTTGGTGTAGCGGTTTGGGTTGGGGTAGTAAGGTTATTAGTGGATAGAGTATTAGGGTTGGTTTAGTGGTATGGCTTAGGGTATTAGGAATAGGGTATTAGGGTTGGTGTAGCGGTTTGGGTTGGGGTAGTAAGGTTATTAGTGGATAGAGTATTAGGGTTGGTTTAGTGGTATGGCTTAGGGTATTAGGAATAGGGTATTAGGGTTGGTGTAGCGGTTTGGGTTGGGGTAGTAAGGTTATTATGGGATAGGGTATTAGCATTGGTTTAGTGGTATGGCATAGGGTATTAGGAATAGGGTATTAGGGTTGGTGTAGCGGTTTGGGTTGGGGTAGTAAGGTTATTAGTGGATAGAGTATTAGGGTTGGTTTAGTGGTATGGCTTAGGGTATTAGGAATAGGGTATTAGGGTTGGTGTGGCAGTTTGGGTTAGGGTTGTAAGGTTATTAGGGGATAGGGTATGATGGTTTAGTGGTATGGGTTAGGCCAGGTATTAGGATTGGTGTGGTGGTTTGGGTTAGGGTATTAGGGTTAGTTTAGGGGTTTGGGTTATGGTATTAGGGATAGGTTATTAGCGTTGGTTTAGCGGTATGGTTTGGGGGTTAGGATATTAGGGTTAGAGTTATGGTTAGGGTGAGGTTTGGTGTTAAGGTTAAGTTAGGGTCAGGATTAGGGTAGGGATGCGTGTCATGGCCTTTTTTGGGGTGTGTTTCTTCCTTTAGCTGAGATCATGTACGTAGTTGCTAACTTGCTACTGTCGTGGCTAGTCTGCGTGTCCATACGCTCACTTGGGGAGTCGATGTTCCTCATTTCCGCATAGATGCAGCATACAGTGCAGTATGTGTACGCAGTTGCTGTGGACTGTGAGAAGGCTCCGGGGGGTGTCTATTTTTCTCTGGACGGCTGCTTCACTTACGATGCTTAGCAAGTCCATAGTCTTATAAATCTCAGATGAGTATATGCACTAGCGTTCTGATCTGAATCAGGCCCCTAGCGCCCAGTTACTCACTGAGACAGGCCAAAAAAACCTGCGCCAGTCCTGCACACCCAGTGCCAGCCTTCTCTTACTATTCTGCTAGTGGTCTGTAAACACAGCTAAATGGTGATTGTTGTTCTGTGACATGATTAATGCATTTTAGCTACATGTGTGTGGGATATACTGTCTGAAAAGTTTGGGCCTGGTGGTTTTCTTTCTTTGAGCACCATGCCTAAATGTAGTAAAATCACATGTACAGTAATGCCCAGTGTTGCCCAGGTCAAGAAACTTAACAGCCGTCCCCTCTTCACTAACTGTACCCAATACACAGCCTCTCCTTCATTCATTTTCCCCAATGCACCACCCTCTTCACTCACTCTGCCCTATGCGCAGGCCCTCTCTTCTTCACACGCTCTCCCTTGCATGGCGGTGCCTACTTCCAGACAGGGGGCGGGATGTATCAAAGCTTACCGATGGGGTCTAAGCTCTCGAATGGCGGTGCTGACTTCATCGGGTTTCTTTACATAAAGTTAACGTGAAAAGTAGTTCCGCCTCCCTTGTTACGTACGCGCAGCCGCTTGTCCCATCAGCTGTGTATGCAGCATCGCGGGAGTTCAACAACGCTCTTTTCAATTTTTTTTTTCACATTAACTTTATGTAAAGAAACCCGATGAAGTCAGCACCACCATTCGAGAGCTTAGACAGCGTCGGTAAGCTTTGATACATCCTGCCCCCGGTGTGTTCACAGGGCTTGATGCTTTTCCATGAACACAAAATAGCTAGAGAAAAGACCCAGTTAGGTTAGTTAATGGAGGGGACAGGGTGGAGCCTTCAGTGACGGCACGTGTTAGGTTTGTTACACCGTGTGGCGCATACTAGGTAAGACACCGTGTGGCGCATACTAGGTAAGCTTTAAAAAGTTGACTATAAGGAGGAAAAACAGCAAACAATGTAAGGGGCATGAATCAGGAATGAAAATATAGTGCTATGGATTGTTTGAGGGAGGGGGCCCCAAACCGATATCTTGCCTAGGGCCACATGAGGTCTAAATCCGGCTATAGGTGCCCCTGCCCAAACCAGCACAAACCATACTTACCGACTTTTCAGGGCACCTTTCCGGGAGCAGCCGGAGAGGACCTGATGCTCTCATCTTCGGGAGGCGGGGCCTGACTATAGCGGTCATTAGGCCCTGCCCCCTTTACAGAAAAACCCAGTGATTCGCGGGTCCTGGGGAGGGGGCGGGGCTAAATAACACGATTTGTGACATTTAGCCCCGCCCCCTCCCTACGGACCCACACAAATTTCTCAGAAAATCTCCCCATCCTGCCCACTTCACCACCCAAAAAATTGGGAGCCTCCCGCGACTCCCTGGAGAGTAGGCAAGTATGGCACAAACCCTATTTTAAATGTATCCTTGGATGACACTGGGCCTGACCGTTCGTTTGCTCCGAGCGATGTTCGCACATCTGCGCATGCGTATGGGTTTTAGTACGCATGCGCGAACCAGTCATTGCGGTCAAAAATCGTGTGCTCGCAAAATAGCGAATGCCTGCTAATTTGAGTGACAGAATGAGGCGTTTGTGGGTGGCAACGGGAAGGTGCTTGTAAACGGGGAGTGGAGATCCGAACGCAGGCGTGCCAAACGCTCAAAACGGGCGTTTTAAGGGTGTGCATAATTAACCAAGCAGCGTCATCGACCACGTCACTTGGTTGTCTTTTAGCCTGAATTGCTCGCATGATTGCGGTAGGAAAATGCTACCACAAGCACTGCGAGCAGTTCACACGCCTTTCGATGTAATTGATTAATCAAATAAATAGCGGAGATGACGTATGATGCGAGCGGCCAGGGGGCGTTTTTTCAAAAATAGTGAGCGCATGTTTCGTTCGCTCGTTCAGACATAGAGGCGTCAACAGACCGCAAAGAGCGAGCGCTCAATATAAATAGCCGGCCCCTTTTTCTGAACGAGCGGCCGCAAATAGCGTCCGGCTCTGAATCAGGCCCACTGTCTTCCAATGTTGCCCCATATAAGTACATTTACCTCCTAGACCAGCAGCATCTATATCTTAGTGCCACAGTTATGCTAGAAAGAGTGAAAAAGAGAGGTTAAAAAAAAATTAAGATGGTAAATTAATAAAATATATATTGTAGTCATTTTAAAATGTGGAGCACATGTTGTGTGAAGTACTCCTTAGTACTGTACCTTACACTTACAGAATAGACTGTTCTACTAAATCCTACAGTACTTCATGGATTTATCTTATCTGCATTTGTCTGTACAGTTATCTAGTCAGCTCCACTTTCTCTCTTCCAGATGATTTATAATTAGCTCCTTATCTCATACCAGATAAGTTTTTCCTTTTAGACCAAGCACCGTTTTGACAACACGTTACAAATAATAGCATTTGAGTTAAAAAAAAAAAAAAATTCTCAGCTGTGGTTACAGACTAGATTATTTTTTTGTTATTTTTTATTTTTTTTAAATTGATGTCCTCAGTTGATAATAAAAATGGTTTGTAAATTATAATTTTTTTCCCTCCTACCTTTCGGTGGTGCAATATGTAGTTATCGCACCACCAGAAGGCAGGAGAAAAAAAAAATATAGGGCCTGATTCAGAGCCGTTCGCTATTTGTGGTCGTTCGTTCAAAAACAAGGGGTGGCTATTCAAATGATCCGTTCGCAAATTGCAGTCTGTTCCCACCTCTAAGTCTGAACGAGCGAGCAAAACATACGCTCGTTTATTTGATAAAAACGCCCCCTGGCCGCACGCACCATACGTCATGTCCGCTATTTATTAGATTAATCGAGTACATCGTACAGCGTATGAACTGCTCGCTATTCTTGTGGTTGGTGTTTTCAACCGCTATTTTGCGAGCAGTTCTGAGTTAAAAAAAACCAAGTGACGTGGTCAATGACGCTGCTGTATTAATTATGCACTCCCTTAAAACGCCCGTTTTGACCTTTAAGCACGCCTGCGTTCGGATCTCCACTCCCCGTTTTCAAGCACCTTCCCCTGTTACCACCCACATATGCCTCATTCTGTCACTCAAAATAGCAGGCCCTCGCTATATTGCGTACCAACGATTTTCGGCCGCACTGACTGGTTCGCGCATGCGTACTAAAAACCGTACGCATGCGCAGATGTGCGAACATCGCTCGGAACGAGCGTACTGCCGCTAGCGAGTGGCTCTGAATGAGGGCCATAATTTGCAAACCATTTCCACTTACTGGATATAAAATACCTGCCTCTACTACTGTTTTATTATTATTAATCGCCATCCAAGCCACTCAAGGCTGAGGGGGCGGTGTGGTCGCTACCCGTCGGCACCCTGCCACCACTTCCCCCTTGTGGAATGCCTGGAGAGGAGCCGGGCTACTGTTCTTAGTAAGGTGCATGGTGATGTGTGTGTGAAGGGGGTTGCTGGACCAGTGGCATCCTGCTACTGCACTGTACATGCTTTTACTACCTGCTTGCCAACCTTTTATGTCTTCCCTATGGGTGATCAGGAGAATTGCGCGAAGTTCATGACTCTCCCTGACATTCCAAGAGTAGGGAAGTATGCATGCATGGCATCGGTATGAATGACCGCTGGACGTATGCACGGCGGTTCAATCCCGACAGCAGAAGACCGGCAGTGAAGATCCCGACAGGGTAAGTAAATTCACTAATCCTTTCCTAACCCTTTCCCTCCCCCTAACCCTAATCCAGTCCTTTAGGAGTGCCTATCCCTAACCTTTCCCCCCAGTGCCTAATCCTAATCCCCACTGTAAGTGCCTAAATCTAACCCCCCTTTCCCCGCAACCTAAACCTAACCCTCCCAGGGGGGTGCCTAACCCTAACCTCCCCCCGGGGGTGCCTAACCCTAACTCCCCTTTCCCTAGCCTAATCCTAACCCTCCCGGAGGGGGTGCCTAACCCTAAATCCCCCCTGGGAGCCCTTAACCTAACCCACCCCCCCCCGCGCGGCTGTCTGCGCCCGCCGCCCGGCTTACCTTTGTTTGGTATGCCGGGCGTCGGGCTCCCGTCATAGGGATAGTGATAGGCGTCGGCATTTCCACGCCTGTCATTAGACCCCTGTTGGCATTACACAGTCGGGAAGCCGGCGGTCGGCGTTTCGACCTTCGGCGTCCTGACTGCATTCCGCATGCATTTACCAGTGCATTTTAACTACTAAAATCATTTGAATGGGTAAGGGCATGGAAGCCATTGGTTCCGGTGAGCCCAAACCCACTAGCACCAGCACATTGCAGTAATGTTTGTCCAATGCTTTGCCCCTCACCTGTCTACTTCAGCTTTGTCCCTCACAACCATCCCTCCAGGACTAAGCGGCTTGACCTGATATTCCACCAGCCTAGTGGGGACAACCAGCATAATAACATATAGGGACTGATTCAGAGATGGACGCAAACCCGATAGTTGAGCGATTATCGGTGGTCTGTGCGTGCATATGAGTCGCACTGCGAGTCAATCCGCCAAATTATATTGCAGTCAGCTGTTGCAGCAAAGTTTTGGCCGCAGTGTGATTGACAGTCAGTGAGTGTTTGGTGAAGGGAACCGATGGCGGTTCAAACGCAAGCGTGCCATGACAGTTCTGGGGGCATGCTGCATACTGTGATTGCGATCTTGTACACAGAAAAAAATAGGTTACTTAGAACCCTGATAATCGACTGATCTGCAAACGATGCTGCGTTGTTGCATACACTTGGATTTGTGAATGGATGCCATGTGCAGAGTCAATTTAGTGTCATGGGGGCAGGGGGGGGGGCAAGGGGCACCCAGCGTTATGAGAAATGGTGGGCGTGACATGCGGTGATGCCCCCAAGCTTCATACACCAGGGGTGTGGCCTAGCTGACACAAGGCTACGCCCCCCTTTTGCATATGCACGCGAGGAGTCCCACCACAGGGTATGAGAATGTTGGGAGGTATGCTCATATTGCCTAGGGTCAGATTGGGCATGGACAAGTCACTTTTACTCATTAGTGTGCCAGCCCAGTATCTCACCTAGTGCCCCATGGATTCTTAATCAAACTTTGTGTAAGGTCGTCCCAAAGCCAATGTGATTACTTTTGAAAGCAACACAGAAAACCAGCAGGATGGAGTTCAGCTGATCACGGACAGCAATAAATTATGTGACAATGATTGGAAATAATAACGAGCACAAATATGAGCTCTGATAATGCATCAAATAACTTTATACCCAGCTAGGGTATAAAGAAGAAACAAAATGGGAAATGATAATTGCCAGCGAGGTGGCACACAGAGCAGACAGTAACGTCAGATCACTTGGGCTGTCCTATTGTTCAGCCCCAAATGTGCACATAGACATCAAAAGTAATGTAACTTCTCTGAATTATAAAACTTCTCTGCTTTGTCTCACTTCAAAGCTTTCATCTTCAAACACTGTTCCTAAAAGTGACAGCCAAGAGTGTGTGACCCCCAAGCGATCCCGTTCACAGTTAATTAGTGTTTATATCGCAGAAAGCTTCACACTGGCATTTTGCAGATAGTGACACTAATGTTGGAAGGATTACTAGAGTACACGTATTTCAATCGCTATAATGCTGCAATGCGTTTTTCTTCAGGTCAAATACTGTAGTCTGCAGAATATTGTGAAATAAATGTTATAGTGGAATGTATTTAGGGTTCATTGTTTTTTTTAATCAGGTAATCAGGCCAGCCCTAGGACATGAAGGTTCTTGGTCCAATTCACTGACGATGTCTTTTGGGAAGGAAATACAGTAATATTATTTACAGGAGTGTTGCAGATGCTACCTTACTAGGTCTGCCTGACTGACCTATGGAGAAAACCACTTTGCCCATAGCAACCCGGACACCAACCTGCCACACAAAAGGGTGAAGGACTGAAAACACTCCACTAATGCACCCAGGGGCCAACCCCTCTACCCCCTACACATGTGATGTCATGACTTCTCCAAAGAGAGGGCTGTGACCAGTCGGGATGGCCATCGGCATGGTAGCCATCAATGGTTACCATCGATGACAAAATAGCAAGTGGCCATCAATGGTAACCAACTATGCAATGGATGACCATCAATGGTTTCACCAACCGATGGTCATCCCTGTTCTATGACTGACTGGCCCGTGGGCCAATCAGAACCAGGGGACATGGCTTCACGGGTGTCGGGGGCAGAGCTATGCTCCGTGGAAAAAAAAACAAAACTATTAATTTATACTTTTCCATCTGGTTCTCCCCATCGATGGGAAAAACATTTGCCATCAGCCATAAACCATTGATGAATATGAATTATCGATGGTCGATGGCCATCCCTAAAGACAGGGCCGGCTCTAGGGGTGTTCGACCAGTGTGGTCGAACAGGGGCGCCACCTATAGAGGGCACACCCCTCCCCAACATCCTGATTTCAGCAGGACAGTACTGTCCCGCTGTTCCACATGTGAGTCAAAGTGGCCTGAGGGTGGTCAAATCGGGAGGTTGGGGACCCCCACCACCGCAGCTGTGCGGCGGTGCCGGACCACGGAGTCTGAACAGAGTCTGAATGAAGCCTGATGTTTTCTGGAGGTGTGCCATGCCATTTGGAGGTGTCACATAGGGGGCGTGACCTATGATAATTAGGCCACACCCCCATTTTTGGTCGTTTGGGCGCACTGTAGAGAGCTGGCACAGGGTGCTCCGACCCCTGGAGTCGGCCCTGCCTAGAGACCAGAAAGCTGAGCACCGGACAAGTCCTAAGAATGGGTCGGGAGGCTCCCAGGTGGCTCTCCAAGCTGGCGGCACTCTACAAGCCAAATACAAGTGCCACATAGGAGGTGATGGTGCTGTCCCCTCGCTATTGTGCTCTGAGTGGTGGCACAGCTAGCACACCCTTAGATATGGCCCTGCACATTGGAGTGTTTGGGGTAAGGAACTGAGAGAAGGCAGAGGCGCCATTACAATGTGCTCCTAACCCTGATTTTGGCCTACAGTGGGAGACACCTTTCTCGCACAAGTATAAGATGGACACTGCGTTATTGACCTACCCAGACGCAACGCACAAATAGCAGAAACTACAGAGAAATGGTCAGATCTCTGCTGTTTCGCTTTGCGCTTTGTGGAAGTGGCGGCCCTATAGCTAACAATGGGGTCCTGGTACATCCGCAATTTAAAGAAGAAATAATGGGAATGCAATGCAAAACTATGGTACAAAATAACATAGCACAATGATGTCTGCCTGCACTGGAGAAAAGCAAGAAGAGAACATTCTAATGCTGCGTTCTTCCACAGCGCCCAATCACGCCCCCAGGCTTTCTTGCATGTGCATTGTGCATCGAGGGCTCAGAAAGCAGACGGATAGCGTAAGCTATCCCTCAGCTTCCAGGTGTTCACCAGCAGCCTGTCTCCCAGCAAGAGCATCATACTAAATTTGCTTGAAAATATTAATTTTTACTATGCGAATTTAGGCACAGAATATCACATCTGTATTCAAAATGTGAATTGTGATGAATATGCCCCTGTGAGATGCATCTAAGCCAGCATAACAATAACAGTGCAAAAGATAACCGAGGTTTGCATAGAACAAAGGGCATATAAACAAGGGCGTTTTAAGAGAGGAGGGGGCCCATGTGTACTCCTCATGTGGGACCCCCTCTTCTCTCCCTGGTGGCTGGCAGCTGACTGATGCGGCTGGACAGCCACCGGAGCATTAGTAGACTCCGGGCACTACAGTGTGCCCGGAGTCTACTGCGCATGCACAGAACACCGGAAAATAGCTGCGGCAGCCATTTTTCTGGTGTTCTCAGCAGCAGTGACACCTGACGCGAGACCTTGGACAGATAAGTTTAAAAAAAATATGGATGCAGTGTGTGCGGTGCGGGGCCCCCCTGGATCCGGGGCCCGTGTGCCCCGTACACACTGCACCCATTATAGATACGCCACTGCATATAAACCTCTAGACAGGGATAGATGGGGTTAATATAGTAAAGGAGTGGTAATTTAGGATTGGCAGTTGTTAAAGTCGCAGGGATAGGTTGTTGTTAAGGGGGGAGTGGTTACTGGGCTTAGGGGTAATGTCTGATGGATATTCTGCCTTTTTGATTCTGACCCTCCCTTCCCTATTGTGAGCTTTATTTCATAGCGGGAAAGACCGGCAGTCTGTAAAGCATCCATATTGCTGCAGTAGGAGGAGTGCACATCCCTTCAATGCACTGGTTAGGCTGATTTCACCCTACTGGGATCAGCGGCGGATGAATGGCGCCGCTGACCCTACTGGGGTCAGCGGCGCCATTCATCCGGGTGGGCCGAAATGGTGCATTGGTATGGGTGTGGGATACCGTCTCACTTGCTATAAAGGGAGAGTGGCCCTTGCAAGTATTTTATATCTCACCATTAATTGGGATATCGGCCCGGGTAAGTAGGGGACATCTTTTGCCTAAGTTAAGTGGGCGCCGGTGGTTTGCCGTTCTTTCCTCTGCCACCATACTCATTATTGTACATAAATAAAGCTGACCTATTATTTTTGAGCTGCATTAACTTGGTCTGTGTCTTTATTTTGAGAAATATGGTTTTAAAGAACTTATGGTTACATCCATCATCTGACAATAGAGAGTTTAATGAACTTGCATTTTGGCAGCCGTGTACATGGGCTATCAGCCATTACACCTGGGAGCTTCCAGAGACCTCAGACCCACATTCCAGGTCAGGACAAATTAAGATTCCTTCAAAGAAAATGGCTGCACAGCACATAGTACAGCCTGTGATAACTATTCTGTCACACAAAGGGGGGCATTTACTTATTGTTTAGTTTGCTGTGTAGCTCATGTTACGTTGCTATGACAGCCAGACAACAGAGGCTTCATATTCATGGACGTCCTGTCATTCATTCTAAGGAAGATATTAAAGTTCATGGAAACTCAGAGTAATTGTTTAGATTGTCTGTTATTGATCCCAAGAGCTTACAGGCGTGGACAAGATTTTCTGGGAAATAATAGTTACTTAAACTGTTTGTACATCAAATATTGCACCACAAAGTGTTAAAATGGGGGTCATAACTTGCGGGTCACAATCCAAATACAAACCAGTCAGGGTGGGAGCCCTGTTCTACTAGTCACTGTTAATGCAATCAGGTTGGGTTTGATATGTCATTCATTATGTCGGCAAGAGAATGTCGACATATGATTCCTAGTGGCCCAGCGGTGATTTACCTGCTCCCAACGGCTGCAGGTTCTCCAGCGCCATCTTCCGGGTCCCAGGGATCATGTGACTATAACTTTCGGGTGAGACGTCAGATCCTCAAGTGTTCGAGTATTTCTCCTCTATTCCTAACCCTAATCCCTACACCTAACCCTTCCTCTATTGCCTAACCCTAATTTCCCCCATCCCCGCAGCCTAACCCTAATGTCGATACTCTGCCAATGTCGGCATTCACCTGTCAATATTCTGAGTATGTTGACACGTTACCTGCCGACATTTTGACAATGTCGACATCGATGTTGTGGTGTCAACATTATGTCGACATGGTCATTATTGACCTTTTGACTATGAGCCTCATTCAAACCCGTTCGCAAGTGCTTTGCGATTTCAAGCGGGTCGATGGTGGGGCACTGCGCACGCGCGGCGTGCGCAAGCCCCAGAGCGAGTGAGAAATTCACTGGCTCCGGGGCTCGCTACAAACGGGGCAGCTGTCGATGTTGATCGACAGCTCGTCCCATTTTGTATGCGGGTCGGGGGGTTGGTTGGCCAAACAGAGGTGTTCCCAAAGGAACGCCTGCCGTTTGGGGGCGGCCCTACTGACATCACTCTATTAGAGCAGGAAGCTCACTGGGGCTTGCGGCAGATGAGACCCTACCACAAGGGTCTCATCGCAAGCCCGATGGTTGCGACCATCACCTGGCCGCTCGCAAAAGCTGTGGGTGGTCACCCACAGCTTAGCGAGTGGTCAGGAGGCCAGTTTTAAAAAAAAAAGCAGCCGCCCTGATTCAGAGCGAGCGCTCGCATTATCCCAATGCCATCATATGAGCAATAATCAGCAAAGCTGCCTTCTCTCCACAATGCTGCACCTACTGTATTTTTAGTAGGGGTGTGCACCGGCCACTTTTCGTGTTTTGGTTTTGGATCTGGATCTTTCTTCGTGTTTTGGATCTGGATTGGTTTTGCCAAAACCACCCTTCCGTGTTTTGGGTTCTGGGTTTTGTGTTTTGGATCTGTATTTTTTTTTAAAAAGCATAAAAACAGCTAAAATCACAAAATTTGTGGGTTTTTCTGCTGCTATGCTATTATTAACCTCAATAACCTTAATTTACACTAATTTCCAGTCTATTCTGAACACCTCACACCTCACAATAGTGTTTTTTATATCCAAAAGGTTGCACCGAGGTAGCTGGATGACTATGCTAAGCGACACGAGTGGGCGGCACAAACACGTGGCCCATCTAGGAGTGACACTGCAGTGGCAGACAGGATGGCAGTTTGAAAAACTAGGCCCCAAACAGTACATAATGCAAAGAAAAAAAAGAGGTGCAAGATGGAATTGTCCTTGGGCCCTCCCACCCACCCTTATGTTGTATAAACAGGACATGCACACTTTAACAAACCAATCATTTCAGCGCCAGGGTCTGCCACACGACTGTGGCTGAAATGATTGGTTCGTTTGGCCCCCCACAAAATAAGCTGGCAATTATTCTGTCCCTGCACAAACTGGCTCTATGCAGGCAAGATGTCGTCCTCATTCTCCTCATCCACCGATTCCTCACCCTCTTCAGTGTTGTGTACATCCTCATCCTCACAGAGTATTAATTCATTCCCGCTGGAATCCACCACCACAGGTCCCTCTGTACGTTCTGGAGGCTGGTCTTCCTGGAAGAGTTGATAATTCATTTTTATGAACATCATCTTTTCCACATTTTGTGGAAGCAACCTCCTACGCCTTTCGGAGTACACACTGGAGGGGGGGAAACTCATGTAAAATAGAGCCAGTTTGTACAGGGGCCTCCAAATTGCCTCTTTTTCCTGCTAGTACAGGTACGGACTGTCTGACATGCCTACTTGGATGCTGTCACCGATGTAATCCTCCACCATTCTGTCAATGGTGACAGTATCATATGCAGTGACAGTAGACATGTCAGAAATTGTTGCCAGGTCCTTCAGTCCGGACCAGATGTCCAAACTTGGTCCTGCCTGCCCTGCATCACCACCAGCGGGTTGCTTAGGATACCTAAGTTTTTTCCTGGCAGCCCCAGTTGCGGGAGAAAATGAAGAAGGAGCTGTTGACGTGTCACGTTCCGCTTCAGCTGGCAGTGTTTTCACCAGCAGGTCTTTGCACCTCTGCAGGCTTGTGTCGGCCGGAAAGAGAGACACCACATAGGCTTTAAACCTAGGATCGAGCACGCTGGCCAAAATGTAGTGGTCTGATTTCAACAGATTGACCACCCTGGAATCCTGGCAAAGCGAATGAAGGGCTTCATCCACAAGTCCCACATGCCGAGCGGAATCGCTCCATCTTAGCTCCTCCTTCACTTTCTCCAGCTGCTTCTGCAAAAGCCTGATGAGGGGAATGACCTGACTCAAGCTGGCAGTGTCTGAACTGACTTCACGTGTGGCAAGTTCGAAGGGCTGGAGAACCTTGCACAACATGGAAATCATTCTCCACTGCGCTTGAGTCAGGTGCATACCCCCTCCTTTGCCAATGTCATAGGTGGATGTATAGGCTTGAATGGCCTTTTGCTGCTCCTCCATCCTCTGAAGCATATAGAGGGTTGAGTTCCACAGCGTCGCAACCTCTTGCTTCAGGTGATGGCGGGGCAGGTTCAAGAGTGTTTGCTGGTGCTCCAGTCTTCGGCACGCAGTCGCTGAATGACGAAAGTAGGCAGAAATTTTTCGGGCTACCCAAAGCGTCTCCTGCATGCCCCTGTCGCTTTTCAGAAAATTCTGTACCACCAAGTTTATTGTGTGAGCAAAACATGGAACATGCTGGAATTTGCCCAGATGTAATGCCCGCACAATATTGGTGGCGTTGTCAGATATCACAAATCCCCAGGAGAGTCTAAGTGGGGTAAGCCACTGGGCGATGATTTCCCTCAGTTTTTCTAAGAGGTTGTCGGCAGTGTGCCTCTTACTGAAACCGGTGATACACAGCGTAGCCTGCCTTGGAACGAGCTGGCGTTTCTGAGATGCTGCTACTGGTGACACTGCTGTTGTTGCTTCGTAAGGTGAGACATCTACCCAGTGGGCTGTCACAGTCATATAGTCCTTAGTCTGACCTGTTCCACTTGTCCGTGGTTAAGTGGACATTGGGTACAACCGCATTTTTCAGGACACTGAGGACACTTTTTCTGACGTTTCTGTTCAGTCTCGGGATCGCCTACCTAGTGAAGTGGAATCTAGACGGGATTTGGAACCGGGGACACACTACCTCCATCAATTGTCTAAATCCCACTGCACTAATGGCGGATACCGGATGCACGTCTAACACCAACATAGCAGTCAAGGCCTCAGTTATACGTTTTGCTTCAGGATGACTGCTGTCGTACTTCATCCTCCTCGCTAAGGACTGTTGGAGGGTCAAATGTTTAGTAAAAATAGTGGTGTTCCTACTTCCTCTCTGGGATGATGAACGACTCCCAGCAGCAGCAACAGCAGCAGCAGTAGGCGTAGCAATGCAGGATCCTTCGGAGGAATCCCAGATAGGAGAGTCAGTCATGCCAGTGACATGGCCTGCAGGACTACTTCCGATCCTGACTAAGGAGGAAATTGACGAGGAGGGAGTTGACGGTGTGGTTTGCAGGCGCTTGGATACAACAGGACAACGGGAATTAGGTGTCCCTGGACTGCTTACGATCTTAGCCAAAGTTTCTGAACTTGACAGTAACTTTTTATGAACGCGCTGTAGGTGCCGTATAAGGGAGGATGTTCCTAGGTGGTTAACATCCCTACCCCTACTTATGTCACCTTTACATATGATACATATGGCAAGACAGTTGTTGTCCAGATTTGGATAGAAATATTGCCAGACCTAAGAGGTGGAATGTTTGGTCTTCTGCCAAGGCATGACCGTGATGGGCTTTTTCATCCCATGGACAACAACTGTCTCCCCCGGAGCCTGATTTAAACAAACCACATCACCATCAGAATCCTCCTCGCCAACTTCCTCCTCAGCGCCAGCTACACCAGTATCCTCATCCTGTTGTACTTCAACAGTGACATCTTCAATTTGTGATATCTTCTTAGAACGCACAGTTCTTCGCTGTGCTTTTGCCAGCTTAACTCGTTTCATTTTTTTAGCGGGAGGAGGGCTTCGATCATCATGTGAAGCTGAACCACTAGTCATGAACATAGGGAAAGACCGTAGCCGTTCCTTGCCACTCCGTGTCGTAAATGGCATATTGGCAAGTTTACGTTTCTCCTCAGATGATTTAAATGTTTTTTTTTAAGGTCATTTTCCTGAACCTTGTCATTTGGGATTGTATGTGCCCTCTACTATGACATTGGGCATCGGCCTTGGCAGACGACGTTGATGGCATGTTATCGTCTATGTCATGACTAGTGGCAGCAGCTTCAGCACTAGGAGGAAGTGGTTCTTGATCTTTCCCTATTTTATTTTTATCTGAGAAAGTTTGGTCCTCCATTTATGTTATATTGATATATACGTGCGGCTAAAGCGCACACAAACGCAAAAAATAATTTTTTATTTTTGTTGGAGACTAGGGTTACACCACCCTTTAAGAAATGAGCCAGCCGGCTCTTTACTTATGGGACACAGGCGCATGCTTGGCGCTGCTCTTTTGTTGATGCACGTGCAGCTACAGTGCACACAATTCGCAAAGACAGAAAAAAAAGATTTTTTTATTTTTTGTGGAGTTACACCACCCTTTAACACACAGACGCACGCTTGGTGCTGCTGCTTTGAGGATGCACGTACAGTGCAGACAATTCACAAACACAGAAGAAAATGTTTTATTTTTGTTGGAGTGCACTTTGGGGGTTACACCACCCTTTAACAGACAGACGCACGCTTGGCGCTGCTGCTTTGAGGATGCACGTACAGTGCACACAATTCACAAACACAGAAGAAAATATTTTTTTATTTTGTTTGGAGTGCACTTTGGGAGTTACACCACCCTTTAACAGATGAGCCAGCTGGCCCTTTATTTTTACACAGGCGCTCGCTTGGCACTACTTTGTTGATGCACGTGCGGCTACCGCGCACACAATTCACAAACACAAAAAAATATATTTTTTTATTTTTTTTGGAGTGCAATGTGGGGGTTACAGCACCCTTTAATGGACAAGCCAGCCGGCCCTTTACTTATGGGACACAGGCGCACGCTTGGCGCTGCTCCTTTGTTGATGCACATGCAGCCACAGTGCACACAATTCACAAACACAGAAAATAATTTTTTATTTTGTTTGGAATGCACTTTGGGGGTTACAGCACCCTTTAACAGATGAGCCAGCCGGCCCTTTACTTATGACACAGGCGCACGCTTGGCGCTACTTTGTTGATGCACGTGCGGCCACAGTACACACAATTCACAAACACAGAAAATAATTTATTTTGTTTGGAGTGCACTTTGGGGGTTACAGCACCCTTTACTGGTCAAGCCAGCCGGCCCTTTACGTATGACACAGGGGCACGCTTGGCACTACTTTGTTGATAACCGTGCGGCCACAGTGCACACAATTCACAAACACAGAAAATAATTTTTTATTTTGTTTGGAGTGCACTTTGGGGGTTACAGCACCTTTTAACGGTCAAGCAAGCCGGACCTTTACTTATGACACAGGCGCACGCTTGGCGCTACTTTGTTGATGCACGTGCAGCTACTGCATACACAATTCACAAACACAGAAAAAATATATATTATAATTATTTGGAGTGCACTTTGGGGGTTACAGCACCCTTTAACGGACGAGCCAGCCACCCCTTTACTTATGACACAGGCGCACGCTTGGCGCTACTTTGTTGATGCAAGTGCGGCTACTGCGCACACAATTCACAAACACAGAAAAAGTATAATTTTTTTTTTGCACTTGGGGGGAGCACCCCTGATGGACAGAGCACCACCTGGACAACACTACAGCACCCCTTTAGGACTGGGACACTGCACAGGACTTTGGAGTGGACACAGCCCCTATGGACAACTGACTGCACAACACAGTCCAGCCAGCCCCTATGGACTTTGGAGGAGTGGACACAGCCCCTATGGACAACAGCAGCACAGCACAACACAGCACATCACAATACTACACTACACAGCCCAGCCAGCCCTAACTCCCACCCTCCCTCTTCACTGTCCACAGCCGAGTGAGAAAATGGCGCCAACGCAGGTACCTTATATAGAATCCAAAACCCGCGAGACCCGGAAGGCGGGATGATGACGTTTTGCCTCGATTTCAGATCCGAGTAAGGTGTGAAAAGTCGAGCCTGACTCGGATCGGCCTCGGATCAGGGGGTCTCGGGGGGGTTCGGATTTCAGAAATCCGAACCCACTCACCCCTAATTTTTAGATAAACTTTCCTCCCCCTGCTGCTACTAGGAGCACACAGAGAGAGAGGAGCTTAGGGCCTGATTCAGACTTGTTCGCATAGCGCTCGCAAGCGGGTCGATGGTAGGACAGTGTACACGAGCTGCGTGCGCAACACGCGTGCGCAAGCCCCGTAGCGAGTGAGAAATCACTTGCTCCAGGGCTCGCAACAGGGAGCAAGTGATTTGTAGGCGGGGAGGGGGGGTGGCTGAACAAACGGAGGCGTTCCCGAAAGAACGCCTGCCGTTTGTGGGCGGCCCTACAGACATCACGAGTGATGTCAGTAGTGGACTTCCAGCTCTATTGGAGCAGGAAGTCCACTCGGGCTTGCGAGACCTGAGACCCTACCACAGGGTCTCCTCGCAAACCCGATGGTCGCGATAATCGCGACCATCTCATGCCGGCTCGCACTAGCTGTGGATGGGCACCCACAGCTTTGCGAGTGGACAAGTAAAAAAAATAAAAAATTTCTCCCCGCCCTGATTCAGAGCATGTGCTCGCAAATACCAGTAGCGAGCGCCTGAGTCAGGCCCTTAGTGAGAAGAGGCAGGTAGAAAGTACAGAGACTCAGGCTTGTCTGGGAATCCAAGCCTACCATAGAGGCACAGCCACTGTCTCCCCCACTATATGGTGTGGCCACACGCCTTCAGCAGTGCCCAAACAGATAAGGCGCACATTTCCCTATGTGGTATGGCCATGTCACCTCACATAGCCACACCCCCTTCTCGCTGGAGCCAGGTAATTTCTAATGGCCGCCCTCTATAATACAGCAGTTGTAATATATTTGTAATTATGTGACCGTGCCCTCACCGGACTCGGTCTGCGTTTGTACACCCCTACCTGCCACCATTCCGTCTGACTACACCTAATGGTGCATACACACGGTCAGATTTGTCAGATGAAAGATGAACGAGTGAACGATTTTTACAACAATTTGAACGATTTCATCAACGATGAACAATTGAACGATTTCTGGCAGTATTCTTTAGCGCTTTCCATTTGGTCTTTTGCATTAAAGTCTGTTTTAAGGCGCACTTCGACCAATGTATTTAAAAGCTTCCAATACACAAAGTGACACATGTAATAAAGACAGCCCTAGTGTCCACTCTCTGTTATGAGTAATTTAAGTAATTTTGGGGCCTATTCATTATCAAAGGCCGTGGCAGCACAGACGGTGTAATGGTTAGTATTACTGCCTCACAGCACTGAGGTCGTGGGTTCGATTCCCACTACGGCCCTAACTGTGTGGAGTTTGTATATTCTCCATGTGCTTGCGTGGGTTTCCTCCAGGTGCTCCGATTTCCTCCCACACTCCAAAAATATACTGGTAGGTTAATTGGCTCCCAACAATAAATTAACCCTAGTGTGTATGTGTGTGAGCATGTGATAGGGAACATAGGGCCTGATTCAGAGCCGCTCGTAAGCGGCCGCTCGTTCGTTCTGACCGATGTTCGCACATCTGTGCATGCGTACGGATTTTAATACGCATGCGTGAACCAGTCAGTGCGGCCGAAAATTGTTTGTTCGCTATATAGCGAATGCCTGCTATTTTGAGTGACAGAAGGAGGCGTATGTGGGTGGTAACAGGGGAAGGTGCTTGAAAACGGGGGTGTGGAATTAGATCGCAGGCGTGCTTAAAGGTCAAAACGGGCGTTTTATGGGAGTGCATAATTAACACAGCAGCGTCATCGACCACGTCACTTGTTTTTTTTTTACTCAGAACTGCTCGCAAAATAGCGGTTGAAAAAACCAGCCACAAGAATAGCGAGCAGTTCATACGCTGTTCGATGTACTCGATTAATCTAATAAATAGCGGACATGACGTATGCTGCGAGCGGCAAGGGGGCGTATTTTTCAAAATTACAACCGCAAGGTTTGCTCGCTCGTTCAGACTTAGAGGCGTGAACAGACCGCAATTAGCGAACGGTTCATTTGAATAGCCACCCCTTGTTTTAGAACGAACGACCGCAAATAGCGAGCGGCTCTGAATGAGGGCCATAGATTGTAAGCTCCACTGGGGCAGGGACTGATGTAAAGTGCTGCGGAATATGTGTGCGCTATATAAATAAATGGCAATATGGCCTCCGATGATGAAGTATTGAACTCACTAAGAGGGATACTTAAGTATCCACCTCGCAGCGGGGGATAGATTACTCCGGAGCAATTCATCATTGCTCCAGTGAGGGGACAACTGTTAGCCCGTTGGCCCGGCTACGCATGTGTGACCCGAGGTCACGCATGCGCACAGCCGCCGGGGACGTAGGGAGGAGGCGGGGGAGGGATCCATAGGAAGGAGCGGGGCTACAAGAGCAAGCGCCATCTGAAGATGGCGCTTGTTCTCGGCAGCAAACTCCGAAAACAATTTGCAGTTTTCGGAGCCTGCTGAATGCCAAGGGGGTTCTATCGGACCCCTGATGATGATAAACTTAAATATGCAGAAACTGGCATTTTCGCGTGGTTACCAGGCCATTTATCATTTGATGAATACGCCCCTCACTTATATCATCATCTCCTCCCCCATGACCACAATGGCACCAAATCTTCAGGTTCAACTGCAGGGCTACTTCTGTGGGTATTAGAGTTACCATCCATCCATCCATCCAGGGTTACGCGGGGCAGCCCAGAATTCAGGAAACCTGTCCGGGGGAGCATTTTTATATATATATACAGTGTAGTAAAAATGGCCGATTTTAGGACTCGAAAATGCTTGAGTATGGAAAATGTTCTACCCCATGGTAGTAATTCATTGCCGAAGGTTCGTATTCCTAGGTCATTATCGTCAGCTCCCGTAATTGCCTTAAAGTTTTGAAATTTGGTCCGGATAGGCAATCCCGCAATACAAGTATTCAGAAAATATTCAGGACCCATCGCGAGGAGATGGCTGCAGTTTGGGCTGCCATCCCACCCCCCACTCAACCAACCATGGAGCAGGAGATAATGGGCCTGATTCAGAGCCGCTCGTAAGCGGCCGCTCGTTCGCTCCGAGCGATGTTTGCACAACTGCGCATGCGTACGGATCGTAGTACGCATGCGCGAACCAGTCAGTGCGGCCGAAAATCGTTTGTTCGCTAAATAGCGAATGGCTGCTAATATGAGTGACAGGAGGAGGCGTATGTGGGTGGTAACGGGAAGGTGCTTGAAAACGGGGAGCGGAGATCAGAACGCAGGCGTGCTTAAAGGTCAAAACGGGCGTT
Source organism: Taudactylus pleione (assembly GCA_031769625.1). Lineage (NCBI taxonomy): Eukaryota > Metazoa > Chordata > Amphibia > Anura > Myobatrachidae > Taudactylus > Taudactylus pleione. Next base: position 568,661 of record JAUIMM010000477.1, on the reverse strand, counting down.
TTATGGGTGTGCATAATTAATACTGGAGCGTCATTGACCACGTCACTGGGTTATTTTATAGCCAGAACTTCTCGCAAATTTGTGGTAGCAAACACCAGCCCCAAGAATAGCGAGCAGTTTATACGCTGTTCGATGTACTCGATTAATCTAATAAATAGCGGACATGACGTATGGTGCGAGCAGCCAGGGGGCGTCTTTTTCAAAATTACAACCGCAAGTTTTGTTCGCTCGTTCAGACATAGAGGCGTGAACAGACCGCAAAGAGCGAACGGTTCATTTGAATAGCCACCCCTTTTTGTTGAACGAACGACCGCAAATAGCGACCGGCTCTGAATCAGGCCCAATGTTTGTTCATGTATACATGTGTTGTGTCATCTATACATGAAGAAAGAGATTGTAAGTTATTTTGTTGCATCTTTGTAATAAGATTTCTTTGCAAATTTTGGCATTTCCTCCATTGATTTTAGAGTATTTATGATCTTTTAGATTTTAGAGTATTTATGTCTCTTGTTCTAAATCCACATATAGACTCTGCGGCCACGGTATCTAGCTTCACAGTCCTCGCAGCGGCCTGTGTGTGGCATGAAAACTGCCATATACCCCGTTATGCAAATGCGACTGGCTCCATGACTGACAACATCAGTTCTTCCTCAGACATGTCTCTGCGGAGCAGAGGTGGAGTCACTTTAGTTGTTTCCCAGTCAATTACCTCAGTATTTGGCTCTGAAATTTAGTGTAGCAATTTGGAACTATATCACACTTTGTGCAACTTCCTGGACTCATTCATAATTCTTTTCACAGCTAAACGTTTGATATCCGACTGTTCATCGAACAGCATACTGACCAGAGCCGTAACTAGACTTTTTGGTGCCCTGTGCCAGAAAGAGCATTGGCGCCCCCCTCATTTTTCAAAGGGACATAATGCACCCAAAAAAGGGCTATGGCTTCATGGGAAGGGCCAGGGAAGAGATAGGGGAGGCCAGGAAATGCTGGGGATGAAATAAGAGGAAGCTACAAGCAAGAATTATAATAAACAGACATTTGACAGGCCCAAACAGCGCCCCGTGACCTGTGGTGCCCTGTGCGATGGCACCGGCCGCACTACCCTGGCTACGGCCCTGATACTGACCAGTACATTTTCTGGATGCAAAAAGTAAGCATTAGTCTGGATGACCTTATCGACTTTTCGTCGTGCAGGGTCAGGTAAGTATCGTGAGTATAGCGTTCCCGGTATGTATGCTTGCGTGTCTTATTTGCCAGTCTCTTTTAATAGAGAACCAAAGCCTGGCATATACCTTCAGAATGTAATTTGTAATTGTTACCAGGTTTCGTGAAGGGCGTGACGTGGCAATGTACAACCGAAGAGTGCGATTCCCAGGTGTCAGGCAACTGAAATGATGTAGCTGCCCGGGTCTCTGTTGGCAAGATCTTCGGGCTCCTCACATCTCTAGGAGGTACTTTTGGTCAGTATTTAGGTCACTTGTGTCAATATCTGGAAGTTCTGTATCTATATTGCGAAATCTAACACCTGGATTTTTTTCACAGTCGGCAAGGTTCTGTCCTATAGGACATGAAAAAATGTCAGGACCAGTTGTTCGCTCATCAAGAAACATGAAGAGGTGACGAAGTGGCAATTCATTGAAATGAAGAAGGCTATTATATTGTCTATTGAAGATTTCTCTGCAAGCGATAACAATTCTCCCAAACGGCCAGTATTTCAGTTCGTGCCATCGCTCCCGATGACACGCACATTTTCAAGAATTCTTCCTTACCCTTCATCTTTAAGGTGAGTGAGGATTCCTGCGGCTATACTGTTTGCTTTGCCTGACTCAGGAGAAATGTGCCCAATGTACTTTACTCCAGGTTCCTGAACCAGTGACATATGCTAAATATGCTCCTCTACGATAAGTCGCCTGTGATACTTTGAGCCAATCTTTTCATTAACCAAGGTACGATCCTCTCTGCCATCGAAATATACTCAAATTCTGGTGATTTGTCTGAGGTAGAAGATTGCTGTCTAGTTTTGACTCTCTCTCTTTGAATTTTGCTCCTGTCAATGACCATACTTTTATCTTCTGAAGTAACCAAACCAACATCTTCCAGGACTGACCACTCAAGTGCTGCTGCAGCTGTGCGTGATACGCCAAACCTATCAGCAGTTTCAGGCAAAGGAACCCTCATCTGGGAGCTTCACTACGTGATGGATCCTGGAAATTTTCTGAAAAGGTCAACATTACCAGAATTGTGCAAAATTATAGTCAAAAATTGCCATGATGTTTCGAGTCTTCACTTGCGTAGCAACATCAAATGCATTATGTATTAGTGCATTGCGGGATTGCCTATCTAGACCAAATTTCAAAACTTTGAGACAATTTTGGGAGCTGAAGATATTGACCAGGGGCGTTTCTAGAGATGAGGGGGCCCGTGTGCAGTCTCCGACACGGGCCCCCTCCTCTCTGTGCGCAGCCAGCACCGGAGTTATAGGCTCTGGGCACTAGAGTGCGCCCAGTGTCTATAGGGTATGCTCAGGTCACCGGGAAAATGGCCGCGGTGGCCATTTTCCCTGTACTGCGCATGCACAAACGACAGGAAAATGGCTGCCGTGGCCATTTTACAGTAGTTTTTACAGCACCCGACCCCCGCGCCAACGTGGGACTCCGGAGAGGTAAGTAATACTATGGGTGCAGGGTGTGTGGTGCGGGCCCCCCTGAACCCAGGGGCCCGTGTGCCCCGCACACCCTGCACTCATTATAGATACGCCCCTGATATTGACCTAGGACGACGAACCTTCGGCAATTAATTACTACCATGGGGTAGAGCATTTTCCATACCCAAGCATTTTCGATTTCTAATATCGCCCATTTTCACTACACCCTGGTGCTGTGCTCTAACCGAGTATCACGCTGCGGCATCACTTAGGCCAGGGAAGAATGGACGGCAGCTGTGACAGTCACGTGTGTGTGTGTGTGTGTGTGTGTGTGTATACTGCACAGATGGTGTAATTGTTAGCGTTACTGCCTCACAGCACTGAGGTCGTGGGTTCAATTCTCACCACGGCCCTACCTGTGTGGAGTTTGTATATTCTGCCTGTGCTTGCGTGGGTTTCCTCCGGGTGCTCCGATTTCCTCCCACACTCCAAAAATATACTGGTAGGTTAATTGGCTCCCAACACAAATTAACACTAGTGTGTATGTGTGTGTACATGTGATAGGGAACAGAGGGCCTGATTCAGAGCTGAACGCTCTGACCAGAGCGCTCGCTCTGAATCAGGGCCCTCCTACCTTTTTTTGGAGCGTCCTCATGGACGCTCGCATAGTTGTGGGTTACCACCCACAGTTATAGCGAGCGTCCATGATGATGGTCGCGATGGTCTTGACCATCGCGACCATCGGGCTTGCGACGGAGACCCTGCGGTAGGGTCTCGCTGCAGCAAGCCCTGGAGTGATTTTGGCTCTATCAGAGCCAAAATCACTCCCACTGACATCACTAGTGATGTCAGTGGGGCCGGCTTGAGACGGTAGGCGTTCCCATGGGAACGCCTCCGTCTGGCAGGCACGCCCCCGGCACGTCCACCAAAAGGGGGCGTGCTGTCAATCAACATCGACAGCACGCCCCCTTTGGTGCGAGACCCGGAGCGATGGAGAGCTCCCTTCGTCGTGCGCATGCGCAGTGGGGGAACATCGACCCACTTGCGAGCGTACTGCCGCTCACGAGCGGGTCTGAATGACCCCCATAGATTGTAAGCTCCACTGGGGCAGGGACTGATGTGAATGGCCAAATATTCTCTGTAAAGCGCTGCGGAATATGTGTGCGCTATATAAATAACTGGTAATAAATAAATAAAATATATATATACAGTTGAATGAAGGTACATAACGAAAAAAACCTTATAATAATTAGGGGTGTGCACCGGCCACTTTTCGTGTTTTGTGTTTTGGTTTTGGATCACACCTCACAATAGTGTTTTTATGTCCAAAAGGTTGCACCGAGGTAGCTGGATGACTATGCTAAGCGACACGAGTGGGCGGCACAAACACGTGACCCATCTAGGCGTGATACTGCAGTGGCAGACAGGATGGCAGTTTGAAAAACTAGGCCCCAAACTGTACATAATGCAAAGAAAAAAAAGAGGAGCAAGATGGAATTGTCCTTGGGCCCTCCCACCCACCCTTATGTTGTATAAACAGGACATGCACACTTTAACAAACCAATCATTTCAGCGCCAGGGTCTGCCACATGACTGTGGCTGAAATGATTGGTTCGTTTGGGCCCCCACAAAACAAGCTGGCAATTAATCTGTCCCTGCACAAACTGGCTCTACGGAGGCAAGATGTCATCCTCATCCTCCTCATCCACCGATTCCTCACCCTCTTCAGTGTGTACATCCTCATCCTCACAAAGTATTAACTCGTCCCCACTTGAACCCACCACCACAGGTCCCTCTGTGTGTTCTGGAGGCTGGTCTCCCTGGAAGAGCTGATAATTCATTTTGATGAACATCATCTTCTCCACATTCTGTGGAAGCAACCTCCTACGCCTTTCGCTGACAAGGTTCCCGGCTGCACTAAACACTCTTTCGGAGTACACACTGGAGGGGGGGCAACTCAGGTAAAATAGAGCCAGTTTGTACAGGGGCCTCCAAATTGCCTCTTTTTCCTGCCAGTACAGGTATGGACTGTCTGACATGCCTACTTGGATGCTGTCACCGATGTAATCCTCCACCATTCTGTCAATGGTGACAGTATCATATGCAGTGACAGTAGACATGTCAGAAATTGTTGCCAGGTCCTTCAGTCCGGACCAGATGTCCAAACTTGGTCCTGCCTGCCCTGCATCACCGCCAGCGGGTTGCTTAGGATACCTAAGTTTTTTCCTGGCAGCCCCAGTTGCGGGAGAAAATGAAGAAGGAGCTGTTGACGTGTCACGTTCCGCTTCAGCTGACAGTGTGTTCACCAGCAGATCTTTGCACCTCTGCAGGCTTGTGTCGGCCGGAAAGAGAGACACCACATAGGCTTTAAACCTAGGATCGAGCACGGTGGCCAAAATGTAGTGGTCTGATTTCAACAGATTGACCACCCTGGAATCCTGGCAAAGCGAATGAAGGGCTTCATCCACAAGTCCCACATGCCGAGCGGAATCGCTCCGTCTTAGCTCCTCCTTCACTTTCTCCAGCTGCTTCTGCAAAAGCCTGATGAGGGGAATGACCTGACTCAAGCTGGCAGTGTCTGAACTGACTTCACGTGTGGCAAGTTCGAAGGGCTGGAGAACCTTGCACAACACGGAACTCATTCTCCACTGCGCTTGAGTCAGGTGCATACCCCCTCCTTTGCCTATGTCATAGGTGAATGTATAGGCTTGAATGGCCTTTTGCTGCTCCTCCATCCTCTGAAGCATATAGAGGGTTGAGTTCCACCGCGTCACAACCTCTTGCTTCACAGGTGATGGCGGGGCAGGTTCAAGAGTGTTTGCTGGCGCTCCAGTCTTCGCCACGCAGTCGTTGAATGGCGAAAGTGGCCAGAAATTTTTCGGGACACCCAAAGCGTCTCCTGCACGCCCCTGTCGCTTTTCAGAAAATTCTGCACCACCAAGTTTATTGTGTGAGCAAAACATGGGACGTGCTGGAATTTGCCCAGATGTAATGCCCGCACAATATTGGTGGCGTTGTCAGATATCACAAATCCCCAGGAGAGTCTAAGTGGGGTAAGCCACTGGGCGATGATTTCCCTCAGTTTCTCTAAGAGGTTGTCGGCAGTGTGCCTCTTGCTGAAACCGTTGATACACAGCGTAGCCTGCCTTGGAACGAGCTGGCGTTTCTGAGATGCTGCGACTGGTGACGCTGCTGCTGTTGCTGCGTAAGGTGATACATCTACCCAGTGAGCTGTCACAGTCATATAGTCCTTAGTCTGCCCTGTTCCACTTGTCCACATGTCCGTGGTTAAGTGGACATTGGGTACAACGGCATTTTTCAGGACACTGAGGACACTTTTTCTGACGTTTCTGTACAGTCTCGGTATCGCCTGCCTAGTGAAGTGGAATCTAGACGGGATTTGGAACCGGGGACACACTACCTCCATCAATTATCTAAATCCCACTGCACTAATGGCGGATACCGGACGCACGTCTAACACCAACATAGCAGTCAAGGCCTCAGTTATACGTTTTGCTTCAGGATGACTGCTGTCGTACTTCATCCTCCTCGCTAAGGACTGTTGGAGGGTCAATTGTTTAGTAAAAGTAGTGGTGTTCCTACTTTCTCTCTGGGATGATGAACGACTCCCAGCAGCAGCAACAGCAGCAGCGGCAGCAGGAGGCGTAGCAATGCAGGATCCTCCGGAGGAAACCGGGTTGGGAGAGTCAGTCATGCCAGTGACATGGCCTGCAGGACTACTTCCGATCCTGACTAAGGAGGAAATTGACGAGGAGGGAGTTGACGGTGTGGTTTGCAGGCGCTTGGATACAACAGGACAACGGGATTTAGGTGTCCCTGGACTGCTTACGGTCTTAGCCAAAGTTTCTGAACTTGACAGTAACTTATTATGAACGCGCTGCAGGTGCCGTATAAGGGAGGATGTTCCTAGGTGGTTAACGTCCCTACCCCTACTTATTCCACCTTTACATAAGGTACATATGGCAAGACAGTTGTTGTCCGGATTTGGATAGAAATATTGCCAGACCAAAGAGGTGGAATGTTTGGTCTTCTGCCCAGGCATGACCGTGATGGGCTTTTTCATCCCACGGACAACAACTGTCTCCCCCGGAGCCTGATTTAAACAAACCACATCACCATCAGAATCCTCCTCGCCAACTTCCTCCTCAGCGCCAGCTACACCAGTATCCTCATCCTGTTGTACTTCAACAGTGACATCTTCAATTTGCATATCAGCAAGTGGACTGTGGGTGCTCCTTTCAGCACTTGCAGGGGGCGTGCAAATGGTGGAAAGAGCCACCTCTTCCCGTCCAGTGCTGGGAAGGTCAGGCATCGCAACCACCACCACACTTGGACTCTCCTTGGGGATTTGTGATATCTTCTTAGAAAGCACAGTTCTTCGCTGTGCTTTTGCCAGCTTAACTCTTTTGATTTTTTTAGTGGGAGGAGGGCTTCCATCGTCATGTGAAGCTGAACCACTAGTCATGAACATACTAGGGATCGACCTTAGCCGTTCCTTGCCACTCCGTGTCGTAAATGGCATATTGGCAAGTTTACGTTTCTCTTCAGCTGATTTAAATGTTTTTTCAAGGTCATTTTCCTGAACTTTGTCATTTGTAATTGTATGTGCCCTCTATTATGACATTGGGCATCGGCCTTGGCAGACGACGTTGATGGCATGTTATCGTCTATGTCATGACTAGTGGCAGCAGCTTCAGCACTAGGAGGAAGTGGTTCTTGATCTTTCTCTATTTTATTTTTATCGGAGAAAGTTTGGTCCTCCATTTATGTTATATCGATTTGATATATACGTGCGGCTAAACACAGAAAATATTTTTTTATTTTTGCTGGAGAGTAGTGCACTTTGTGGGTTACACCAGCCTTTAAGAAATGAGCCAGCCGGCTCTTTACTTATGGGACACAGGCGCACGCTTGGCGCTGCTCCTTTGTTGATGCACGTGCGGCTACTGCGCACACAATTCACAAACACAGAAAATATATATTTTTTGGGTTTGGAGTGTACTGTGGGGGTTACAGCACCCTTTAACGGTCAAGCCAGCTGGCCCTTTACTTATGACACAGGCGCACGCTTGGCACTACTTTGTTGATGCACGTGCGGCTACTGCACACACAATTCACAAACACAGAAAATATTTTTTTTTTTGGTTTGGACTGGAGTGTACTTTGGGGGTTACAGCACCCTTTAACGGTCAAGCCAGCCGGCCCTTTACTTATGACACAGGCGCACGCTTGGCACTACTTTGTTGATGCACGTGCGGCTACTGCGCACACAATTCACAAACTCAGAAAATAATTTTTTTTTTGGTTTGGACTGGAGTGTACTTTGGGGGTTACAGCACCCTTTAACGGTCAAGCCAGCCGGCCCTTTACTTATGACACAGGCGCACACTTGGCACTACTTTGTTGATGCACATGCGGCTACTGCGCACACAATTCACAAACACAGAAAATATATATTTTTTAGGTTTGGAGTGTACTTTGGGGTTTACAGCACCCTTTAACGGTCAAGCCAGCCGGCCCTTTACTTATGACACAGGCGCACGCTTGGCACTACTTTGTTGATGCACGTGCGGCTACTGCGCACACAATTCACAAACACAGAAAATATATATTTTTTTGGTTTGGAGTGTACTTTGGGGGTTACAGCACCCTTTAACGGTCAAGCCAGCCGGCCCTTTACTTATGACACAGGCGCACGCTTGGCACTACTTTGTTGATGCACATGCGGCTACTGTGCACACAATTCACAAACACAGAAAATAATTTTTTTTTTGGTTTGGACTGGAGTGTACTTTGGGGGTTACAGCACCCTTTAACGGTCAAGCCAGCCGGCCCTTTATTTATGACACAGGCGCACGCTTGGCACTACTTTGTTGATGCACGTGCGGCTACTGCGCACACAATTCACAAACACAGAAAATAATTTTTTTTTTGGTTTGGACTGGAGTGTACTTTGGGGGTTACAGCACCCTTTAACGGTCAAGCCAGCCGGCCCTTTACTTATGACACAGGCGCACGCTTGGCACTACTTTGTTGATGCACGTGCGGCTACTGCGCACACAATTCACAAACACACAAAATAATTTTTTTTTTGGTTTGGACTGGAGTGTACTTTGGGGGTTACAGCACCCTTTAACGGTCAAGCCAGCCGGCCCTTTACTTATGACACAGGCGCACGCTTGGCACTACTTTGTTGATGCACGTGCGGCTACTGCGCACACAATTCACAAACACAGAAAATAATTTTTTTTTTGGTTTGGACTGGAGTGTACTTTGGGGGTTACAGCACCCTTTAACGGTCAAGCCAGCCGGCCCTTTACTTATGACACAGGCGCACGCTTGGCACTACTTTGTTGATGCACGTGCGGCTACTGCGCACACAATTCACAAACACACAAAAAATATAATTTTTTTAGCACTTGGGGGGAGCACCCCTGATGGACAGAGCACCCCCTGGACAACACTACAGCACCCCTTTAGGACTGGGACACTGCACAGGACTTTGGAGTGGACACAGCCCCTATGGAGAACTGACTGCACAACACAGTCCAGCCAGCCCCTATGGACTTTGAAGTAGTGGACACAGCCCCTATTAACAACAGCAGCACAGCACAACACAGCCGGCCCCTATGGACTTTGAAGTAGTGGACAACAGCAGCACAGCGCAGCACAGCACAGCACAACACTACTCTGCACTACACTACACTACACAGCCCAGCCAGCCCTAACTCCCACCCTCCCTCTTCACTGTCCACAGCCGAGTGAGAAAATGGCGCCGACGCGGGTACCTTATATAGGTTCCACTCGGAAGGCGGGATGATGACGTTTTGCCTCGATTTCAGATCCGAGTCAGGCGGGAAAAGTCGAGCCTGACTCGGATCTGCCACAGATCGGGGGGGCTCGGGGGGGTTCGGATTTCAGAAATCCGAACCCGCTCACCCCTAATAATAATACTTTTTTTTTTTAATTATTGAGACAATGGAATGCTGCAACACGAACCACAAATCAGATTTACTGTGTTATATTCACTCTCTTGGGTCCAATAGTTTAGCTGTTATATATATATATTTTTTTTATTTTTATTACACTAAATTGTTTCATTGAGCTCTCATGTAACCTGGACCGAGCTATTTAAGATCTCCACCCGCTCCTAGGGAACAATAATTAGCTCTGAAGTATTCCAGAAAAATCTCTTCCAGAGAATTTAGATAGCTGTGAGGAATTATAGAGTGAGTCACTCTGGGTGTGGCCTCCTCCGACGGTCAGATGCTGACATAGCGGACCAGTCACAATGTGGCACTTCTGTCGATGTGGGTTTCATGACTTCAGCTCTTGTGCTCAGTAGGTTTCTTGTGGCGAGTGTGCGCAGGGATTTCTGTGCCGTGTGCGGTGGGATTGTCTCCATGACAAAAGAGGGAATTTTTTGAAGTTGAGGGTTTGATCTGTCAGTAATGTTCAGCAGGCTCTTTCCGAGCTGCCAGAATCGTGAGATGATGTACATGATGTCATCTTTGGAATTCCAAATAATATTTGGTTGGCATGAGTGCAAATCCCGCAGTGCCCTGACCTTCAGATAGTATTTACAAAGGATCTCACTATCTTCTGCAGAACAGTCTATATGAAGCGGACAGTTAACTAGCATCTGTGATAAGCAGTTATTTTGTGATTTAATATCTTTTGACTATTTGAACATTATTTATTGACCTGCATATTTCCTCAAATACACAGTTTAGCCTTATGCCATATGTTTAAATTAATTATTAGAGCAAGGGAACATCTGGACAGTCTCTATTATATACGTCAGTTTTGCGTGTGTGAAGTCTTTTAATTATATTGGTCCACGTTTGCTTTAGTGCGTTACTGCAAGTTGCACAGTGCATGTTGTGATAAACATAGGGACGAGAAACGATATGCGAGGCTTCAGGGGTGGCGGGGAATTCATGCATTTCATATTCTTTATTGCGACACTAAGCAGTCTGTTGCTGAGTTGGGCGAATACAGAACTGGACGTAATTTACGCACAAAAAGGCGTAACAAAGCGGCACACAAATAAGTGCTTTTAAAAAGTGGCACATAAAAGTAAGTTGTGATGCGGTTGTGTACGCATCTCAAGTTGCGTCCAGCTTGGAAACAGTAGCATGTGTGCCATGTTTATGTTAGGCTTGGGTAAAGATATACATACGCCAATATTTTTAAGAGGTGTGATACAAAAGGTCGACAATAAAAAGGTCGACACTGATTTGGTCGACACCAAGAGGTCGTCATGGAAGATGGTCGACATGGAAATGGTTTTGCTAACTCTAATCTTCACCCTAACCCTCCCCTTGGTGCCTAAATCTAACCGTCCCTCCTAGTGCCTAACCCTAACCCTCCAGTAAGTGCCTGACCCTAACCTTCCAGTAAGTGCTTAACCCTAACCCTCCAGTAAGTGCCTGATCCTAACCCTCCAGTAAGTGCCTAACCCTAACCCTCCAGTAAGTGCCTGACCCTAACCCTCCAGTAAGTTCCTGACCCTAACCCTCCAGTAAGTGCCTAACCCTAACCCTCCAGTAAGTGCCTGACCCTAACCCTCCAGTAAGTGCCTGACCCTAACCCTCCAGTAAGTGCCTAACCCTAACCCTCCAGTAAGTGCCTGACCCTAACCCTCCAGCAAGTGCCAGACCCTAACCCTCCAGTAAGTGCCTAACCCTCCAGTAAGTGCCTGACCCTAACCCTCCAGTAAGTGCCTAACCCTAACCCTCCAGTAAGTGCCTAACTCTAACCCTCCAGTAAGTGCCTAACCCTCCAGTAAGTGCCTAACCCTAACCCTCCAGTAAGTGCCTAACCCACCAGTAAGTGCCTAACCCTAACCCTCCAGTAAGTGCCTAACCCTCCAGTAAGTGCCTAACCCTAACCCTCCAGTAAGTGCCTAACCCTCCAGTAAGTGCCTGACCCTAACCCTCCAGTAAGTGCCTAACCCTCCAGTAAGTGCCTGACCCTAACCCTCCAGTAAGTGCCTAACCCTAACCCTCCAGTAAGTGCCTAACCCTAACCCTCCAGTAAGTGCCTAACCCTCCAGTAAGTGCCTAACCCTAACCCTCCAGTAAGTGCCTAACCCTCCAGTAAGTGCCTAACACTAACCCTCCAGTAAGTGCCTAACCCTCCAGTAAGTGCCTAACCCTAACCCTCCAGTAAGTGCCTAACCCTCCAGTAAGTGCCTGACCCTAACCTTCCAGTAAGTGCCTAACCCTAACCCTCCAGTAAGTGCCTGACCCTAACCCTCCAGTAAGTGCCTAACCCTCCAGTAAGTGCCTAACCCTAACCCTCTAGTAAGTGCCTAACCCTAACCCTCCAGTAAGTGCCTGACCCTAACCCTCCAGTAAGTTCCTGACCCTAACCCTCCAGTAAGTGCCTAACCGTAACCCTCCAGTAAGTGCCTGACCCTAACCCTCCAGTAAGTGCCTGACCCTAACCCTCCAGTGTGCCTAACCCTAACCCTCCAGTAAGTGCCTGACCCTAACCCTCCAGCAAGTGCCAGACCCTAACCCTCCAGTAAGTGCCTAACCCTCCAGTAAGTGCCTGACCCTAACCCTCCAGTAAGTGCCTAACCCTAACCCTCCAGTAAGTGCCTAACCCTAACCCTCCAGTAAGTGCCTAACCCTCCAGTAAGTGCCTAACCCTAACCCTCCAGTAAGTGCCTAACCCTCCAGTAAGTGCCTAACCCTAACCCTCCAGTAAGTGCCTAACCCTCCAGTAAGTGCCTAACCCTAACCCTCCAGTAATTGCCTAACCCTCCAGTAAGTGCCTGACCCTAACCCTCCAGTAAGTGCCTAACCCTCCAGTAAGTGCCTGACCCTAACCCTCCAGTAAGTGCCTAACCCTAACCCTCCAGTAAGTGCCTAACCCTAACCCTCCAGTAAGTGCCTAACCCTCCAGTAAGTGCCTAACCCTAACCCTCCAGTAAGTGCCTAACCCTCCAGTAAGTGCCTAACCCTAACCCTCCAGTAAGTGCCTAACCCTCCAGTAAGTGCCTAACCCTAACCCTCCAGTAAGTGCCTAACCCTAACCCTCCAGTAAGTGCCTGACCCTAACCTTCCAGTAAGTGCCTAACCCTCCAGTAAGTGCCTGACCCTAACCCTCCAGTAAGTGCCTGACCCTAACCTTCCAGTAAGTGCCTGACCCTAACCCTCCAGTAAGTGCCTGACCCTAACCCTCCAGTAAGTGCCTGACCCTAACCCTCCAGTAAGTGCCTAACCCTAACCCTCCAGTAAGTGCCTAACCCTAACCCTCCAGTAAGTGCCTAACCCTCCAGTAAGTGCCTGACCCTAACCCTCCAGTAAGTGCCTGACCCTATCCCTCCAGTAAGTGCCTAACCCTAACCCTCCAGTAAGTGCCTGACCCTAACCCTCCAGTAAGTGCCTAACCCCAACCCTCCAGTAAGTGCCTTACCCTAACCCTCCAGTAAGTGCCTGACCCTAACCCTCCAGTAAGTGCCTAACCCTAACCGTCCAGTAAGTGCCTAACCCTAACCCTCCAGTAAGTGCCTGACCCTAACCCTCCAGTAAGTGCCTAACCCTAGCCCTCCAGTAAGTACCTAACCCTAACCCTCCAGTAAGTGCCTAACCCTAACCCTCCAGTAAGTGCCTAACCCTAACCCTCCAGTAAGTGCCTGACCCTAACCTTCCAGTAAGTGCCTGACTCTATCCCTCCAGTAAGTGCCTGACCCTAATCCTCCAGTAAGTGCCTGACCCTAACCCTCCAGTAAGTGCCTGACCCTAACCCTCCAGTAAGTGCCTGACCCTAACCCTCCAGTAAGTGCCTAACCCTAACCCTCCTGTAAGTGCCTAACCCTCCAGTAAGTGCCTGACCCTAACCCTACAGTAAGTGCCTGACCCTAACCCTCCAGTAAGTGCCTAACCCTAACTGTCCAGTAAGTGCCTAACCCTAACTCTCCAGTAAGTGCCTAACCCTAACCCTCCAGTAAGTGCCTAACCCTAACCCTCCTGTAAGTGCCTAACCTTCCAGTAAGTGCCTGACCCTAACCCTCCAGTAAGTGCCTGACCCTAACCCTCCAGGAAGTGCCAAACCCTCCAGTAAGTGCCTAACCCTAACCCTCCAGTAAGTGCCTAACCCTCCAGTAAGTGCCTGACCCTAACCCTCCAGTAAGTGCCTAACCCTAACCCTCCAGTAAGTGCCTAACCCTAACCCTCCAGTAAGTGCCTAACCCTAACCCTCCAGTAAGTGCCTGACCCTAACCTTCCAGTAAGTGCCTGACCCTAACCCTCCAGTAAGTGCCTAACCCTAACCGTCCAGTAAGTGCCTAACCCTAACCCTCCAGTAAGAGCCTGACCCTAACCCTCCAGTAAGTGCCTAACCCTAACCCTCCAGTAAGTGCCTAACCCTCCAGTAAGTGCCTGACCCGAACCTTCCAGTAAGTGCCTAACCCTAACCCTCCAGTAAGTGCCTGACCCTAACCCTCCAGTAAGTGTCTAACCCTAACCCTCCAGTAAGTGCCTAACCCTAACCCTCCAGTAAGTGCCTAACCCTAACCCTCCAGTAAGTGCCTAACCCTAACCCTCCAGTAAGTGCCTGACCCTAACCTTCCAGTAAGTGCCTAACCCTAACCCTCCAGTAAGTGCCTGACCCTAACCCTCCAGTAAGTGCCTGACCCTAACCTTCCAGTAAGTGCCTAACCCTAACCCTCCAGTAAGTGCCTGACCCTAACCCTCCAGTAAGTGCCTAACCCTCCAGTAAGTGCCTGACCCTAACCCTCCAGTAAGTGCCTAACCCTCCAGTAAGTGCCTGACCCTAACCCTCCAGTAAGTGCCTAACCCTAACCCTCCAGTAAGTGCCTAACCCTAACCCTCCAGTAAGTGCCTAACCCTCCAGTAAGTGCCTAACCCTAACCCTCCAGTAAGTGCCTAACCCTCCAGTAAGTGCCTAACACTAACCCTCCAGTAAGTGCCTAACCCTCCAGTAAGTGCCTAACCCTAACCCTCCAGTAAGTGCCTAACCCTCCAGTAAGTGCCTGACCCTAACCTTCCAGTAAGTGCCTAACCCTAACCCTCCAGTAAGTGCCTGACCCTAACCCTCCAGTAAGTGCCTAACCCTCCAGTAATTGCCTAACCCTAACCCTCTAGTAAGTGCCTAACCCTAACCCTCCAGTAAGTGCCTGACCCTAACCCTCCAGTAAGTTCCTGACCCTAACCCTCCAGTAAGTGCCTAACCGTAACCCTCCAGTAAGTGCCTGACCCTAACCCTCCAGTAAGTGCCTGACCCTAACACTCCAGTAACTGCCTAACCCTCCAGTAAGTGCCTGACCCTAACCCTCCAGTAAGTGCCTATCCCTAACCCTCCAGTAAGTGCCTAACCCTAACCCTCCAGTAAGTGCCTAACCCTCCAGTAAGTGCCTAACCCTAACCCTCCAGTAAGTGCCTAACCCTCCAGTAAGTGCCTAACACTAACCCTCCAGTAAGTGCCTAACCCTCCAGTAAGTGCCTAACCCTAACCCTCCAGTAAGTGCCTAACCCTCCACTAAGTGCCTGACCCTAACCTTCCAGTAAGTGCCTAACCCTAACCCTCCAGTAAGTGCCTGACCCTAACCCTCCAGTAAGTGCCTAACCCTCCAGTAATTGCCTAACCCTAACCCTCTAGTAAGTGCCTAACCCTAACCCTCCAGTAAGTGCCTGACCCTAACCCTCCAGTAAGTTCCTGACCCTAACCCTCCAGTAAGTGCCTAACCGTAACCCTCCAGTAAGTGCCTGACCCTAACCCTCCAGTAAGTGCCTGACCCTAACCCTCCAGTAAGTGCCTAACCCTAACCCTCCAGTAAGTGCCTGACCCTAACCCTCCAGCAAGTGCCAGACCCTAACCCTCCAGTAAGTGCCTAACCCTCCAGTAAGTGCCTGACCCTAACCCTCCAGTAAGTGCCTAACCCTAACCCTCCAGTAAGTGCCTAACCCTAACCCTCCAGTAAGTGCCTAACCCTCCAGTAAGTGCCTAACCCTAACCCTCCAGTAAGTGCCTAACCCTCCAGTAAGTGCCTAACCCTAACCCTCCAGTAAGTGCCTAACCCTCCAGTAAGTGCCTAACCCTAACCCTCCAGTAAGTGCCTAACCCTCCAGTAAGTGCCTGACCCTAACCCTCCAGTAAGTGCCTAACCCTCCAGTAAGTGCCTGACCCTAACCCTCCAGTAAGTGCCTAACCCTAACCCTCCAGTAAGTGCCTAACCCTCCAGTAAGTGCCTAACCCTAACCCTCCAGTAAGTGCCTAACCCTCCAGTAAGTGCCTAACCCTAACCCTCCAGTAAGTGCCTAACCCTCCAGTAAGTGCCTAACCCTAACCCTCTAGTAAGTGCCTAACCCTCCAGTAAGTGCCTAACCCAAACCCTCCAGTAAGTGACTGACCCTAACCTTCCAGTAAGTGCCTAACCCTAACCCTCCAGTAAGTGCCTGACCCTAACCTTCCAGTAAATGCCTAACCCTAACCCTCCAGTAAGTGCCTGACCCTAACCCTCCAGTAAGTGCCTGACCCTAACCCTCCAGTAAGTGCCTGACCCTAACCCTCCAGTAAGTGCCTGACCCTAACCCTCCAGTAAGTGCCTGACCCTAACCCTACAGTAAGTGCCTGACCCTAACCCTCCAGTAAGTGCCTAACGCTAACCCTCCAGTAAGTGCCTAACCCTAACCGTCCAGTAAGTGCCTAACCCTAACCCTCCAGTAAGTGCCTGACCCTAACCCTCCAGTAAGTGCCTAACCCTAACCGTCCAGTAAGTGCCTAACCCTAACCCTCCAGTAAGTGCCTGACCCTAACCCTCCAGTAAGTGCCTAACCCTAACCCTCCAGTAAGTGCCTAACCCTAACCCTCCAGTAAGTGCCTGACCCTAACCTTCCAGTAAGTGCCTGACCCTAACCCTCCAGTAAGTGCCTGACCCTAACCCTCCAGTAAGTGCCTGACCCTAACCTTCCAGTAAGTGCCTAACCCTAACCCTCCAGTAAGTGCCTAACCCTAACCCTCCAGTAAGTGCCTAACCCTCCAGGAAGTGCCAAACCCTCCAGTAAGTGCCTGACCCTAACCCTCCAGTAAGTGCCTAACCCTCCAGTAAGTGTTAAACCTAACCCTCCAGTAAGTGCCTAACCCTAACCCTCCAGTAAGTGCCTAACCCTAACCCTCCAGTAAGTGCCTGACCCTAACCCTCCAGTAAGTGCCTAACCTCAACCCTCCAGTAAGTGCCTTACCCTAACCCTCCAGTAAGTGCCTGACCCTAACCCTCCAGTAAGTGCCTGACCCTAACCGCCCAGTAAGTGCCTAACCCTAGCCCTCCAGAAAGTGCCTGACCCTAACCCTCCAGTAAGTGCCTAACCCTAACCCTCCAGTAAGTGCCTAACCCTCCAGTAAGTGCCTGACCCTAACCTTCCAGTAAGTGCCTAACCCTAACCCTCCAGTAAGTGCCTGACCCAAACCCTCCAGTAAGTGCCTAACCCTAACCCTCCAGTAAGTGCCTAACCCTAACCCTCCAGTAAGTGCCTAACCCTAACCCTCCAGTAAGTGCCTAACCCTAACCCTCCAGTAAGTGCCTGACCCTAACCTTCCAGTAAGTGCCTAACCCAAACCCTCCAGTAAGTGCCTGACCCTAACCCTCCAGTAAGTGCCTGACCCTAACCTTCCAGTAAGTGCCTGACCCTAACCCTCCAGTAAGTGCCTGACCCTAACCCTCCAGTAAGTGCCTGACCCTAACCCTCCAGTAAGTGCCTAACCCTAACCCTCCAGTAAGTGCCTAACCCTAACCCTCCAGTAAGTGCCTAACCCTCCAGTAAGTGCCTGACCCTAACCCTCCAGTAAGTGCCTGACCCTAACCCTCCAGTAAGTGCCTAACCCTAACCGTCCAGTAAGTGCCTGACCCTAACCCTCCAGTAAGTGCCTGACCCTAACCCTCCAGTAAGTGCCTAACCCTAACTGTCCAGTAAGTGTCCAACCCTAACCCTCCAGTAAGTGCCTGACCCTAACCCTCCAGTAAGTGCCTGACCCTAACTCTCCAGTAAGTGCCTAACCCTAACCCTCCAGTAAGAGCCTGACCCTAACCCTCCAGTAAGTGCCTAACCCTAACCCTCCAGTAACTGCCTGACCCTAACCTTCCAGTAAGTGCCTGACCCTAACCCTCCAGTAAGTGCCTGACCCTAACCCTCCAGTAAGTGCCTGACCCTAACCTTCCAGTAAGTGCCTAACCCTAACCCTCCAGTAAGTGCCTGACCCTAACCCTCCAGTAAGTGCCTAACCCTCCAGGAAATGCCAAACCCTCCAGTAACTGCCTAACCCTAACCCTCCAGTAAGTGCCTAACCCTCCAGTAAGTGTTAAACCTATCCCTCCAGTAAGTGCCTAACCCTAACCCTCCAGTAAGTGCCTGACCCTAACCCTCCAGTAAGTGCCTAACCCCAACCCTCCAGTAAGTGCCTTACCCTAACCCTCCAGTAAGTGCCTGACCCTAACCCTCCAGTAAGTGCCTAACCCTAACCGTCCAGTAAGTGCCTAACCCTAACCCTCCAGTAAGTGCCTGACCCTAACCCTCCAGTAAGTGCCTAACCCTAGCCCTCCAGTAAGTACCTAACCCTAACCCTCCAGTAAGTGCCTAACCCTAACCCTCCAGTAAGTGCCTAACCCTAACCCTCCTGTAAGTGCCTGACCCTAACCTTCCAGTAAGTGCCTGACTCTATCCCTCCAGTAAGTGCCTGACCCTAACCCTCCAGTAAGTGCCTGACCCTAATCTTCCAGTAAGTGCCTAACCCTAACCCTCCAGTAAGTGCCTGACCCTAACCCTCCAGTAAGTGCCTGACCCTAACCCTCCAGTAAGTGCCTGACCCTAACCCTCCAGTAAGTGCCTAACCCTAACCCTCCTGTAAGTGCCTAACCCTCCAGTAAGTGCCTGACCCTAACGCTACAGTAAGTGCCTGACCCTAACCCTCCAGTAAGTGCCTAACCCTAACTGTCCAGTAAGTGCCTAACCCTAACTCTCCAGTAAGTGCCTAACCCTAACCCTCCAGTAAGTGCCTAACCCTAACCCTCCTGTAAGTGCCTAACCTTCCAGTAAGTGCCTGACCCTAACCCTCCAGTAAGTGCCTGACCCTAACCCTCCAGGAAGTGCCAAACCCTCCAGTAAGTGCCTAACCCTAACCCTCCAGTAAGTGCCTAACCCTCCAGTAAGTGTTAAACCTAACCCTCCAGTAAGTACCTGACCCTAACCCTCCAGTAAGTGCCTAACCCTAACCCTCCAGTAAGTGCCTAACCCTAACCCTCCAGTAAGTGCCTAACCCTAACCCTCCAGTAAGTGCCTGACCCTAACCTTCCAGTAAGTGCCTGACCCTAACCCTCCAGTAAGTGCCTAACCCTAACCGTCCAGTAAGTGCCTAACCCTAACCCTCCAGTAAGTGCCTGACCCTAACCCTCCAGTAAGTGCCTAACCCTAACCCTCCAGTAAGTGCCTAACCCTCCAGTAAGTGACTGACCCGAACCTTCCAGTAAGTGCCTAACCCTAACCCTCCAGTAAGTGCCTGACCCTAACCCTCCAGTAAGTGTCTAACCCTAACCCTCCAGTAAGTGCCTAACCCTAACCCTCCAGTAAGTGCCTAACCCTAACCCTCCAGTAAGTGCCTAACCCTAACCCTCCAGTAAGTGCCTGACCCTAACCTTCCAGTAAGTGCCTAACCCTAACCCTCCAGTAAGTGCCTGACCCTAACCCTCCAGTAAGTGCCTGACCCTAACCTTCCAGTAAGTGCCTAACCCTAACCCTCCAGTAAGTGCCTGACCCTAACCCTCCAGTAAGTGCCTGACCCTAACCCTCCCGTAAGTGCCTAACCCTAACCCTCCCGTAAGTGCCTAACCCTAACCCTCCAGTAAGTGCCTAACCCTAACCCTCCAGTAAGTGCCTGACCCTAACCTTCCAGTAAGTGCCTGACCCTAACCCTCCAGTAAGTGCCTAACCCTAACCGTCCAGTAAGTGCCTAACCCTAACCCTCCAGTAAGTGCCTAACCCTAACCCTCCAGTAAGTGCCTAACCCTCCAGTAAGTGCCTGACCCTAACCTTCCAGTAAGTGCCTAACCCTAACCCTCCAGTAAGTGCCTAACCCTAACCCTCCAGTAAGTGCCTAACCCTAACCCTCCAGTAAGTGCCTAACCCTAACCCTCCAGTAAGTGCCTAACCCTAACCCTCCAGTAAGTGCCTGACCCTAACCTTCCAGTAAGTGCCTAACCCTAACCCTCCAGTAAGTGCCTGACCCTAACCCTCCAGTAAGTGCCTGACCCTAACCCTCCAGTAAGTGCCTGACCCTAACCCTCCAGTAAGTGCCTGACCCTAACCCTCCAGTAAGTGCCTAACCCTCCAGTAAGTGCCTGACCCTAACCCTCCAGTAAGTGCCTAACCCTAACCGTCCAGTAAGTGCCTAACCCTAACCCTCCAGTAAGTGCCTAACCCTAACCCTCCAGTAAGTGCCTAACCCTCCAGTAAGTGCCTGACCCTAACCTTCCAGTAAGTGCCTAACCCTAACCCTCCAGTAAGTGCCTAACCCTAACCCTCCAGTAAGTGCCTAACCCTCCAGTAAGTGCCTAACCCTAACCCTCCAGTAAGTGCCTAACCCTAACCCTCCAGTAAGTGCCTGACCCTAACCTTCCAGTAAGTGCCTAACCCTAACCCTCCAGTAAGTGCCTGACCCTAACCCTCCAGTAAGTGCCTGACCCTAACCCTCCAGTAAGTGCCTAACCCTAACCCTCCAGTAAGTGCCTGACCCTAACCCTCCAGTAAGTGCCTGACCCTAACCCTCCAGTAAGTGCCTGACCCTAACCCTCCAGTAAGTGCCTAACCCTAACCCTCCTGTAAGTGCCTAACCCTCCAGTAAGTGCCTGACCCTAACGCTACAGTAAGTGCCTGACCCTAACCCTCCAGTAAGTGCCTAACCCTAACTGTCCAGTAAGTGCCTAACCCTAACTCTCCAGTAAGTGCCTAACCCTAACCCTCCAGTAAGTGCCTAACCCTAACCCTCCTGTAAGTGCCTAACCTTCCAGTAAGTGCCTGACCCTAACCCTCCAGTAAGTGCCTGACCCTAACCCTCCAGGAAGTGCCAAACCCTCCAGTAAGTGCCTAACCCTAACCCTCCAGTAAGTGCCTAACCCTCCAGTAAGTGTTAAACCTAACCCTCCAGTAAGTGCCTGACCCTAACCCTCCAGTAAGTGCCTAACCCTAACCCTCCAGTAAGTGCCTAACCCTAACCCTCCAGTAAGTGCCTAACCCTAACCCTCCAGTAAGTGCCTGACCCTAACCTTCCAGTAAGTGCCTGACCCTAACCCTCCAGTAAGTGCCTAACCCTAACCGTCCAGTAAGTGCCTAACCCTAACCCTCCAGTAAGTGCCTGACCCTAACCCTCCAGTAAGTGCCTAACCCTAACCCTCCAGTAAGTGCCTAACCCTCCAGTAAGTGCCTGACCCGAACCTTCCAGTAAGTGCCTAACCCTAACCCTCCAGTAAGTGCCTGACCCTAACCCTCCAGTAAGTGTCTAACCCTAACCCTCCAGTAAGTGCCTAACCCTAACCCTCCAGTAAGTGCCTAACCCTAACCCTCCAGTAAGTGCCTAACCCTAACCCTCCAGTAAGTGCCTGACCCTAACCTTCCAGTAAGTGCCTAACCCTAACCCTCCAGTAAGTGCCTGACCCTAACCCTCCAGTAAGTTCCTGACCCTAACCTTCCAGTAAGTGCCTAACCCTAACCCTCCAGTAAGTGCCTGACCCTAACCCTCCAGTAAGTGCCTGACCCTAACCCTCCCGTAAGTGCCTAACCCTCCCGTAAGTGCCTAACCCTAACCCTCCAGTAAGTGCCTAACCCTAACCCTCCAGTAAGTGCCTGACCCTAACCTTCCAGTAAGTGCCTGACCCTAACCCTCCAGTAAGTGCCTAACCCTAACCGTCCAGTAAGTGCCTAACCCTAACCCTCCAGTAAGTGCCTAACCCTAACCCTCCAGTAAGTGCCTAACCCTCCAGTAAGTGCCTGACCCTAACCTTCCAGTAAGTGCCTAACCCTAACCCTCCAGTAAGTGCCTAACCCTAACCCTCCAGTAAGTGCCTAACCCTAACCCTCCAGTAAGTGCCTAACCCTAACCCTCCAGTAAGTGCCTGACCCTAACCTTCCAGTAAGTGCCTAACCCTAACCCTCCAGTAAGTGCCTGACCCTAACCCTCCAGTAAGTGCCTGACCCTAACCCTCCAGTAAGTGCCTGACCCTAACCCTCCAGTAAGTGCCTAACCCTCCAGTAAGTGCCTGACCCTAACCTTCCAGTAAGTGCCTAACCCTAACCCTCCAGTAAGTGCCTGACCCTAACCCTCCAGTAAGTGCCTAACCTTAACCCTCCAGTAAGTGCCTAACCCTAACCCTCTAGTAAGTGCCTAACCCTAACCCTCCAGTAAGTGCCTAACCCTAACCCTCCAGTAAGTGCCTGACCCTAACCTTCCAGTAAGTGCCTGACCCTAACCCTCCAGTAAGTGCCTGACCCTAACCCTCCAGTAAGTGCCTGACCCTAACCTTCCAGTAAGTGCCTGACCCTACCCCTCCAGTAAGTGCCTAACCCTAACCCTCCAGTAAGTGCCTAACCCTCCAGGAAGTGCCAAACCCTCCAGTAAGTGCCTGACCCTAACCCTCCAGTAAGTGCCTAACCCTCCAGTAAGTGTTAAACCTAACCCTCCAGTAAGTGCCTAACCCTTACCCTCCAGTAAGTGCCTAACCCTAACCCTCCAGTAAGTGCCTGACCCTAACCCTCCAGTAAGTGCCTAACCCCAACCCTCCAGTAAGTGCCTTACCCTAACCCTCCAGTAAGTGCCTGACCCTAACCCTCCAGTAAGTGCCTAACCCTAACCGTCCAGTAAGTGCCTAACCCTAACCCTCCAGTAAGTGCCTAACCCTAACCCTCCAGTAAGTGCCTGACCCTAACCCTCCAGTAAGTGCCTGACCCTAACCTTCCAGTAAGTGCCTAACCCTAACCCTCCAGTAAGTGCCTGACCCTAACCCTCCAGTAAGTGCCTGACCCTAACCCTCCAGTAAGTGCCTAACCCTAACCCTCCAGTAAGTACCTAACCCTAACCCTCCAGTAAGTGCCTAACCCTCCAGTAAGTGCCTGACCCTAACCCTACAGTAAGTGCCTGACCCTAACCCTCCAGTAAGTGCCTAACCCTAACCGTCCAGTAAGTGCCTAACCCTAACCCTCCAGTAAGTGCCTGACCCTAACCCTCCAGTAAGTGCCTGACCCTATCCGTCCAGTAAGTGCCTAACCCTAACCCTCCAGTAAGTGCCTGACCCTAACCCTCCAGTAAGTGCCTGACCCTAACTCTCCAGTAAGTGCCTGACCCTAACCCTCCAGTAAGTGCCTGACCCTAACCCTCCAGTAAGTGCCTAACCCTAACCCTCCAGCAAGTGCCTGACCCTAACCTTCCAGTAAGTGCCTGACCCTAACCCTCCAGTAGGTGCCTGACCCTAACCCTCTAGTAAGTGCCTGACCCTAACCTTCCAGTAAGTGCCTAACCCTAACCCTCCAGTAAGTGCCTAACCCTAACCCTCCAGTAAGTGCCTAACCCTCCAGGAAGTGCCAAACCCTCCAGTAAGTGCCTAACCCTAACCCTCCAGTAAGTGCCTAACCCTCCAGTAAGTGTTAAACCTAACCCTCCAGTAAGTGCCTAACCCTAACCCTCCAGTAAGTGCCTGACCCTAACCCTCCAGTAAGTGCCTAACCCCAACCCTCCAGTAAGTGCCTTACCCTAACCCTCCAGTAAGTGCCTGACCCTAACCCTCCAGTAAGTGCCTGACCCTAACCGTCCAGTAAGTGCCTAACCCTAACCCTCCAGTAAGTGCCTGACCCTAACCTTCCAGTAAGTGCCTAACCCTAGCCCTCCAGTAAGTACCTAACCCTAACCCTCCAGTAAGTGCATAACCCTAACCCTCCAGTAAGTGCCTGACCCTAACCTTCCAGTAAGTGCCTGACCCTATCCCTCCAGTAAGTGCCTGACCCTAACCCTCCAGTAAGTGCCTGACCCTAACCCTCCAGTAAGTGCCTAACCCTAACCCTCCAGTAAGTGCCTGACCCTAACCTTCCAGTAAGTGCCTAACCCTAACCCTCCAGTAAGTGCCTGACCCTAACCCTCCAGTAAGTGCCTGACCCTAACCCTCCAGTAAGTGCCTGACCCTAACCCTCCAGTAAGTGCCTAACCCTAACCCTCCCGTAAGTGCCTAACCCTAACCCTCCAGTAAGTGCCTGACCCTAACCTTCCAGTAAGTGCCTAACCCTAACCCTCCAGTAAGTGCCTGACCCTAACCCTCCAGTAAGTGCCTGACCCTAACCTTCCAGTAAGTGCCTGACCCTAACCCTCCAGTAAGTGCCTGACCCTAACCCTCCAGTAAGTGCCTGACCCTAACCCTCCAGTAAGTGCCTGACCCTAACCCTCCAGTAAGTGCCTAACCCTCCAGTAAGTGCCTGACCCTAACCCTACAGTAAGTGCCTGACCCTAACCCTCCAGTAAGTGCCTGACCCTAACCGTCCAGTAAGTGCCTAACCCTAACCCTCCAGTAAGTGCCTGACCCTAACCCTCCAGTAAGTGCCTGACCCTAACCTTCCAGTAAGTGCCTAACCCTAACCCTCCAGTAAGTGCCTGACCCTAACCCTCCAGTAAGTGCCTGACCCTAACCCTCCAGTAAGTGCCTAACCCTCCAGTAAGTGCCTAACCCTAACCCTCCAGTAAGTGCCTAACCCTAACCCTCCAGTAAGTGCCTAACCCTCCAGTAAGTGCCTGACCCTAACCCTACAGTAAGTGCCTGACCCTAACCCTCCAGTAAGTGCCTAACCCTAACCGTCCAGTAAGTGCCTAACCCTAACCCTCCAGTAAGTGCCTGACCCTAACCCTCCAGTAAGTGCCTGACCCTATCCGTCCAGTAAGTGCCTAACCCTAACCCTCCAGTAAGTGCCTGACCCTAACCCTCCAGTAAGTGCCTGACCCTAACTCTCCAGTAAGTGCCTGACCCTAACCCTCCAGTAAGTGCCTGACCCTAACCCTCCAGTAAGTGCCTAACCCTCCAGCAACTGCCTGACCCTAACCTTCCAGTAAGTGCCTGACCCTAACCCTCCAGTAGGTGCCTGACCCTAACCCTCTAGTAAGTGCCTGACCCTAACCTTCCAGTAAGTGCCTAACCCTAACCCTCCAGTAAGTGCCTAACCCTAACCCTCCAGTAAGTGCCTAACCCTCCAGGAAGTGCCAAACCCTCCAGTAAGTGCCTAACCCTAACCCTCCAGTAAGTGCCTAACCCTCCAGTAAGTGTTAAACCTAACCCTCCAGTAAGTGCCTAACCCTAACCCTCCAGTAAGTGCCTGACCCTAACCCTCCAGTAAGTGCCTAACCCCAACCCTCCAGTTAGTGCCTTACCCTAACCCTCCAGTAAGTGCCTGACCCTAACTCTCCAGTAAGTGCCTGACCCTAACCCTCCAGTAAGTGCCTAACCCTAACCCTCCAGTAAGTGCCTGACCCTAACCCTCCAGTAAGTGCCTAACCCTAGCCCTCCAGTAAGTACCTAACCCTAACCCTCCAGTAAGTGCCTAACCCTAACCCTCCAGTAAGTGCCTGACCCTAACCTTCCAGTAAGTGCCTGACCCTATCCCTCCAGTAAGTGCCTGACCCTAACCCTCCAGTAAGTGCCTGACCCTAACCCTCCAGTAAGTGCCTGACCCTAACCCTCCAGTAAGTGCCTGACCCTAACCTTCCAGTAAGTGCCTAACCCTAACCCTCCAGTAAGTGCCTGACCCTAACCCTCCAGTAAGTGCCTGACCCTAACCCTCCAGTAAGTGCCTAACCCTAACCCTCCAGTAAGTGCCTAACCCTAACCCTCCAGTAAGTGCCTAACCCTAACCCTCCAGTAAGTGCCTGACCCTAACCTTCCAGTAAGTGCCTAACCCTAACCCTCCAGTAAGTGCCTGACCCTAACCCTCCAGTAAGTGCCTGACCCTAACCTTCCAGTAAGTGCCTGACCCTAACCCTCCAGTAAGTGCCTGACCCTAACCCTCCAGTAAGTGCCTGACCCTAACCCTCCAGTAAGTGCCTGACCCTAACCCTCCAGTAAGTGCCTAACCCTCCAGTAAGTGCCTGACCCTAACCCTCCAGTAAGTGCCTAACCCTAACCCTCCAGTAAGTGCCTGACCCTAACCCTCCAGTAAGTGCCTAACCCTAACTCTCCAGTAAGTGCCTAACCCTAACCCTCCAGTAAGTGCCTGACCCTAACCCTCCAGTAAGTGCCTAACCCTAACCCTCCAGTAAGTGCCTGACCCTAACCTTCCAGTAAGTGCCTGACTCTAACCCTCCAGTAAGTGCATGACCCTAACCCTCCAGTAAGTGCCTGACCCTAACCTTCCAGTAAGTGCCTAACCCTAACCCTCCAGTAAGTGCCTAACCCTCCAGGAAGTGCCAAACCCTCCAGTAAGTGCCTAACCCTAACCCTCCAGTAAGTGCCTAACCCTCCAGTAAGTGTTAAACCTAACCCTCCAGTAAGTGCCTAACCCTAACCCTCCAGTAAGTGCCTGACCCTAACCCTCCAGTAAGTGCCTAACCCCAACCCTCCAGTAAGTGCCTTACCCTAACCCTCCAGTAAGTGCCAGACCCTAACCCTCCAGTAAGTGCCTAACCCTAACCGTCCAGTAAGTGCCTAACCCTAACCCTCCAGTAAGTGCCTGACCCTAACCCTCCAGTAAGTGCCTGACCCTAACCCTCCAGTAAGTGCCTAACCCTAACCGTCCAGTAAGTGCCTGACCCTAACCCTCCAGTAAGTGCCTGACCCTAACCCTCCAGTAAGTGCCTAACCCTAACCGTCCAGTAAGTGTCTAACCCTAACCCTCCAGTAAGTGCCTGACCCTAACCCTCCAGTAAGTGCCTGACCCTAACTCTCCAGTAAGTGCCTAACCCTAACCCTCCAGTAAGAGCCTGACCCTAACCCTCCAGTAAGTGCCTAACCCTAACCCTCCAGTAACTGCCTGACCCTAACCTTCCAGTAAGTGCCTGACCCTAACCCTCCAGTAAGTGCCTGACCCTAACCCTCCAGTAAGTGCCTGACCCTAACCTTCCAGTAAGTGCCTAACCCTAACCCTCCAGTAAGTGCCTGACCCTAACCCTCCAGTAAGTGCCTAACCCTCCAGGAAATGCCAAACCCTCCAGTAACTGCCTAACCCTAACCCTCCAGTAAGTGCCTAACCCTCCAGTAAGTGTTAAACCTATCCCTCTAGTAAGTGCCTAACCCTAACCCTCCAGTAAGTGCCTGACCCTAACCCTCCAGTAAGTGCCTAACACCAACCCTCCAGTAAGTGCCTTACCCTAACCCTCCAGTAAGTGCCTGACCCTAACCCTCCAGTAAGTGCCTAACCCTAACCGTCCAGTAAGTGCCTAACCCTAACCCTCCAGTAAGTGCCTGACCCTAACCCTCCAGTAAGTGCCTACCCCTAGCCCTCCAGTAAGTACCTAACCCTAACCCTCCAGTAAGTGCCTAACCCTAACCCTCCAGTAAGTGCCTAACCCTAACCCTCCTGTAAGTGCCTGACCCTAACCTTCCAGTAAGTGCCTGACTCTATCCCTCCAGTAAGTGCCTGACCCTAACCCTCCAGTAAGTGCCTGACCCTAATCTTCCAGTAAGTGCCTAACCCTAACCCTCCAGTAAGTGCCTGACCCTAACCCTCCAGTAAGTGCCTGACCCTAACCCTCCAGTAAGTGCCTGACCCTAACCCTCCAGTAAGTGCCTAACCCTCCTGTAAGTGCCTAACCCTCCAGTAAGTGCCTGACCCTAACCCTACAGTAAGTGCCTGACCCTAACCCTACAGTAAGTGCCTAACCCTAACTGTCCAGTAAGTGCCTAACCCTAACTCTCCAGTAAGTGCCTAACCCTAACCCTCCAGTAAGTGCCTAACCCTAACCCTCCTGTAAGTGCCTAACCTTCCAGTAAGTGCCTGACCCTAACCCTCCAGTAAGTGCCTGACCCTAACCCTCCAGGAAGTGCCAAACCCTCCAGTAAGTGCCTAACCCTAACCCTCCAGTAAGTGCCTAACCCTAACCCTCCAGTAAGTGCCTAACCCTAACCCTCCAGTAAGTGCCTGACCCTAACCTTCCAGTAAGTGCCTGACCCTAACCGTCCAGTAAGTGCCTAACCCTAACCGTCCAGTAAGTGCCTAACCCTAACCCTCCAGTAAGTGCCTGACCCTAACCCTCCAGTAAGTGCCTAACCCTAACCCTCCAGTAAGTGCCTAACGCTCCAGTAAGTGCCTGACCCGAACCTTCCAGTAAGTGCCTAACCCTAACCCTCCAGTAAGTGCCTGACCCTAACCCTCCAGTAAGTGTCTAACCCTAACCCTCCAGTAAGTGCCTAACCCTACCCCTCCAGTAAGTGCCTAACCCTAACCCTCCAGTAAGTGCCTAACCCTAACCCTCCAGTAAGTGCCTGACCCTAACCTTCCAGTAAGTGCCTAACCCTAACCCTCCAGTAAGTTCCTGACCCTAACCCTCCAGTAAGTGCCTGACCCTAACCTTCCAGTAAGTGCCTAACCCTAACCCTCCAGTAAGTGCCTGACCCTAACCCTCCAGTAAGTGCCTGACCCTAACCCTCCAGTAAGTGCCTAACCCTAACCCTCCCGTAAGTGCCTAACCCTAACCCTCCAGTAAGTGCCTAACCCTAACCCTCCAGTAAGTGCCTGACCCTAACCTTCCAGTAAGTGCCTGACCCTAACCCTCCAGTAAGTGCCTAACCCTAACTGTCCAGTAAGTGCCTAACCCTAACCCTCCAGTAAGTGCCTAACCCTAACCCTCCAGTAAGTGCCTAACCCTCCAGTAAGTGCCTGACCCTAACCTTCCAGTAAGTGCCTAACCCTAACCCTCCAGTAAGTGCCTAACCCTAACCCTCCAGTAAGTGCCTAACCCTAACCCTCCAGTAAGTGCCTAACCCTAACCCTCCAGTAAGTGCCTAACCCTAACCCTCCAGTAAGTGCCTGACCCTAACCTTCCAGTAAGTGCCTAACCCTAACCCTCCAGTAAGTGCCTGACCCTAACCCTCCAGTAAGTGCCTGACCCTAACCCTCCAGTAAGTGCCTGACCCTAACCCTCCAGTAAGTGCCTGACCCTAACCCTCCAGTAAGTGCCTAACCCTCCAGTAAGTGCCTGACCCTAACCTTCCAGTAAGTGCCTAACCCTAACCCTCCAGTAAGTGCCTGACCCTAACCCTCCAGTAAGTGCCTAACCTTAACCCTCCAGTAAGTGCCTAACCCTAACCCTCTAGTAAGTGCCTAACCCTAACCCTCCAGTAAGTGCCTAACCCTAACCCTCCAGTAAGTGCCTGACCCTAACCTTCCAGTAAGTGCCTGACCCTAACCCTCCAGTAAGTGCCTGACCCTAACCTTCCAGTAAGTGCCTGACCCTAACCCTCCAGTAAGTGCCTAACCCTAACCCTCCAGTAAGTGCCTAACCCTCCAGGAAGTGCCAAACCCTCCAGTAAGTGCCTGACCCTAACCCTCCAGTAAGTGCCTAACCCTCCAGTAAGTGTTAAACCTAACCCTCCAGTAAGTGCCTAACCCTAACCCTCCAGTAAGTGCCTAACCCTAACCCTCCAGTAAGTGCCTGACCCTAACCCTCCAGTAAGTGCCTAACCCCAACCCTCCAGTAAGTGCCTTACCCTAACCCTCCAGTAAGTGCCTGACCCTAACCCTCCAGTAAGTGCCTATCCCTAACCGTCCAGTAAGTGCCTAACCCTAACCCTCCAGTAAGTGCCTAACCCTAACCCTCCAGTAAGTGCCTAACCCTAACCCTCCAGTAAGTGCCTGACCCTAACCCTCCAGTAAGTGCCTGACCCTAACCTTCCAGTAAGTGCCTAACCCTCCAGTAAGTGCCTGACCCTAACCCTCCAGTAAGTGCCTGACCCTAACCCTCCAGTAAGTGCCTAACCCTAACCCTCCAGTAAGTGCCTAACCCTAACCCTCCAGTAAGTGCCTAACCCTCCAGTAAGTGCCTGACCCTAACCCTACAGTAAGTGCCTGACCCTAACCCTCCAGTAAGTGCCTAACCCTAACCGTCCAGTAAGTGCCTAACCCTAACCCTCCAGTAAGTGCCTGACCCTAACCCTCCAGTAAGTGCCTGACCCTATCCGTCCAGTAAGTGCCTAACCCTAACCCTCCAGTAAGTGCCTGACCCTAACCCTCCAGTAAGTGCCTGACCCTAACTCTCCAGTAAGTGCCTGACCCTAACCCTCCAGTAAGTGCCTGACCCTAACCCTCCAGTAGGTGCCTGACCCTAACCCTCTAGTAAGTGCCTGACCCTAACCTTCCAGTAAGTGCCTAACCCTAACCCTCCAGTAAGTGCCTAACCCTAACCCTCCAGTAAGTGCCTAACCCTCCAGGAAGTGCCAAACCCTCCAGTAAGTGCCTAACCCTAACCCTCCAGTAAGTGCCTAACCCTCCAGTAAGTGTTAAACCTAACCCTCCAGTAAGTGCCTAACCCTAACCCTCCAGTAAGTGCCTGACCCTAACCCTCCAGTAAGTGCCTAACCCCAACCCTCCAGTAAGTGCCTTACCCTAACCCTCCAGTAAGTGCCTGACCCTAACCCTCCAGTAAGTGCCTGACCCTAACCGTCCAGTAAGTGCCTAACCCTAACCCTCCAGTAAGTGCCTGACCCTAACCCTCCAGTAAGTGCCTAACCCTAGCCCTCCAGTAAGTACCTAACCCTAACCCTCCAGTAAGTGCCTAACCCTAACCCTCCAGTAAGTGCCTGACCCTAACCTTCCAGTAAGTGCCTGACCCTATCCCTCCAGTAAGTGCCTGACCCTAACCCTCCAGTAAGTGCCTGACCCTAACCCTCCAGTAAGTGCCTAACCCTAACCCTCCAGTAAGTGCCTGACCCTAACCTTCCAGTAAGTGCCTAACCCTAACCCTCCAGTAAGTGCCTGACCCTAACCCTCCAGTAAGTGCCTGACCCTAACCCTCCAGTAAGTGCCTAACCCTAACCCTCCAGTAAGTGCCTAACCCTAACCCTCCAGTAAGTGCCTAACCCTAACCCTCCAGTAAGTGCCTGACCCTAACCTTCCAGTAAGTGCCTAACCCTAACCCTCCAGTAAGTGCCTGACCCTAACCCTCCAGTAAGTGCCTGACCCTAACCTTCCAGTAAGTGCCTGACCCTAACCCTCCAGTAAGTGCCTGACCCTAACTCTCCAGTAAGTGCCTGACCCTAACCCTCCAGTAAGTGCCTGACCCTAACCCTCCAGTAAGTGCCTAACCCTCCAGTAAGTGCCTGACCCTAACCCTACAGTAAGTGCCTGACCCTAACCCTCCAGTAAGTGCCTAACCCTAACCGTCCAGTAAGTGCCTAACCCTAACCCTCCAGTAAGTGCCTGACCCTAACCCTCCAGTAAGTGCCTAACCCTAACCCTCCAGTAAGTGCCTGACCCTAACCCTCCAGTAAGTGCCTAACCCTAACTCTCCAGTAAGTGCCTAACCCTAACCCTCCAGTAAGTGCCTGACCCTAACCCTCCAGTAAGTGCCTAACCCTAACCCTCCAGTAAGTGCCTGACCCTAACCTTCCAGTAAGTGCCTGACTCTAACCCTCCAGTAAGTGCATGACCCTAACCCTCCAGTAAGTGTCTGACCCTAACCTTCCAGTAAGTACCTAACCCTAACCCTCCAGTAAGTGCCTAACCCTCCAGGAAGTGCCAAACCCTCCAGTAAGTGCCTAACCCTAACCCTCCAGTAAGTGCCTAACCCTCCAGTAAGTGTTAAACCTAACCCTCCAGTAAGTGCCTAACCCTAACCCTCCAGTAAGTGCCTGACCCTAACCCTCCAGTAAGTGCCTAACCCCAACCCTCCAGTAAGTGCCTTACCCTAACCCTCCAGTAAGTGCCTGACCCTAACCCTCCAGTAAGTGCCTAACCCTAACCGTCCAGTAAGTGCCTAACCCTAACCCTCCAGTAAGTGCCTGACCCTAACCCTCCAGTAAGTGCCTAACCCTAGCCCTCCAGTAAGTACCTAACCCTAACCCTCCAGTAAGTCCCTAACCCTAACCCTCCAGTAAGTGCCTAACCCTAACCCTCCAGTAAGTGCCTGACCCTAACCTTCCAGTAAGTGCCTGACCCTATCCCTCCAGTAAGTGCCTGACCCTAACCCTCCAGTAAGTGCCTGACCCTAACCTTCCAGTAAGTGCCTAACCCTAACCCTGCAGTAAGTGCCTAACCCTAACCCTCCAGTAAGTGCCTAACCCTCCAGGAAGTGCCAAACCCTCCAGTAAGTGCCTAACCCTAACCCTCCAGTAAGTGCCTAACCCTCCAGTAAGTGTTAAACCTAACCCTCCAGTAAGTGCCTAACCCTAACCCTCCAGTAAGTGCCTAACCCTAACCCTCCAGTAAGTGCCTGACCCTAACCCTCCAGTAAGTGCCTAACCCCAACCCTCCAGTAAGTGCCTTACTCTAACCCTCCAGTAAGTGCCTGACCCTAACCCTCCAGTAAGTGCCTAACCCTAACCCTCCAGTAAGTGCCTAACCCTAACCCTCCAGTAAGTGCCTGACCCTAACTCTCCAGTAACTGCCTAACCCTAGCCCTCCAGTAAGTACCTAACCCTCCAGTAAGTGCCTAACCCTAGCCCTCCAGTAAGTGCCTAACCCTAACCCTCCAGTAAGTGCCTGACCCTAAACCTAATCCTAAAAAAAAAAAACATGTGTCGACCATATTTGTATCGACCATTTCCATATTCACCTTTTGTACCTGTCAACATTTTGTACCGTCCGACCTTCTTCCACGTCAACCTTCAGGTGTCGCCAAAATCATTGTCGATCAAATCATTGTTGACCTTTTGTATGGAACCCTTTTTAAGAAAACGGGTTTTAATAGCTAACTATAAATTTGCTATTAGGTTTAAACAGAATGGAAAGAAAAACTCTCGACTGCAGAAATGATAAACATAAAACAATTTGCTAAAATACGCTCACACAATCATAGTACATGCAAGAACAATGTAAAAAGCACCTACAGTCCCAGCTTCAGTGTTATTCCGCCTCTCTCAGGCCAGGGTATTGGGCTTCAATCCGAGATGGACGCAAATCACGTTGCAACTAAGTCATTGTAGGGACTGTCCGAAAATATGCAAATGACGCAACTGCTGGGATTTTGCACTGAGACACCCACTGATGGCTTCGCAAATAAAAAGCGTTGCGTACAAAGATGCAGCATCTGACGCTGATCATTCGTTTATCGAAGTTCTGAGTAACCCTTCGGTTGTTCAGAATATCCGTCATAAATGGCGGATATTACCCCCCCTGTAAAATCCACCACCCGCAAGGACTGCCTAACAGTGGCAATGACTTCCCATAGGAAGTGCTACCTGCTGATCACAGCCAGACAGGCAGTCCCAGGGGCAGGTGTTTTCTCCCCCTGGGACTGTCAGTCCAGACTACAATAGCAGAGAGAGCGCTTCCCATGGGAAGCTACTACCTTGCTATCATGGCAGCCCATCTGGCTTCTACGGACTGCAGCCGATGCAGCCCCTAAAAAACAGCATGTCTGCTAGCAGCTCCGGGCCTAAGCTAGGCCCCCTTATTTAGGCTCTGCCACTCGCGGGCACTGAACTTAAGCACCGCCTCCCGGTGACATAAGCTGTCAATCACCAGAATGGCAGGGAGAAGAGGGCTGCATTGATTACAGCCTATGATGATGTGCAGACCCCCCCCAGCCAGACAGGTAACGAGCCACCGCTAGTTAGAACTAATTCTTCTACATCTCCCAAAAGTGTTAGATGTTTCTGCTGGTAGGCTGTATCACAGGATAAGTAAAATAATTTAAGACAAAACTAGTGACATATAAGAAGGGGCAGGCGAGCTGTCAGCTGTCTTCCCTCACTCTCCCTCACACAACGCAAGTGACAGCAGATTTGGGTTTGGTCACAAAGAATGCAATCCCATACCTGCCGGGAGATCTCGAGGGTAAGACCATGGAACAAGTGCACGGTCATGGGACAAGTGCACGGTTATGGGACACGTGAACGGTCATGGGATAAGTGCACGGGATAAGTGCGCAGTCATGGGACAAGTGCACTGTCATGGGACAAGTGCACAGTCATGGGACAAGTGCACGGTCATGGGATAAGTGCGCACGGTCATGAGACAAGTGCATTGCCATGGGACAAGTGCACAGTCATTTATGGGACAAGTGCACAGTCATGGGATAAGTGCACAGTCATGGGATAAGTGCGCACGGACATGGGATAAGTGCGCACGGTCATGGGATAAGTGCGCACGGTCATGGGATAAGTGCGCACGGTCATGAGACAAGTGCACGGCCATGGGACAAGTGCATGGTCATGGGACAAGTGCACGGTCATGGGATAAGTGCATGGTCATGGGACAAGTGCACACCATGGGACAAATGCACGGCCATGGGACAAGTGCACGGCCATGGGACAAGTTCACGGCCATGGGATAAGTGCTCGGCCATAGGACAAGTGCACGGTCATGGGACAAATACACGGTCATGGGATAAGTGAACGGTTATGGGATAAGTGCACGGTCATGGGATGAGTGCACGGTCATGGGATGAGTGCACGGTCATGGGCTAAGTACGCGGTCATGGGATAAGTGCTCGTCATGGGATAAGTGCACGGTCATGGGACAAGTGCACGGTTATGGGATAAGTGCACGGTCATGGGATAAGTGCACAGTCATGGGATAAGTGCACGGACATGGGATAAGTGCACGGTCATGGGATAAGTGCACGGTCATGGGACAAGTGCACGCCATAGGACAAGTGCACGGTCATGAGCTAAGTGCACGGTCATGGGATAAGTGCACGGTCATGTTAAAATGCCAGAGACACATGCTATGAGGCATCTCGCTCTATGCCTGTCACATGGATTAGAGTATATTCAAACATCAGCCTAACATGTCTATAGATGTCTTTGTTGTTCTTTTAAAGGAGATAATTGAATTCTCTGCTATGTGCGGTCATGATGTTCAACTGCGCGCATCACTGAGAGTTATGTACCCCAACTGCGCGCATCACTGAGAGTTATGTACCCCAACTGCACGCATCACTGAGAGTTATGTACCCCAACTGCACGCATCACTGAGAGTTATGTACCCCAATTGCACGCATCACTGAGAGTTATGTACCCCAACTGCACGCATCACTGAGAGTTATGTACCCCAACTGCGCGCATCACTGAGAGTTATGTACCCCAACTGCACGCATCACTGAGAGTTATGTACCCCAACTGCACGCATCACTGAGAGTTATGTACCCCAACTGCGCGCATCACTGAGAGTTATGTACCCCAACTGCACGCATCACTGAGAGTTATGTACCCCAACTGCACGCATCACTGAGAGTTATGTACCCCAACTGCACGCATCACTGAGAGTTATGTACCCCAACTGCACGCATCACTGAGAGTTATGTACCCCAACTGCGCGCATCACTGAGAGTTATGTACCCCAACTGCACGCATCACTGAGAGTTATGTACCCCAACTGCACGCATCACTGAGAGTTATGTACCCCAACTGCGTGCATCACTGAGAGTTATGCACCCCAACTGCGCGCATCACTGAGAGTTATGTACCCCAACTGCGCGCATCACTGAGAATTATGTACCCCAACTGCGCGCATCACTGAGAATTATGTACCCCAACTGCGCGCATCACTGAGAGTTATGTACCCCAACTGCGCGCATCACTGAGAGTTATGTACCCCAACTGCGCGCATCACTGAGAGTTATGTACCCCAACTGCGCGCATCACTGAGAGTTATGTACCCCAACTGCACACATCACTGAGAGTTATGTACCCCAACTGCGCACATCACTGAGAGTTATGTACCCCAACTGCACGCATCACTGAGAGTTATGTACCCGAACTGCGCACATTTTCTTGCACACCTCTTTGGGGTCTGAGGGAAACTTAAAATTAACATATAAAATAAGTAGAGTGGAGATCTGACATGGGGACCGATTTAATGTAATTTACAGGGCATTATACCTTTAAAGACACTTATTTAAAATATAATTTTTTGCAAGAGGTACACAGATCACTGCTTGGGCCAATGTAATAGGGTGAGAGTTTAGCAGTAAAACTCTCACATTGGTCGGGTTTCATCTTCAAAATGGGAAAACATCTGGATGAGAGTTTAAATCGTGAGAGTTTTTTAGTCTAAAACATGTGAGTTTCCCTGTTCTTGGACTCTATTACATTGGCCGAGTTTATAAAGTGTAGGAGTTTACTGCTCAACTCTCACATTTTCTAAACTCTCACCCTATTACATTTGGCCCATTCACTGTTATGAGACTATTGCTTTATGCCTGTTATTGAGGCAACACTGCCCCTACTGTCTATTAGTATTCATCTACACTTTCTGTATTTAGCTATGGTTTGTTTACAAGTGCTGCCGTCACTTATGTGCCAAAATATGCAAATATTGCATCAGCCGAGATGTGTATTGAGAC
This sequence comes from Taudactylus pleione, assembly GCA_031769625.1. Taxonomy (NCBI): domain Eukaryota; kingdom Metazoa; phylum Chordata; class Amphibia; order Anura; family Myobatrachidae; genus Taudactylus; species Taudactylus pleione. The sequence goes on along the minus strand of JAUIMM010000477.1, from coordinate 532,507 downwards.
GCCCACCCACGACTGCGTACAAAAACACATTATTGGTCACAGATCATTCGATAATCGGCCTTTTAAGTAACCCTAGGTTCGCGGAGAATGGCTGTCGACACTGAGACAGAGCCATTGTTACTGCGTTCGGAATCACAGATGCAGGCTGTGACGCGCCCCATAATAGGAGCAGTATGTCAGCATTTGAGCCGCCGTTCCCCGTTACCACCCGCAAACTCTCCCTGGCTGTCTCACTCTGAGGGCAAATACATGTAGCGACTGCCTACGGTAAAGAAAGTTGACGCAAGCACAGTGCGAATCATTGACATTGGTTAGCATGCCCCCACTACGAATGCATGTTTGAAATGGTACAGACCTTAGCAAATTATTATATAGTTATCCTACAGCCAGGAGCCTGAAATGTGAGCTGATCAGTAGTAGACACCATACAGCAGTGCATTGTGGTAGTTGGGAAGAGTTACAGAACTTTGTATTAGAGGTCCCTACAGCTCAGTGCCTACTACCTTCTCCATTATAACAGTGACGAGCAGCATTCAATACACAGCGTTCGCTTCAAGTGCAAATTCCACTGACTGGATTAGTAGCGGCTTGGGACTCTCTCTCACTTCCATCACCTCATTATTAGCCCTGGGATTCTGACTGAGCTCATCTTTCAGTACATTACATTATGCAATTTAATATACATTTTTGGCCCTGGACTCAACTCCAATCCTTCTCTAAATCAGGTAATTAAAGATTTCACAGTTCGTTCATGGACTTTAAAGTGACCTAATAACTTCATTAACTTGTGCCATCAGTTAGGGAAGATCTCCTGGGAGGCATGGGAACCTGCACTACGCCCCGTTTAGCAATTAGCAATCAGGAACAGAGGGTCTGACTCAGGAGATGTACGCAGCAGCTGTGCTACAATAGGCAAATGCCGCAGGAGGCGTCTTAAGTAAAAAAACGCTGATTGCCGGCTTCTCCGAATGGCTGCTGCATTCAAACACAAAGTAACGGATCAATCGCATGAATGTTGGGCATCTGAGTAACTGTCAGTCTATTCAGCATGTCCGGCAAAATCCGCTGCCGTGGCCAGTGAAGCTGCGACCAAGGACACCGCCCCTGGCGGCCCAGTGTTTTCAGTCTGTGCATGTGTCCGAGTCACATTGCGAATGCATCTCAATGGTTTCAAAACCGTGAGCCGCATAACGAATGTGGACGCAGAGAGAGGCAATTTAGGTGGCCTTTTATGGGTGGTAATGGGGGGTTGGCTAGCCAGGCACAGGCGTTTCGCAGTCAGCTGTGTCCATGCTGCCATAGGGTTGGTGCATTCGCCGATGGTGCGTCCAATGGTGCGACCAATTGTGCATCTTAATGCGCAAGGTGGTAGATTAGCGCCACATGGCATTAGCATAAGGAGGCAGTTGAGCTGTGGCAAAACACACAGTTGCAGCTGCAATACCGTGCGCCCCTGAATCAGGCCCTATATGTTTTTGTATATATTGCATGTTTTTAATTTCTTTTTCCTCTCTGCTTTTTCTTATAATTGCCCAAAACCATCCAGTAAGACTGCACCAACCCCGGATTTACTAAACATTTTTACATATATACATATACGCACAGTGGCGTCCCTCCCCGTGGTATCACCCAGTGTGCGGAGGGATGTTGTGAGCGTGGCAAAGCTGCACATGCCCTAAAGAAGGGGCGTGGCATCATGGAACAGGGGCGTGGCCCGAATCCCTGTGGTCCCATTCTTAATATTACAGGGGAGGGGGTGCAGAGGGTGCGTGCTGATTGCTTTGTCTTGCAGTGCCCGGCTCCCTCACAGTGTCAGGAGTCGGGTGCTGCACATAATACTACAGTGCAGCACCGGCTCCTGTCACTGTGGGGGAGTGTCAGTCTGCACCTTGGTGGCACCCCCCTTGTGACACCACTGTATACGCAGTCAGCTTTGCAATGGTGATCTTTGCAATAATGCAAATGCAGCAGGAGGTGTATGACACCCCCTGCTGCATTTGCGATCCCAGCAGTGCGACGGAGGTCGCAGGCAGGGATCACCATCGCGTCCATGTTGGTCCATGTTCGCAATGGTGGACGGTGCCGGGTGGATGGACAGCTGAGTAAGCCTCAGCTTACTTAGGCTGGCCGGCTTGCAAGCCCAGAAGTCCACGCAGTCTCTGGGCTGGTCACTCCCTGAAAATGGGGAGGACACGCCCATGTTTCCAGGAATGCCAGCTGACCCCGCCCCTGCACCTTAAATGCCTGTTCAAGGGCTTGCATGCGATTGAGCAGGACGCATTTTGCACACTCGCAGAATGGGTCCTGCGCAAGCGTAGATTTCCCGATAATCAGGAAACTGCGTGCACAGTGCATCAAGCCCTGTATCTCTTGGGATAGAAGCAAATTTGCAAAAGTAAAAGCATTCAGTCATTTATCTCTAGTGCTCATAGTATGAACAATGTAACTGAGGCTGTTCTCTTGGTAAGCAAAAAGTGTTACTATTCCTACAGAACCTCAACCATATCAAACAGTACGGGGAATTCAGGGCCGTAGGGAGGTGTGTCGAGTGGTGCCATCGCACAGGGCCCAAATTTGGCAGTGTTGCTACCCCAAAGCATCTGGCTAGCAAGGTGCCCGGAACGCCACCCTGTAGCCAGTAGCGATGCTGCAGTGGTGCCTGGATTGTCCAGGCAGCTCCATACTTTCTCCTGCCAGCATCCCTGCCCCCTCATGTAAAGTGACACGTGTTCAGGGGCGGGGCCAGCACGAGCCCTGCTCCGGCTCTGAGAGAATTGACCATCATTTTGCCAGATCTGCTGTATACACCCAGTACACTATAAATTCCGCAAAATGTGAACTTACAAAAACATTGCCGAATGGTGAAACAAGAGTGGGTCTCACACATTGCATCGCCAGAGCTTGGCGTCTCCGTGAAACGCCTGGTTAGCAGTGAAACTATGCCGTTACCTTGCACATGTCTAATGATCAGTTTATATGACGAGTTTACTGTACCTCTAAAAGCAACATTATATTCAGGTTCCACGCACAAGTCTGTGTACTGTACTTATACATCTGAGTCTGAAACATCAAGCATGTCAGAACTGCGGAAACCACCGCTCACCTTGAAGATGGAGATGACTCAAAAATTACAATTTCTATACAGCATGGGTGAACCACAATCTCCTCCAGATAACAATGTGCCTTTGTTTTAAGCATATAAAATATAAAAACAAATGAAATGTAGCTACACAAGTAATTCATTGGAATGATTCAGAATGTCCAGAGGCAACCAATAGGCCTTTTACTGTAACGTTATATGGCAAATGCTTGGCATGCTGCAACTACAAATAAACACCGGGACATGCTGTATCAGGAAGTTTTCCCTAGACCATTAGCATAACCCCATGACCTCCTTTGATCTTTGGTATGACAGGTGTATCACAAGTCTGGAGTCTGGAAAAGAAACATTGAAAGGTAAATGCGGAACTGCCCTAGGTGCAAAGGGCGATGCTGCTACTAGGCACCCAGCTGGGCAGTCCCAACTCCCCTGCCAAAGTCGGTGGCAAAAAGATCGATGGCAGATCTTTGGTTGATAACCATCTATAGATCAACCAAAGATCTGCCATTGATCGTTTTGCCATCTTTTTCCTAGTTTAGGGGAACATAGCCCGCCCCTGTAACACTGCCCCATTCCCTGACTGGCCCACCGAGTCCCCACCTTTACACAGAGGTTTCCTTTATTTGATATAAACCACTGATGGCCCCATCGATGGTAGACCCATCCCCATGCAGCAGTATATGTGTATGTAAAGGGTGGGCGAGAGAACCCACATGTGTCTCCATCTTACTAGTAACAGGAGACAGGGGAAAAACTGAAGCAGCGGGTGTAAGATCCCTGCCGCTCAGTCACCCTCAAGCGCACAGGAGCTGGGTCTTGCTGTCTGCTGACCCTTATCATAGGTGCTCAGACGATCAATCAGGTCAGCTGCTGAGGGGGATAAATGTCTCCCTATGCAGAGAGTGGAGCAGGATTCGCGGCACTGCGCATAGTATTTTTTCATTTCTTTTCTGAAGAGGGCGTGGCCATTGGCCACACCTCCCTGATTTGGCCACACACCCCCTGGAGGCAGTAATTTTGTGGCTCATTCTTTAGTGGTGGATCCAGCATGTGTTACTCCATTGTGTGTAGGCAATGAGTGCAGTTAGAAATGTAACACTAACCCCTAGGTTGGTCATGGCTTTCCTCGGTGTGCAGTCAGGAAGTCGGCAGACCCAGTCCCGACAGCCGGCTTCCCGGCTGCTTTATCCCGGTGAGGGTTAAATGACAGGCATCTAAATCTAGACGCCTGTCATTTTACCGACGCCGGGAGACCGGCATCCCGATCGAAGTGATGCTGAGCGCCGAGCGTGGACAGCCGGAGTGGGGGGGGTTAGGTTTAGGCACCCCCCGGGAGGTTAGGGTTAGGCTAGGGGGAGGGAGGGTTAGGCACCCCCTGGGGGACTTAGGTTTAGGTGGCGGGGAAGGGTGGATTAGGTTTAGGCACTCAGAGGGGAAGGTTAGGGTTAAGCACCCCTAAGAAGAGTTAGGGGAGAGAATTAGGTTTGTGAATACTTACCTTAGGGAAGATCAGGATTTTCACCTATGTCGGGCAGCCGCTGTCGGGATTCGAAATCATGCCGATTCCCTTTCCTCAGCTCTCCCCCAAAAGATGAGACCTTAGAACAAATGTAGCCCATGTAGATTTCACCCTTTCCCCCACCTTGAAACATTAGCATTACACTAGGGGTAGTTTAAATCACACACCTGTAGAAATAGGGAGATCATTTTTTATTTATTTTTCTTTCTAATATATATATATTTCATTTCTAACACTTACTATATTGCAAACCACTGTTTATGAGTTGTTTATGCAAACAACACAAGACCACGGACCAGTCAGTCTAAAAAGAAGGATGCCCATATATTGGTAAAACCATCGATGTCTATCCATAGCAGTTAGGTGCCATCAACGTAAACCATACTGACGGCCATCCCTAGTCATTAGTACAAAGACAACCCATAAAGGTCATGTCCAGTACCCACATTTGGTGAATATAAATACACTAGTATGACAAATGGGGTAGTTTAAATTACACACAAGTAGGATTAGGGAAATGTAATATTTTTTATTTTTTATAATGTATTTTTTCTTTCTTTAATACTTGGTATGTGCTAGTGACTATTTGTTGGTTCTTGTGTGAGATCCACATAGGGGGGAGCGCCGAGATTGCATCAGTTACTGGCATGGTGCATTGTGGGCTAAATAATTTGCACATATGCAAATTACCTTTGTGAATAGTGCATTGTGATTGATGTGGTGTTTTGCACGCTTTTCCTGCCTTGTTGACATAAAGGAATCAGTGGGTGGTGATTGGTATGTGGTGGGTATTGTGAGATATATTAGAAATAAAATTAAAATGATATAATCTCTCAAATTTTAAATGTTTATGGCGCTCCCCTCTGTCGGTCCTGCCACGGCACCATGGTCATGTGCCCGCTCAACCCCCCCTAGATACACCAATGAGGTACAGTCTCTGCTTATTCCTTCCTATTGCTATTCTTAACCGTTTGCAAGATGTCAGGGAGAAGCAGAAGAATGTTCCTGGAGAATGTGATTTGGGACGCTGTCACTTACACCGAGCACTCCAAGAGAAAGACTGTGACCGCTGTGGATGTGGTCTATGCTCTCAAGCGCCAGGGCCATATTTTGTATGGTATTGGCGGTTAACTAGCTGCGGCTGATCTCGTTTTCAAAAACACTGAGTTACAGTTTCATTTAAACAAAAAAACGGAGAAAGAATATCAGTTGGCGCTGTCAAAAAGCAGCTAGTTCAGGCAGATGTGTCAGCTCCTAATAATATAATGTAGGGAAAAGGTAGGTATGAACAGCGCTAGAGAGTCTATCAGTACATGCAAATGATAACTAAAATTACATAGATAATAAATATATATCATCATGATCTGCTACATGACTCTATACGGCTTGATTGAAAAAGATCATTTAATATAATATCCACAATCTGGACAAAGAAAGAGCAATCAATAAAACCAATATAAATAATAAAAAGGTACAATGACAATAATCATGAAAATGAAAAATAAACAATATAAATAAATTATAACAGTACATAAAAAATGATAATAAATAAAATAATGTCCAAATCAAAAAAGAAAGAGAAAAATGTCCATAAGATAAACGGTATAGACCAATCTCGAATAATGGCTGAGTAGAAAATATGTAGATTTCATTCACATTGTAGTAGGAAGTTTAAAAGAATATAGTAACAGTCACTGGCCTACACAGGTGGATCCGGAATAATATCCAGCTGATATATTACCAGACTTGGTTAGATGTCCACAGCCTATAACTGGTGTAGAAATTCTTGCACTGGCATGCTGACGTGTGTAAATGGCTGGAGCTGGAAAATTATGGATAACGCTGGTCCGGAGAATGTAATCCACATAGCTTCCTACTACTGAGGAAGCTGTGGGATCTACCACAGCGAAACGCGTTTGCCACCCCTATATTGTACAGCACTTGGATTCCTATGTGGATTACATTCTCCGGACCAGCGTTATCCATCATTTTCCAGCTCCAGCCATTTACACATATCAGCATGCCAGTGCAAGAATTTCTACACCAGTTATAGGCTGTGGACATCTAACCAAGTCTGGTAATATATCAGCTGGATATTATTCCGGATCCACCTGTGTAGGCCAGTGACTGTTACTATATTCTTTTAAACTTCCTACTACAATGTGATTGAAATATACATATTTTCTAATCAGCCATTATTCGAGATTGGTCTATACCGTTTATCTTATGGACATTTTTTTCTTTCTTTATTGATTTGGACATTATTTTATTTATTATAATTTTTTATGTACTGTTATTATTTATTTATATTGTTTATTTTTCATTTTCATGATTATTGTCATTGTACCTATTTATTATTTATATTGGTTTTATTGATTGCTCTTTCTTTGTCCAGATTGTGGATATTATATTAAATTATCTTTTTCAATCAAGCCGTATAGAGTCATGTAGCAGATCATGATGATATATATTTATTATCTATGTAATTTTAGTTATCATTTGCATGTACTGATAGATTCTCTAGTGCTGTTCATACCTAGTTTCATTTAAACAGCCTCATTTTAGCTAATTAACTTAACAACAACCAGTCCTTCTTAATAAGTCGGTGTTGAAATAGTAACACCCAGGGACAGATTGGGCCACCGGAAAGTGGTAAATTCCCGCTGGGCCAGTCCCATTCCCCACCTCTGCCAGGCTGGCTTACCCTGCTTACTGGCCCAGTATAAGTTATAGTATATTTCTGTTTGGCCTTTTTCCTGCACTTCCGGGATTTAGCCGGAAGTTGATACAGGCTCCGAGTGGGAATGAGATAGATCCCCTTCCGTTTCTGTACGATGACGTCATCAACCAGTGTCCAATGTCATTCCCTACCATCCAAGTGGGCATAGAGGGGGAATATATTCTTGTGGAGAGCGAAGCGAGCCACCGTGCCCGCAAGGGGACAACTTTCTTATTTTCCTGGAAAGTGTGGGCAGAAACCTCCACTTCTGCCCTCACTCACGTCACTTCCAGGTAGGGCTACTGAAGGGGTTTTATACTCTTCCCTTCCGAGTGCTGTTAGCTGGGAGCAGCTCTGCAGCATTGTAACACGCACATACAGTGTTCCCGGCATGCTCTGCAGGTGCCTGGTCTGGCTCTACTGACAAGCTGGGTCTACTCGCTGGGAGCCCGGAAAGAGGGTGGGGCGTCAGTGGTGGCTAGTAACGGGAAACACAGCTTCCAGCACGGCCCAGGGAATGGAAGGCCTGCCCATAGATAGAGAGTACACGCTCCCCAGCACGGCCCAGGGAATGGAAGGCCTGCCCATAGATAGAGAGTACACGCTCCCCAGCACGGCCCAGGGAATGGAAGGCCTGCCCATAGATACAGATTACACGCTCCCCAGCGCGGCCCAGGGACACACACAGGCAGGTGGCCAGGCACTCCTCCTCTGCTGCCTGTGATAATATATATGGCGGCCTGCAGATGTGATGAGTCCTCGGTGTCCCTGTCCAGCCCAGCTCCCAGATCAAGCACTCACTAGGCAGGGAATAATGAGGGTCAGCCCGGGGAAAAAGGCCTAGCAGTGACCAGAGTTGCTCCTGTTATTTATCACAGCCACAGTCAGTCTCTGGTCTGAGCTTTCTATATTGCACAATGTTACGCATACACCAGGGAAGGGCTTTGTAGCAGCATTGGCAAAAAGGTCACAGACGCAGCTGCAGCAAAAGATGCAAGGAATTCGGCGACTGTGTCCAACTCAGAATCAGGCCCTATAAGGAGGTATTCCACCCCTCTCGACAGACTCCACCCCCTCAAAAGACCCCGCCCCCATTAGGGCTGCTTCCATAAATATCCCGGGCTGGTTTCCCATCCCAATCCGACCCTGGTACATACAGTATATTATGATTACAATACCACACACTGCACCCTGTCATCCCTTTGCTTCGGTCACATCTCTGTAGATAGTTTATACTTTTCCCGAACACTAGATATAATCCATCACAGTTTGTTTTCACGATTCTGACTGATTATCTTAGTTGCCAAATCTTCTAATTATATAAACATTTGTCTTGTACTGACAGAATAAAAACACATACTATCTGATAATTATCTCAGCTTTGGGGTAACCTGTAACCAGAAAACTATGTGTGTGGGTAATGTACAAAGGCTCACATTGTTTTTAAGCCCCCAGCTACACATATATCAAAATCTGAAGTTGGTAATTAGTACGTGTAACACTCCCTCCTAATTTATTGCGATTTAGAGATTACTTAAAATAACACTAAAATGTCTTAATGTAAAGAAACTATTAAGACAAAAACAACCCTGTGTCATTTAGGCTTGTGAGCAATATTGTGTGATTACTAAATTGCACTTATTTATTGTTTATTAACATTTATTTATACAGTATACCACTAGCATAATGTGTTGCTCCCCATTGTGGGTCAGGGATCTTCGAGATCCCAGACCCACAATCCGGACTCCTTGGACTTTTGGACTTTTCCGTTTGAACTTTGATTCCTTGCGGATAGAGCTTCAGCCCTCCCTTTGGATTTGCTGGATGCCAGAGGACTTCCGTCAAAGCTACCTCAGCCATATATTGGTAAAGTCTTTATCGCTGCTAAAGCCTTTCAGTTTTGGGACATAGAAGGAGAGCTCACAATTCCAATATAACAATTATTATAGGAGCGGACTCAAATGGAGTCTATCATTTACTTTATTGTATTTTACTGCTTTGTTCACATCGGTATGCGCGTTTAGCATTAGAACAATTTGTGCATGAAATTGCAGACTGCAGATTTTAGATTATTTAATAAACATCTGTTGATTTATTATAAAACCATCCATCATTTATAATTGTGTCTCTAGCGCTGATTATACATTCGTTTTCTCTTAACTCTTGTTGGGATTGACAACCCATTTTTCCAGCTGCTTTCATGATAGCGCGTTATAGTTTGTATTCAGTATTTAGGATGGGAGACCAGCTGACCGGAGCCCCGGAGGGAGGACATCACCGGAGCAGCGATGACCTGACCGGAGGTAAGTAAAAGTAAGGGGGGTCGTGGGATTGGGGACGACCGCCAGGGAGGGTTGCAGGAGGGAGGACATTGGGGCTGATAGTGTAGGAGGTGTACACACACCCGCACAGCATTGGTCACACCTCATCTGTTTCTCACAAAGGGCCCTTGGTCATTTGCTGCTCCAGGCTCATGTGGTCCTTAATTCTTTTGAAGATGGAGAGGACTACTGCACATCCCGATGGTCGGTATCCCAGGAGTCAGGTAAGTATACTAATCCTCCCCCCTTCTCCCTCTAACCCTCCCTTCTTGTAGCCTAACCCTCCCCGTTAGTTCCTAAACCTAAGTCTACTCCCTTCGTGCCTAAACCTAACCCTCCTCCCTTAGGGCTCTATTTACTACAATCCGCATATTGAATGCAGATTTACTACAAATCCCTTGCAGGGACAGAGCTTGCGATAAAGCTCTGTCCCTGCGGATCCCATCTGCACTCTAGTTGCGGTATTTTCGGAAAAAATACCGCGACTAAGAGCCCGCGCATGCGCCGACCGACCACCGCTACTACCCCCCATTGACCCCCCCTCCCTTCATTACACTTACCTGCATTCTCCTGGCCTCCGGTGATCTTCTCCGGGCTTCCCGATCAGGTGATCTCCCATACTGCACTGGGGCCCGATCACCTGATGACCAGGCCCCAGTGTACTATGGGAGACCAGCTGACCAGAGAGGAGCCATCACCGGAGGCCCGATCACCGGTCCCTGGATTCAGGTAAGTAAAAAAAAAAATGTTTAATTTTTTTTTTCTTTTTTTTTACAGTAGTCAGCTTGCAGTCTGCTTAGACCACATAGCTGATTACTGGTACCGGCTCCCGCCTCTGCTCTCCCCGATAGAGCAGAGTGGGAGCCCGGTAACCGGGGGAGACCCTGGATAACGCCACCTCCAGGCGGCGTTATTATCACAGGGCTTCCCCCGGTATTTTTTTACAATTTATTTTTAGTAACTTAGGTCGGATCACATTTCAATTACAATTATGGGAAATGCGATCTGCTTTACTAAAAATAAGTGATACTGGGGGTTGGAGTAGAATTTTACTAATTCTACTCCAATTGCCCTATAGTAACTACAGGTGAAACTAAAATAATGTGAAAAGGGTGTGAAAACACCCTTTTTCACTTTATTTTAGTAAAAATAATGTTAATAAATAGAGCCCTTAGTGATACTTAGGGGTTGGAGTAGAATTTTACGAATTCTACTCCAATTGCCATGTAGTAACTTTAGGTGAAACTAAAGTAATGTGAAAAGGGTGTGAAAACACCCTTTTTCACTTTATTTTAGTAAAAATAATGATAATAAATAGAGCCCTTAGTGATACTTAGGGGTTGGAGTAGAATTTTACGAATTCTACTCCAATTGCCCTGTAGTAACTTTAGGTGAAACTAAAGTAATGTGAAAAGGGTGGGAAAACACCCTTTTTCACTTTATTTTAGTAAAAATAATGATAATAAATAGAGCCCTTGATATCTTTCATTAAACCATTATATGTACTAGTGTGGTCATCTGACTTAACCAGCGCTCCACATCTATTCCTTTGTTCGCGTGTTTCACAGAGGCCTTCACATATCAGTGAAATCTGTGATATGCTTCTGTGTGTAAATACTAGCTATTTTTTTAAATGATGTGCTGCTCCCCCCCAAAAAAAAACAAAAACACAACCAGCACCGAGCCTGTCCTGGTTGTGAAACTATGGGGGGAAAAAGATGTAGGGGTCCCTCGTATTTTACAGGCCCAGGTCCACTGCTGTGTGCTGGGCTGCACTGGGCGACCACTCACTGCTGCTATGCAGCTGCTGCAGCAGTCTCCTATGCCTGTGGGGGGAGCGATCACACTGCTCGCGCCCCTACTGGCTATGCGCCGGGCTGAGGGGACTCACAGCACCCCCCTCCCCAACGTAGCAAAAATGTTATCTTTATTATTATTATTTTTTTACTCAGGGCCTGATTCGGCAGAGGACGCCATGTGATGCTTACGCAGTTCGAGCGATTGTTTGCTACTGCGCATGTGCAAACACCACACTGCGAACTCGCGGCGATTGCATTGCATCTACGTTCGTACAGAGGAACCACTTGCAAAGTGAGTGACAGGTAGTCAGTGTTTGGGGGTGGTAATGGGGAGTGGTTAGAAAAAAACGCCTGTGTGTCTGACCATTTAAACGCCGTTTCATGGGCGTGCATAAAATTAGCCATTGCAATCTCTTTAGCAGCACAAGAGATCACTGCACGTCAGGAGAGCTGCTGAGCCTGCGGCTGGTCAGAGACGCCACATATGAAGCATGGCTAACTGCTGTGCATCGATAGTACCGATGTTTACACTATTGCACGCCATTGGACGGATATGAGAAGGCAGCAGTGGGCGTCCCTATGCTCAGCTGTGCTTTGGAAGGCATTAGCAACTGCGAGCCGTGAGAGAATGCAGATGCAATTGCGTTACCATCTGCCGCTGGATCAGATCTTCAATACATAAAATGATAGTTAAGGTAACACACTCTATGGGGCACAGTCGGAGGCTTCCCCATTTGGCTGCGGCAGGCTACTCGTACTTCCTTATTCTAATGCCAGAATCCGCCCGTGTATGCTGAATATTCGGGAGTCTGCATGTGTAAGAAAATCCTGTCCACTTTTTTTTACATCCGCAGACACAACCATCATCATTTGCACCCACCCCATCATAAACACGTGCGCCATCTCCGTCCGCACTCCACGATCGTTCATGGAAGTCGGCTTATGCTCCCGTGACACCCTCAGGAGTCGGGGCAGTTGCGTGCGATCACATGGTCGCCACTCAGAAACGCCCACTTCATGGAAAATGTGGCCCCTCTACAGTACAGACAGATCAATCCGTTTGCACATAGCGATCAGCGTCCGTTACGATATGCCTGATACAGCGCATGCACATCTCCCATTACTTTCATAGGTGCATACACAGTATGCTGAAATCCGCAATATCATCTGCATTCCCACCTGCAGGCTATGCCTTGATCCAGCATAAGCGTGTTATATAATGCTGTATAGTACTGTGCCACGAAATACTGGTCTGTGATGCCATATACTGTCTTCTGCGTGTGTAGCTTTCATCTTGTACCCTGGACCTCATTCAGAGACGCTCGCAAAATGCGAGTGCTCGCTCTGAATGAGGGCGGCCGCATCTAAAAAGTGATCCGGCCTCTTGGCCGCTCGCTAGGCTGTGGGTTACCACCCACAGCTTTAACGAGCGGCCAGGATGATGGTCGCGGTGGTCAAGACCATCGCGACCATCGGGGCTTGCGACAAGAGACCCTTGTGGTAGGGTCTCGTCTGCCGCAAGCCCCAGTGAGATTTCGGCTCTATTAGAGCCGGAAGTTCACCACTGACATCACGAGTGATGTCAGTGGGGCCACCCACAAACGGAAGGCGTTCCGTCGGGAATGCCTCCGTTTGTGAAGCCACCCCCCGCCACGCCTACAAAACGGGCCGAGCTGTCGATCAACATCGACAGCCGCCCCTTTTGTAGTGAGACCCGGAGCGAGAGAATTTTTCTCTCGCTCCGGGGCTTGCGCACGCCCAGTGCGGCCGCTGCGCGTGCGCAGGGACCAACATCGACCCGCTTCAGAGCGCTGAAGCGCTTGCGAGAGGGTCTGAATGAGACCCCCTGTCTTATACAGCAGTACCATAAACCAGCAGTCTGCCAGCTGCAACAGAACTGGTTTATAATCAACTAGACCTCACATACAACAGTGCCCTGATTTTTACTATGGAAGAATAATGAATAACTCATTGTATGTAACCATGGGATCAGGGGTGATTGTTGCCTTGATTTACAGTACATACTGTATAAGTTTGACGTGTTTATAGTTATATCCCATTCTCCTACACTCTCTTTCATCTCACTCATGCAGGCTGGGTCACTTCAGCTGTTGGAATGTTATGTGAATTATGATTTCCTGATCAAGGCCATGCTGAATGGGTCACATGTCAGGACCACACAAATCATTTCCTCACAACAGACAGAAGCTATCAATTCCTGTGTGTGCGCTGATGAAACGGATTACTCTACCTCCTGCGTACCGCTGGCCGCCACCATGTATATTGTTACAAAATATATATCTCTTTTCCTTAATAGGTTTTTCCTTACTGTTTCTCACATGAAGTCGTTTGTCTCCTCTGACAGTTTGCAGATAGTGGGGCTGATTCTCAATCGGACCCACTTCCGATGTTGGAAGCAGTTGAACGATTTTTTTTCTTCTGCGCACGCATCTAAGTCTCCAGATTCCCTATGCACAGAGTCGCAGTTGTGATTGAGGCGCACAGGAGAAGTACAGGCTCAGGAGATGGTCTGTTTTATAGGTGTGTCGCAGGCTTGCCGCTTTAGTGGTGGTGAATTTAGGTGCACAATCGTTGGTCTGGAAACCCCCTACGGTGCATGCGTACCACTGAGTGTATGCAGAAACCGCTGTCGCTTGCAATGGAGCTTGCAGCGAACAACCATGGGCATTGCTGGGCGGTGACTGGGAGGTGGCCTGAAGTCCAAAAGTCAGGCAAAATATTGTATAAAATCAAAAAGAGAACATTAGAATAAAGAATGTAAAGATATATAGAAAAGTGATATAGATTTAAAATAAATTCCTACTGCCGTCTGACCTATAACCATCTAATATCCGTACTCCCGAAGTAAATTTAATAAAGTGATATCAGATTACAGGTGGGTAAAATTTAATCCTGAGAAAGGGATACGATACATAGGCAAACGCAGGGGGGGGTTCCGTCTGCCTGGAAACCCCCCTCCCCAGCCCACACCATGACCACAATAGAAATAGTAATATAATAGATTGTTACTAGTGCTGCATGTTCTTCTCAGTATCACAAATAAAATAATTAGCACTACCTGTGGATCTTTTAACATGTATCAGCCAGTAATAAATAACCTGTGTACCAACTAGAAGATCTGGAAAACATGCACTGTTAGAGATGCACTGCTATAGAGCCCAATATGTACATATATGTCCAGGGCAGTGCTAGGTTCTTCTGCTACTCCTCCAGGCTCCCGAACTTGCTCCAATAGTCTGGAATGGTGCTCACATCTAAAATAAATACGTTCACCTCAGGCAGGATGGCCCTACTGCGGCATCTAATGGCTTACTGTGATCACTGGTCCTGTGTATGCTGGAATTAATACACACAATACACTTTGTATGACGCTTATTAAAGCTGGTTAAGTACTAATTCTGCCCTCTTCATTGACAGGCCACACTCGCTCTAAAATTAAGCATTTGGAAACCCCCTTCTGGAAATACTGCGATCTATCACTGCGATAAGTGTTATATTACTTTGTTTAATAGAATGGGTATCAATTTGGTGGGCTTATCGGTTCTTCATTACATTGACATCTCTTCCTTATCTTTCCATCTCTCCAATGAGATTTTATATATGTAGGATGTCTTAGGTATCTTTAATATTGTCAACTACAAGGTTGGGATTATTGTCCCGTTTTAATTCAGGAACACTTTAGCTGCATACACACACAACGATTTAGTAAATGAACGATTTTAGTAAACGATTTTCGTTCATTTTTTCAAGAGAAAAATTTACGAAAATCGTTTACCAAAATCGTTCATTTAATAAATGTAATGAACAATTTTTTTGAACTACAAACGATTTTTGCATATTCCTTTACTGAAAATCGTTGAGTTGGTCAGTCTGACTGAACTACAAACTACAAACGTGAACGCGCATGAACGATAATCGTTCATCGTTTTAACTCAGAAGGTGAACAATTTTTTCAACGATTGAGCGATAAACGTTAACGATAGTCGTTCAAAAAATCGTTGTGTGTGTATGCACCTTTTGTCATTCCTGCATTTCTAGCTGATAGCTCGTTTTAGTAACCATATACTGTAACTTCCTCGCAATATCTGATAGTATCCCTTCTTTCATATTACAAAGTAATTGTGAAGTTAAGTTCACATGTCATAGAATGTATTCCGATGACTGGGTATATAGAAAATGCAGACGAACCGATCCCAGCGTGATATCAGTTTGTCCTCCCTTTTTCTATTAAACACTTATATGCTCCCGTGTATCACTGTAACCTCCGTCTCGTATCACAATCGGGATTGAGTACTCAATCATTCAATACATTTGGTATATTATAGCATAATGTTGCTAAGTCCGGCGGCAGCATGTGGAATGCCGACGCGTGTTTTGCCGAGTGGCTGCTTTATCAAGGCAGTGGCGGCCACGTCATTTCCCCGGCGATCTGTGCATGTGCAATAGACCCTAGGCGCACTCTAGTGCCCAGAGTCTATTGATTCTGCAGTGGCCGGCCAGCCACGTCAGTCGGCTGCCGGCCACCGGAGTGAGAGGAGGGGGCCCGTGTCCGGGGGGGATGCACACAGGCCTCCTCCTCTCTAAAGACGCCCCTGGAGTAGCCAATAAGCTGTAGTATGAGTCAATGGTGCATGCGATGGTGGAGTGTTTACAACCAGCAGCGAAGCTGCACTGTGCACGGGCATTGTAAGTGGGCGTCTCAGGGCTTGCACAGCCCGTTGCACGCTAGTACACAAGTGGTAGGGTGAGACTAGCATTAATTACAGCTGCGAATCCAGAAAAAAATTGCAGCACATATCAGTGGCGTAACTTTATCCCAGGTGCCCGGAGGCAAGATAAATGTTGGTGCCCCCCCCCCAAACTAAAATGTACCACCCCCCAGTACCTATGCCAGCCCCAGCTGCCGCCGCCCCCCTTATGCAGTTCCTTTTATATAATGCCCCCAGTAGTGGTCCGCCTATGTAGTGCTCCCCAGTAATGGTCCCCCTATGCAGTACATCCAGTAGTGAGCCCCCGGTAGTTGCCCCCAGTAGTGAGGCCCCTTGTAGTTGCCCCCAGTAGTGAGCACCCTGTAGTTACCCCCAGTAGTGAGGCCCCTGTAGTTGCCCCAGTAGTGAGCACCCTGTAGTTGCCCCCAGTAGTGAGCCCCTGTAGTTGCCCCCAGTAGTGAGTCCCCTGTAGTTACCCCCAGTACTGAGGCCTCTGTAGTTACCCCCAGTAGTGAGGCCCCTGTAGTTGCCCCCAGTAGCGAGCCCCTGTAGTTGCCCCCAGTAGTGATGGCCCCCACCGCGCGCGCTCACACAAAAAAAACAAACACTTACCTTTATCCCCGCTCCAGTGCTGCTGCCGTCCATCCCTGGTGTCTGCTCCTCGGCACTATGGGAGTGATGTCATTACGTCACTCCCATAGTGCACTGCGGGACCCGGAAGACGGAGCTCACTCCTGAGCTCCGTCCCCGGCGTCCGCTCCTCGGCACTATGGGAGTGACGTTATGACGTCACTCCCATAGTACACTGCGGGACCCGGAAGACGGAGGGAGCTCCGTCCTCCGGCTACCGCCAGGAGGATAGGAGCCGGGCGCCCGCTGGTAACACACTCAGTGGGCGCCCGGCAAATGGAGGGTGCAGGGGTGCGACTGCACCCCTTGCACCCTCCGTAGTTACACCAATGGAGGTGGAGCGCCGATCAGCGGCGCTCCTTCTCCATGCAGCTCAAGGGGACAATGGAGCCAGGTGCCCCCTTCAGGGCTGACGCCCGGCGGCAAATGACTCCATTGTCTCCGGGAGTTCCGCCACTGGCACATATGCATTACCGTCCACCTCAGCTTCAGGCCCTTAGTGCAGAGAAAAAGGAGCAATTAATAACTATAGCACTGAATCTCCCTCCTCATCACTTTTCTGCCTTCCCAGCCTCTGCGCTCGTTAGGCAATGGCTGCTGTTCTTCTACAGGGAAAGCACAAGCGCTTCTGCTTAATTCTGTACTTGCCTACACTCCCGAAAGTTGCAGGAGGCTCCCGATTTTTCGTGGAAGCCCCCCACACCCCCTGAAAGAGTAGGCAGATCTCTCGCATCCCTCCCACTTCCTAGTCAAGTGGGCAGGATGGGGAGATTTTACGGGGAATTCATGGGCCCCTTCAGGAGGGGGGCGGGCTAAAATGAAGCGAATCTTGACTTTTAGCCTAATGACTTCTACAGTCCAGCCCCGGCCCCCGAAGATGTCAGCAGAACCTCCTCTCCTTCTCCTGGGGAGGAGTTCTGTAAAATGGGCAAGTATTGTATGCTTAATTCTTGATCATGAGATTCTGGGGGGTATATTTACTAAAGGTCGATTTTAATCGATTTTAAAACATCGATGTTGGGGCTAAATCACACACTTACTAATACTTAAAAAAAATAAAATTATCTGTTAGTAAATGTGTGATTTAGCACCAGAAAAATAACAACGATCAAATCGGATTGAAACAGACATTCGTTGTTTTGCGATATTTTCGATTAAATTTGCATTGCGAATTTAGAAAACATCACTTGGATGTACTAATATCCGCATGGAGGGACAGAGCTTGCGATAAAGCTCTATCCCTGCGAATCCCCTCCGCACACTAGTCACGGTATTTTCGCCAAAAAATACAGTGAAAAAGTGCCCGCGCATGCACCGACCGGCCACCGCTGCTAACCCCCCTGGCGCTAAGCCCCGCCCCTGGCAAACACCCCCGCAACTCCCCCTCTCCCTTAATTACACTTACCTGCATGATCCGGGCCTCCGGTGATGTACTCCATGCCTCCTGTCAGGTGATATCCCATACTGCACTGGTACCCGATCACCTGATGACCGGGCCGCAGTGCACTATGGGAGACCAGCTGACCAGAGGGGAGACATCACCGGAGGCATGATCACCGGTCCCTGGAGCCAGGTAAGTAAAAAAAATTTTTACACATTTTTTTTTCTTTTTTTTACTGTAATCAGCTTACAGTCACTGGGACCGACTCCCGGCTCTGCTCCTCCAGATGGCGTTATTATCATAGGGCTTTCCCCGATATTTTTTTACAATTTAATTTGCGTATGCAGTCATACAGTAAATAAAGACTCCAGACCTAGAACCTGTGGTTCTAAAGCACAAAGTATTATTCAAGTAATAGTACAGCAGTTACACGCTATGATCCTCATATAATCTTAGCGCAAAGAGATTATACAGACCCAAGTACAATTATACATACGCAGCGCTCTCTGGTCCAGATGTTAGGCATCAGCAAGAAGCCCCTCGTCAATCAGCATTCAGCACGAAGACCAGGAACCCAGGGTCAGCACACATATTTATACCCCCCAGAAATAAACAACACAATAGAGAAGTTTGTTGCTAATACCATTGGTCCTAAAGGAGAGGGCATATGTTACAAGGCATTTAACAGGTTGATTCAAATAGACACAACCCAGCCTCTAACAACTGGGGGTCTCTGGTTTCCCGCCTCATACAACATCCTAACAGTTGTTCATATAATGTACATTTTGTTGCTTGAAGTCTCTGCGGTCCATAAGTTGAGAATGCATGATGCAATCTCCACACCGATGGTTCCGGAAAACTGTTGAAATCAGTACAAAACCAAACACGGCATATCATGTATAAAACCTTAGTTACCAAATAATCTTTATTTCACAGCATCTATGCTAAATGAACAAACTTAAATCTTATACTTTAAAGCTTATTAAAACTTTTATGTGAATATGTAATGTGTAAGTATGCGGGGTGTGATGTAAAGATACTAGTTAACTTGGGGCAGATGCATGCGCATAAAGCTAATAAACAGCATTTTCATACAGGATCTTATGCATTCGCTAATATGTGACTAGTTAACAGTGCAATTGTGAGTATTAATGTGTGTATGAGAAATGGTGCACTTAAATCTCACTTAAACTAAGTGAACACCTAGCAGTGTAAAATGCTGAGCATTATAGTTCCACACGCCCCCATCTCTCAGCAGCCCCCACCCTTCCCAGGCTCAAAAGTACAGTCCTTTGTTCTCCCAGGTTCTTGTGTAAATGCAAATTAGTACAGCTACAAGACCCAAACCTCAGATAACACTCTTGGCTTTGAAGGTATTTTATTGTAGGAAGCCTGCTAATGTAAGGTGCTACAAACGACCCTCTTGCGGTATTCGAGCAGGGCCACCTGGAGTGAGAGCAGATGTTATGTCCAGGAAGCTTGTCTACACTGGCTAGTTGTCACGTGGCCATTTGCTCTGTTTAGCTGATGCAATCCAATTTTGACATATTGTACAGCCATTTCTGAAATATATCCTTTAGGGGAATTATAATAATATACACTTTAACCAGAGCACCCAAACTACGTAAAGTCATGAAATGGGCTTTTGATGAATCGCCGTAACTTATGGTGATGGTCACAGATGCAATCGCATGATGCTAATAGTAATATCGCCACATGTACTAAAGTGTGAGTTTATCTAAAATGGCGCTTAGGCGGCCATTCGCAAAATGGCGTCTTGCTATCTCATTTCCAAGATGGTGTCTTGCGGCCAGTCGCAAGATGGTGTCGCTGCGATTCAATTTTAAACTGATCTTGTCTCAGCCAAAAATCCAGCTTCGGCAGTCCACCCTTTGATAGCGAACAACATGCTATCACAATCTGATTTTAAAATATAATTTAGGCTTACATTTATATACTATTTAGTGTTATTATGGGATGGCACAAGGTGGTTCTTAATCCATCAATAATGTGTCTCTGAGTGGGGACATAAAACTACTATTATACGCACACTGCGGATCTTGGAAGATCATGTGACAGGTGTGGGGATACACCAGTCCTATAAAGGCAGTCTTGAAGGGGAATTGAGACTTTACATTATCTGAGGTGTTTTTAAAATAACATTTCAATAATACATTCTATGCATGTCTAAATATAATACATTAAAATAATGGTGTTTCCTAGCTCAGGGTTGTAATGCAGTTCTGTATTTACCTTGGTATTCATACTGACCACCATCATAATTTCGTTCTTTCGTTTTACTCTATTTTTACATTTTCCACACTTCAACACAATAGGAACACACCGGACACATTTGCCAATTATTATGATGACAATCAGTATAAGGATTAAGAATTTGCCTATACTGGCGATCACTTCCTGGACCCATTCCCCTAGACCTGAGAATCATTTCACTGGGTTCAGCCATGAAATCCATCCTTCTATCTTCTCCCCTACTTCAGCCACTGAAGCATTATGGTTCTTACGAAATTCCCATTTTAGCTGCAGAATTTCATCCATCTTCCGGTCTATCACCTCCTTAGGGTCGCTGGTATCATTGGTGACATAGGTGCAACATTTTACTCCAAATTGGGTGGCCAACGTTACGCAATACCCTCCAGTAACAGCAGTTAAATAATTTAACACTAGCCTTTGTTTCACCAGTTCTTTCTTGTACGCTTGCAATTCTCTCCCTGTATACCTGAATGTGTCATCGTACATCTCGGTGATATTATCTATCAATTTAGCAAGTTCCTGAATATATCTAAAGTTTAATGTACCCCGAGCAATCCTGGTGGGATCGAATGCGACTAAAACTTGAAAGCCAGTTGTCTCACTAATTAACTGAGTGGTTTTGTGCACGTCACCAGGTATCATATTTCGTTTGCCTCTGTGTTCATATTGTGTGTGAAGATATGGTGATGGTGTGTTTTTATGTATACCAAGCATTTCAACATGTGTGAGGGTCATAACTTCTGGGACTACTCTTCCCAGGTAACACAAACCTTCGGAACTCGGGGAGAGCCACTTATACGCTTTTCTTCCACATATAAAATATACATTATCAGGGAGAACATAAGGAAATGTATGCATCATTATCATTAAGCACATTTCCCTTGTAAACAATCCTATTTCTGGGTCTTCCATCTGGTACATGCAAGTTTCTGGCTGTATTATTTTAGCACAATAACCATCTGGCACCTTACCAATAATTTCTTTGGTGGAACTCAATGTATACCGATACCTAAAATGTTTCCCACTAGATTTAATTGAGCGTAACAGATCATGGTTTATGGACTCATTATCAGCTCCTGGTCATTGTCTGATTATTCCCCGTCACTTCCCAACTCCCGGGTTTATTGGAGTTGGTTATGTTTAAACACAAAAGTGATCTATCTACTTGGAATTGATATAGTTTGCAATGAGGTGGTTTGGATGAGAGAAATTTTCCATCCAATGTTTTCCCTTTTTGTAATTCTAAAATTTCCGTAATATTCAGTGGAAATGGCACCAACTCCTACATTATGCTGTCCCTGTGGCACATGTGAACACACCCAGCAATCAGTTTGATTTAACACTTTGCCTACCATGCTATGATAATCCTCTAAAGGATATCCACCCCAGTACGGGTTATATTTAGGTTGGCACCGTTGGATACAGTTCTCATCAAGTAGGAACCCACAAAGCTCACAAATACAGGAATCTTCAGACGATAAAGCTCCACACTGTCCCCGAGTATCCGGAATGACAGCTCTCTTAACAATAACAGTACTAAGATTGGTCAGACACTCCCCTGATTGGCATTGCACTCCTCCTGACTCCACTCCATCAGCACTGCCATCAGCTCCCATTTCCTCAATCGGTCTCCCATCACAGAAACTGGATATTCCCGAACCGACCAGGATGGTGAACACTCTAAAAGAGAATATGAAAATGAACACAGCAGGCCCGTCCATTGTCACAACAAGACCTGCAAATTTCTCTTAGTTCAGGTATCTCACTACGACATTTTCAATCCTCCCAGAACAAGCTCGCGAGCAACAGGTCCACGCTATCAGCCTTGTCTCCAACTTGTTTCTCCACCGGTTGATTGACCTTTTTGCAGTGAGTGGAATGGACCCAGGTATCTCTCTCAGCCACCTTCAAAGATGTAGTACTTGTCAGCAGCACCTGGTACAGACCTTCCCACCGATCAGTCAAACAACCTGAACGCAAGAAACTTCTGATCATAGCATATTCTCCTGGTTCAACATCATGACAGTTAGTTACAGGCATATCATGGGACAACAATTTCAGTTTCTGCTGCTGTTGCTTTAACTGCTTACTCATTGATATAAGATACTTTACAGTTACCTCGTTGTTACCCTTCAAGTCTTCCTGTGGACTTATAATCAAATGAGGTTGTCTACTGAATAGTATTTCAAATGGGGACAGATTTAGAGGGGTCTAGGAGTGGTCCTAATGCTATGTAGGACCAAAGATAATGCTTCTGGCCATCCTAGTCCAGTCTCTGCCATGATTTTACTTAACTTATTTTTAATAATCCCGTTCATCCTCTCTACCTTGGCACTGGCTTGCGGTCGGTAGGGGGTGTGAAGTCGGCTATTAATACCCATCAGCTTACACATATTTTGAAAATCATCACCTGTGAAATGAGTACCCCTGTCACTCTCAATGATTTTAGGTATACCGTACCTGCATAAAAATTTCTGAACTATTTTCTTGGCAGTAAACGCAGCAGTATTAGTGGCCGCTGGGTAGGCCTCAACCCAATTAGAAAATACATCAGTGCACACTAATACATACTTAAGATTCCTGCAGGGTGGTAATTGGATTAAATCAATTTGTATCACCTGGAAAGGTCCATCAGTCAGTGGAATGTGGGAAGGTTCGGTAGGGATCGCTTCCCCTATGTTCTTCCTCAAGCAGGTCAGACAGGACATTGCTATCTTTTCTGCTTGTGAAGAAAAACCTGGTGTGCACCAGTATCCTCTCACCAACTTGCACATACCTTGTTTTCCCAGATGAGTCAGACCGTGTGCTGCCTCAGCCAGGCTGGGGTAACATGCCTTGGGGGCTACTGGTTTACCTTGTCCGTCCCTCCAGAGCCCGGAGGACTCTTGCCCACATCCCTTGGACTTCCAAATGGACTTTTTCTGAATTGAACACAAATTTTGCATCTCAATTAATTTCAGCATATCAATTGTTTGGAAAGACATAATTTTTTCAGTGGGAGAAAACATTTATAACCCTACTGCCCATTTTGCAGCTTCATCGGCTCTGTTGTTGCCCAGTGACACCAGATCATCCTCACATGTATGGGCTTTACATTTAATTACTGCCACCACTTTGGGCAGTTGGATTGCTTCTAAAAGATGTTTTATGTGTCGGGAATGTGCAACTGGTGTGCCTGCTGCTGTCATAAAATTTGTCAGACGCCATAGAACCCCAAAATCGTGCACCACCCCGAATGCGTACCTCGAGTCAGTGTAAATGTTAGCAGATTTGCCTACTGCCAGCTCACACGCTCTAGTAGGTGCTACTAACTCTGCCACCTGGGCTGAGTGAGGAGGACCAAGCGGTTTAGCTTCTATGATGTCTGTGTCATTTACAACAGCATAACCTGTACATAATTCACCTGTGTTTGTTTGTCTATGACAACTCCCATCCGTATAAAAAGTCACATCCACATTCTCTAAAGGTGTGTCGTGTATGTCAGGTCTAGCAGTAAAGGTCTGATTCAGATATTCCATACAATCGTGCATATCATTATGTCCGCTGAACCTCCTGCCAGCAACTCGCCTCCTTCCACCCTTTGTACATCATTTTGTACATATGGTAAATATGTTGCTGGATTCAGCGTGCTGCAACGTTTAACAGTGATGTTTGCGGGGTGCGATTAGAGTTAGTTCCCATTCGGTAAACCTAGCCGAAGAGACGTGTCTGGTTTGAGCTGAGTTCAACAGAGCAGATACAGCATGGGGAGTGTAGACAATCATATCATGACCCAATACTACGTCCTCACTTTTACTCACCATAAAGTGGTAGCTGCTACACTTCTCAAACAAGCGGGGAGTGATCTTGCCACAGTGTCCAATTGGGCACTGTAGTATGCTATGGGCCTACTGGCATCACCATGTTTTTGTGTAAGGACACCTGCAGCACAACCATCGGCTTCCGTACAATACAAATCAAAAGGTTTTTCATAATCAGGTATTCCCAATGCAGGAGCTTTTGTCAGACTATCCTTAAGATTAAGAAAAGCCTGCTCTGTTTCCTCTGTGTGTATGACACGATCGGGCTTTGAGGAAGAGACTAATTCCTGTAAAGGCAAGGCCAAAATAGAAAAACCTGGGATCCATATTCTACAGTATCCACACATTCCCAAGAAGGTACGAATTTGCTGTTGATTCTACGGCAGTGTCATGTTCTGTATGGCCTGGATTCTATCATTTGTAAGATGACATAACCCCTGGGTTAGGCGTGTCCCAAATATTTTACTCCGGATTGGCATGGCTGTATTTTGTCCTTAGCCACCTTGAGTCCTGTATGCGAGAGATGAAGCAACAAAAGTTTAGTATCATTCAAACATGACATAAACAAGTCAGAACATAGCAATAAATCATCCACATATTGAATTAGAACAGATCCATTGGCAGGTTGAAAAGGTTGTAAACAGTCGTGCAATGCCTGGGAGAAGATACTGGGGATGTGTATGAAACCTTGGGGTAACCATGTCCATGTGTATTGTACACCTCTGTATGTAAATGCGAATAGATACTGACAGTCAGGGTGGAGAGGCACATTAAAGAAAGCAGAACAGAGGTCAATGACAGTGAAATGGGTTGCATTTGGTGGGATCTGCATCAGGATGACAGCTGGATTTGGCACTACAGGGAATTGGCTCTCTACTACCTTATTAACACCTCTAAGGTCTTGGACCAGCCTATAACCCCTCCCACCACTCTTCTTCACCGGGAAGATGGGACTGTTGGCTACACTAGCTGTACGAACTAAAATTCCCTGTTGCAATAATCGCTCAATTATTGGAAAAACCCCTAATTCTACCTCCTGTTTTAGTGGGTACTGGGGAATTTTTGGAGCTTGCCTACTGCTTTTTAAATTTACCATTACAGGGCTTACGTTTGCCATTAATCCAGTGTCCTGTCCATCCTTAGTCCAAAGGGAATCTGGAATTTGGGACATTTCATCTACCTGAGATGGATTTTCATTTAAACTTGTAGAGTGATACCTTATCCTTTGGGGAGTGTCCAACATATCCTGCACCTCGTGTGCAACTCTTTCTGGGATATCTAAAAATACACCATCAGGGGTGCAATATATAACACATCCCATCTTACATAACAAGTCTCTACCCAGCAGGTTAGTAGGAGTCGCAGCAGCCAGAAGGAAAGAATGCCTGGTATGCAACGGCCCAATAGTAACCTCTGTGGACTTTGTTAAAGGATAATGTTCCACTTTACCTGTTACACCCATTGTTGGTACTGTCTCGTTGGTCACCTGTAAATTAACAGGAGATTTTATCACTGACCTGGTCGCCCCTGTGTCTACAAGAAAAGGATATTCAGTACCAGCTACATCAACCATTATGACCGGTTCTTCCCTAGTACTTGCTGCTAACCTTACTATCTGTACACTACAGGTATGACCTGACCCCTAGCGTTGGCTACCATTCTCCAATAAAGCATTTACGGCCACAATTGGCGCTGGTGCCTGCTGGACATTTGCTGGTCTCTGTGCATATCCCTTATGGGGATGTCCAGGTCTTCCCTGATTTGGGGTTCCTACTCTTTTTACTGTACAGTTTCTACTTAAGTGTCCTGCTTGTTTACAATCAAAACATGTTCGTGGATTGGGTGAAGACACATGTTGTTGTGAGGTTTGAGCAGAGGGTAAAGGTGGTGGATATGGGTAAGGATAGAGAGGGTAAGGGTATTGTGGGGGATATGAGGTTTGGGAGTAGTATGGGACCTGTGGTTGTATAGGGTTTGTGGAATAGAGCTGTGTTTGTTGTTGCGTGGGGTTAGTGAGAGCATATAACTGTTCAGGTGTAAGTGTGTGTGCAGATGCGAGTGTGTCTGTTGGCTGTGATGTTACTGTCATTCCCTCCAGAGCTTGTATATTGACAGCCATTAGTTTTTCGCTTTGGGTCTCTCTCTTCTTTGAGATGTTTTTATTATGTTCTATGGCAGATTCTATGAGGGTATCTATTGTGACTCCCCTCCAGCCAGGTTGTGAGGTCGGAACCCGAGTCTTTAAATTCTCTTTCAGACCATCCATGAGTACCGTGACTATCATTCCCCTGTGGTGAGTGCTATCTTTAATATCTTCTAACCCAGTGTACTGGGTGATAGCCTGCAGAGCTCGGTCGCAATAATCTTCTGCAGATTCACTCTCCTTTTGCTTAATGGTGAAAATTTTGTTCCAGTTAACTACTACGGGAAAATATATACCCAATTGAGTTACAATGCAGGAAATGTTACCTTGGTTTACTTGGTCTGTTAAGGGAACGTCACCATCCAATACACAATCCGTGATAAATTTTGTCACGTCGGTATTGCGTGGCAGACAGGCCCTTAACACCACACGCCAATCTTTATTAGTTGGCTCATGAAAACTACCGAAATTTCTCAAAAATCTTTGACATTTGGCTACTTCCTTTTTGGGATCGGGGAAATCATTTATGATGGAATTTAGTTCTGCTCTTGTCCAGGGACAATGCATTACTACTTCCCTCGTGGGCTCTACACCGTTCGCATCTGCATTTCCATTCGGAACGGTTATTGTCCGAATGGGATGCAGACCGGCAGCGCTGCTACCTTTGACCTTGTTACCTGGCTGGGGGTTTAATCTGCTGCTGCTACGTATGGTATTAACAACTTCCTCTACGGGTGCAGAGGGTGTTAGCATTTCTCTTGCTGTTACCGATGGAGATGGCGGCACCACTCGTGATTGTGGTGATGCAGCATCTATCATTTGCACAGCATGGGAAATGGCAGACATTACAATAGGCTCATCATCCACATCATAAACATTTTCTTTATGGTTGCTTAAGAGAGGGTACAAATTGATTGTTACATTTTTATGGGTATTTTTGGTAACTGTACTTGCACCTCCATCCACATAAGGTGGGGGTGGTGAGCGTGAACTGCTGGCAATACTCTCCACAATGCTACCTTGCTGCACGTGCGCTCCATTTTGCGGCTCGCCCGTATTGCAATTCAGTGTCGCAGATGTATTCTCTGGCAATGCGCTCGCAATGCTAGTTTGCGTCGCTTGCACAGTTTTAAGCCACGCATCCCCTTCATGCTGCCACAACTTTAAACATTCAGAATATTTGACCTTTTTCTCTCGGGAGCGCATCAGACTGATGTGATCCCAGACATTATCTAGTACATTTTTATCAAAACTACCAATTCTGGGAAACGGTCTAACACTCTTCATCGTCATTTTAAATCATACATCACAATACCTTATAGCATAAGTACCGTACTTAGTATGCATAATACGACGGGCCGATCCAAACGGCGCTTCCATTAGCAGCACATCATTGTCTAACATCTCTATTGTTTGCGCGGCTCCCATTCTGAGACAAATCCTACGCTTTTCAATAAAGATTTAAACTGGTGAAAGACAATCAAGATACTTTCACTTACCTGTGGACGATTTAAACGGCAGCGCCCACACACCTGGATAAGGTTTGAAAAAGGCAACTTCCACACCCGGATAAGATTTAGTAAGGCAACTTCCACACCTATGGAAGTCTAAGTAGGCTACTTCCACGCACCTCTCTACAATAAAGACAACATGTACACCTGCTACTGTGTATAGAACGGTAAGCTGCTTACTGAGCAACTAGCACTTAGTCCTTAAAGGTCATACGGTACCTCTAACTGTAGGGAACAAGTTACCCCTACCAACAAATACTCACTGTTACACACTTTTTCCTGCGCAGAAAAATACACGTTAACCCAGATATTGATAACAATTGAAAAATGTAAACCTCAACGGCTTTATTTAAACATGTGGCAGCACAACCGGAAGTACGTATACGCTATTGTGCGACCAGTCACATACACAATAATGCGACTACCACACAACCGTATGACAACTTTTTAGCTGCGTACGCAAAAGTGCATCTTTACAGTGCGCAAAACTGCGACTCAGCCACGTGCTCAATACTGCGGCACCCCTTTAAACGTTACGTTCTATCAACAAAGGAAAACAAACTTTTTCCTCTCTTGTCCCTGGATTCTAGTCAGCTTCCTTGGCTCACACGAAAATGGATAGCGATCTTTCAGCACAAAGCGTTTGCAGGTAAACCCTGCATGTGGCCACTCCACCCTTTGCTGAGATATCGATAACCGTATGTGCCGTGTGAGTAGGTAAGTGACTTCACTATGAGCCCCCAACTAAGGATACTGCCTTTGAACCTCTATATACCCCTGCCTATACCTTCTAATATCCTGCCTATAAACCTCTAAGGATGACGCTAATTTGCATACGCAGTCATACAGTAAATAAAGACTCCAGACCTAGAACCTGTGGTTCTAAAGCACAAAGTATTATTCAAGTAAAAGTACAGCAGTTACACGCTATGATCCTCATATAATCTTAGCGCAAAGAGATTATACAGACCCAAGTACAATTATACATACGCAGCGCTCTCTGGTCCAGATGTTAGGCATCAGCAAGAAACCCCTCGTCAATCAGCATTCAGCACAAAGACTAGGAACTCAGGGTCAGAGCACACATATTTATACCCCCCAGAAATAAACAACACAGTAGAGAAGTTTGTTGCTAATACCATTGGTCCTAAAGAGGAGAGGTCATATGTTACAAGGCATTTAACAGGTTGATTCAAATAGACCCAACCCAGCCTCTAACATCTGGGGGTCTCTGGTTTCCTGCCTCATACATCATCCTAACAGTTGTTCATATAATGTACATTTTGTTGCTTGAAGTCTCTGCGGTCCATAAGTTGAGAATGCATGATGCGATCTCCACACCGATGGTACCGGAATACTGTTGAAAGAGTACGCATCAGAACAATACCAATCACGGCTCACTTATCATGTATAAAACCTTAGTTACCAAATAATCTTTATTAGGCGGCCATTTGCAAAATGGCGTCTTGCGATCTCATTTCCAAGATGGCGTCTTGTGGCCAGTCGCAAGATGGTGTCGCTGCGATTCAATTTTAAACTGATCTTGTCTCAGCCAATAGTCCAGCTTCGACAAGCCCATAGGATGGGCACTTGATGGAGCTCTACTGTATATCTGTAGCAATTTCCCCCCCCAAAAAATACAATTGAAACATATGTTAGAAATAGGCTTCACTCTGCCTGTTGAAATATATTGGGCCCTATTTATCAGCGTTATTTTTACTAAAACGGGTTTTGTCACACCCTTTTCACAAAAATATTTAAGTAACACACACATGTACTAAAGGCCAATTGGAGGAGAAATCGCATATTTCTCCTCCAAGACCTTCATTTTACATTTTTTGAGTAAGCAGATCGCATTTCCTATAATTGTAATGGGAGATGTGATCTGCTGAAAGTTACTAAACTCAAAGGGCAAAATTTACTAAGCGGCAGTTTGATGGCGATTTCTATTCTATTCTAAACCTCGGCGGTTTGATGGTGGGTTCTATTCTGTTCTAAACCCCGGCGGTTTGTTGGCGGTTTTGCAGCAGTTTCTAAATGACAGCCCTGTTTTATTGTATTGTAAAATGTGTTTTGATGGCAGTTTTGCAGCGGTTTTGGCCTTAGTAAATCTGCAGATAGCAAAAACTCCTCCAAACCACAGTCAAAACACATTTTAGAATAGAATAGAAAAACCGCCAACAAACCCCCGGGGTTTAGAACAGAATAGAACCCGCCACCAAACCGCCGGGGTTTAGAATAGAATAGAAACCGCCGTCAAAACGCCGCTTAGTAAATTTTGCCCAAATTGTTAAAAAGTAATGGAGGGAGCCTGTGTGATAATAACATCAGCTTCATCTGCCGTTATGCGGGCTCCCTCTACTCTGCATCTGTGTTTACACTTACAGCTGTCATACCGAAGAAACTGCATGCTGCTGCTGGAGAATCACTGGCAGGTTAGGTCGTCATGCAGGATCAAAGAGAGAGCCAGCGTGACATGAGGGAGAAACCCGGTAAGGATCAAGACAGACAGCGCTGGACAGGAGGGAGCGATATATATGTGAATATTATTTCATATCCATGGCGGGTCTTTCCCTCCCGTCCAGCGCCACGGCTGGCTCTCATATTAACAGGTCTCTCCCTCCCGTACAGTGCCGCAGCTTTCTCTTTGATCCTTGAAGCTGTGCATGGCCGTTCTAATAACGGCACATGCGCAGTAACAGAATGTGTATCGGAAATTAGATTAAGGGGCCCATTTATCAGTGAATTTGAGGTAAATTCCCCGAAAACACCTGTTTTCGGGGGTTTACCTCAAATACTAAGTATCTGCCGGATGTATGAAGGAGGGACCGATACCTGCTGCGATCCCTCCATTGCTGCTGGCAGTCGCCTGCCCCATAGGTTTCTATGGGGGATGCGATGCTGCCAAATGTACCAATATCGGGAATGCGAAGCATTCCCGATATTGGCCCCAGCAGCTAACGCCATCTGAAGATAGCGTTAGCCGCTGTAGCCTATGGCAACTTACCGCATATCAGCCGGCGGAGGGATCTCACGGAACCCTCCGCCGGCAATGAGAGCCACTCATGTGCAGTCCGCGGAACTACGCATGCGCAGCAGCCCCGACTACCCTCTGGAGACATCGCTGGGATGAGCTCCTTTCGGAGCCCATCTCCCTGCATGCCCCGGATAATACATCTAGCAGATAGGATCGCATTTTGCAAAAGCGATCCTTGATAAATGGTGCTCTTAGATTTAACTACAAGCAGGTAGAGTGATTCGCCGGGACAAGGCTTTACCGGAAGCTCTGTCCCGGCGTGGAAGCTTAGATACATTCATGTGATAATTACAATTGGGATTTTAATCGTTAACTTCACTTTAAAAACTCAATTAAGTTCCCGATTTTAATGAATAGGGCCCCTTTGTGTGAAACATTGCATAAAACCAGTATGCCACAATTGGTGTACCTTTACACAATATTGTGTTTGTCGTGTCAACTTTTTTTTTTTTTTTTTCACAGGACCAATAAATAAACAAATAAATATTTTAATGGTAAGTTCTGAAATGGAAAACTTAATGTCAGCAAATAATTGTTCATTATTGTTTCCTCAGGGTTTGTGTGTGTGGGTCCTCTCTCTGATATCTGCCGTGGTCCCCCCATTTTTGACTGCAAAGTGACACCCATACTGTAGGTTTCTATGGTGGCTGCTATACTGTCGTATTTACCGGCTCTGGAATGCGAAGATGGCGTTAGCCTATAGTAGCTGTCACGTTTGACTTTGGGAAATCCCCTACTGAGGGGGTGAAAGCTGAGGTCACGGGTTGAGGGAGGAATCGGAGGCGAGGGGCCTGTATGTAAGATCTCCTCATTCACGAATATCGGATGTTGATGAGACTTGACCAAGGGTGTGGAGTCTAACCGGCTGGAGGGTGTTCACCAGTGACCCCTCCAAGAGGGATATGGGTTTGAGCTGTACCCAGCAGGCAGGTCGTGGTCCCTTGGTCATGTATTCGATATATACACGGTAATAGAGAAAGTACACCAATGGCCCAAGAGAAATATTTCTGAAAGAAGTACAGCTGCACCAGGAGTTGGTATTTGTAGTTGTCCACAGGTAGAGGGTTTTAGACACACTGCTGCACCAAGAGGTGGCACTTCTAACTGCACACAGGCAAGGTGTTTTGACGCACTGCTGCACAAGGAGATGGCACTTGTATAGCACACAGGCAAGGTGTTCGGACAAACTGTTGCACAAAAAGATGGCACTTGTGTAGCACACAGGCAAGGTGTTTAGATGCACTGTTGCACAAGGAGATGGCACTTGTATAGCACACAGGCAAGGTGTTCGGACGCACTGTTGCACAAGGAGATGGCACTTGTATAGCACACAGGCAAGGTGTTTGGATGCACTGTTGCACAAGGACATGGCACTTGTATAGCACACATGCAAGGTGTTCAGACGCACTGTTGCACAAGGAGATGGCACTTGTATAGCACAGAGGCAAGGTGTTTGGATGCACTGTTGCACAAGGAGATGGCACTTGTATAGCACACATGCAAGGTGTTTGGACAGGATCGGTATCAAATCCCGACGCCGGAAGACCGGCAGCTGTGAAGATCCCGACAGCTCTAAAGGTAAGTATTTACTAACCCTACCCTAAAGGAGGGTTAGGGGGGGCCCTAACCCTCCTTTAGGGGTGCCTAACCCTATCCTCCCTCCCTAGTGCTTAACCCTAACCTCCCTCCCTAGTGCCTAATCCTAACCCCCCTCTAAGTGCCTAAACCTAATCCCCTCTACCCTGCAGCTTAAATCTAACCCTCCCGGGGGGGTACCTAACCCTAAGTCCCCTGGGAGCACTAAAACCTAACCCTCCCCCCCCTTCACCCCTTTGCGCCGGGCTTACCTTCAGTCGGGATTTCAATGCCTGTCATTAGTACCTTGCCGGGATTTGACAGTCGGGAAGCCGGCGGTCTGCTGTCACGGCCAGGGTATTTCAGCATGGCGCTAGGCGGGTGTTACCTGTGAGGTCGTTGTGGCGCGGGCTGTCTGGTGGCGGAGCTGGTGTCTGGCGGGGGGCTTTGGCTGCGCGCGTTGTTGTGCGGCCCTGTTGTCACTCTGCGCTGGTGAGGCCTGGCGGTGTCTCCGTTTCGTTTGGCATGGGCGCTGCCATCTTGCCTTCTGGCCATGTGATGCGGCTGGCCAATCCTGGTGAGTCACATGTTCCCTCCGGCCAGTAACAGCACGGCATGGGGTATTTAGGAAGGGTCAGTGCCTTCCTTCTTTGCCAGTGCAATGTGTATCTCAGCCTAGCTGAGAGGGAGTTCTCTGTGCTTTCCTGTTCCTGTAAATTCGCTGTCTGCCAGTCTGCCTGTCAGCTCCTAGCTCCCACTGGACTACCCCGCTTCCTCCATCACCCTTGCCCATACCTGAGTGCCTGAGCCTGCTGACATCCTGCGCTTCAGTTCACTACCTGTATACCTGGCTTGTTTATTTTCAGTTCACTACCTGCAAACCTGGTTGATTATTTTCAGTTTTACTACCTGCACACCTGGACAGCTTTAATTGTTTCTACTTGGACATTAACCCTTTTACTCCCACCACAGAACTCTTGTGCACATTATATATTCCTGGACTTTTATTTACTGCCATTATCTGTCTACTCAAAGCACTTATTAAAATTTCTAGTTTATTTTTTAAATCTGCTTCTGTGATCACTCCTGCTACCACCCCGGGTCCACAAACAACCCAGAACATCACAGTTTGCACTGGCCACATGGAGCCGGCCACGGATCAGGAGTCAGGAGTGGATTTGTTCAGGTGCATTTCTGGTCGTTTAGAAAATCTGGAAAACATGCAACATCAGATGGCTCAATTTCTGCAAAAGATGTCCAAGCGACAGGATAGTTTGCAAACTTCCTTTTCTACCCCTGGAGTACCAGCATCTACATCCGCTTAAGCGTCCTGGAATACAGGAGGCAGATCATCTCCCCGCTTACATCTTCCTTTACCAAGTAAATTTTATGGCAACCCTAAACTCTGCCAAGGATTCCTAAATCAGTGTGACATACATTTTACCCTGCAGCCTGACAACTTTCTAACTGCAAGAACTAAAGTGGCTTATATAGTCTCTCTGTTATCCGGCCAGGCCTTGGAATGGGCTTCCCCACTCTGGGAGCGCTCAGATCCGCTGCTGGATAATTATGCAGGCTTTGTGTCATCCTTCAGGAGGATTTTCGATGAACCTGGGCGTACTGTATCAGCATCATCAAACATCATGACACTGAGACAAGGGGTCCGTCCTGTCAGTCAATATGCCGTGCAATTTCAAATTTTAGCATCAGAGCTCAAATGGAATGAGGAAGCCCTCACCTCGACCTTCTGGCATGGGTTGTCAGACCGACTAAAGGATGATCTAGTCACTCGAGAGCTTCCTACTAATCTGAACGACATGATTTCGTTGTGTATCAAAGTTGACCTACGCTTCAGGGAACGTCAGGCTGAAAAAAACAGAACTGACCGGCAAAGGTCATTTACCCCCTCCATTTCTACCCGTCCCATTCCTTCCCCTATTGAAGAGGAGCCTATGCAGGTGAATCATACACACCTCTCTAAAGAAGAACGTCAGAGAAGAATGCAAAAGAACCTCTGTCTGTACTGCGGAGAGTACGGTCACCTGCTGATCTCCTGCCCCCGTAAACCGGGAAATGCCAAATCCTAACTGACCCTGGAGACATCAAGTTAGGAGTTATGAACCCGTCTCCAAAAATTAAAGATTTCACGATTACCCTAGCCTTGGATCTTAAACCCAAACCTGTCTTTGCTACTGCTCTACTCGACTCGGGAGCAGCCGGAAATTTCATAACGTCTAGTTTCATAGATAAATTTCAGATTCCTTGTTTGTCTCTCAACCATGCCATCTCTCTGACCTCTATAGACGGACGCCCTCTAACTAACGGGATAGTCACCAAAGAGACTCAACCAGTATTGGTCCGAATTGGGGCACTTCATTCTGAGTCCTTAAAATTCCTCGTGACATCAGAGGCCTCTCAAGAAATTGTTCTTGGTCTACCCTGGTTACGTCAACATAATCCCAGGATTGATTGGAGTTCTATGCAGATTCTGTCATGGGGTATGGACTGTCAGAAATCCTGTCTTCCAAAAATTCGACCTGTGAGAAAGACAGTTCCATTAGTTTCTTCTGCCATTCAAAAGGAATATCAGATGTTCGCCGACGTTTTCTCTGAACAACAAGCAAATATCTTACCCCCTCATAGGGAATGGGACTGTCCAATTGAATTGATACCTGATAAGATACCACCTCGTGGTCGTACCTATCCGCTGTTCTTGCCTGAGACTCAAGCCATGACCGAATACATCCGGGACAACCTGGCAAAGGGGTTCATTCGCCTCTCTATGTCACCTGCCGGAGCTGGGTTTTTCTTCGTTGGCAAGAAGGACGGTGGTCTAAGACCATGTATCGATTATCGAGGCCTTAATGACATTACTGTAAAGAATCGATACCCTCTTCCCCTGATTACTGAGTTGTTTGATAGGGTCAAGGGCTCTGTAATTTTTTCAAAATTAGATCTGAGAGGGGCTTACAACCTCATTCGTATCCGAGCTGGCGATGAATGGAAGACCGCTTTTAATACCAGAGATGGACATTTTGAGTATGTAGTAATGCCTTTTGGATTGTGTAACGCCCCTGCTGTCTTTCAAAGTTTAGTTAATGAGATTTTCCGGGATCTGTTATATGTTTCTGTTGTTGTCTATCTGGATGATATACTGATTTTTTCACCCTCTGTGGCTAAACATCAAGAACATGTTAAAGAAGTTCTGACCCGTTTGAGAGAAAACCACCTTTACTGCAAACTGGAGAAGTGCGTCTTTGGAGTGCCCAGTGTACCTTTTCTCGGCTATGTAATATCTGGCTCCAGTTTAGAAATGGACCCCAAGAAGGTACAGGCAATTATGGATTGGACCCGACCTCAGACACTGAAGGCCATCCAGAGATTGTTGGGCTTCGCAAATTATTATAGACGCTTCATTAATGGATTTTCTACACTGCTGGCTCCCATTACAGCCTTGACCCGCAAAGGTGCTAATCCTGCCCAATGGTCACCTGAGGCAGAGTCTGCCTTTCATCTTCTAAAACAGGCCTTTATCTCAGCACCAGTTCTTCAACAACCCGATCTGGACAGGCCTTTTTTGTTGGAAGTAGACGCATCATCTGAAGCTGTGGGAGCAGTCTTGTCTCAACATTATGAGGACAACCGAGTCCATCCGTGTGGGTTCTTTTCTAAAAAATTCTCTCCTGCCGAAAGGAACTACGCCATAGGTGAGCAAGAACTACTAGCTGTAAAGTTGGCGTTGAAGGAATGGAGATATTTGCTAGAAGGCGCCCAAGTTTCCATTTACTGTATTTATGGACCATAGAAATCTCCTATTTCTCAAAAACCTCCAATGTGTGAGTCCTCGTTTGGCCCGCTGGGCAATATTCTTTGCCAGGTTTCAGTTCACCCTGACCTTCCGGTCTGGAGCACTTAATCAGAAGGCTGATGCCCTATCGAGATCTCTCCTCTGTGATGATCAATCTGAAAATCAAAGCCATACCCCTCTCTTGGAATCAAGAGTTTTCGCCGCATTACAACTTCAGCCTCCTACGGGAAAATCATTTGTGGCCCCGGAATTAAGGAAGCAGCTTCTCACTTGGGCACATTCCTCTCGCTTCGCAGGGCACTCAGGCACTCGGAAGACCTTGGAGTTCCTGAAAAGACACTATTGGTGGCCTTCTATGAAGGCAGATGTAATGGAGTTTATCTCTTCCTGCTCCTCCTGTGCCCAGCATAAATCATCACGACAAGCTCCAGCTGGGGAATTGCTTCCATTACCTACTCCATCACGTCCATGGACGCATCTCTCCATGGATTTCGTCACAGACCTGCCAGTCTCTCGAGGTTTCAACACTATCTGGGTTGTAATAGACCGATTTTCTAAGATGGTCCACTATATACCGTTGAAGAAATTACCTTCTGCCCCTGACCTGGCACAGTTGTTTGTCCAACACATATTTCGTCTACATGGCCTTCCTGCTGAAATTGTCTCTGACCGTGGTGTGCAGTTTACTGCACAATTCTGGAGGGCTTTGTGTTCTGTTCTTCAAGTGAAGTTAAACTTTTCCACGGCCTACCATCCGCAAAGCAACGACTCCACCGAGAGAGTTAA
This sequence comes from Taudactylus pleione, assembly GCA_031769625.1. Lineage (NCBI taxonomy): Eukaryota > Metazoa > Chordata > Amphibia > Anura > Myobatrachidae > Taudactylus > Taudactylus pleione. The sequence continues at coordinate 495,374 of JAUIMM010000477.1, read as the reverse complement.
TCAAGATCTAGAGACTTTCTTAAGAATTTTTATGTCATCTTCCCAGTACAATTGGGCTGCCTTGCTGCCGTGGGCTGAGTTTGCACATAATGCTTCCTACCACTCGTCAACTAACCAAACCATTTCAGGTTGTATATGGCCTTCATCCTCGTGTTCCCGAATTTCCGAAGCCTGCCTGTTTTCGATGTTCCAGCCGTGGAGGACACGGTGTGGAATTTTGCTGCCATCTGGACTCAAGTACAGTCTGATTTGTTGAAGGCATCCTCTCGCTATAAGACCCAGGCCGATAAGAAGCGTAGAATAGTTCCACGCATGCAAGTAGGAAACCAGGTCTGGTTGTCTACTCGGAACCTTCGTCTAAGAGTTCCGTCTATGAAATTCGCACCCCGCTTCATCGGTCCCTTCACCATAACAGAAGTCATTAATCCAGTGGCCTACCGTTTACAGTTACCCCCATACCTAAAAATTCCCAATTCCTTCCATGTTTCCTTATTAAAGCCCCTAGTCCTGAATAAGTTCCATAATGCTCTACCTGCTTCTCCTCGAGTCCAGACGGAGAGAGGAGTTGAGTTTGAAGTCGCCCAGATCTTGGACTCTCGTCTGCGCAGAGGTCATCTTCAGTATTTGTTGGACTGGAAAGGTTACGGTCCAGAGGAACGTTGCTGGACCGATGCTCGTGATGTCCACGCTCCCACGCTCATCAGGAGATTCCATTCTGCCCATCCGGAGAAGCCTGGTGAGTGTCCTGAGGCCACCCCAAAAGGGGGGGTACTGTCACGGCCAGGGTATTTCAGCATGGCGCTAGGCGGGTGTTACCTGTGAGGTCGTTGTGGCGCGGGCTGTCTGGTGGCGGAGCTGGTGTCTGGCGGGGGGCTTTGGCTGCGCACGTTGTTGTGCGGCCCTGTTGTCACTCTGCGCTGGTGAGGCCTGGCGGTGTCTCCGTTTCGTTTGGCATGGGCGCCGCCATCTTGCCTTCTGGCCATGTGATGCGGCTGGCCAATCCTGGTGAGTCACATGTTCCCTCCGGCCAGTAACAGCACGGCATGGGGTCAGTGCCTTCCTTCTTTGCCAGTGCAACGTGTATCTCAGCCTAGCTGAGAGGGAGTTCTCTGTGCTTTCCTGTTCCTGTAAATTCGCTTTCTGCCAGTCTGCCTGTCAGCTCCTAGCTCCCACTGGACTACCCCGCTTCCTCCATCACCCTTGCCCATACCTGAGTGCCTGAGCCTGCTGACATCCTGCGCTTCAGTTCACTACCTGTATACCTGGCTTGTTTATTTTCAGTTCACTACCTGCAAACCTGGCTTGATTATTTTCAGTTTCACTACCTGCACACCTGGACAGCTTTAATTGTTTCTACTTGGACATTAACCCTTTTACTCCCACCACAGAACTCTTGTGCACATTATATATTCCTGGACTTTTATTTACTGCCATTATCTGTCTACTCAAAGCACTTATTAAAAATTCTAGTTTATTTTTTAAATCTGCTTCTGTGATCACTCCTGCTACCACCCCGGGTCAACAAACAACCCAGAACATCACATCTGCATTTCGACTGTTGGCTTCCTGACTGCATCCCGCTGGAACGCACTGTTGCACAAGGAGATGGCACTTGCATAGCATACAGGCAAGGTGTTCGGACGCACTGTTGCATAAGAAGATGGCACTTGAGACTCGAGGGTATCACAATCCTGGAACGAGGTGAAGGCAAGTATACACAAGGTAGCGACAATGCTGCACAGGCAACTTCCTGCTGTCCAGAGACAGGCTTTATACCCTGAGGTAGCAGATCATTGGTGGACAGTGTCAGCTGACCACCAACATGCTATCATTGGGTAAAGAGTAGTCAGCTGATGCAGACTGTCATGGCTGCATCCATGATGGCAACCACAGTAAACAAGGCACGGAATAGCTCATGGGTGTCCACATGACTCTAGGCATAATGCTCAGCGCATCACTCGCCACCGCACCTGATGTCTGACCACCCGAGGGATCAGGGGAAGCCGGCGCTGGTGTAAGTAACTGAAGATGGCGAATGCTCCCGCAGTCAAGCTCCGAAAATATTGTATTTTGGGAGCTTGATGAATACTGTCCCCACACTAGTGTATGGGGACAGCGGGCCATTCCGCAAGAGGAAGGTAAGTAGAAGATATCTGTGATACTAGTGTATGGGGACAGCAGGCCATTCCGGGAGAGGAAAGTAAGTAGGAGATATCTGTGATACTAATGTATGGGGACAGCGGGCCATTCCGGGAGAGGAAGGTAAGTAGGAGATATCTGTGATACTAATGTATGGGGACAGCGGGCCATTCCGGGAGAGGAAGGTAAGCGGGAGATATCAGTGATACTAGTGTATGGGGACAGCGGGCCATTCCACAAGAGGAAGGTAAGTAGGAGATATCTGTGATACTAGTGTATGGGGACAGCAGGCCATTCCGGGAGAGGAAGGTAAGTAGGAGATATCTGTGATACTAATGTATGGGGACAGCGGGCCATTCCGGGAGAGGAAGGTAAGCGGGAGATATCAGTGATACTAGTGTATGGGGACAGCGGGCCATTCCACAAGAGGAAGGTAAGTAGGAGATATCTGTGATATCTCCTGCTTTACGTCCTTGATGAATGGCCCGTTAACTTAATTTTCACAATTGAAGGTGAAAATGTGCATTTTCACCTGCTTTTGTGAAAATTAAGTGATGATGAATAGGCCCCTGTGTTAGAATCTAACACAACGCTGTTGCACCTAAACTTCCCTGTTGCACTACACCCTGCCTGTAACTCTTTTTGGCTGTGCTCTTCCAAATCCAAGAGGCATGAACACTCTGGAAAAAAAAATACAAAATATTATGTACGCTGCAAAGAGAGACTTTTGTACCCCTCAGCAAATGGCCCAGGCCGGGGTAATCAGCAGTGGTGTAATTGCCCTGCAGTCTAGGGCAGTGCGGTCTGCAGTACTACAAACTAAAACAAGCACGCTGCTGGCAACGGCGGCCACAAGACGTCCCTCTCATAGTACCATGCAGGACGGGAGGAGCGGACAGCGGCGGGTGCAGGAGTGGGTATTCTGGTAAGTATCATTTTGTCTGTCAATGAGAGTCTGTGTGTTTTATGTGTAAGAGGCAGGCAGTACTACTGGGGGCACTGTATAATGGGCACTACTGGGGGCATGTATAAGGCACACTACTGGGGACACTGTATAAGGGGCACTACTGGGGGCACTGTATAAGGCGCACTACTGGGGGCACTGTATAAGGCGCACTACTGGGGGCACTGTATAAGGCGTACTACTGGGGCACTGTATAAGGCGCACTACTGGGGGCACTGTATAAGGGGCACTGTATAAGGTGCACTACTGGGGGCACTGTATAAGGGGCACTACTGGGGCACTGTATAAGGGGCATTACTGGGGACACTGTATAAGGGGCACTAATGGGGGCACTGTATAAGGCGCACTAATGGGGGCACTGTATAAGGCGCACTACTGGGGGCACTGTATAAGGAGCACCACTGGGGGCACTGTATAAGGAGCACTACTGGGGGCACTGTATAAGGCGCGCTACTGGGGGCACTGTATAAGGCGCACTACTGGGGGTACCTTGCGCACTACTTGGGGTACTGTATAAGGGACACTACTGGGGGTACTGTATAAGCGGCACTACTGGGGGCACTGTATAAGGGGCACTACTGGGGCACTGTATAAGGGGCATTACTGGGGACACTGTTAAGGGGCACTACTGGGGGCACTGTATAAGGGGCACTACTGGGGGCACTGTATAAGGCGTACTACTGGGGGCACTGTATAAGGTGCACTACTGGGGGCACTGTATAAGGGGCACTACTGGGGGCACTGTATAAGGGGCATTACTGGGGACACTGCATAAGGAGCACCACTGGGGGCACTGTATAAGGAGCACTACTGGGGGCACTGCATAAGGAGCACTACTGGGGGCACTGTATAAGGAGCACTACTGGGGGCACTGTATAAGGGGCATTACTGGGGGCACTGTATAAGGAGCACTACTGGGGGAACTGCATAAGGAGCACTACTGGGGGCACTGCATAAGTGGCACTACTGGGAGCACTACTGGGGGCAGTGCATAATGGGCGCTACGGAGGGCACTGCATAATGTGCACTACAACAGGGGCACTGCATAAGAGGCACTACTACTTGGGGCACTTAATAAGGGGCACTACTACAGGAAGCACTGTATAAGGGGCACTACTACAGGAAGCACTGTATAAGGGGCACTACTACAGGGGGCATTAAGATGCATATGGAATGGAAAGTAATGTTTGCAGAGTGACGAGAAATGGTGGTGTGTCACATTGATGCCCCCATTTTTCAGTGGACAAGCCCCTTTGTGACATGAGACCACTCCCTTTTTTCCGACGCGAGTGCACATAATGGGGTGGGCTTTGTTTTTCGTCTTGAACTGGGCTCCAAATACCCTAGCTACGCCACTGGTAAACAGTACCCCGCACCAAGCCACCTCACACACCTCCACCACCACACCGACTGAGCTTTCCTGCTGCCCCTATCCACCCACCTCATATTGCACTGGTTGAACTTACTTTTCCCAATATTGTTAATGCAAGAACAAGATTCAGGGGTATATTTACTAAAGTGTGGGTTTTATGAGAGGAGTTGCAGCCCACAGCAACCAATCAGATTCTAGCTATTATCTTCTAGGTGCTAAATAAATGATAAGTAGAATCTGATCGGTTGTTATGAGCAACATCTCAACTTCTATTAACCCGTACTTTAGTAAATATATACCCCTCAGTGCCTGTGAAAATGTGAGCTTTCAAATCGACAGACATACTGTGTGATTGCTGTTATTCCGGGACACACACATTTATTTTGCCTGTAAAAGTAATTTGCATTCCCTGCGTTCCTGTACTCAACTCACCTCAATCTTCCAAACTTTCCTGCATAGCAGTCGCTTGGCGTGCTACACTTTCATAACTGTCTCTCTCTCCCCTCCCCTGCTGTTTAACGTCGGCACTATATTATTAGGAAGAAAATAGGACTGGTTTTCAAGTCAGCAATTTTTGTAGCGTTTTGAAAATAAAGTTCTGGTTAATAGCTCCTGTGATCTTTATGTGTGATTCAGTTTATGTGCAAATAGAAGAGAGAACCGTTATGTTCTCAGCAGGAAGCTTGGAGTATGATGTGCTTATTGTACACACTATTTTCAATCTTTGATAATAAAATACATAATGATACATGCTTTTTTCTCCCTGTAGACAAGAACAAACAGGCGGCGAATCGTATTCAGAAGAAAGAAGAGAGATGGAAGATGACTTAACGAGCTCTCACATTAGTTAATGAGGCATGTACGGTGTTTGCAGATCAGTCGGGTCACAGCTCTTGTAGGACCTGTCAAACTCAAAGATAGGAAAATAAAATATAGCGCAGCTGAGTTTTACAAAGAGATCCTGCCCAGTTGGATTTTACTTTTAGGATAACAGTGCACCTGCCTATTTTATACAGCGGATGCAGACTTTTTCATGTTTTTTTATTTAATGCAGCCCATTAATTCACTAGGTACACGTGACGTCGTTGTCATTTTGTTTCACTTATTTTTGATATTTACTTTGGAGCGCCGGCTACTGTAGTTTGTTAACTACATATATACATCGTTGTCTTTCCAATTCTAGTGATACCCAAGGCAGCTCAACACATCTAAGTATCCAATATTCACTACAGGATTTTTGCTCTCTGTTTAAATGGCAGACTTTAGAAGTTATTATGAAAGAAAAACTAGACGTGATAGTTATTTCTACATTCATGGAAGATAAATACATAACGATCAAGAGCCAAAGAGGAACCCTGATATGAATAAATTATTCTATCAACTGGAGGATTTACTTTAAGAGGAAATGAGGAATTGGTGGGACAGTATTTCGTTGCAAAAATATTTGGATGAAAAAATTGTACCTAGAGGTCTAAGGATATTTAAACATCTATCAATTAATGATAACCCAGACTTACAGAAAGAATGGGATGAAATATTGGACCATTGCTCATTTTCTCTTATAAAACTCCTAATTAAATATAGGAATGAAAGAGTTACAAAGATAATTGATGAAATAGAGGTTGTTAAGGATGACCTACTTAAACACAAGGAACACATTTTATTTAAAGAAAAGGATGAACAAATGAACAATAGAGTGGAGAGATTTGAAAGAGAAATAATATTAACCAAAAAACGTAAATTAATAAGAGATCAAGAAGACTACAGGAATGACAAAATAAGATCCTACAATAAGAAAAAGAGAGATGTTTATATGAGGGAACAACCTCAATCTGATAGATATTTTACATCCAGGAAAGATAATGAAAAGGTACCAACTTATCAAAAACCTACGTACCAGCGAGCACATTCCCCCATTGAACGTAGAGGTAAGGGATATACGGATCATTTTCCATCTAAGACAGATATCCCTCAGGAGAGAACATACAAACCCCCCAATGCAGTATCTAAGAAAGAAAGGGAGAGGCTCACTTCTACTGGGGATTTTTTTCAGTTAAACAAGCACCGTCATTTGAATTTAAACGACACCCACATCAATTTAACTCCAAGGGGAAAACGAAGAGAAAGAGAGGAAGAAGAGGTAGAGGAAAAGGGAATAAGAAAAGTAAGATACAGATAGATACTAGAGGAATATACAATCTATCTTCACAAGAACTCACTGAGAATCAAATCAAACTATTAAAAAAGGGTTTCAGCTTCGCACCTACAAAAGAACCAAATATTGTTGAATTATTTTTGGACTTAAATAAATGTATTAGGGAGCTATGCAGAAAACGATATTTTGCTTCCAAATCTCTTAATACTAATACAGATATGCCTATTATATTGAATGAATCATACGAAGAAGGCCTATCTTGTTTAGAAGAACTATTGAAGGAGAATAATACGGAGGTACTATTGTTTGATACCAAAGTACAAACAGAAAATGCTACAGTTGCAAAATTTACTAAATTAAAGAAAACAATCACAATTCTTCCCTCTTGATCACAAAAGTCCTGCCATTAACTTCTTTTATAATAAAACTTTGAACGAATTTAAAACTCTGCTCAAAAGTAGAGAAAAAAGAAAAAAACAAATTTAGCCGTCATTTAAACAAAATTTGTCCAAAGAAGAAAGATTAGCTTTAAAACAATTAAAAGATAACAGTTCACTTATTTTGAGATCAGCGGATAAAGGAGGAGGAATTATTATTCAGGATGAAACTGACTATATTTGTGAAGCTAAAAGACAGTTATGCGATAATAAATATTATATTATTTTGCCTAAAGATCCCACTGCAAATTACTGCCGAGAATTTGATAATATGTTGGTTGAAGCCAAGATTGAGAGCGCGATATCCGAGGAAGAGTTTACATTTTTACATTGTGCACACCCCATCACTCCGATTTTTTATCATTTACCAAAAATTCACAAATCACTTACCTCACCCCCTGGGCTCCCTATTATTTCAGGTATTGGTTCTATCACTTCTAATTTGTCACATTTTGTTGATGTTCATTTACAGAGTCACGTCGTTAATTTAAAATCACATCTGAAAGATACAAAACAATTTTTACCAAAGATTTCAGAAGTAAGTTGTACAGAAGGGTGGGGATTACTCACCCTAGATGTCCAAGCATTATATACAAACATCCCTCATCAAAATGGATTGGAAGTTGTTAGATGCTATCTAGAAACTGATGAAAGTTTATCAGTAAAACGACGTGACTTTGTATTAAATTCCATATTATATTCCATATTATTTATACTCACTCACAATTATTTTTATTCGAAAACACTTATTATTTACAAGCACTTGGAATGGCCATGGGGAGTTTAGATACTCTTAGTTCCTCTTTCCTCTCTCTATCATCTTCTACATTCTTATGTGCTCCGGGGACATTGGGCCTGATTCAGACCCACTCGCAAGCGGCTGTCCGCTCGCAAGTGGGTCGATGGTGTGCACTGCGCATGCGCACGACGGCGGGAGCTCCGTCGTGCGCATGCGCCAGACGCGACGAGCGAAGGACTTTCCGTCGCTCGTTGTGTCTGATCAAAGGGGGCGTGCTGTCGATGTTGATTGACAGCACGCCCCCTTTGGTGGGCGTGCCGGGGGCGTGCCTCCCTGACGGGGGCGTTCCCAAGGGAACGCCTACCGTCAGAAGCCGGCCCACTGACATCACTAGTGATGTCAGTGGGAGTGATTTTGGCTCTGATAGAGCCAAAATCACTCCGGGCCTTGTGGTTGAGAAACTCAACCGCAGGCTCCAGCTCGCAGTGGCGATGGTCGCGATGGTCAAGACCATCGCAGCCATCAAACTGCACGCTCGTATAGGCTCTGGGTGGTGACCCACAGCTATACGAGCGTCCAGGAGGACGCTCCAGAATTATGGAGGACGGCCCTCATTCAGAGCGTGCACTCTGCTCAGAGCGTATGGCTCTGAATGAGGGCCATTGTTCTGCGAACATATGGGTACGTTTAGATTTATCCTCTTCCTCTCCCTTTTCATTTTCATTATTCAAATATGTTTCAGAGATAATATCTTTATACATTTGGATATGTCTCATCTTTTAATGAAGATAGATGTTATGTATGTATATGATCTATATAATTTGTATAATATGTATCAGCTAGTCACTGACTATATGGTTACGAATGTTTTATAGATGGAGATATTTAGTTTACAATGGGAGATCTGGAGTAATAATTATTAACATCTTTAACTCATTTTAAGAATATCTCTTTAAGTGTATAGATATAGACAGGAAAATAAATAAATAAATAAATAATATATTTTTAATATGTTGAATGATAAAAGAAATTGTGTGTATATATTTATATGTGTTCACGCAATCTCTCTTCCTCTTTTTATTTCTATTTGATGGGTTAATTGAAGGGAAGAGGGTAATTCACATGTATGGAATTAAACAATCAATTAAGGCAATCCTGGAAGTTTAAAAGGAGACCAAATAGAGACATGTCTCCAGTCTTGAAAAAGTCCTAATCAAGTATAGGACGAAACGCGTTGACCAGAGCCACCAAGTGCTTTCCAGGAGATCCAGGATATTATACAGCCCAAAGCTTTTCTATCCAGTATTCACTTTGGGACTTTTTTCCACCCAGGACGCAGCTACAGCCATTGGGAATCGGCCACAGCAGCTGAGGCACAACTTGCTGATTACCCAGCCAGAAACCGGAGCTGCTCCTACACAGACGTGCTTGGGATAGGAGCTGCTGGAGGACTTATTGCCCAGCAAGCCCTACCCGCCGCTTGCATAGCGGGACCTGCCATTCAGCTGATTTACAGCGTACACCTCATTTGCTATTCATCTAGTGGCTGGAGCCGCCGCGTCATCATCGGTGTTCGGGTCAGGAGTCACTGGAGGACATATCACCCAACAAGCCCTCCAAGCTCCACACACAGCGGTTATTGCCGTTTGTGCTTGCAGTATTCTTTGGAGGATTAGAAGAGCATTTCTATTAGTGCATTTGATTTGTATCATCAGCGGATACCACCGCATCCCATGAGTTCCACCCCATACCCATTTGGTTATTTCTTGATATGACTATGAATATCTCCATGGGACCGGGGACCTCATTCAGAGTCGGTCGAAGCGGCCGCATGGTCGTACGCCACCGATGTTCGCTATACTGTGCATGCGTAAAGTTCGCAATGCGCGTGCGCAAACTAGCCGCTACGATCAGAAATTTTTCTCTCCTTGAACACAGCCAGGTCGTTAGTTTGAGTGACAGAATGAGGTGTTTGTGGGTGGTAACAGGGGAAGGTGCTTGAAAACGGGGGAGTGGAGATCCGAACGCAGGCGTGCCTAATTATGCGAACGGCGTTTTGTGGGAGTGCATACGGTTTATGGGAGTGCATAATTAACAAAGTAGCGTCATGGCACATGTGACATGGGAGGTTTTTACACTGACATGATCGTAGAGCTTAAGAGAGGGTATGGTCAACCTTAAGCTCTACGACCAGTTCCGATGGTTCCCGATGGTCTCGATTAATCCTTATATGCCCGGAGATGACGTGCAATGCGTACGAGAAGGGGGCGTATTTTTTTGTCTTCCGACCGCTTTCTCCCCTTGGTCGGCCAACTACCGATCCGAACTTAGGGACGCAACTTGCTAGGGAATCATTTGCATATACGGCCCCTTTTCGCGTACGACCGTGCGGCCGCTTCGACCGACTCTGAATGAGGTCCAGTATGTACATCATTAGCGTGGCCACGCTTATAGTTATTACCGTTGGTTACTTAGAGATCAAGCAAAATTCAGAATATATTTTATATATTGGAGCTGGGACGCCAGCACCTTTTCACTAGTAATATCTTTTATTCAAATTCACGTGTTCACTCATTGTGATTTCTATCAAGTTGACACCATTTTTCATCAGATTTGTCACTCAAACAGTTATTGGTATCTCATTATACAGTGTCATCTAGAGAAACCATTATTTATTGGCTTGTGATCATGTTTGTTTATATATGTGTATTCATTGGATATTAAATAGAGATTTTATTCATCCAGTCTCCTATTCATTTCTACAGAGAGCATAAATGCGATCTATTTTCTGTATAGACATATAGTATCATTATCCACCTTGCGCAGTAGCTACACAGTTTTGTTATTTTCAGGTTTATATAATTTATTTGGTCCTAACTAGATCAAAGATTGCTACTAGCTAGCAGGTGGACGATTAATATTATTATTATTGATATTTACTTTGGAGCGCCGGGTACTGTAGTTTGTTAACTACATATATACATCATTGTCTTCACTAATCCGGGTGCCTCAGTAATACTATTAGTTCTCATGGACAAAGCCAAAATTTATAGGCAGGCTTATAGGAGGACTTGTAATCAGTGCTGGCGGGTGCACCCAGTGTGACCTAAGGAGCTCATTCAGAGCCGCTCGCTAGATGCGATTGCTCGCATCCAGCGTATGCAAATTCGGCAAAGTGACGCCACGGCAGGTGCTCGCTCGGAAAGTCATTAGCACGCCCACTTTGGCTGTGCGAGCGATCGTTCTGTGTATGCAGACACCCATTAGCGTATGTAGAGACGCCCACTAGCGCACGTCATCTCCAGGAAGTGTTTTAAAACACTGGTACATCGAGGAAAAATCGGAAGCGATCGCAGCGCTTGTGGTTGCCTTACCCTACCGCAAGCTCTGCGAGGACTTCAGTGTAAAAAACAGGCATGTGACGTGTACTATGACGCTGCCTCTTAATTATTCACGCCTTTGAAACGGTGTTGGAACACTCAGACGGGCCAGCGTTCGCACCTCCACTCCCCCGTTATTAGTGTCCTGCCCCTGTTACCACCCACAAACTCCCTCTCCTGTCACTCATTTCACTGGGCTGTCTGTGCTGGGCGAGCGAACGGGCTGCGATCGCACGGAGTAGTTTGCGCACGAGCAGAACATAGCGTGCGCATGCGCGTTCGCAAACCATCGGGCCGCTTGTGAGCAGCTCTGAATGAGGTCCTAAGTGTGCCCCCCAGTGGGACAGTATCTCTTTGGAAGTGTACTGCTGAGCTGTGACATCATAACCCAGTGCTTACTTATAGCCCATTACCAAATGGAGGATCAGCAGCCAACAGCTTAACAGTAGCATCCCAATTTTGGCATACAGTCCCATTTTCGAGATACTGTCCTGCTGTCCCACACATAGGTAGAAATGTACACGGGACCCCGTGTTTTGGATTTGGTAAAACCACCCTCCAGTGTCTAGGTTTGGATTCGGTTTTGGATTGCTTTCAAATGTATAAAAATAGCTAGAATCATGTCATTTGGACCTGCTTACATGCAATCCAAAACCAAGATTCAGTTTTAAATCAGAGTTCCGAACTTACAGAAGACCTGAGCCGGGACTCAGTACTACTCGGAACCCCAAAAGTCACCCGAGCCGGGACTTGATTCGACTCGGAACCCCAAATTTCGGGTGTGTTTGTTTTTCAGGGAAATCGAACCGCACATCTCTAATCATGGGTTGCACTGTCCAGCAGGTGGCTGGGGGGATTCTGGGTGCTCACTTTATCATGTGCTGCTCGTTATCTAGTGTATAGAGAAGCTGGGACTGCCCCCAGAGTGGCAGGTTGTGCCCACAAATGACTCCCCAATCACCAATGTTGGAAGGTAGGCAGTGTTCGGCATACAGTGAATGTGTTTTGATGGCGGTTTTGCAGCGGTTTTGGCCTTAGTAAATCTGCAGATAGTAGGACCGGATTAAGGGGGGGCGACAGGGGCGGTCGTCCCTGGGCCCCACACACAGAGGGGCCTCCACTAGCAGCGGTGCAGCCGGTGGCTTCACCCGCCGCTAGTGTAGTGTAGACCACACAGTGAGCGCGGCCACACTACACAGTGACAAACACACAGCCGCCGGCGGCAGCTGTGTGTATGTTACAGCAGCCGATGAGAGTCACACAGACTCTCATTGGCTGCTGCTTCAACGTTGGGAGCCGGTTGGAGCTCACTTATGAGCTCCGTATTCTGGCTCCTCCCCGGGTGATGATGGGAGTGACGTCATGACGCTGACATCTCTCCCATAGTGCAGGAGAAGAGGAGCCGGAGCGGACAGCGGCGGTCGCGTCAGGAGCGGGGATTCAGGTAAGTTGTGTTGTTTTTTTGTTTTGTTTTTTGTGTGTGTGTAAGGGGCACTGCATGGGGGGGGGCGCTTCATGGGGGCCCTGGGGGCAATGCATAGGACAACTACTGGCGACACTAAATAGGGGTGGGCTACTACTGGGGGCAGTGTATAGGGGGGGACTACTTCTGGGGGAAATGCATAAGGGGGGACCACTGGGGGCACTATATAAGGGGCACTGCATGGGGGGGACCACTACTGGGTCTGGGGGCACTATATAAGTGGCACTACTGAGGGCACTGTATAGGGGGAGTTATATAAGGGGCACTGCATAGGGGGGACCACTACTGGGTCAGGGGGCACTACTGGGGGCACTGTATAGGGGGACCACAACTGGGGCATTATATAAGGGGCACTGCATGGGGGGGACACTACTGGGTGTGGTGGTACTATATAAGGTGCACTAATGGGGGCACTGTATAGGGGGACCACTACTGGGGCATTATATAAGGGGCACTGTATAGGGGGGAACACTACTGGGTCTGGGGGCACTATATAAGGTGCACTAATGGGGGCACTGTATAGGGGGACCACTACTGGGGCATTATATAAGGGGCACTGCATAGGGGGGACCACTACTGGGTCTGGGGGCACTATATAAGGGGCACTACTGGGGGCACTGCATACAGGGACCACTACTGGGGGCACTGCATAAGGGGCATTACTACAGGGGACGGTGGTATATAGGGGCCCCCACAAGTTTGTTGTCCAGGGGCCCCCAAAGACCTTAATCCGGCCTTGGCAGATAGCAAAACAGCCACCAAACCACCGGGGTTTAGAACCCGCCGCTTACTAAATTTTACCCTATGTCTGTATAGGGGCTGATTCTGAGTGGCACGCAAAATGCCTGTAGCTGCGGGCAGCGTAGTTAACCTGATTTACCACCTTATGCCAATGTGAGAACCCATTCAACTCATGCGGAGGTTCATCCATGTGCAAGTGGAAAGCCGTGCATCACATTGATGTTAAACTGGCAGCCGTCATCATCAGTGTCGGCACTTGTACCAACTCCATACTAAGCATACTTGCCTGCTCTCCTGGACCGGCCAAGAGCCTCCGGAATATCGAATGTTCCTCCCTGCCGCCTGGAAGAGTGGGCAAGTCTCCCGGTACCCAGCCACTACTCGCCCTCAGCTGCCTATTTACCAAGCACAAGTGGGTGGTCCAAGGGGGCAGATGACACGATATACACTGAATCGCATCCTTGTAGCCCCGTCCCACCCACCGCTTCACAATGCAATTAATATTGGCATTGTATAGTGTGGACAGGGCCATGAAAAATGCAATCTTGCCCACATTCCCCTATGCCGCGCCAAGTCCCCTCACTCCCCCCTACACTGCAGACCTAGCTGCCCTCTCACAAGAGGGGCAGCAGAATGTCAGTAAGTAGGATACTCGGGGGTCTAGTTACTAAGCAGTGTTAGGAGACATAGTGAAAAGTGATAAGGTGCCAGCCAATCAGCTCCCAACTGTCATCTTACAGGCTGTGTTTGAAAAATGACAGTTGGGAGCTGATTGGCTGGTACCTTATCACTTTCTTATCACTTTCACTTTGGGCCTGATTCAGACCCGCTCGCGAGCGCTGAGCGCTCGCAAGCGGGTCGAAGTTGCCCAAATGGGCATGCGCACGACGGAGGCGGCTCCGTCGTGCGCATGCGCCAGACCCGAATAACGACGGCCAAGCCGTCGTTATGGGTCTCGCACTAAAGGGGGCGTGCTGTCGATGATGAGTGACAGCACGCCACCTTTTGTGGGCGTGCCGGGGGCGTGGCTGCCTAGACGGATGCGTTCTCATGGGAACGCCTACCGTCTGGGTACGGCCCACTGACATCACTAGTGATGTCAGTGGGAGTGCTTTTGGCTCTGATAGAGCCAAAAGCACTCCAGGGCTTGCGGCAGCGAGACCCTACTGCAGGGTCTCGTTGCAAGCCCGATGGTCGCGATTGTCTTGACCATCGCGACCATCATTTTGGCGCTCGCTATAGCTGTGGGTGGTCACCCACAGCTATGCGAGCAGCCAGGAGGCCGCTCCAAAAAGTAGGAGGGACGGCCCTGATTCAGAGCTAGTGCTCTGTCAGAGCGTCCGGCTCTGAATCAGGGCCACTGTCTCTTAACACTGCTTAGTAAATAGACCCATACGTCCAAAAGATCTGTGAGAAACAGGCTTCCCTTTCCCATAGTCTCTCACGCCCATGGCACTCCTAGAAGTGAGGATGGTTATGTGCGATCTCTTTGCCATCATCTCCATAGTATGTAGGGAACTATGAGACTGCTGGTCGGTGATTGCAAGATGGAGAATGTTTCACGAATCCACTTTTTGAATGTTTGTGCTGCAATAAACTCTGCCTCAGAATCTCCCAATAAAATATATACTTTAATATATTATAAAAACCAGTAAGATTAGCCACAACCTATTACATAAGCCCCCAATCTTAAAGGCAAAAAAATATGGGAAGACTGGCAGGGGCTGCAGCTTGCAACATATTACTAGTGATGAGCGGTTCGGATTCTGTGGAATCCGAACCGCTCCGAACATTGGGGATCCGAGTCCACCCAAACGCAGCCTCCTGATGTCGGATTCTCGCAAGAGAATCCGACGTCAGGGCTCCTTTAGTGTAGGTAGGGCAGACCGCTGTGATAGCGGTCTGCCCTACACGGACCAAACACACAGCCGCCAGCGGCAGCTGTGTGTTTGAAATAGCAGCCAATGAGAGTCACACAGACTCTCATTGGCTGCTGCACGGAGGGAGCCGGTTGGAGCTTACTTCCGGCTCCCTCCGCGCGTTGTACAGCAGAGCAGAGCGGACAGCGGCGGGAGCGTGGATTCAGGTAAGTTTTTTTTTTTATTATTATTATTTTTTTTATGTGTGTGTGTGTGTAAGGGGGCATTACTGGGGGGTATACTACTACTGGGGGCCTGCTAATGGGGGGCATACTACTACTTTGGGCCTGCTAAGGGGGGGCATATTACTACTGGGGGCCTGCTAAGGGGGGGCATAGGCAAACGCAGGGGGGGTTTCCGTCTGCCTGGAAACCCCCCTACCCAGCCCACACCATGACCATAATAGAAATAGTAAAATAATAGATTGTTACTAGTGCTGCATGTTCTTCTCAGTATCACAAATGAAATAATTAGCACCACCTGTGGATCTTTTAACATGTATCAGCCAGTAATAAATAACCTGTGCACCAACTAGAAGATCTGGAAAACATGCACTGTTAGGGATGCACTGCTATAGAGCCCAATATGTACATATACAGTATGTCCAGGGCAGTGCTAGGTTCTTCTGCTGCTCCTCCAGGCTCCCGGACTTGCTCCAATAGTCTGGAATGGAGCCCACATCTAAAATAAATACGTTCAGCTCAGGCAGGATGGCCTACGGACGCATCTAATGGCTTACTGTGATCACTGGTCCTGTGTATGCTGGAATTAATACACACAATACACTTTGTATGATGCTTATTAAAGCTGGTTAAGTACTAATTCTGCCCTCTTCATTGACAGGCCACACTCACTCTAAAATTAAGCCTTTGGAAACCCCCCTCTGGAAATCCTGCGTTTGCCACTGGGGGGGCACTACTACTACTGGGGGCCTGCTAAGGGGGGGGCACTACTACTACTGGGGGCCTGCTAAGGGGGGGCACTACGACTACTACTGGGGGCCTGCTAAGGGGGGGCACTACTACTACTGGGGGCACTGCATAGGGGGCCCTACTACTAAGGGGACTGCATAGGGTGCACCACTACTGGGGCCATTGTGTGAGAGACACCACTGCTGTGGGCTTTGTGTATAAGGGTCACTACTGTGGGCATTGTATAAAAGGGCACTACTGTGTGTCGTAACATAAATAAGAGACACTACTTTATGGTGTAATGTGAATATGGGGCACTATGTGCGGTGTAATGTGAATAAGATTGTGCACTGTGACTCCTTGGGCCGTAGCCCACTATGTAAACAAGTACTGTGATTCTGCTGGCCGTACCCCACTGGGTGGGTGCACTACTTTTCATTTCTGCCACTGCTATGTGGCAATGTGTCATAGATGTGCTTTATACTGTGGTGTCTATGTCGTTGTGCCGCTGCTTTGTCGCTTGGTAACCAGTCAGCTCACTGCAACCTTTGGCCAATAATGTTGAAAACAATATTATAAGCTGTGAGGTGTTCTAAATTGACTGGAAATTAATGTTATTGAGGTTAATGATACTCTAGGAAGAAAAATAAGACCAATTTATGTGATTTTAGCTTTTTTTGTCAATTTTTGTAAAAAAATCCAAATCCAAAGCCAGTCACCGCAGTTTGGCAAATCCAAATCCAAAGCCGGACGATGAATTAGAACCAAATCCAAGTCCGGCAAAAATGGTCCGGCGCACATCCCTACATATTACATAAGCCCCTATATCTTAATTAATACCATTGGTACTGAGATCGCCAGGTACCTACTGTACATAATGATATACAGTATATTGTATGGTATTTGGCTGCTGTTCCTTACTGAGGAGCATTATCTAACAGTAGGGGGCAGCAGAGCTAAATTAGCCGTGTGACAGATTGGCTGACAACATTGTCAACAAAACAGTTTATAAGAAGCTGAATAATACAACATGAGGCGTACGCATTGCCCATGTTCACCGAGTTGAACGATTGTTTTACTACTGCGCGTGCATGAAAATTCCTATAGCATTTTCTGAGTAGAGTCTGACCTTGTAATTGTGCGTGAGGCTGCAATGTTACTTGATGTGCCAATGTTTTCACAAACTTAGTATTACGGATGTGTGTAAGGCATAAATGCCTACCCTCCCAGAATTCGCGGGAGGCTCCCGATTTTTCGGGTAACCCCCTGAAGGGTGAAGTGTGCAGAATGGGGAGAATTTCCGTGGCGATTGCGGGTCCCCGTGTAGGGGGCAGGGTTTAATGAAGCAATTCGTCATTAATTTAGCCCCTCCTCCTATTTAATTTTGCACCGATCGTGGAGAATTTCCATGAAGGGGCAGGGCTTACTGACGCAGACCGTCAGGCTCCGCCCCCATCACAACCCACCTGCTTCTCCTCCCTGGGCTTCTCCCGGGGAGGAGAAAAAAAAGGTAGGCAACTATGGTGTAAGGGGAAGTGGGCGTCTTTATGTTGGCCTGCAATGGCATTGCGATTGCATTCATTAGCATATTTACACCGCTGGTCTGCGTGCGTAATAGCAGCTGCAATCTGTATTGAATCAGACCCTATGTCCTGAAATTTTTACCTTAGAGTAAAGAATTTCCGTATCTTCTCATTTGCTCAGAGGGGTGTGCACACAAAAAAAAATTTTTTCAATGGAAGTCTCAGTGCGAGTTTGCATGTGAACGGCTCACAGGGCCCAATTGTCACCTAACTGAATTGACCCCTATGCCAGGGAGTCTTGGAAAGACAAACAGCGATGGACAGAGGTTAGAAGGATGTTGCTCTGTTCTGCCCTAAGTATTATTAAGATGTACAAATTGTCCCGATAACATATTTCTCCATTCAATTCATTACTTTCCTATAGTTTGTTTATGGTGAAATGCAGAATATTTGGGCAGGGAATGATACAGCGTAACACAGACAATGATACAGCATAAGTTAGTTATCAAGACAGTGTCACGGCCAGGGTATTTCAGCATGGCTCTAGGCGAGTGTTACCTGTGAGGTCATTGTGGCACGGGCTGTCTGGTGGCAGAGCTGGTGTCTGGCGGGGGGCTTTGGCTGCGCGCGTTGTTGTGCGGGCCTGTTGTCACTCTGCGCTGGTAAGGCCTGGCGGCATCTCCATTCCGTTTGGCATGGGCGCCGCCATCTTGTCTTCTGGCCATGTGATGCGGCTGGCCAATCCTGGTGAGTCACATGTTCCCTCCGGCCAGTAACAGCACAGCATGGGGTATTTAGGAAGGGTCAGTGCCTTCCTTCTTTGCCAGTGCAACGTGTATCTCAGCCTAGCTGAGAGGGAGTTCTCTGTGCTTTCCTGTTCCTGTGAATTCGCTGTCTGCCAGTCTGCCTGTCAGCTCCTAGCTCCCACTGGACTACCCCGCTTCCTCCATCACCCTTGCCCATACCTGAGTGCCTGAGCCTGCTGACATCCTGCGCTTCAGTTCACTACCTGCAAACCTGACTTGATTATTTTCAGTTCGCTACCTGCATACCTTGTTTGATTATTTTCAGTTTCACTACCTGCACACCTGGACAGCTCTAATTGTTTCTACTTGGACATTAACCCTTTTACTCCCACCACAGAACTCTTGTGCACATTTATATATTCCTGGACTTTTATTTACTGCCACATTATATGTCTAATCAAGCACTTATTAAAAATCCTAGTTTTATTTTCAAATCTGCTTCTGTGATCGCTCCTGCTACCACCCCGGGTCCACAAACAACCCAGAACATCACAGACAGCTAATGAAAGTTGGAATAGAGAGGTGCTTGAATTGGCCTGTCAGGACTATGTAGTCGGCCTCGGAGTCAATTTAGGATGAAGTCGAAGTTGGAATAAATCTGCTGCCTCCGACTCCAGCTTCAAAATAAATACTTTTACTATTAGATAAATATCAGTGATTGCATTAACGCATATATGATTTGTCATTTCCCAGGCACTCCTCCAGATCAGTCTCATGTGTCTTTGAACAGATGAGCCTGATCATTAACTTGCAGAAAATAAACTCTAAATGGCAGGAAGAGAAAGACAATGAAGTGTTGTTGGGCAAAAAAAAAAAAAAAGACCAGCACAGCAGTGCTTGCTCTCTGTTCTGAAAACGATAAGGTTTTGTTCAAAACAGGAAAAATAAACTAGCTACATAGTGAAGTAACGTTGAAGTGGGTGTGACCACCATACAGCACACAGAGACCGCCATATAATACAGAGAACATCCATGACTGTCATATAATACAATGACCAGCGCCATATAATACAGAGGCCATCAAAATAACTGCCATATAATTAATGGGGCATTCGTGACTGCCATATAATATAGAGGGCATCTGTGACCATTGCTATTTAATACAGAGAGCATCAGTACCACTGATATATAATATAGCGGACATCAGTGATGACGATATAAGAGGGAATCAGTGACTGTCATATTATACAGGGGGCACCGCTGATAACCCTATAATACAGAGAGCATCAGTGACCACCAAATAATACAGTTGGAATCATTGACCATCATTTAATACATATAATATATGGCAGTGACTGCCATATAAAACAGAGGGCAACCAAGACATATGTCGGGATGTATTAAGATACACCCGCAGGTACATGGGCTTTGAAAGCAGCCCATCCCCGGGGAGTGTTACAAGCGAAGGGATCGTTAATGTGGGAGCTGGGAGCCCTTGTGCACGTGCACCATCTGCTGACCATGTCTGTGCAAGTGGTGAGTGACCAGAAGGGATCCTAAAGATCACTCATCCCAGTTCTTTTTGTGGAAAGTAGGCCATGGGCTGCAATGTTTAATGCCGTTCCCGGAACTTGGTAAATTCAGCAAACAAGCAGCCCCCTATGCGTTCTTTCTTTTAAGAATGTGCCAAACAGTTGATTGGCCACACCTAATGTTTTTGCTATCTCTCTGATGGGTTTGTTTTGATTTTTCAGCCTAATGATGGCTTGTTTCACTGATAGTGACAGCTCTTTGGATCTCATATTGAGGGTCGATAGCAACTGATTCCAAATGCAAATGTCACACCTAGAATCAACTCCAGACCTTTTACCTGCTTAATTGATAATGAAATAATGAGGGAATAGCCCACACCTGTCCATGAAATAGCTTTTGAGTTGATAGTCCCATTACTTTTGGCCCCTTAAAAAGTGGGAGGCACATATAGAAACCGTTGTAATTCCTACACCGTTCACCTGATTTGGATGTAATTACCCTCAAATTAAATCTGAAAGTCTGCAGTAAAAGCACATCTTGTTTGTTTCATGTCAAAGCCATTGTGGTGGTGAATAGAGGCCAAAATATGACAATTCTGTCAATGTCCCATTATTTATGCACCTGACTGTATGTCGCTGCATATCGCAGTGAATCATGATGTAGTACCACCGCTATTTACTAATGCCGTGGCTGTCTGCAAGCACTGGCGAAATCCCCCCTTCTCTACCATGGCAATTTTCCTCTTGCATACAGCCTGACACTGCGACAGAAGCATGTAGCGATGATCAGAGGCGGGCTGGGCCGGGGGGGCAGGGTGCCATGTGCCCCCCGGGCCGCAGCGCCTTATACTATCTAGTGCCGCGGGCAGTCTGTGTCTCTGTGACACAGCTGCACCGCGCGTGTAGCGCTGACCAGATGGAGTTCGGTCAGCGCTACACAGGGACTGACAAACACCGGCACCGGCAGCTGTGTGTTTGTTTTAAGTAGCAGCCAATGAGAGTCTGACAGACTCTCATTAGCTGGTGCTGCGCCCCCTGCCGGAGCCGCTCCATCAACAGGCTCCGGCAGTGGGTAATGGGAGAGACGTCATGACATCTCTCCCATAATGCAGAGCGGGCCAGCCCGGGATGACGGACGGAGGAGCGGATGGTGGCGGGGGAGCAGGGATTCAGGTAAGTGTTTATTTATTTTATTACATGTGTGTCTGCTGTACACTGCAAAGGGGTCACCACTACTGGGGGCACTACAAGGGGGGGACCTCTAATGGGGCCATTACAAGGGGGGGACTACTACTGGGGGCACTATAAAGGGGGGACAACTATTAGGGGCACTGCATTGGGGGACAACTATTAGGGGCACTGGGGGCACTACAAGGGGGGGACTACTACTGGGGGCACTACAAGGGGGGACAACTATTAGGGGCACTGCATGGGGGGACCTCCACTGGGGGCACTACAAGGGGGGGACTACTACTAGGGGCACTAGAAGGGGGGGACTACCACTAGGGGCACTGCATAGAGGGGCGGCTACCACTGGGGACACTGCATCGGGGGACCACTACTGGGGGCTCTATATAAAGGGCAATACTGGGGGTACTGCATAGGGAGGGACTATAAATGGGGCCACTATTTAAAGGGCACTGCATAAGGGGTACCACTATTGGCACTGCATGGGAGGGCGGGAACTACTACTGGGGGAACTATATAAGGGGCAGTGCATAGGGGTACCACTACTGGGGGCACTGCATAGGGTGGACTACTACTGGGAGCATTATATAAGGGACTTACTTCTGGGGCAGAAGGGGCACTGCATAGGGTGGATCACTACTGGAGACCTGCATAAAAGTATTAGCAGAGGGCCTGATTCATAGTTGTACGCAATACCGAATGTTTACGGAGTGGAGTGATTATCGGTAAATCAGGGCCACTGTCTTGTGCTTGCCGCCCAGGCTAAAAGTTGCCAGCCAGCCCCTGGCGATGATAAACCTCCATGTTAATGCTCTGCTAACGTTGGCGCTTGCAGATCTTGATGAGACCCGGCGAGGGATCCAGCCAAGCCTCTCTGCATGTGCTGGGCCCCATGTAAAAAGTAAGTAAAGCCATCCCTGCTTTTCACCACTTGATATATTGAGGAAATTCATTGTGCCCGCAGAGGTCTGTGCGGACAGCGGTAAGCGCCAGTAAATAGATTAACGTTGGAGACATCTCTGATTTTTTGGGGGGCGTTAATCCTTTCCTAAATAGGATCGCCATTCTCTTTTCCCCTGATTTTTGGCTTCTTGCAGCTTGATAAATAGAACCCTATATTTTGTTATCATATAAGGTATGTGCAGTGAACAATATGTTAACCATAAGGCAAACGAGGAACACTTGTGAAACATTTTTCCAGACAGCAGCCCCCTGATTCTCCTCTGGGATTGGAGGGGCAGAGGGGAGTGCAGGCTGCAGAATGGAAATTAGGATTCCAATGCCCTACATCAGTCACATGTCCAACCTGTCACTCAAAGCCGGAGTGTGTGATAGCGAGAGCCCTCACAGCACAGGCACTGGCTCCAGCTCCGGGATACAGTGGGAGCCTGAGAGAGTTGAGGTAATGCTGCGCAGTAAGGAGAAATAGGATACTGTCATACTGGGATCATGTGATGGGTAATGGATATATATATACATTTTAACTGCTGGAGGGGAGACTTACCAAACCTGAAGGTATGCAGGTCTTGCAATAATGGCACAGAAAAAAAACAATATCATAAATGTACTTAATGTAACTATTTGTTAATCAGATACCTGTCACAAATAACAACAGAGCAGACTTCTGACTGCGAAAATCCAAAAATTAATGGCGCGTATCCACTACACGATAAAAGTGAACGATTGAACGATTACGACATCGGTATCGTTCAACCGTTCATTAATCGCGCAGTAAATATGCCGGTATGAAGAAGCAATGCGCGCTCCCGCTGGTCGTTGCCGGCATCTACCATCGCCTGAACATGCAGGTAACCTGCCGATATCGACATGTTGTGCATGTTCGGGGATGAGGGAGGGTGCCTGCACTAAACGACATATCGTTCAGTGTGGGCACATTATCCAACTGCACAGGATGATGAACGATTGAACGGTTACAATGTTGTAATCGTACAGTCGTTCTACACATGGCTGGTGGATATGCACCTTAAGTCTTTGGAAGTTTTTCCCCTGAGTGCTGCTTCGTTACACGAAGCCTACTGCACTTCATGTTATATACATTATATACATCTGTGACTAGGTTTTGTGACCTATGGTTTTACAGATACTATTTCCTACAGATGAGGGGCTTATTAATTAAGCCAGTGGTTCCCAAACTGGGCGCTGTGGCACTTTCAGGGTTGCCAAGGGTTGGGGTCAAGGACCAGATCAAATTCTTTACGGTCAGTGTGATAGGCAAAACCAGTGCTGGTGGCTGGCAATCATGAACTCTGGGCCTGATTCAGAGCCACTCGTAAGCGGCCGCTCATTCATTCCGAGCGATGTTTGCACAACTGCGCATGCGTATGGATCATTCGTAATACACATGTGCGAACCAATCAGTGCGGCCGAAAATCGTTTGTTCGCTAAATAGCGAATGCCTGCTATTTTGAGTGACAGCAGGAGGCGTATGTGGGTGGTAACAGGGGAAGGTGCTTGAAAACGGGGAGTGGAGATCAGAACGCAGGCGTGCTTAAAGGTCAAAACGGGCGTTTTATGGGTGTGCATAATTAAAACAGCAGCGTCATTGACCACGTCACTGGGTTATTTTATAGCCAGAACTGCTCGCTTGCTGCTTGTGGTAGCAAAAACCAACCACAAGAATAGCGAGAAGTTCATATGCTGGTCAATGTACTCGATTAATCTAATAAATAGCGGACATGACGTAGGATGCGAGCGGCCAGGGGGCGTAGTTTTCCAAAAAACGACCGCATGTTTTGTTCGCTCGTTCAAACCTAGAGGCGTGAACAGAGCGAACGGTTCATTTGAATAGCCACCCCTTTTTTCTGAACGAGCGAGCGCAAATAGCGTCCGGCTCTGAATCAGGCCCTATGTCTACAAACAGAGCACAACCCTGTCCACCACCAAATAACTGACCCTAAGGATGACAGGTAAGCACAATTTACTGATTGTGATCATTTTTGCTGAATGAGAAATATTTGGCCTAGTGGTGGCGTGATTCAAAAAAGTTTGTGAATCTCTGTTAAGCCATTAATCCTGCAAGTACGACCATTTTCAGGTGATTTTAGCAGATGTAACCCTATGCTTTTGAAAAGTGTAGGTTTCACTCCCATATACTGATACTAATAATGTCATTTTCTAAAATACCGGTAAGCCAGGTTTACCAACTCTCCTGGAATTTCTGGTTGAGAGTCGTAAAATTTTTTTTTGGGGGGGGGATGGGGGGAGCTCTCCTGGACTTTCGGCAGAGTAGGCTCGTCTCAAGCATGTTGCCCACTTCTTCAATGAAGTAAGCGGCCCTGGGGTGGGATGACATTACCCGCATTGAATCACTGTGTCATGGCCACGCCCCCTGCACTGCAATACAGCTTTGAACAACAGGGGTTGGGGGTTATGATGACGCGATGTAGTGCCACACATACCCTCAGATTGGACATGGATGGCCCCTCCAGGACTTTAACGGAGGGGGAAATTAAAAGTCAGCAAGTATAAGCTGGGTACCCTAAAAAAGTGCCTTCCCCATAGTTCTCTATGGTGACAGTGATATGGAGCTACAATACATATCAAGCTACAAATAGCTTCTTTTTTCAGAGCTTGGTCCCCATAGCTAGTGCCAGCCAAAAGTTAGGCATGGGTGCGATAATAAACAATGATACTTTTCAGGGGTAAACTGCAAAGGGTCATAAATAATAACTTATTGTTACAAACTCCAAGGAATGACATTGGGGAATTATATACAATGACCATAGTAAGGCATTATTAATATGTAGAGTATTACATAGCCACTATACAGTAATAATTAAATATTTTCCACAGGCACTTGGCATCAGAAATGATGAATCCATACATGCTGCTGTGCAAATAGTCCTTGGTGCTCACAATCCTCATCCAGGGGCACCGAGAGGGTGGGGGGAAGAGTGGGTACTACTTTTACCGGGCCTGGGACTGTTGGAGGGAGCAGCTGCTAAGGGGGACAAATAATGCTCTTTTCAGCAAATGGCACCACATTTTACCAGAGGGGATGTGGTCACACCTTCTACATTCGTCCCTATACCATCAGTACCCAGGTCTAGTGGATGTCTCAATGGCCCTGTCCCAATCACATTTCTGCAAATGTGGCTCTAATCAAAGGTCTCATTTATGCACTTCAATATAAATTAACTTATAATTCCCAAATATGAAGTGAGAATTCCATGAATTATACATAAAAGGAGGAATTGCACATTGCAGGTGATCAGTACGTACTGATAAATAAATACAGACAGTATCTGCTTGGTGCTATCCAGGGTAGCTGGCCTCAGGCAGCTCAGAGATGATGGAGGACACTGGCGCACAGAGAATATGAAGAGTGGTACAGGGGAACATGTCTAGTACTTCCAAAGTGGTAGGCCTCCCCCAACCCCCTGTTCCCTGCATTGAAAACATCTTTTTAACACTTTTTAGGACCTTCACCCTGCTCTTTCCCTAGGGGAAGTAGTCCCGGGTTGCGAAGAAGGATCCTTTTGGATCCCTCCGCCGCTGACCGGCTCCTTCCGCCAGACACCGGGGCTTTGTGCACCCGCGTAAACTCGGCAGTGCTAATTTTCGGGGAGACAGCTGATTTTCGGATCAGCTGTCTCTGCGCGGAGCAATATTGAATTTCTCCGGCGCTCGCAGCGAGTTAGTATGTTAATTATCGTGGTATGCTTAATTGCACCAATTTCTGCAAGTTAGATGTAGTTAGATGTAATTCTTACCTATTCCTAAGGTTTATAAAGTAACATTTATTGAAAAGGAGTCTCTGGTAAAGATTTGGAAATACATCTCCCCCACCTTCTGAAGTTCCTTATTCTCCTTTCAGTTCGATTTGCCACAAATGTTTCGTTCCTCTAAATCTTCCTCTAACCCTCCCCCATCTTTCTTTAAATTGAATTCATCCAATGGTACCGCTCCTCACTGTCATTGTTCATGCCCTATACTGTAGTTTAGTTTTCTAGTGCTCTAGGGAAGACTCATTGTCTCTGAGGAAACGGCCGGACGTTTAAAGGCTGAGAAACGCGTTAGACCACTTCTGTTCCACACCTATTTATTGATTCCACACGACGACCTACACAGTACCATACGGCATCTATTAGAGCATTCATATGGTGACTTTGAACTATCCCGATCCAACCATCTGACGGAGGTCGGAGTGTGTCAGCACAGCCCTTTTCCATCACGGCCGTTCATCAGCTGAGACTGGGCGCATTGACCCCCTGGTTCTCCTGCACACGGAGTCCCGACAGCTGACAGCAGAAGCCACGAATAGCCATTGCCGCTCACAGGACGGGCAGAGACCAGTCCTCAGATCTTTTCATAGCGGCCTCATACCAGCGGTTACTCCGCATCCAACTTTCCCTGCCACCGCACTCAACATTCATTCCCCTACATTGGTAGGAGGCCGGATCATTCCTTGGTGGGTGAGATATATACCAGAGAGGCATTCCGGACACTGCCCTCTGTGTTTCAGTGAAGTCTAACCGGGAGCCACATCTCTAAGGTTAGCCTGTATTGTGCACAATACCAACGCTAATTTACCTTTTACAGGAGCATTCTTATTGTCTTTTTCTATATCATCCGAGACTATTATTTCATTTTGTCCCATAAGAATATTTCCATTGGTTCTATTTTATTAATTGGGTTAATTACTTCATTCTGTCTCACATACAGAAATACAATCATTACCAACTACTCACCTGTACATTCAGTATTTCATGTGCATTCTATTTATGTATATATTTGATGCTATTAGTGTCTTTTCATTGTATATTCTGTGTTTTTATTAATTCTTTGTGATATAGTACTATTTTTTACCAATTTTCCATACATCACATCCCTATTATTAAATTATCTATTATTTAATTGTTATATCTCATTGCGCTTTCACATCTTTTTTATCTTTTTGGGTTACCCACCAAAGTGACTAGTCATCACTTTTTTAGAGAGCAGCAGGTAGATTGACAACATCATACATCATTTAACCACAGCGCCTTCATTTCCGATTATTGTTTTTCTTTCTGCTCTAGGGAAGACTGCTGTACCCCGGAGAGGCATGGCTGGGATCTGTAGTGGCATCGCCTCTCAGCCGTTAATACTTAATACAGTTTTCATGCAGATTTATTTTGCAGTATGTCACATGAACTCCTATTGTAACAAATGCAGAAACAGGCCGAAGGCTGGATGATGGGATCATTCATACTGGTGCTGACTTCTAATATAGAAAATAAAAGCCATACAGATAGGCATGTAATCCTAACATAAAAGCCATCATAGATGCCTGAAGGACGCATGAATCTGCATGAAATAAGCGCGGAAAACCAATTATACCCGTATCTGAAGTGGGGAGAAAGTACAGCAGTGATTTTACAGCCTTTACAGTGCATGAAAACAGTATGCTACACAGTATCTGATGCGTTAACAAACTTTAACTTTTAAGAGCATGTGATTCATACTTATCTACTCTCCCGGTTGTTGTGGGAAGCTCCAGAATTTTCGGGTAGCCCCCCCCGCACCGCCAGAAGAATATCTGGATCTCCTGCATACCACCCGCTTCCTAATCCATACCTCCCAACATGACCCTCTCCAGGAGGGACACAGTGCTCTGGTCCTGGACTTCCCTGGTAATTTATGATTGGTGGAGGCTCCAGGGGTGGGGCTGCAGCACAGTCCAAAATTCACATAGGGGAGTCACACCAACCTCCAGTGAGTCCCAGCCAGTGATGTTTGGCAGCGTGTGAAATGACAGTTGGTTTGACTCCCCTATTTGACTTTTGAACTGCGCTGCAGCCCCACTTCTTACCAGGGAAGTCCAGGACCAGAGCATTGTGTCCCTCCTGGAGAGGGTCATGTTGGGAGGTATGCTAATGAGGTTGGCAGGATGGGGAGATAATTGCCGAGAATTGCTGCACTGTAAGGAAAACGCAGCATTTAGCCTCCAGCCCCTTATCGCGGCCTCGTGATTCCCAGCAGTTTGCCGTGATGGGGGCGGGGCCTAATGACTTATGAACGCGGCCTTGCCCCCCCGGTGTCCAGCTGTGTCTCCTCTCCGGACGAGGAGATACTAAAAGTCGATAAGTATGATCTGAGTTTTACAGCTTGATGCGTTTATTATTTTTGTTGCGTGTCATTTTATTTGAAATATTTTTTTTTTTCCATTGCAAATTACATTGGGTCTGATTCTGAGCTGGGAGTAAAGCAAAGAAAGTGGAAATCACAGGTGGGGCAGATGTAAAATGCGCACAGAGATTTAGATATGAGAGGGGCGTGTCCTAGCTCAAATCTAAATTGTTGTGTTGAAATGAATCATACCTGACGACTTTTAGTGGCTTCTCTCTGAGAGGAGATGCAGCCGGCCATTTCGGTGGGCGGGCTGTTTGTGTTATTAAGACCCACAAAATGGCGTAAATTTGCGAGTCTGTGGGGAAGGATTGCTGCTAAAATGACTGGAATGGCTTAATTTTAGCCCCATCCTCTCCATTCTCATCTGCAATTCTGAATATGGGGCCTGATTCAGACCCGCTCGGAGCGCATAGCGCTCACAAGTGGGTCGATGGTCGGGCAGTGCGCACGCGAGCCCCGGAGCGAGTGAGAACTTCACTCGCTGAGGGCTCGCAGCAAAATGAGGCGGCTGTCGATGTTGTTCGGCAGCTCGTCCCCATTTTGTAGGCGGATCGGCGGGGTGGCTGCACAAACGGAGGCGTTCCCGAAGTTCAGTAGTGAACTTACTGCTCTATCAGGGCAGGAAGTTCACTGGGGCTTGCGGTGGACGAGACCCTACCACAAGGGTCTCGTCGCAAGCCCGAAGGTCGCGATAATCGTGACCATCACCGGGCCGCCCGCACAAGCTGTGGGTGGTCACCCACAGCTATGTGAGTGGCCTGAAGGTGGATTTTTTTTTTTAAAGATCCGCCCTGATTCATAGTGAGCGCTCGCAAATAGAGAGCTTCTCTGAATCAAGACCATTATCTCCTCTTCCTCAGAATGCGGAAGAGTGCTCTCTGTAACAGCTGGGACTTAGGGATGGACATAGATGGTCGATGTTTGCCGTCCATCAATACTTTTCTTGTGATGTTAGTATTTAACTTTTTACCATTTGATGGTACATTGCAGGCAGTGTAGTTGCCACCTCATCCCTCACCACAGGTCCTCTCCTCCTAACCTTGGAGTCCAAGCCAGTCACATAAGAAGCTCTGGGCCTGATTCAGACCCGGACGGTATCTGGAATGCGCTCGCTATTGCCGATGGTTGCTAATCTGCGTATGCATCGCAGTGCGCGTGCGCGAACTACACAATGCATTCATTGACCGCTCGCTTGCCCAGCACAGCCAGCCCAGCAGAGCGAGTGACAGGAGAGGCCGTTTTGTGGGTGGTGACGGGGCAGTCCAGTAAAAACAGTGGGTTGGATTTGCGAACGCAGGCGTGCCTGAGTGTTCTAACGCCGTTTTTGAGGCGTGCATAATTAACAGGCAGCGTCATAGTACACGTCACATGCCTTTTTTTTACACTGATTTACTCGCAATGCTTGTGGTAGGGTATAGCAACCGCAAGCACTGCGTTAGCATCCGATGGTGCTCGATGTACCAATGTTTTAATACACTTCCTGGAGAGGATGTGTTGCTGGTGGGCGGTTCTGCCTGTGCGATTGGGCATATGCTCAGATAAAGTGGCCGCTCGCTAAGATATGGTGGGCGTGCTTATGCCTTGGCGAGCGTTTGCTTCCCGTGGCGTCACTTTGACAAATTTGCATACGCATCGTGCGAGCATACGCTCATAGCGACCGGGTCTGAATCAGGCCCTCTGTCCCCTCCAGCCTATAGGTTAATGGATGCTCAGGGGGATTCTTGAGAGAATGGTTTATCGGGGGTTAATTGATTAATGGATTCTAGAGGGGAATGGGTGATGGGTGGGGGCAAGGTAATTTTTGCTGAATGGGTTAATGGTTGCTGGTAGGGTGAGTAAATGGTTTGCTGGGGGTAAATGGGGCATATTGGGAGCTCTACGTATACAAGTGTTTCATAGATTTGCTGACAGGATGTGAAATGTGTAGGTTGATGCCAGGTTGGTTTAGCATGTCGCTGCTCCCTGGGCGCATTTTTTCAGATGGAAAATTGCACCCTGACCCCTTTTGGAACTCCGGACGAGAGTCATTTGGATTGGCAGAGGGTTGTGCTGCTCTGCCTCCTTTACTGAGAGACTGGCTTCTCATGGAGATTTTCGTTTTCTGCCTCCATGGCCATTTTGTGTTGCAGGCTCTGATGTGCAGCATAATTATGTATTGTGTGCACTGATGTGCAGCATAATTATGTATTGTGCGCACTGATGTGCAGCATAATTATGCATTGTGGGCACTTATGTGCGGAATAATTATATATTGTGGGCACTGATGTGCGGAAAATTATGTATTGTGGGCACTGGCGAGCGGCATAATTATGTATTGTGGGCACAGCTATGTGGCATAATTATGTATTGTGGACACTGATTTGTGGCATAATTATGTATTTGGGACAGTGATGTATGACATAATTATGTATTGGGGACACTGATGTGCGGCATAATTATGTATTGGGGACACTGATGTGCGGCATAATTATGTATTGGGGACACTGATGTGCAGCATAATTATGTATTGTGGGCACTGATGTGCAGCATAATTATGTATCGTGGGCACTGATGTGTGGCATAATTATGCATTGTGGTAACTATTATGGGCACTGATGTGCAGCATAATTATGAGTTTGGAGACACTGATGTGCGTCATAATTATGCAATGGGGACACTGATGTGCGGCATAATTATGTATTGGAGACACTGATGTGTGGCATAATTATGCATTGTGGGCACTAATGTGCGGCATGATTATGTATTGTGGGCACTGATGTGCGGCATAATTATGCATTGTGGTAACTATTATGGGCACTGATGTGCAGCATAATTATGTATTGGAGACACTGATGTGCGGCATAATTATGCAATGGGGACACTGATGTGCGGCATAATTACGTATTGGAGACACTGATGTGTGGCATAATTATGCATTGTGGGCACTAATGTGCGGCATGATTATGTATTGTGGGCACTGATGTGCGGCATAATTGTGTATTGTGGGCACTGAAGTGTGACATAATTATGCATTGTGGGCACTGATGTGCGGCATAATTATGTATTGTGAGCACTAATGTGCGGCATAATTATGTATTGTGGGCATTGATGTGCGGCATAATTATGTATTGGGGACACTGATGTGCGTCATAATTATGTATTGGGGACAGTGATGTATGGCCTAATTATGTATTGGGGACACTGAGGTGTGGCATAATTATGTATTGGGGACACTGATGTGCAGCATAAGTATGTATTGTGGGCACTGATGTGCAGCATAATTATGTATTGTGAGCACTAATGTGCGGAATAATTATGTATTGTGGGCACTGATGTGTGGCATAATTATGCATTGTGGGCACTGATGTGCGGCATAAATATGTATTGTGGGCACTGATGTGCGGCATAATTATGTATTGTGGACACTGATGTGCGGCATAATTATGTATTGTGGGCACTGATGTGCGGCATAATTATGTATTGTGGACACTGATGTGCAGCATAATTATGTATTGGAGACACTGATGTGCGGCATAATTATGCAATGGGGACACTGATGTGCGGCATAATTATGTATTTGAGACACTGATGTGTGGCATAATTATGCATTGTGGGCACTAATGTGCGGCATGATTATGTATTGTGGGCACTGATGTGCGGCATAATTGTGTATTGTGGGCACTGATGTGTGACATAATTATGCATTGGGGACACTAATGTGTGGCATGAGGGGGTGGGGTTGCTGTTTTGGGGAGAACACAATTTATTAAAACCTCACAATTCTCTTCCCCAACTATAATGCTATAACCAAGTTCTAATGACAGGTCAGGGGAAATATGACCATTATACAGAAATATGTAAGGCACTGCCGTGTTCTAGCAGCCAAAGTCCCTTGATCTTATTGCGAAACCGTTAGCCACAGAGCAGGGAACATCTGGGATGGGTTGGGTACGGGATAGTGGCACTCAGAATCCCGACGCCGGCATCCTGACTGGGTTACAATGCTGACACTTACCTGTAAGTAGGCTAACCCTACCACTAAAACTAACCCGCCCTCCCCGCAGCCTAAATCTAACACTGCCCCCACTGCAGCCTAACTTTAACCCTCCCCTAGCAGCTTAAACCTAATCCTCACCCCCCGCAGCCTAACCCTAACCCTCCCCCTAGTGCTTAACCCTCCTCCTAACCACAATACTTACCATCGGGATGTCAGTGGTCGGGATGCTGATACTGGGATTCTGACTGGTGTCGGGATTCCAGTGCCGGCATCCCAACCGCCGGGATCATACCTACAACCCTCTGTGATGCTTTTGTATAGTATAGTGGTCACTAGGATGCTTTCTGTATTTTATATCAGTTTCTAGAATGATCCCTGTATTGTATAGAAATCACTGTAATGCTCTTTTGAATATCTAATTTTTGTTTTGTCAGATGGGACTGGTAGAAATTGTATTTGTTTATAGCTATTTTTCATATATTGCATTGGTTATTTAAACCACACCCACATTAGATAAACCATGCCCACATTGCAGTGTGCTGGTAGAAAAGCCGGGACCACTTGCTTGCGTCTGCCCCCCAGGCTGAAAGTTGCCAGCCAGCCCCTGGACGCAGGGCTGTGACATCATCATCCCGCATCGTACTGCCAGTCAATATGGAGGAGCAGCAGTTGACATTTTCAAAGACGCAGGCGGTGCACAGTGAGGAGGCATTGCAGGGAGTTATTTCCAAACACCAGTTTGTACAAGGCGTGAGTCTTATAGCAGCACTTATACAGGTGGCAACATTATTCTACTTGGACATATCTAAATTGGAACATGGCTCCGGAAGGCCGTGCACTTTAGCAATTGAGGTTACATTGTTTCGCTGGGTGGAGATGTGCATAGCATAGCAAAATGCTAGGAATCCCATTACCTCAAAATTATTTCCGCCTTCATAAATTACAATCCTGCCTCTAGTGCCTGTGGGCGGCACAATTCATCATGGTGAGGGGGCCATACCTCCTGAAATCAACCAATCAGCTTCTAGCTTATGTAGTACATTCTATGCAGTACATTCTATGAAATAATAGCTTGCATCTAAAGGGACATACACACTAGACGATTCGATCCATTACATGGAGCACACAGACTGAACTATATCATTCACGATATCGTCCAGTGCCGGGCACCCTCCCTCATCCCCGAGCATGCAACAACCTGACAATATCATCAAGTTGGCCTGCATGTTCGGGCGATGAACGTCAAAGACAAATGACCTGCGGGAGCGCGCGTCGTTGGTCATTATCGTTTATCGTTTTTGCGTACAAACTAGGGATGTGCAGGCTCGGATAGGTTCGAGTTTGCACGTTGAGTTCGGATTTTTCCCTCCAAAAAAACGGAACTCAGAAAGAGGCAAAACGTCATCTTGCATGGACGAACATCATCATTCCTGGACTTTTGTCCAGGAATGATGATGTTCGTCCATGCAAGATGACTTTTGTCCAGGAATGATGATGAACTTTTGTCCAGATGACTTTTGTCCAGGAATGATGATGTTCGTCCATGCAAGATGACGTTTTGCCTCTTTCTGAGTTCCGTTTTTTTGGAGGGAAAAATCCGAACTCAACGTGCAAACTCGAACCTATCCGAGCCTTCACATCCCTAGTACAAACTGGCCGAAATAGTGAACGACTGAACGATAACGATATCGTTCAGTCGTCCAAAGTATCGGCAAGTGTGTACGCACTTTGTTTGATATGGTCAATGTCTCCACCAGTCCTCTTTAGAAGTGTTGATTCATCTCCCCCCATATAACTTATTTGTTTGCACTATGTAAGGCTATACTTGCCGACTCTCCCCCACCCTACCCACATCTGCCCACTTACTGACTGAAAGTGGGCCGCCCTGGGGGGCCGATGACGCGATTCAAGCTGAATCCTCATCGGAGGCCCTCCTTCAGCTTTACAAAGCAGGCAATCTCGACATTGTACAGCGCTGGTGGGGCTACATTGACGTGATCGCCACGCCACCCACCGCCCATTGTTGCCCCCCCCTGCACCACCCTTTATTGCCGCCACGCCTCCTGCTGCACCGTCCTGGCTACCCTCTTCCGACGAGGGCAGCCAGAAAGTTGGCAAGTATGTGTAATGGTGCATACACACAGATTTTGTGTCAGATCTGAACGATAACGATTTAAAAAATCGTTCATATCTGAAAGAAAATCTGACATGTGAGCCCGCAACGATGAACGATGCGCGTTCCCGCGTGTCAGATAACGATATCTGTCATCTGATGTGTTTGCAGTCAGATTTGGACGATTCCATTCATTTTAATGCTGTCTGAAATCGTTCAATCGTTGGTAAAATCGTTCAAATCGTTCATCTGACAGATCTGACCGTGTGTATGCACCATTAGGCACTGCGGTCCCTTTGTGACACCCTATAAAGGATAATAATAATCATATTCTAAATGTTGATATATTGTAAAATATAAAAAAAAAAATCAAAAACTACATGAACTTTTTGGGGCATTTATACATGAATTACTATACCAGAGCTAATGGGCATGAAATTTACAGATGGAGGAAAAAATGCCAAAATCTGTAGCAGGAGACATTTAACTCTCTGGATCTAGGTCTGTATGTCCACAAAAACATTTTTGCTCTGCTGAATAAAGTTGTTCCAGAAAAAAAAAAAAAAAAAGCAGCAGCTGGCAGCCTGTGTCCTCCTAATAGAGAGCAGCACAGTATCTCAGTTCACTTAACTCCTGCCGTGCTGGCTGCAGCCTTGGTCCCCTGCCTGCTGAAGCCTGGAGGTAATGACACAAAGGAGGCAGACATGCACTGTGCTTTGCAGCCTGTGTGTATTGATTTGTGGCCTTGGATAGATACATTGTAATGACTTCACTAACCTTGTGTATGACCAGGGAGTGGATATAATGCATCACATATGTATATGGAGCCTGATGTAGCTTTGCATACTGAGGCTGTTTATCACCCTGCTTGTGTGCAGGTAGCCACATGTATGTCTTGGCTTGGTGGATCATTTGTGAGGCTTTTGCTTTCATCCTGTGACAGCAGACTGCGGAAGTGATCCCTATGCCTGCTGCTGCGTAACCCCTCTGTCTGGGAAGATGTTAGACTGTTTATCATTTAAATCCAGCGTGTAGACTGTTATCGTGATTTCTTATAGATATCATTATGCAGGTTACACATAAGATTATACACTTGTGGGGGGCTCACGTACAGCCTGGACTAATATGTTTTCGCACGGCGCAGAAAAAGTCTTGCTATTATATTTGTAAGCTGGAGTGGGGCGTACAAATGTTGGCGGATTACAGGGCCTGATTCAGCAAGGATTGCAAACTGCAATTACGCACGCCATTGGCCGATTGCTGTAGTGCAAGTGCGCGCAACGGCCACTGCGAGCGGGACTGCGTTCGCAGTGGCTACGCAGAACCCATTGTAGAGTGATTGACAGGAAGTGCCGGTTGTGGGTGGTGATGGGGGGTGGTCGACGAAACACAGGCGTGCTGGTGCGTTCGTACGCCGTTGCAGGGACGTGCGTAAATTATCCACTGCAGTGTCGTGCCCAGCTTGAGGACTCATCGCGTGCGATGAAGTTAGCAATTCCCGAGTAAGGTCAGAGCTTGTGCCAGTGTGCGTGAGGCTGCGATGGTCCTCACTGTTACTGATGGTTTCGCAGTCTTGCTAAACATTACGGCTCCGTGTAAGGTAAAGTGGGCGTCCTTGTGTAGTGTTGCGACAGCATAGCGATCGCAATGGATTAGCAAACTATCGCAGTTGAGCTGAATGCGTAATGGCTATTGCAATCGCAGTTGCGATCCGTAGTGATTCAGGCCCACAGTGAGGATGTGATCGTACAAATAGGCCCATATGCATTTTGACAGGACATATCAGGAGGCGTGTAACTTTTAGGTGCTTTGGCCCAAAATATGTACTGATGATGGTGATCGGCCGATGTTGCCTCTCACCGATACCGCTGTTCTATCAGTATGGCTGATGCAGTCTAATCGCTGTAATTTTGCTAAAAATTTGCAGCCGCTCTGCGGCAGTAAAGCAGATTCCCATTCGACTTTTAAAGGGGAAGATAACGGATGTTTGCATTTAACTGCTGGACACAATTACTGCTTATATTTTGCATTTGCACCGTAAATGGGGACTAGTATTTATTAACACTGTCCAGGCCTAGACAGACTGTCTTCTGCATATGACACTTCATTAGAGTACTATAGGGTGTATGGATTAGGTACTGTAACCTTAACATTTACTACTGACACATACTGTACTGCTGTTTCCTGTTGGCCTCCGCTTGGTGTATATACCACAGTTCTCCCCCTAACATAAACCTGGGCACTTATGCTGTCTCGTTGCAGAGCTGGATATTTAATTTGTGACTACAGTTTTTTTTTCTATTAAATAACACCATAAACACTACATGGGCACCACAATTTTATTTATTTTATTTTTTTACATAACTTTGGATGTGTATTGTGCTTCTCCCAAGACGTTGCACCTGATTATCCTTTGTGAAAGCACCTAAATCAGTTCTGGGGGTTGTATCCTTCCCAGTTGCAACATTAGAGCTTGTAATACAGTAGGATGTCTGTATTTTTACCCAATTCTTATAATGTAAAATACATATTCCTGTGAATATTATCCATTTGGATGTATTTTCATTCATGAGAATGCAGCTTATCAATTAACTGGGAACAAAATCTAATCGGAGCCGGGTCACCTACTAGCCAACCTAGGCTCCTGCCTAGGGCCCAGACGACACTGAGTAGTCCAAATGACTGTAACCCATTTGTTTGTGTGTTCTTCTAGCAAATGAAGGAGAGATAGTGGCCCCACAACCAGTATCTTGCCTAGGGCCCCAGTGAGGTGTCAATCAGCCTCTGATGATACTTATAAAAAGTAACTGCTATAATCGTTCTCTGCACCTGGAAACATGTAATGGAAGAAGAGGATATTCATTTCCTTATAAATATAGTTATTTCCCGTTTCATTCTATTGTTGGTCATCTGGCCGTAGACCTCAGTGTTCTCCCCAAGCTGTTTTTTTGTGGGTGCACCAACCCGGCAAGAAACGGCCTACCACCGCGCACTTTGGGAGCCTGCAAGTGGGGACAGTATCTGGGAGCTGTATAAAAAGGACCAGATCCTACAGACTTTGCAGCTTTTTCATAATCAGAAGACTGGGCCTCTAATAAGAAGAGGAGAATTAATATATAAAATGTTATTTCACGTTTAAGGGGTCTATTTACTAAGCAGTGTTAGGAGACAGAGTGAAAAGTGATAAGGTACCAGCCAATCAGCTCCCAACTGTCATTATTCAAACACAGCCTGTGAGATGACAGTTGGGAGCTGATTGGCTGGTACCTTATCACTTTTCACTCTGTCTCCTAACACTGCTTAGTAAGTAGACCCCAAAATCATTATAAGGTCAGGGTTTAAAACATTTTATTATTGCGAAAGCCCCCACCCGGCTACTTCTTGATGCCACCCGGTTAGAAAAAATTTCTGGGGAGAACACTGGACCTGTTTGACTAATCCCTACCAATGAGAGGCAGGAGCTGCTGTACAAGCGGCAAGTGATGCATAGTTGCTTCGCATGGAAACTGTGGTCTGGGAACACCATGGCGTCATTACATAACGCAAGATAATCCCTGAACAGGCTGTTTACACTGCACCGATATAGAGAGAAAAATCCAGGGCAATGTACACACCAGAGTTAGTGTAGTAGTGCTGATATAACAATGGGGATTCAGCGTAATGGTGAAAAAAAAATAGAAAATATTGGATATTAGATGTGAATGAGCCCTCAGTGCCTAATGATATGTCAGTATAGCTATACACCTTGTCCCTCTTTTCAGTCTGCTGTAATGTCTTTACAATACAAGCTATCACCTGCATAGTTCTCAGTATCGCCAGCCACTAAAAATACGCACAAGGTCATTGTCCCGATGTAATGCTGAAGTGCTG
This sequence comes from Taudactylus pleione, assembly GCA_031769625.1. Lineage (NCBI taxonomy): Eukaryota > Metazoa > Chordata > Amphibia > Anura > Myobatrachidae > Taudactylus > Taudactylus pleione. The sequence goes on along the minus strand of JAUIMM010000477.1, from coordinate 457,052 downwards.
CATAAATTGTTTTCTTGTCTTGTGCGATCCGGTATGTTCAAGTTTTTATTGTCCACTCCATGAAAGGATAATGTAAGTTATATTTACCTGTAAATCGTAGCTGATCACATGATAGATTCCCTAAAAATAAATGTAACTATATATATATATATATATATATATATATTATAAAATGTGTGTGTGTGTGTTGAAATGCTCAATAGTCACTGCGTCGATGGCAATACGTACCATTGACAGGCCTGGCATAACAATGATGTAAGTAACCAGTGACATCATGCATACTTGAGGCAGCCATATTGTTGTCTGAACCAATATTCATGGGAATGTACCGCACCCGTTCACAAAATGTCTTCCTCCATTGTGCGTTATTATTATTAACCGGTTTATTGCATTAAACTATTGATTATCTGATGGTCGATTTTTGTATGTGTCTAGGATTCATTATAAATATTTTTATTTAAATTTTGTTTGTTTAGATAAAAAATGAATAGCCTGATTGTAAAGCACGCCATGTCTGCGGGAAGGCAAGCTTCCAGCTGTGCGCTCAGAGTGGGAACATGGCTCCCGCTTCTCCGAAACCCTCAAAGAGCAACATGGGAGCTGGTCAGAGTGTGTCACTCAGGGTCCGTGGGTGTGCACCCAACCAAGCCACAGGCCATCAAGAAGAGGGGATATGACATCACCAGAAACCCCCATCTCAATAAGGTGAGTGCTCACTCCATCAGTAATAACCTGCTGTGCCATACTCATGTGACATACGGGACATCTAGCGATGTTTCAAAAAGCACTATATGTGGAAACAGCGTGCACATTATCACAACTCCAACCCCCCTTTATGAGTTCACAAATTGGTACACTACTGCCGAAACAGGGACATTAACTAAACCGGCGTACACACGGTACGATAAAACTGTATTGTTCATATCGTTATCGTTCAAAACGTTTCGTTTTTGGCCCCTTCCAACCCACCAACGACCTGCGATGCATGGGCATGTATGGATGATAGCGATATCGTCCATCGCCCGTGCATGCAGGTCAACTTGCTCAACATCGAGCAAGCTACTATAGTTATAGTCGTTGGTTAGTTGGTGGTGTGCTGGATGATCGATATCGATCATCCAGCACACCAGGAGGGTGCAGGACCATCAGGCAGCGATATCGTGGTCTGTTCACTTAACAGAGGTATAGGCGCGTACTGGGCAGTTTATAGGTGTCTGGAACTAGAGCAAAATTTGCTTTCAAATATGAAGACACTGTTGCATGCCTGCACCCTTGTTAGCAAATTCTCCCCCCCTCCCCACAATGAGCTTTGCTAACCCATCTCCTAATTAGCGCCACTGTATCTGTGCTGTAACGCCATGTACTTTCTTGTTGTTCTGGGCCACTACATCTTGCTCTGTGATGTCATGAATGCCGTTGTGTCTATACACAGCCATTTTGTCTGCTGCAGGGGGGGTTGGGGATCGCTGGAAAATGTAAAATGGTGGTAGCCGTGATCTGACCGGGTGTGCTTCCATGATCTGACTACACTAATCACGCCCCGTAAGGCCGTCGACTTGGCCAGACTGTTGGCCAAAATTATAAATGGACCCGTACCCTGGAGAGCAGTGGCCGACCCTGCTTTTGTGTATGGGCGCCCTAAGGGAGGGGTTCCGTTGCTAAAATTGTATATTAGACGAATAAGGATAAAATGATACCAATTATATTGTAATTAAAAATCGGCAAACATTGGGTTTAAAGTGTAACCGACGCCCACAAGCAGTGGAGGCAGCCATCTTGCGGACTGTAAGCCAGAGCTATACGCTAATGCTGCTGCTGCGTCTGTGTACACAACTGCTCTGCGAAAATATGTAACCATCGCAGACACTGGGAGATGTATTGAGCCGCCCACCGGCAGCTTTGCCAATTCAAGCAACTGTGTACAAAGATGCGGCATCTGTCGCTGATCATTATATCGCAGTTCTGAGTAACCTGATGGTCGCGCAGAATGGCCTCGGGAACTGAGACACCGGAGCCTTATTTCTTGCATACGGGATCGCAGACTCATGGAGTAACAAGCACCCGAAACGCTCACCACACGCCTGCCGTTTATTGCCGCCACTCCCCGTTACCTCCCACAAACGCTCCCTGACTGTCATTCACGTTGCGAGTAAAACGTCGCTGTGGGCGACTATGGTAATGCTCCTTGCCACATGCGCAGATTGCCGATAATTGCTCAACTGTGAAAACATCGACATAGTGTATCTGAATCGGGGCCTATACCGGTATTTATAAGAATGCAGCCGATTTTATTTACGGCTCATTCCTCAGCGATGTCACCTTCGTTCTCACTATTATTGCAGCTCACAGATTGTCTGCCTCCACCGTGCGTAGGCGATGGGTACATTGTGTGATGCCTTCAATGCTTTCTTGACTAGATTCCGCTGCTCGCAACTCCTAATTCCCCCACCTCATGCCAGACACTGAGTCATTCTCACCGTCCTTGAGAGGAAAAGTTTCCTCAGAAAATGTTAGTTTTGACCCTGGCGCACGCCCAGGCTGTGAGCTGTTATCGGAGCTGTCACTGGCAATGTGAGGAATGCTGATTTTCAGCAATATTTCCCTGCACCTTAACCCTTTACCTCGCATCAGATTGCATTTTTCATACTTGCTGTAACGCACGGTAACCAACCGGATGTTTGCTATTCTTTTTCAATTAAAATGATGTCTAGAATCCGTGCTGTTATCCGAGGGCCCGATTCAGAGACGGACGCTAATGCAATCGCAGCTGAGATTTCACACGGTGCGCGGCTGCGAAAACTTGCTAGTGTCTGCAAAGATCACCCGAGCTTAGAGACGCCCAGTGCTGCCTTCTTACCTGCGTGCGACGACGCTTAATCCGCTTAAATATCGGTAACATTGCCGCACATCGGCGGCCATCTTGCACTTGCGACAGGTCTGCGCAGTCGCAGCCTTGGGAGCTCTCCTGACACTCAGAGCTGCGTATGCACTCGCAGTGGCTAATTTATGCACGCCCATGTAACGACGTTGAAATGGACAGGCGCGCCTGCGTTTTTCTGACCACTCCCCCTTTACCACCCATCAAACACTGACAACCTGTCACTCACTTTGCGATGGATTCCTATATGCGTCCGCGATCATTACGCATGCGCAATGGCAAACGATCGGTCGATCTGGGTGAGAATCGCATTAGCGTCCATCGCTGAATCAGGCCCAGAGTCAGCTCAATGACTCTCCAGATTAGAGGCAGGTCTACGTGATTCCTGTCATATATTTGTTTTTTATGTTCATGCTTTGTTCTGCCTGAGGCCTAGCAAGTGTTTCCGCAAATATCTAGTTCTACTTCCACAGAAAAGTCCCAGTGTATCGCCTTATTTAGGGGTCTAGTTACTAAGCAGTGTTAGAAGACAGAGTGAAAAGTGATGAGGTTCCAGCCAATCAGCTCCCAACTGTCATTTTTCAAACACAGCCTGTGAGATGACAGTTGGGAGCTGATTGGCTGGCACCATATCACTTTCTTATCACTTTTCACTCTATCTCCTAACACTGCTTAGGCCGGGATGTACTAAAGGGAAAATGCCGTAAAAACCCAGAAAACGGGGTTTTTACCGCATTTGCATATGTACTAAGGCCTGGACGCACTTTTATCGGTGTATAGGGTAACGCCAGAAAAACCTGGCGTTACCCTATAGAAGCCTATGGGCTTCTTACCGCACCTTGCTCACGCCGGTTCGCCGCTGCCCCGCCGTCGCCCAGCGCTAGCCCCACTCACCTGCTGTCCATGGTCGCCAGCCTGCGCTCCTCCTGGGTCCTCCGTCTCCTCCCCCTCCTAAGCTTCTTCCGGGTGCAGGGAGGAGGAGGAGCCCGGGGCTTCCTGCACATGTGACCAGCAGGAAGCTCCCGGGGCTCGGAGGGGGCGGGGTCCCACGGAGACCCCGTCACCCGGCGTCGGGTACTTCGCAAAGGGCAGCTCTTATCGCAAGAGCTGTCCTTTGCGATACTAATCGCATATGTTAGTACATATGCGATTAGTAAGGTTGCGGTGACCGGCGGAATGGTCACCGCAACCTTAGTACATCCCGGCCTTAGTAACTAGACCCCCTTAGTCATTACAAGAAAGCAGTTTGGACAATGGACCTGAAGCAGGATGCAGTCCGGGTCTGTGCTGCGTGTTTGGTCGCTGCGGACCTGAGAACACATGCAAATGCTGCAGGTGCTGTCTTCTGCAATGAAATGCCGCCGGCTTCTCTGATCTGCTGCATGCATCCGAAGACGCAGCATTGGATGAACGTCGGCCATCTGAGCAGTCTTCTGCATTCCAAGATGCAGGCACTGGCTTTGGCGTGACCCATAACGCCAGCGACACTCCTGCGCATTATACGCCACCGCGTTCCAGCAGACTTTTTGCAAATTTTTGTTTCTGACTTTTACATGGTCGGAGCAGCCACTGACAGACTGTGGGGGAGGTGTAACAATCCTTCCAGAGAGAAAAAGTAGAGAAATTGCCCATAGCAACCAGTAAAGCTTCTAACAATCATTTCAAAGACTTTGCTAGATAAATTAAAGCTGTAAACTGATTGGTTGCTATGGGTAACCTCCACTTTATCTCTCTCAAAGGGTCAGATGTACTAATCTCTGGAAAGTGATAAACTGCCAGCCAATCAGCTCCTAACTGTTATTTTTCAAACATAGCCTTTAACATGACAGTTAGGAGCTGAGTGACTGGCAGTTTATCACTTTCCAATTTATCACGTTCCAGAGCTTTGTACATCTCCCCCCAGCCTTTATGCATCTCCCCCAGCCTTTATACATCTCCCCCCAGCCTTTATACATCTCCCCCAGCCTTTATACATCTCCCCCAGCCTTTATACATCTCCCCCCGCCTTTGTACATCTCCCCCAGCCTTTATACATCTCCCCCAGCCTTTATACATCTCCCCCCAGCCTTTATACATCTCCCCCCAGCCTTTATACATCTCCCCCAGCCTTTATACATCTCCCCCCGCCTTTATACATCTCCCCCCAGCCTTTATACATCTCCCCCCAGCCTTTATACATCTCCCCCCAGCCTTTATACATCTCCCCCCAGCCTTTATACATCTCCCCCCAGCCTTTATACATCTCCCCCCAGCCTTTATACATCTCCCCCAGCCTTTATACATCTCCCCCAGCCTTTATACATCTCCCCCAGCCTTTATACATCTCCCCCAGCCTTTATACATCTCCTCTTGTGTACGGTAACTGCGCACCAATGTGCCTCTATGGCGGGTGTATAATGTTCAGGCTGAGCCGCATGTTAGGGACATTTATTACAGTTACAGAGGGGTGAATCTGCTCCCAGTAATTGAGTTGAACATTGCAGCGGTGATCTTTTATAAAATATATTATTGTCTGTTTTATTTCATTTTCTCAGCAGTGTTGGCTGTTCGTTTTTAGTTGCATTGCAAATATCTTCGTCTGTGAGAAAATGACGTACATACAGAATATTTGCTGTGCTTGTCTTTTCCAGCACCATTTCCAAATTGAGTGCAAATGTTTGTAGCCGGCCTGATTTAGAGTTCTACGCTAACGCTGCCGTTGCTGCCATTTTCGCGGCTGCGGATGTGTTAAAATATGCTAATGCACCAGCCGCAGAAACTTGTACTGAGACGCCAACCGGAGCCACCACAGCTGTCCGCAGCTGCGTACGCAGCATCAGACACAAACCTCAACTTCCTGAGCGAGTCCATGGTCACTCGGAATGACCACAGTATCTGAGACGCCGGAGCCATGGAACCGTGACGCCAGAGGCGACGGCTGATACACGCCCCAATGACGGTCGCAACGCACCCGCGTTTTTCTCCCACCATCCCTCACAAAACTGCCCCTGGCTGTCAATCACTGGCTGATAAATTCTCTGGACTAGCGCATTCGAAATTCTATCGCCATGCTTGCACATAGCGGCAGTGATACATGTGCAGTCAGGAGATACTCGCGCAAATGTGTGAACAATGGTATAGCATAAAACTCGGGCCCTGCGTGGGGCATATTTTGTGCAACATTTTGGAATCTCTAATATTTTTTGGTTTCTGAGAGAGTGCAGTTCTTGAAAAGGACTTTTTAGGCCTCATTCACCTTTCTGCGCTAGGAGAAAATAGGCAAAACGCCTGTGAAAGCGAATATGTGCTTTCACACGCGTTTATTATTGTTGCAATGTTGCATTTTTACGTGTTTTTTCTTTCTGTTTTTCCATGCATTTTTGTATCTAATGCTTGCGTTAAAGCAGGTAACGCAATGGTGGGAAACACGCCATTAGAAGCCATTCATTCATGTTTTAATGTGTTTTTGAGGCATCAGTTCTGGAAAAACTCATTGTTGTAACTGATGGGTGTAAACGAGCCCTTTAAAGGGGTTGTTGTACCTGCAACAGAAGCTTCCATGCAGCATCTGTGTAACATGCAGTAATAACCAGTCTCTGCTAGAGTGAGAGTCTGACTCTTATAGCCGGGGAGCACAGTTAGGAAATAGCGCGCTGACATGACCTATGGTACGCACTGTCCTGTGTATTGAAATTGAAAGTCTTCATAACCTGATTGTTCCTCTTTATCTACAAATAATATAATTGTCTCAGCAGTTTTGATAACGAAGTCTCCTGCTACTGCAGACTAAGCACTTCTCAGAAATACGTGATGCGTCTGCTAAATGCTGGTTTTGGAGCATAAAATTTTTTTTTTTTTTTAATTTGTATATGCCTTTAGAAAATGTATATGCAACGTAACTTTTTATATTTTCTAAGATAACTAACATAACTATGAAGGGTAAATCCTGTATGCAGCCGAGCTGCAGAAATAAAAATCCCCTGCATAATATGTAATACGATTAATACGAAAACTTAAGTGGGGCTTTTGGTTCTGATAATGCTCAGCGATGCTTTCTGCCCACAATCAGCTGCAGGTTGGGTTATATGGATCAGTGAAATATATATATATATATATATAGTGTGTGTGTGTGTGTGTATATATATATCTATCATGCGGTACTGTGCAAGCGCGTCCGGCGCCCTCCAAAACTACCTCACACCAGCCGGTGGAGGAACACAGTAGCATACAACTGGCAGCACTCAGGACGTCTTAAATAAAGTCCAATTGACTCTTTTAGTAAATCAACGTTTCAGAACCTTTAGTTCTTTCGTCGGGATAAAGAGAATTATACAAAATATCTTACCTTAAATAAGAAAACACCAAGAGTGACCAGACGCCGGGAGCCGGTCGTAGACGCGGCTGAAACCTGACATCATAATTGTGTGCCAAAACCCATCACCATAGTAACAACTGATGCTTACACTGGTTTACAGTAACCTAAAAGGAACAAAATAGAGATAATCTAGAAGTTTGCAACTTTCTAGCCAAATTTACAAAGGAAACAAATAATTTGTCTATAGCAACAATAGTGACAAAATACTATGCAAATACAAAACTCCTATAATGATGATAATGGAAACTGAACTAGAGATGGGTCCACATACATCTAGCCTCCTAGTGCATTAAACAGTCCTTCTAGTCGCGCCATGGCATGACTCAGTAGTGCCGAGCCCCTTTTCGTGCGTCTTTTTACCTTCAAATGCATCTTATTCGCACAATGATGTGAATAGATAGCACAAGCAGCTTCTGCTGATTAAAATGATATGCGGCATGCCTATGTTCTCTGTGCGTCTGCAGGTGTATCTGCATGCGAAACACTACGTTACAGTGTTACAGCCGCTGACAGTGTAACGTAGCATTTCTCATGCAGATATACCCGCACTCGCTCAGAGAACATGAGCATGCTGCATAGCACAAGTAGCTTCTGCTGATTAAAATGATATGCAGCATGCCTATGTTCTCTGAGCAAGTGTGCATGAGAAATGCTACGTTAGTGTCAGCGACTGTAACACTGTAACGTAGCGTTTAGCATGCAGATATGCCTACAGTCACACACAGAGAACATAGGCATGCTGCATATCATTTTAATCAGCAGAAGCTGCTTGTGCTATCTATTTGTATTGTTGTGTGAATAAGACACATTTGAAGGTACAAAGACGCACGAAAAGACACTCTGTTGTGTGGCGCGACCTTGTACCGCATGGAGGATAGATGTATGTGGGCACATCTGTAATAATGAATATCATCCTTTTGAGGATAATGACTAGGAAACGCTAGTGGCGACCCTAATCAATCTATTGATCGCAGGATATTTATTAAATAAAGAAGGTAACTAAAAACCTAAAGGATCCGGCATGACAAGAAACATTCTAGTCGTTCATTAAGACCTTTTAGGCGAGAGAGTGTCTAAGCGATATATCCGCTGGGACCCTATAATTGCAATAGTTTGCGAGACCGATCACCACTTCTGAGAAGGCACATGAACGATTATTTTGTATCTGATAAATGCCAAGCTATGCTTTGCTTCCAAGAAATGCTTGGCCACAAGTTGGTCGCTGTGACCCTTTTCCAACGCTATTCTAATGGCACTACGATGGAGCGCCATGCGTTCCTTGAACATCCTATCCGTTTTGCTACACGGGCAGGTAATCATGTATATCACGAATTTCGTGGTGCATGTTAAAAAAAAAATGTCTGATTTGAAATGATTTCCCTGTTAGGCGATGGTGAAGCAAGGGGCTACCTGTACCTGTACGTAATACAATTGGCACACTTGAAGCAACCTACTTTTTTAGTTCTAATGGTGCATACACACGGTCAGATTTTTCTTCAGATCTGAACCATAACAATTTAAAAAATCGTTCCTATCTGAAGGAAAATCTGACATATCTGACATGCCTGAACGATGCGCGTTCCCGATGGTCAGATAACGATATCTGACATCTGATGTGTTTGCAGTCAGACTTGGACGATTCCATTCATTTTAATGTAGTCAAAAATCGTTCAAATCGCTCAAATCTTTGGTAAGATCGCTCAAATCGTTCATCTGACAGATCTGACAAATCTGACCGTGTGTATGCACTATAAGAGTAAACCCTGTTGGAAGCTGTTCTTTTGATGTAACATCAGACTTCCTTAAGGTGTCTTTTAAATTTCTACAACGTGTAAAACATGGCGTAATCCGTGTATTTCTCAATGTAGGTAAACTCCTATCGCTAGTTATGTTCGGCCAGAGATTTTTCATTTTGTCTTTTTATTGTACTGCTTGCCGGGTTATAGTGATTAACCCACGGGATAATGTTATCCCTATATTTTCTTGATTTGTGCTCAAGCAATTGTTTTCTAGTTCATTTTAATGCCTTCTCCTTTTGTTTGGTGAGATTATTTTTTGTATTCCCTAAATTATGTAAAATTGAAACACCAAAATTGTAATAACAAAGACCATTTTTTTTTGTTTGCTGACAGTTGACTAAACATGGAAAAAATGATACATGGTTAGGACACTACAATACTCTGACGTTTTTGTACATAGCGATGCATTGATCACGCTTGTTTTTCAACATTGAAACGCATACATTTGTACAGTGACCGCTTCAGGATTCTTGCATCACCATTAACCAATGGGGCTAGGTGCATGTGATATAGAAACGGTCAATTTTTCAAATAAATAAATATATATTATATATATATATATATATATATATATATATATATATATATATATATATATATATATATATATATTAGGGATGTGCAGGCGCGGATAGGTTCGAGTTTGCACGCTGAGTTCGGATTTCTCCCTCCAAAAAAACGGAACTCAGAAAGAGGCAAAATGTCATCTTGCATGGACAAACATCATCATTACAGAATATTACAGAAAAGTAATGTGCAGACCCAAAAATATAGCAGGCAGCCCAATGTTAGATTCCTTCTCCAATAGTAATCATAGAACAGAAAGGTGCAATTTGCCAGAATGCAAAGTTCTAACTCTGCAGTCATGAGACTTTGATACCTTTCATGTCATATTGCTATATCAGTTTATTCCTAATTATCTCTTTCCTGGTCATGGTACTTAGAACTTGATTAGTTAATTATTCTCTTCATTTCTCAGCACCCAGAGGGATGGGTTTTCCTAACGTTATATTATCCTCATTATAAAACTACACTGGTGTCAGTAAAAGCAGGAATAAGACGTTGTCTAGTGACTGCAGCCATTTTAATTCCTGCTCCTTAACCAGTGATAGGCTGCATTCTCCCAGATTCTGGTTCCGCCCTTAAAGCGGATGAAGTCCCTCTATGCCTGCGGTCACTCGTTCTTACTGGACTGGTCAGCAATATTTTCATGACTATTGCTTCTGCAAAGTGGCTGCTTCTGCTGTGTGTAGGTGGCTGGTGCACATAAAGTGGCTGCTTCTGCTGTGTCTAGGTGGCCGGTGCACATAAAGCGGCTGCTTCTGCTGGGTGTAGGTGGCTGGTGCACATAAAGTGGTTGCTTCTGCTGTGTGTAGGTGGCTGGTGCACATAAAGTGGCTGCTTCTGCTGTGTCTAGGTGGCTGGTGCACATAAAGTGGTTGCTTCTGCTGGGTGTAGGTGGCTGGTGCACATAAAGTGGCTGCTTCTGCTGTGTGTAGGTGGCTGGTGCACATAAAGTGGCTGCTTCTGCTGTGTGTAGGTGGCTGGTGCACATAAAGTGGCTGCTTCTGCTGTGTGTAGGTGGCTAGTGCACATAAAGTGGCTGCTTCTGCTGGGTGTAGGTGGCTGGTGCACATAAAGTGGTTGCTTCTGCTGTGTCTAGGTGGCTGGTGCACATAAAGTGGTTGCTTCTGCTGTGTCTAGGTGGCTGGTGCACATAAAGTGGTTGCTTCTGCTGTGTCTAGGTGGCTGGTGCACATAAAGTGGTTGCTTCTGCTGTGTCTAGTTGGCTTGTGCACATAAAGTTGCTGCTTCTGCTGGGTGTAGGTGGCTGGTGCACATAAAGTGGCTGCTTCTGCTGGGTGTAGGTGGCTGGTACACATAAAGTGGCTGCTTCTGCTGGGTGTAGGTGGCTGGTGCACATAAAGTGGCTGCTTCTGCTGTGTCTAGGTGGCCGGTGCACATAAAGCGGCTGCTTCTGCTGGGTGTAGGTGGCTGGTGCACATAAAGTGGTTGCTTCTGCTGTGTGTAGGTGGCTGGTGCACATAAAGTGGCTGCTTCTGCTGTGTCTAGGTGGCTGGTGCACATAAAGTGGTTGCTTCTGCTGTGTCTAGGTGGCTGGTGCACATAAAGTGGTTGCTTCTGCTGTGTCTAGGTGGCTGGTGCACATAAAGTGGTTGCTTCTGCTGTGTCTAGGTGGCTGGTGCACATAAAGTGGTTGCTTCTGCTGTGTCTAGTTGGCTTGTGCACATAAAGTTGCTGCTTCTGCTGGGTGTAGGTGGCTGGTGCACATAAAGTGGCTGCTTCTGCTGGGTGTAGGTGGCTGGTACACATAAAGTGGCTGCTTCTGCTGGGTGTAGGTGGCTGGTGCACATAAAGTGGCTGCTTCTGCTGTGTCTAGGTGGCCGGTGCACATAAAGCGGCTGCTTCTGCTGGGTGTAGGTGGCTGGTGCACATAAAGTGGTTGCTTCTGCTGTGTGTAGGTGGCTGGTGCACATAAAGTGGCTGCTTCTGCTGTGTCTAGGTGGCTGGTGCACATAAAGTGGTTGCTTCTGCTGGGTGTAGGTGGCTGGTGCACATAAAGTGGCTGCTTCTGCTGGGTGTAGGTGGCTGGTGCACATTAAAGTGGGTGCTACAAGAAGAAATATTTCCCTCCACAGAGGTTATATGGCAGGAAATACAGTAGCTTCACTGTTGCAAAATGTCTCAGGTTTTGTTTTGTTTTTCCATATTTGTGATCCTTAGTTTACAAAGAAAATTCCAAGTTTTAAAATGTTGTCCCTGTTTTCGTTATTGGTCGTCTGCATCAAAACTGACCTTTGTCCCCTTGCCCTACAATTACCTTGAAACCTTCCCTTACAGATGCTGATTGTACAGTGTCTCAGTTAGTGTAAGAAATTGCCCTGATGCAGTTCTTCCCTCCCTCCCCTTCTTTCAGGTGCTGACATTTGGACAAGGAGCATTGCGCAGAATGTTGGGTTGAGGTTTAGGTTACATTTTCCTTTAAATGTTTTGTATGGTTTAGGGAGCTGTATAATGGACAGTGGGCCTGATTCATTGCTGATCGCAGCTGCGATTAGGTACGCAATCGGACGATTGTTGCGTTCTACGCATGCATATGCAACGAAGTGCACGTGCGCAAAGACTCCACTGCGATCGCAGTGACTACACAGACCCATCGCAGAGTGATTGACAGGAAGTGAACGTTTTTTTTGGTTGGCGAAACGCAGGCGTGCCAGTGCGTCTCAACGCCGTTACAGGGGCGTGCATAAATTAACCATTGCGATCCTTGGCATATTTTTGCAGTGAGACTGCATGCGTAATCGCAGTTGCGATCGCAATAGGGATCCGGAATGAATCAGGCCCTGTATCCTCTGTTGAACTCTGTTGCAGACGCAGATATGCTTGAAAATGTCCTGACATCATATAATTGACCTGTGCAAACCACAATAGTCCCTTAATCACTTCTCTATTATAGATGAATAGCCGCTAAAATGAGAAACATCTTGACCATGCTGCCTTTAGAAGTAGCCATAATTTGAAATTCTCAAAGCTGAACTTTGAAATTAGAGCGATGTAGTTTACCTAATTTGAAAAAGCTTTTGTATCTTTTTTTTTTTTTTTTTTTAAAAGGTCTGTATCCAGTTTTACTTTAGTTAAGTGGATTTGCAAAGTTTCTTGTCAGGAGTTGGATATGCCCCCCCCCACAGCGGCAAACAGAACCCCACCAGCCGAACATGTGTGTGTGCCTGGATCAGTATAGACAGCATAAGGTCCAGCTCAGAGATTAATGATTTTTACATGCTGAATGTCTATATCTATACTAATATATAATATGAACGTTGTGTCTGTCTGTTTTTTTCCAAGTTGGCGCAAAAACAGCTGAACTGATTTTCATGAAAACTACATCATTGTGTAGTGGAAACCCCTAGAAATAACCTGCACTTTGTGTCATCTCCATCCGACAAGTTAAAGCTGAGCAATAACAAAATGTACTGACCTCATCAATGTAAGAGATAAGTGTGGCACCATGCGCACGGCCGGTAAGGGGAGAGGTGCTTTGTGTCTGCGGTCCCTTGCATAGGATAGGCTACATAGCAGTCTGTGCACAGGGCACACAGTGACATTGGTGTGAGTGGTGGGTGAATAGGAGAGGCTACATAGCAGTCTGTGCACAGGGCACACAGTGACATTGGTGTGAGTGGTGGGTGAATAGGATAGGCTACATAGCAGTCTGTGCACAGGGCACACAGTGACATTGGTGTGAGTGGTGGGTGAATAGGATAGGCTACATAGCAGTCTGTGCACAGGGCACACAGTGACATTGGTGTGAGTGGTGGGTGAATAGGATAGGCTACATAGCAGTCTGTGCACAGGGCACACAGTGACATTGGTGTGAGTGGTGGGTGAATAGGATAGGCTACATAGCAGTCTGTGCACAGGGCACACAGTGACATTGGTGTGAGTGGTGGGTGAATAGGAGAGGTTACATAGCAGTCTGTGCACAGGGCACACAGTGACATTGGTGTGAGTGGTGGGTGAATAGGATAGGCTACATAGCAGTCTGTGCACAGGGCACACTGGGAAATTGGTGTGAGTGGTGGGTGAATAGGATAGGCTACATAGCAGTCTGTGCACAGGGCACACAGTGACATTGGTGTGAGTGGTGGGTGAATAGGAGAGGTTCCATAGCAGTCTGTGCACAGGGCACACAGTGACATTGGTGTGAGTGGTGTGTGAATAGGAGAGGCTACATAGCAGTCTGTGCACAGGGCACACAGTGACATTGGTGTGAGTGGTGGGTGAATAGGATAGGCTACATGGCAGTCTGTGCACAGGGCACACAGGGTCTGATTCAGAGCCGGACGCTATTTGCGCTCGCTCGTACAGAAAAAGGGGCCGGCTATTTAAATTGACCGTTCGCTCTTTGCGGTCTGTTGACGCCTCCATGTCTGAACGAGCGAACAAAACATGCGGTCGTTATTTTGAAAAAAAAGCCCCCTGGCCGCTCGCATCATACGTCATGTCCGCTATTTATGAGATTAATCGAGTACATCGAACGGCGTCTGAACTGCTCGCTATTCTTGTGGTTGGATTTTCCTACCGCAATCATGTGAGCAGTTCTGGCTAAAAGACACCCAACTGACGTGGTCAATGACGCTGCTTTGTTAATTATGCACACCCTTAAAACGCCCGTTTTTACCTTTTGGCACGCCTGCGTTCTGATCTCCACTCCCCGTTTTCAAGCACCTTCCCCTGTTCCCACCCACAAACGCCTCCTCCTGTCACTCAAATTAGCAAGCATTCGCTATTTTGCGAGCACACGATTTCTGACCGCACTGACTGGTTCGCGCATGCGTATTATTTACAACCCATGAGCAGATGTGCGAACATCGCTCGGAGCGAGCGAACGGCCGCTTACGAGCGGCTCTGAATGAGCTCCACAGTGACATTGGTGTGAGTGGTGGGTGAATAGGATAGGTTACATAGCAGTCTGTGCACAGGGCACACAGTGACATTGGTGTGAGTGGTGGGTGAATAGGATAGGTTACATAGCAGTCTGTGCACAGGGCACACAGTGACATTGGTGTGACAGGTGGGTGAATAGGATAGGTTACATAGCAGTCTGTGCACAGGGCACACGGTGACATTGGTGTGAGTGGTGGGTGAATAGGATAGGTTACATAGCAGTCTGTGCACAGGGCACACAGTGACATTGGTGTGAGTGGTGGGTGAATAGGAGAGATTACATAGCAGTCTGTGCACAGGGCACACAGTGACATTGGTGTGAGTGGTGGGTGAATAGGAGAGATTACATAGCAGTCTGTGCACAGGGCACACAGTGACATTGGTGTGAGTGGTGGGTGAATAGGAGAGGTTACATAGCAGTCTATGCACAGGGCACACAGTGACATTGGTGTCAGTGGTCGGTGAATAGGACAGGTTACATAGCAGTCTGTGCACAGGGCACACAGTGACATTGGTGGGAGTGATGGGTGAAGGCGCCGCTGCCACCAGTCTGTATAGCGCTGCTGGTCAGCTAGTACTAGATAAAAAGCTCCTGGCAATCTGATTAATAGTGCCAAGGAGGAAGGTGCTTGAATAACATTAGGTGGTAGCAGTGATAAGTAGTCTGTGGAGTGCCCATGGATGAAAGGTGAGAGGATTTGTGGTTAAAGGGCTGGTTCTAAGTTGCACGGATGCCAATGGTGGGTTTTTGCATATAGCGCATGCGCAGAAGCGGCTTTAGGTATTTTGGGCATGTCTGTCCTATTTAGAGTGCAACTTGGCCGGATCTGTCCTTCTATGACATAGGGCGTGAACTGGACATTGGCAAAGTGAACGCACGTTACCACCCTGACTTTCGTGCGTGCGGGGAAGGGAAGCCTGTATCTGACGATCTCTTGCACCTAGCATGGGGCTCGTACAAGTGCAGATAATAATGATGATGACGATGACATTGCAGTGGCTGGCGTAACCTCAACGGGTGGCACAGGGTTTCGCTTGCACACGCACGATCCCCTGCATTAGTTGAATGGAATCTCTCATTAGTATAAAGTAGTAATTCGGGCTTCCGTGGGTGCCCGCAGCTAATTGTGCAGTGCGCTTGCACTCCCCCATTTTTATTTTGAAGCAGAAACTTATCTGTAGAAATCCTATATAATTGCAATCACATATGCTGTGTGCTTAGTGCTGTCCTGTTTTATTTACTAACCAGAATTCTATCTTATTTATAAAGTTTTGTTGGTATGTTTTAGATTATTTGAATTCACAAACTGATACCATTTTAAATATGCCATGATAATTTGTAATCCTGTCCGGTACATGGAAACACTGTACATTCGTTGGACTGTGAAAGACGTCTGCTGCAGCTTTAATGGGCCGTACTCCAAAATTGAGCCTTGGAGTAAAAGTCAGCTGCGGCCTTTTGATTTTATATGGTCAAAGTAGTAACATCCACTTTGGCCGTTGTGTACGACCCTTGCATGCATCAGTGTGGTGCAGTATTGGAATAATGGAATGCCCCAAGACATATTAATGGAACCTAAACTGCCTATAGCCTTGTTATGGTATACTGTTATCCCCTGTAATGGCCAGAAACTCCTGAGTCACATATTTAGGCACGTCCTTTATTTGCGCTGTGCTTCTCATGGTCTCTCATTGTCCGTCCCTATGAGACAGACAGGACTCGATGTGACCCTTCTTCAGATAAGCTTGTGGTCACAGACAATGATATAACTTAAATTTTTCTCCATACGTTTAAGAAACATTTTAGTTGGCTCCGTGACCCTACTGATAAAAAATAAAAAAAACACTTATTCTGATTTGTATTATTATAATAATGACCTTTAGTTTTATGGCCAAAAACAGCAGGAGTAATCTCGCACGTAAGTACTGACCGAGAACATTAACCCAAACAGATGGAAAAGTACAAACCGTGTAAATAATTAAATTTTCTGAAAGTTTTTATTCACATTTCCTTTATTTTGGGATGAAAAGTCTAAGGGTACCTAATATATTAAACCCTAGCTTTTGCCTTATATGAACTGTGGGCGCTCATGTTCTGGGACCCCCAGCCTTTTGAGCTGTTGCGGTCGCTGAAAAATTTGGGTCTCCACAAAGAAGAATCCAATTTGGAATAGGATGCAGCTGGGCACTAAGGGCCAGATTGCGACCCGTTCGCAAGGCTGCGTTCGCACGCAGCCTGCCGATGTTTGCAATCTGCGCATGCGTACAAGACGCAGTGCGCGTACTAGTCCATGCGATCGGGAAGCGTTCGCACCCTGTACACAGATGCTCCACAAGCATGAGTGACAGGACGAGCCTTTTGTGGGTGGTGACAGGGTTGGTCGGTGGTAATGGGGGTGTGGTGGTGCGAACGCAGGCGTGTCTGTGTGCGTCTGAACGCCATTTCAGGGGGGTGCATAATTAAGACGCAGCGTCAGCGTACACGTCACATGGCTGAATTACACACAGCAGCACTCGCAGTGCTTGCGGTAGGGTATGGTCAGCCAGAAGTGCTGTGTTTGGGTCCGATGTTACCGATTGTTTAATACACTTCCTGGAGAGGACGTGTTACTAAGGGAAAGTGGGCGTCTTGTGACAGGCTGGTGGGCGTCTAAATACATACCGCAAGACATAGTGGGCGTGCTAATTTCTTGCTAGCGATCGCGGAATTTGCATACATTGGCTGCTGACAGCTGCATACGAAGGCAGCCTTGTGAACGGGTCTGAATCAGGCCCTAAGACCCAGACTCAACTCACTGCAGAGCTATCAATCTTGCAGCTGGCGCCATTTTTACTAGAGATGAGCGGTTCGGATTCTGTGGAATCCGAACCGCTCCGAACATTGGGGATCCGAGTCCACCCGAACCCTGTTCGGGTGTTCACCGCCTGACTCGGATCCCCGTTCGGGGCCGAACGGCGGCCGCCTGATGTCGGATTCTCACTAGAGAATCCGACATCAGGTCTCCTCGTGTGTAGGGCAGAGCGCAGTGATAGCGCTCTGCCCTACACAGACACAGACACACAGCCGCCAGCGGCAGCTGTGTGTTTGTTACAGCAGCCAATGAGAGTCACACAGACTCTCATTGGCTGCTGCACGGAGGGAGCCGGCTGGAGCTCACACATGAGCTCCGTCTTCCGGCTCCCTCCTCAGCATGTGACAGAGCGGACGGCGCGGGAGCGGGGATACAGGTAAGTTTTTATTTTTTAATTTGTGCAAGGGCCGGGGGCACTACTGGGGGGGGTCTGCTACTGGGGGGGGCTATACTACTGGAGGGGCCTGCTACTGGGGGGGGCTATACTACTGGGGGGTCTGCTACTGGGGGGGCCATACTACTGAGGGGCCTGCTACTGGCGGGGGCCATACTACTGGGGGGGGCCTGCTACTGGGGCAGCCTACTACAGGGGGGGCCATACTACAGGGGGGGCCCATACTACAGGGGGGGCTACTACAGGGGCAGCCTACTACTGGGGGGGGCCTGCTACTGGGGCAGCCTACTACTGGGGGGGCCATACTACTGGGGGGGCCATACTACTGGGGGGGCCATACTACTGGGGGGCATACTACTGGGTGGCATGATAATGGGGGGCATACTACTGGGGGGGCCTGCTAATGGGGGGCATACTACTGGGTGGCATGCTAATGGGGGGCATACTACTGGGGGGCATTCTACTGGGGGCACTGCATAGTGGACCCTACTACTAAAGGGACTGCATAGGGGGCACCACTGCTGGGGGACATTGTGTAAGGGACACCGCTACTGTGGGCATTGTGTAAAAGGGTCACTACTGTGGGCATTGTGTAAAAGGGGCACTACTGTGTGTCGTAACATAAATAAGAGACACTACTTTATGGTGTAATGTGAATCAGGCCCTATGTGCGGTGTAATGCGAATAAGATTGTGCACTGTGACTCCTAGGGCCGTAGCCCACTTTGTAAACAAGTACTGTGACTCTGCTGGCCGTACCCCACTGGGTGGGTGCACTACTTTTCATTTCTGCCACTGCTGTGTGGCAATGTGTCATAGATGTGCTTTATACTGTGGTGTCTGTGTCGTTGTGCCGCTGCTTTGTCGCTTAGTGTAGCCAGTCGGCTCACTGCAACCTTTGGCCAATAATGTTGAAAACAATATTATAAGCTGTGATATGGTCTAAATTGACTGGAAATTAATGTTATTGAGGTTAATAATACTCTAGGAAGAAAAAAAAGACCAATTTATGTGATTTTAGCTTTTTTTGTCAATTATTGTAAAAAAATCCAAATCCAAATCCAAATCCAAAGCCAGTCACCGCAGTTTGGCAAATCCAAATCCAAATCCAAAGCCGGACGACGAATTAGAACCAAATCCAAATCCGGCAAAAATGGTCCGGCGCACATCCCTAATTTTTACTGTGGTAGAGTGTCGCAGTACTGTGCGGATGCAATGGCAATGCTGCAGAATCTAACGTCTGTAATCAAATTCTCAGTGGTGGTTTGAGAACCCAGTACGACTACGCTATCAATGGAGATTGGGAGGGTTACACTGCTGCAGTTGCAAGAATCCATTCTGGTTGAGGCCAATGCTGAGAGTTCTGCTTTTACTAACAAAGGACACTATGGGGTAAATTTACTAAACCTCGATTTCAATTGATTTTAATAGATTTAAAATCGATCAACATCGATGTTTGTTTTTTCAGGAGCAAAATCACACGTTTACTATCACTTAAAAATCAATATCAAAAAAGCATCTGTTAGTAACACGACATCGATGTAAATTTACCCCCAAGTCTAAAAAGGCTGCAAGTGTTTCATATGTCACAAGGTGGGACATAAAGGACTCGATTCAATTGAACGCGAATTGAATAGCGCCGCGAGGGAGCTCCTGAAGCTTTTCAATTCAGCGCGCTGTTAAGGATTTCTTCTCGCACCCCTCCAGCGGTGCGAGCAGAAATCTGACAAAAGTACAGGTGCGAAGCTGTTTTCTGCCCTTAGTGCCACGAAAAACAGCATCGCGCTGGGAAGTTTAGTCGGAGAATGCCCGTTCTCGCGACTAAACACGCTGTTTAAGGCTCGAGGGGCGGGAGAACGGGCATTCTCCGACCTAACAGCGTGCTGAATTGAATAGCTGCGGGAGCTCCCTCCTGGCGCTATTTAATTTGCGTTCAATTGAATCGAGGCCAAAAACTTCTGAATGCAGACTGAGGGGTATATTTACTAAAAGTCGATTTTTGGTGTGTGTGTAAAGGTGATTTTCTGTGGGCATTGCAAAATTTTCTAAAGGCAAAAATCGACTATAAATCTGAATCCCGACCAAAATCTATTGTTTTGTGGTATAGACAGTAATTAGTCTGTGAACTAACAAAGGGCCTGATTCAGACCCACTCGCGAGCGGCTTTCCGCTCGCAAGTGGGTCGATGTTCTGCACTGAGCATGCGCACGACGGAGGGAGCTCTGTCGTGCGCATGCGCCAGACGCGACGAGCGAAGGACTTTCCTTCGCTCGTTGTGTCTGATCAAAGGGGGCGTGCTGTCGATGTTGATTGACAGCACGCCCCCTTTGGTGGGCGTGCCGGGGGCGTGCCTCCCTGACGGGGGCGTTCCTAAGGGAACGCCTACCGTCAGAAGCCGGCCCACTGACATCACTGGTGATGTCAGTGGGAGTGATTTTGGCTCTGATAGAGCCAAAATCACTCCAGGCCTTGCGGTTTAAAACCTCAACCGCAGGCTTCGGCTCGCAGTTTCGATGGTCGCGATGGTCAAGACCATCGCGGCCATCAAACTGCACGCTCGTATAGGCTGTGGGTGGTGACCCACAGCTATACGAGCGTCCAGGAGGACGCTCCATAGTTATGGAGGACGGCCCTCGTTCAGAGCGTGCGCTCTGCTCAGAGCGTACGGCTCTGAATGAGGGCCAAAGTCTACAGTATTTGCAAAAGTACTGCGTCTAACTGCTAGCATACCAGCAGCGGCCGCTCTCCTGCAGACCGTACAATGCTTTCTTCTTGGAACATGTCGTCATTATAATGTCCAGGATGTTCCATATTAATCTCTTCATCTAAATCTCCCTTCAGGAAATCTGAATCAAAGTCTAAACTAGTATAACAATTAAACATAATGTCTGAGAGCCTGATTCAGAGCCGGACGCTCTGACCAGAGCGCTGTCTCTGAATCAGGGCCCTCCTACCTAAACTTGGAGCGGCCTCTTGGACGCTCGCATAGCTGTGGGTTACCACCCACAGCTTATGCGAGCGTCCATGATGATGGTCACAATGGTCAAGACCATCGCGACCATCGGGCTTGCGACGAGACCCTGCGGTAGGGTCTCGCTGCCGCAAGCCCTGGAGTGATTTTGGCTCTATCAGAGCCAAAATCACTCCCACTGACATCACTAGTGATGTCAGTGGGGCCGGACCTAGACGGTAGGCGTTCCCATGGGAACGCCTCTGTCTGGCATCCACGCCCCCGGCATGCCCACCATCGACAGAACGCCCCCTTTGGTGCGAGACCCCGAGCGACGGCTTCCCCGTCGCTCGCTGGGTCTCGCGCATGCGCACGACGGAGCTCCCTCCATCGTGCGCATGCTCATTTGGGTACCATAGACCCGCTTGCGAGCGTCCTGTGCTTG
Source organism: Taudactylus pleione (assembly GCA_031769625.1). Lineage (NCBI taxonomy): Eukaryota > Metazoa > Chordata > Amphibia > Anura > Myobatrachidae > Taudactylus > Taudactylus pleione. Next base: position 435,912 of record JAUIMM010000477.1, on the reverse strand, counting down.
CGAGCAGGTCTGAATGAAACCCTGAGTTCCTCCAATCAGAGCCCAGCACATGCTCTCCTGACCCGTGTGTTCTGTATTATGGGATTACTGACTCAGTGAGAGTTGCAGGGACCTCCCCTGACGCTCTCTGTAGATGACCTGTTCCTGATTACACACAATGCGCCCAATCACACCTATCATCTGCCCACAATCTAACCATGCCTCCTTCCAAAGTTATACAAAAACATACCTAGGACAGATGGCAGGCAAGTCCCTGGATTCCACCGTGTTCTAGACGGTCACATGTTCTCCCTTGCCGTTAATCCGACCCCTGCCATCTGCCTATGATTGGTCGTGTCAGCAACTGAGTCAAGCTGGGTACTTACCCTACGATATATATCATCCCGACCCGGATCGGAACGATATATCGTACACCTTGTATAGAGTGTACGTCTGATCCGTCGTTCATTGAATCGTCTAATCTGCTGTGTGGGGCGATCAGCATGAACAGCACTTCCCGATCACGAGCAGGAGAGTCTCAGAGCTGCAAGGATCGCCACTGGCAACATGTTTATAACCGCCTGTGCCTATGCTTCATGCGACAAGGCAATGGAGCAGCGTCCACAAAACCAGACCTCCCAACCCCACACCCGAGTGATCAGCAGGCTGAAGCGGTTGCCTCTTCCTCATTGTGGATGATCAGGCCCTGGTCCTGCCTGATTTTGACAAAAAAGATGATGCCGGACGAAAATTCTCCAAAATTCTGATCCTTCTTCTGTCATTGATGAACTGAATGTGTGTGCTGCTGCTTCTGCAATAAGAGGATTAAGGAGTTCTTCATTCAAAAATGATTATTGCTCAATCCCCCACCAAAGTTTTATAATGGCCATAATAATTTGCAACAGCGGTGCGTTATTCCTTATATTATGTACATTTTCCTAATGAACACTGAAATGATGACATCAGAACGAACATTGTTCATCTAGAATTTTCAAGAGTTTATACATTAGTATCACCTTTATATAAACCTAAAAAAACTTCCTACCATGGGCTAGTAAGTGGGTGACAGTGAGAAATCACTCTCTGTAGAATTAGGGATGAAAGCGCTAAATGGTTGCCGGGACTGATAAGCTGCATGGCCCCGGCTGAAGGAAGTTGGAGAGGCTAGTAAGCCCACGCTACCTTTCACATTTGGGAAGCTAAAGGGGCCAGCAGCCGCACAGTCTAGAGCAGGGGTCTTCAAACTTGGCCCTCCAGCTGCTGTGGAACTACACATCCCAGCATGCACTGCCACCTTTTTGATATAACAGCATGCTAAAACTATGTGCAGTGCATGCTGGGATGTGTAGTTCCACAGCATCTGGAGGGCCAAGTTTGAAGACCCCTGGTCTAGTGGGTGAGAGTTGGGCTCATTGGGCAGGTTTAAAAGGCAGCTAGACAGGCAGCATTTCCGGTAGGAATTACCTATATTTTTATGTATAGAAATTGCAAGGAGGTGGGGCCAAAGGTTGATAGTTTTTAATTGTTTCAAGGGTCGTCTTGTAGCCATGTTTTGTTTTGATTTTCTGCAATTTTTGATTGTCCGTAACTGTCATATTATCTCTTTTTGGTTCTTTGCCGATGGTCACCGGTATCATGTGAGCGAAAAATGCATAGCAATCGGAAAGGGGAACATGAAAGAGCCAGCAGCTCCCAAATTCACATTCAATGCTTGAGCCTCAATGGGAACAGTGCCAAGGACGAGTGTAGGGGTCGTGTGTGTCTAGCTCTGGTTTCTAGGAGCGTATTTGCGGCGCTTATATGGCTGCCAGAATATGGTGCAGTTTATTGATTTAGGAAATTTCATAGCCTCGCTTTTCTGCATATCGTTACCATTACAAATCTATCATACAGTATAGCAGCGGGGAGTTAGCTGTTCGGCCATCGCTCCCTTATCTCTAAAGTTCTGTTAAGTTTGAAAGTTCAAAACTGTTTGTTAAAGTTAAAACAAAATCACTATTCCAAACAGGCTATGATCTTGTTTGCAAAGAGCTTAGGCCTGAATAAGTGCGCAATTCATACAACATTCTTCCAACAGAGATGGTGAAAGTTGAGACGTTAAATAAGAGATCGGTCGTGATAGAAACAGCAGATTACTGCAATTCAGATTTATAGAAAGTCAGAATTTTACCTGTTTTGTTCCCGTGAAAGAAATGCGCGTTTTGCGACGTATAAAAGAATCTTTTTTTGCATTTGGGAATTTTTATTTTAATTCTCATATCTTCTGCTAGTCAAATGTCAGGTCCTCCTGCTGGTTGACCGAAAATAACTTTATTCACCTGGAGGATTAATGTACTTCTCTAAGGAGAAATGGAGCTGTGTCTAAACTAAACTATTATTAAGGGCACAGCGGAGCATAATGGCCGCTATTACCTGGGTCCAGCAATGGCATGCTGAGACGAGTTTCTAATGAACGGTACCTGGTTTATAATCACAGTCTTTGAATACCAGCCTGCAACACACAGCACTTAATTTTCCACCCCTATGGATGTTCAGAATTGGTATATATGCAGTCCAATGCAAACGTGTATAACGAATAAACCATCGTGATAGCTGCCCGGTGCCCCCCACCTTGTGAGAACGGAATCGTGAATGTTTACATTGTTTTTAATGCACATCTCCTAGTTTAGGGTCAATCCTGTTAGGTGCAAGTTTGCGAAAGCGAGTTTGCGTTGTTAAACTCTCATACATAACGTGAATGCGCGCACCTGAGAAATGCTAGATAAAAATAGAAATGCAGATTTGCAAGACTCTCAACAGGGCTGCGTGACTTTTCTTCAAAAAGCGACCTGGGAGAAGAACATGAAAAATCGGGGAAACCATCCTGGGCCCCCAAAAATTTGCAACTGAGATAACAGGACCATTTAGTATGCTGTTAGTGATCATAAATAAAGTACTGGAGGTTTTTAAAAGCTGCTTTTGGCACTTTTTGTTAATGGTTGAAAAATAATAGCAAACATCTAATAGCAAATGTCTTCCACACACCTGCCCCACGTTATTTACACCTCTACATACCTGTCCTACATAAGTTACATCTCCACACACCTGCTCCACGTTATTTACACCTCTACATACCTCATACATCATTTACACCTCTACATACCTGTCCTACATCATTTACACCTCTACATAGCTGTCCTACATAATTTACACTTATACATACATGTCCCACATCATTTACACCTCCACACAACCTCCCCACATAATTTATACCTCAACATACCTGTCCCACATCATTTACACCTCCACATACCTGTCCCACATCATTTACACCTCTGCGTACCTGTCCCACATCATTTACACCTCACCATACCTGCCCCACATCATTTACACCTCCACATACCTGTCCCACATCATTTGCACCTCTGCGTACCTGTCCCTCATCATTTACACCTCACCATACCTGCCCCACATCATTTACACCTCCACATACCTGTCCCACATAATTTACACCTCCGCGTACCTGTCCCTCATCATTTACACCTCACCATACCTGCCCCACATCATTTACACCTCTGCGTACCTGTCCCTCATCATTTACACCTCACCATACCTGCCCCACATCATTTACACCTCCGCGTACCTGTCCCACATCATTTACACCTCTGCGTACCTGTCCCACATCATTTACACCTCCACGTACCTGTCCCACATAATTTACACCTCCACATACCTGGCCCACATCATTTACACCTCACCATACCTGCCCCACATCATTTACACCTCACCATACCTGCCCCACATCATTTACACCTCACCATACCTGCCCCACATCATTTACACCTCACCATACCTGCCCCACATCATTTACACCTCCGCGTACCTGTACCACATCATTTAGACCTCCATGTACCTGAAGGCAAATGTGGCCAAAGGAATATGATGGAGCTCAGTTCTGTCTTCAACGCAAGTTGGCTGTAATTACACACATTGGGTGCAAGAATATCGCCTGTATACATCAATGTGACTGCTCCGCGCCATCTTATCTGTATGGTTGGTGTCACCAGCTGAGTCCCTGGTGCAAGAGAACTTCACTTAGGACCAACTTAACAGCCCACAATTCTGTAGACATGCCCTCGCTAAACTTTGCGTATGTGTAGACCCCCTGTCATTACCCAGCTATGCCGCTTCAGGTACAAGTGTAGCTGGGATTGAATTGCGCACAACTCTGAAATGCCTGTGGATGTGTATGCTCAATTCTGGAGTATGCGCCAGGTGAAATCAAGCAGGAGCCCGTAAAGTCTGATGGCGCATACACACAGGACAATCGTCAACGATAACAATATCGCTGAACGATCTCTCTGGTGTGCTGGATGATCGATATCGATCATCCAGCACACCACCAACGGCTAGCGAGGGTCCCTATAGTAACCTGGTCGATATCGACTAAGTTCACTTGCATACACGGTCGATGGACGATATCTTTATCGTCCATACGTGCCCGCGCATCGCAGGTCGTTGGTGGCACCGAAAAATGCACGATGTTAACGATATGATCGATATCGTTAGCATTCATACTGTGTATTTAAATCGTACTGTGTGTACGCACCATGACTCGCTTTCAACTCTTTATCGGATACATTGATGTTGTTAAGACTTATTAGAGAAGATCCCCGACCACAAGCTTTAAAAAAATAATTTCCTTTAAAGTCTGCATACAGTGCATAGTTCACATCTCCCTGTATGATGGCTCATTCGCCTGCGTCTGTACATTTATTCTGTGTCGATAGTGCAATTTATGAACAGACACTTCCATTTTGTTGTCTCCCGATGTATTGCGCAAAACTGGTTCGAAGTTCTAACAAGCCCACACTGGTAGCGTAAATGCTCCGCTGTAGGGCTTTTATCCTATCATGGAGGATCTCCAGTATAGCGCACGCAGGGGCAGGAGATCTCATGCATGCACAGTTATCAGTGGTACTTGTCTCTAGGCTGGGCATGCATGAGCCGATTTGGCTGCATGTCCAATAAATATTTATCCTTTCAGTGTAATGCCCATATGCAAAATGGAAATCGTGTACGCGCAGTACTATTTATGTGCAAATGTTTGCAGACGGGTAAGTTACGCAAAAAGCAATTCTGCGTTGGCCATTATGGTTTTTCTTTTTCAAAATGCGGTAAATGGTATGTGACCACCCACAGCATGTGCGTGCGGCCTGGCGATCGTCAAGATTATCACGACCATCGGGCTTGCGAGGAGACCCTGTGGTAGGGTCTCAGGTCTCGCAAGCCCGAGTGGACTCCCTGCTCTAATAGAGCAGGAAGTCCACTACTGACATCACGAGTCATGTCAGTAGGGCCGGCCAAAAACGGCAGGCGTTCCTTCGGGAACGCCTCTGTTTGTGCAGCGACCCCCCCCCTCCCCGCCTACAAAACGGGGCGTGCTGTCGATCAACATCGACAATCGCCCCGTCTTGTAGCGAGCCCCGGGGCGAGCGGGTCTGAATCGGGCCCATTGTCCCAATCAGTGACTAATTCTTGTCCATATAATGGGCACAGTATCCTATAGAGCTATTTTCCCTTTTCCAATCCATCAGCTCAGGGAATGGAGTTAGTTGGTCATTTTATAAAGACTTTCTAGTCTGCCTAGAGCAGTTCACCGCTCCATGCCATGCAGGGCAACGCTTGGTTGTTATTACACATGATTGTGATCAACTGCTTGGCCAACACACCGGTTCTGTCATCCGAGGAAAGACAACCGCGCATCTCTCCCTTCTCTACAGCGTTTCAAAATATATTTGTTATGTCGGATTCCATTTTAAGTTCCCCTGCGGCGTGTTACAAAAAGCAGGATAAGTAAGTTTTGTCAACATTAACGCTGTCAACAGTCAAAATGCCGACATCACAATGTTGATGAGACCATGCCAACGTGTTAGTGACGCTATTTACAGCTTGTTAACAACGTCGGCATTATAACTTTCAGCATGAAAGTAAAACATCATGTTTAAAGTTATAATGGCGACACGGTTAACATTTTTTTAAATTGCATCACTACTGCGTCATTGTACTATCGACATATTTTGACTGTAGGCAGCATTGATGTCTACTACTGGACTACCTCCCACAGAAAGGTACATTAGCGGTTATGAAGCTCGCTCTGGATTCATACTGAGGTCACCATCACTTTACCATCCATGACTATTTTTTTTGTCAAGTACCAAATCTCTTGAGCACATCGCTGAGTGGGAATCGATGACTGCATGAAAGCGCGTGAAGGACATAACTGTTAGATATATGTTACAATTATTGTCCCGAGTGTCTCCTCTATACAGAATGTCCGGAGAGCTGCAAAATTGGTTGGAAAAGCACTTGCTGCACGATACTGTATTGTAGAAAGTGGTTTAACCCAGGTCATGCTCAATCCATTGTAAATAATCGCTGCAGTGGGGAAATGCTTCAATCTTTTGCTAGATGGAACTTGTCTTGCAACTAAATTATGGTTTCAAACTAAGGGCCCGAATCACTACCGATCGCAACTGCGATTACGCACGCAATCGGCCGTTCTGTCGAAATGCAGGCGTGTCAGTGCGTTCGAACGTCGTTACAGCGGCGTGCATAAATTATCCACTGCGATGCCATACGCAGCCTGAGTACTCATAGCGAGCAATGAAGTTAGCAATTCCTGAGTAAGGTCAGAGCTTGTGCTAGTGTGCGTGAGGCTGCGATGGTACTCACTGTTACCGATGGTTTCACAGTCTTTCTATGTAATTCGGATGTGTGTAAGGTAAAGTGGGCGTCCTTGTGTTGTCCTGCGACGGCATAGCGATGGCAATGGATTAGCATACTATCTTAGTGAGACTGCGTGCGTAATCGCTATTGCAATCGCAGTTGCGATCCGTACTGAATCAGGGGCACAGTCAGTCAGGGATTTGTTTAATCCAGATTATTAGTGCCGCAACGATCACTAGTTCAAACTCTTAATATCGCTGTGTTTAGTACATGTAAACATTAATTTATCCAGTGTTTATAATCTATTTATAATGGTCACAAATACACATCAATGTTTTTGTAATAAGTTAATATCATTTTAAGTGATGTGAAATATGTATATTGTATGTGTACTTGTTAGGTGCAATCTGAGTGGATTTCCATTTGTTTCCATTCTGTTGCGTTAGACACATGTTGCACATGATGGCTTTAGGTGGAGTTATGATGTGGGTTTATTTTGTTTAGGTTTAAAAAGTTTGGGGATATGTCTTTTGTTTTATCACATTTATTTATTAACAGTTATTTAAATAGTGCACACATATTCCGCAGCGCTTTACCATTCACATCAGTCCCTGCCCAAGTGGAGCTTACAATCTATATTCCCTATCACATACACACTATGGTCAATTTTGTCAGGAGCCAATTAACCTACCAGTATATTTTGGGAGTGTGGAAGGAAACCGGAGAACCCGGAGGAAACCCACGCAAGCACAGGGAGAATATACAAACTCCACACAGTTAGGGCCGTGGTGGGAATCGAACCCATGACCTCAGTGCTGTGAGGCAGTAACGCTAACCATTACACCATCTGTGCTGTCCATTTATATCTTATATATGCCAGTTTGCTTTGAAAAAAAAAAAAAAACTGCTAGTCCATATGATATTGGGTGGGGTTGATGGCTTAATTCTGTATCACAAAATGGAGGAGAAGGGTGTCAGGAAAATGGACCTAGTAGGGTAAAAAATTAAAATCCAGGCCTGACTGGAAGACACAGGGGCGAGGCACAGTGCAAAATCCTCTTGGGTGACTCTGGAAAATGTTATCTGATTTTGTACTGTTCTGCAAAAGCAACTTGTACCATACTTGCCTACTTTTGTAAAAGCATTTCAGGGAGATTGTGAAAGCAGCACCTATGAGCGCGTCTTACAGTGGGCGTGTACTGATAATTCTGAGAGGCGTGTCATACATGTGATGGGCGTGTACTGATAAATCTGAGAGGCGTGTCATACATGTGATGGGCGTGTACTGATAAATCTGAGAGGCGTGTCCTAAACCTGACTTACATCCACATGTAACCAGCACAAAAGCAGTTAGTAAGATCTGTTTGTACATGAAAACACACTAATACCAGACTTGCCTACCTTTAGGCTGTCCCTTCCGGGAGGGGACAGCCTGGACCACGCTCTTTACACATCAGGTGGGCGGAGCGGGGGGCGTGGCGGCTCAAAACGTCATCGTGGCCCCGCTCCCCGCTGTGCAGAGCCCGTAATACAGACACTGTACTGCAGGGGGCGGGGCTTCTATGACGCGTTTTAACGCGAATCGCGTCATCTGATCCCCCGGGCTGCATACTATGTGGCCGCCAACGGGGGGGGTGCGGGATGGCTGCGGCTGGTTCCGGGAGACTTGCCTGCCTTCCCGGGAGGTCGGGAGCGGCACCCGATTTTCGGGAGGCTCCCGACCAAATCGGGAGGGTAGGCAAGTATGACTAATACTTTTCAGAAATTCATAGGGATCATTGGCTCTCATTCAGAGCCGTACGCTCTGAGCAGAGCGCACGCTCTGCATGAGGGCCGGGCTCCTTTTTCATGGAGCGTCCTCCTGGACGCTCGTATAGCTGTGGGTCACCACCCACAGGCTATACGAGCGTGCATTTTGATGGCCGCGATGGTCGTGACCATCGCGACCATCGAAAATGCGAGCCGGAGCCTGCGGTTGAGGTTTTCAACCGCAAGCTCCGGAGTGATTTTGGCTCTATCAGAGCCAAAATCACTCCCACTGACATCACTAGTGATGTCAGTGGGCCGGCTTCTGACGGGAGGCGTTCCCGTGGGAACGCCCCCGTCAGGGAGGCACGCCCCCGGCACGCCCACCAAAGGGGGCGTGCTGTCAATCAACATTGACAGCACGCCCCCTTTGATCGGACACAACGAGCGAAGGAAAGTCCTTCGCTCGTCGTGTCTGGCGCATGCGCACGACGGAGCTCCCTCCGTCGTGCGCATGCTCAGTGCAGACCATCGACCCACTTGCGAGCGTACAGCCGCTCGCGAGTGGGTCTGAATCAGGCCCATTGTGCCTTATAATAACCAATGCAAGGAAATTACACTAATGATCCCATTTGAATGTATATATCTCTGTTTTTTAATATAACAGCTTCATAATGGGGGTAAGGATGAAATGAGGGAGATTTCTAGACTCTTCAGGGAGACAGGGAGATTGCTACTATTTCAGGGAGTCTCCCTGACAATGAGGGAGAGTTGGCAAGTATGGCTTGTACTGTACTTGGAATGTGTAAGGTAACAAGCAGCACATATTTGGTATAAACTATTCATTGATATCAGGTATATTTCTGTAATAGTGAGACTTGTTCAACCTATAGGTACTGGAATATGAGCAAGACACAACGTTAAGGGAGCCTTATGTGCAATGATATTACTGCTGCCCTGCAACTTCCGTCCCAGTGACTGGAGTGGGGGCAGGTGAGGTAAATGCAGGAAGGAGATAAGGCAGCTGTGAGGAAGGCCGGACCACAGATGATATCCATCTTCATTAGGAGACCAGCTTGGTAGTCAGTAGTAAGCCAAGCTGGTAGCCAGTAGTAAGCCAGTCTGGCACACAAGATGGTAGTCGGTAGTAATCCAGGTTGGCACACAAGATGATAGTCAGTAGTAATCCAGGTTGGCACACAAGGTGGTAGTCAGTAGTAATCCAGGTTGGCACACAAGGAGGTAATCCGTAGTAATCCAGGTTGGCACACATGATGGTAGTCAGTAGTTATCCAGGTTGGCACACAAGGAGGTACTAGATGAACATGTTCAGGTCTCAGCAGCTGAGCATACAGAATACTGAAGCACAGTGCTACAGCAGGAAGTGCCTATATTTGGGCCTAAATATGAGACTGGGTCCAAGAGTTTTTTTGTGCCAGTGGTGATTTTGAATAAAGACATGGTGGCACAGTAGATTACATTACTACTTCACCGCGTTTAGAGTCATGAGTTTAATTCCGACAAGGTAATTATCTGTGTGGAGTTTATATGTTACCCCTGTACTTGGACAGGTTTCCCCCAGGTTCCATATTTTCCGGCCATACTGAAAAAAAATACCCTGGTAGGTTAATTGGTTGTGCTGTGCAAATACACAGTAATTAAAAATAAGGCCACTATCAATAACCAGGTTTAGTTACAACAGCGCCCTCTGGTTGCCTTAGATGAAATTGTCACAGACGATTCCTAACAACAGGTTGCAACATTTTTCTGTCTGAGCCCCCAAAACAACTGCTGGAAGAGTTTTTTCCAAAAAATGAGCGTTTCATTCATATACTACAGTTCCTCCTTTTCTACTCTTATAATATTTGAGCGTTTCTATAATCATGTATTGCTTCTGTGTCACCTATCCCATCTCTGATATGTTTTGGGCAATTAACCTGTTGGCAAAACACCATTGGTTAGGAATGAGCAACACAGCGGGCGTTCTTAGCTCTAGATGGCGTCCCATGATTGGATGTGAGGTGATCACGTGATGCTCCCATCCGGTGATGTATCCTACTGTCCCAGCTAATTGAGCCACTATCTGTTTATCCATGAGGATAAACCAACCCTCGTAAGATGTAGACTTTGAAGAGAATCGCTCGTTGATTACAAATGCCCCTTTTAAGTTGCTGCAAGTGGTCTGTTCCCACGTGTCATTATGGTTTTGAGATCAAGTAAAATCCGCACTTCTAGGACACCCACCGTGTCACCAAGTTGTCTACGGTTATTTATTGCTTCCAGCTACCATTTTTTAGATTAATTAAATCTTCGGAAAATAAAAATAGGAATATTCTGAGAAAACCGGGGCACCTGGAAGACTCAGTCACGCGGCGCTGATACAGACACAATACAGTGGGAATGCGCATTCCTTAAGCAGCGTTAGAAATGATCTAGGCGATTGTGTTTTATTGCCTGGCAGGGGGTCGCAATGAGTAACGTGAGGGGCAGCAGAAAACACAGGTCTTTTTCAGTCAGCTGTGTTTTTGATAGGACCACTTAGCTCTTGGTATAAATTCCGTTCAGTCATCTCACCGGTCTCCAAGGATATTTGGGCCAGTAGCACAAATTTAGCTTTTTGTTCCTGACGTGATGTTTATCGTGGGTATTTATTCGTACAAGACGGCCTGTTCTGGACAGGAGCCACTTTCCTAATACAGAACAGGGAGCCGAGACTCCTTTAGTCATTCAGCAAAGGGGACAAGATGCTGCCGATATCTTTGACTTCATTAGATCTGTATTTCACACCTTTCAGGTTTAAAGAAACCTCTTCAAAACCATCTGACACATGTAGGAATGAATTTTAGGTTTTCCGTCATTGAATCAGACATTTAGTAGCAGTATAGCTGATTGGGCAGCACAGACGGTGTAATGGTAGCATTACTGCCTCACAGCACTGAGGTCGTTGGTTCGATACCCACTACGGCCCTAACTGTGTGGAGTTTGTATATTCTCCCTGTGCTTGCGTGGGTTTCCCCCGGGTACTCCGGTTTCCTCCCACACTCCAAAAATATACTGGTAGGTTAATTGGCTCCTAACGAAATTACCCATAGTGTGTAAGTGGTAGGGAATATAGAGTGTAAGCTCCACTGGGGCAGGGACTGATGTGAATGGCCAAAATATTCTCTGTAAAGCGCTGCGGAATATGTGTGCGCTATATAAATAACTGGTAATAAATAATAATAATAATTTGCATCACTGTGTTATATAACAGTCACTATAATAGGCAGCGATACTTAGCCATTGAGTTGTGAGACAGATGAGCCTGCATGTTCCATAGATACGTCAGACCACCTCCCCATAACTGACCCTAAGGATGAACGATGACTTCACTTAATAATGTTTTCTGAAAACTTTTGGCCTAGGGGTGCCGTGAAAAAAATTTGCTGATACTCCAGGGCGCCGTGATTCTAGAAAGTTTGGGAACCACTGCCATAAGCAAAAAAGGGTAAAACAAAAAAATGTTTTAGCTAGCTTCAATAATAATATAATATAATAATATTATTAATACTAATAGTAATAATATACAGAAAACATCCCATTGAAAACATAAAAAAAAAAAATACACACTGAGCAAGAAATTGCTCAATTTGTGTACGGGTGCGCACCCATCCGATAATCGCTCCGTCGGATTGGAGCGTTTATTGGATTGGCATCAATTATATTATAGTGTGTACCCAGTTTAAGAAGACAGTTAATTTATTAAATTACTGCAGTGGCTTGGGATGTGGGATGAACATGTATAAAAATATGCCAATAGTGAACAATTATTTTGGATATTGTTTTTTATTGATTTTTTATTTTTTTTTTATCTAAATAATTCTAGCAGTCAAGGAAAGTCAGACAATTACAGTTCACGCCCTTTCACAAAAAAACTCAAACTTTTTCTTTTTATAGCTCCACTGTAAAGCGGTTGGAGGTAGACGCTAGCTGTGCCCTCCATGGAGATAGCCACACCCATGGCACAGGCCACGCCCCCTATGTAGACCACACCCACACTACACTGGCCACGCCCCCACATCACTAGTCAGAGTGCCGCAGCGCTTGTCACGCCCTCTGCCGTAGCACACAATACAATACATTCCAGCTCCATGCGGATATTAATCTGACACTGCCCTTAACCATGGGCCCCTGCCACTAAATGCCCCATTCCGACACTGAGTAGGTGTTTCCACTGCATTTAGGCAGCATTGGACTCCATCTCCAATAACTTTTTTTATATTGCGCGTGGAGATCAGCTGCAATCAGCAACACATTAATTATTGCTTGGATGTTCCTTCTGTAAAGGGTTCTTTGCAGTACAAGCTTTTAAGCAGAACAAGTTTCAATTACTTTTAAAAGGTAGTAGAAGGCGGATGCAGCAGCTCAGTCTTGGGCATCAAGTAATATTAATGAGATGCAGCCCTTCAAGTTTGACATGGTTGCGCATGGCTACTACAGCTCATAGACGCCAGATATTTTATACTTTGCTACTAGCAGTTCAGCCCATTAGTTATTGGTTACAGCACATCACTGTTCTTTGTACCATGCTTAATAAATTAGCGCTATAAAGCGACAAGTAGCGTAACCCTTGTGGCCTGCCTCAGTGGAGCGCTAAGCCCTCATGGTTACTCGCTATATAGTCACAGCCTGCCCGGGACACCAAGCTTCCGATACCCTGCCTAGTGTTTCCTCAGGAAGACAGCAACTCCAGAACAGTGTAGGAAGTGCGCGATATCCTGTGTATTACATGGTTTTCCTAATGTGCTTATTTAAGCACTTTGAATAGTGGATTAGTCAGGTCTGACTCAGCAGTACTGCTTCCAATGACTTTGCGTTGGAAAGCCCAATGTGATGCATCATATGTGTATACACTAATGGCATATACACTATTGCTACAGTCACGCCAAACAGCCCAATGCGCCAGGTCCCCTGCAACTCTGCTTGCGCCGACCATCTTTTTTTTGGCATCTTTTTCGTCTGAAAATGTGTCTTGGTTACAGTGAGATGCAACTAAGGGCCGTATTCAATTGCAGGCGAAAAGCCGTTCTCGCCGATGACGTCATTTTGCCTGTCGGAAATTTTCCACCATATTCAATTGCAAAGACTTTTCACCTGTGTGAAAAGTCTGCGCCTTGTAACCAGCGGAAACGATTCGCAACTGAATGGCAGAAATGCAGAATTGGGGTTTTGGGATGCAAACTTACAGAAACACACCTGCAGCCTTAGGACAGTCCCCTAAAGGTAAACTGCGTCAAAAAAACGTAAAAAAAATACTTTAGATCACCCCAAAAAAGTACTTTCGGTTTGGGGGGCAAAAAAAAAAAAAAAAGTTGGGGGATAAACTTAAAAACTAGCGAAACAGACTCCAGGGGGTCCCCCAAGTATCCCCCAGTTGTTGTTTTTTTTTATTGCAGGTGCATGCTGATGGTGCGTTTTTTAAAACCTCACTCTAGCGATTTTAAACTATGCCTGCACCCATTTTCATGTACCCCAAATTTGCAGGGACTACTTATTTTTGCCTCAAAAAAGGACTAAATGCTATTCTTCACCACTTGTGCAAACACGCTAAATAGCAGCAATTCAGAGCATTATAGCACCCCAAATACCTTCAGCAGGGCTATTCGGTGGTATCCATAGTGATCCCCCCATGTCAGTGCATCTTTTGGGCTGATTTCCCCAAATCTGGCAGTACTTTTCGCCTGTTTGAGTTTTGCCGGGACGTCCTTTGGAATTGAATAGGGCGGAAAGCGGTCGCGCGCACGGAAAGTGTTATTCTCCAAAAACACACAATGTAGGCGGAAAGTCCAGCAGGTGAAAAGTCTGGGACTTTTTGCCGGCAATTGAATATGGGCCTAAGACACAAAAGGAGACTGCACTGATTAATCTGAATCTGTATATGAAGTGCTAGGATGCAGCGGCCACGGCTTTTTCCCACGCCATGTTCCATTGTGCTTAATTTACAGACTCAGTCGCACAAAGATATACAAGTGTTGCATATGAAATGAATCCGTGCAGTCTCCTGGTGTCGTAGTCGCATCGCATTGCTGATTTCAGTTTGTAACCTTTCTGGCTTCCAGAACCACAAACATACTGTATGGTTTAGCTAAAGGAGAAACTCTGTGAAATCTATGGTTTAACCCTGATCCCCGCTTCTCCTATCTAGTACATGCACAAAAGACCAATGCCTGGCATCCCTCAGAGTTGGGCAGGCATTTGCCCCCACTGATGCCAGCTGTAGATTAAAGCTTGGAGAATTGTACATTTAAACAACATGAGCACACTGTATGACCAGGCCCGATCATCATACCCATAATTAACAAGAGAATCTCATTCTAAAACCATGGCCCCCTGCCCCCACCCAGCCTCTGTAACAGCCTCCACACCTCTGGGAAGGCTATCCACTAGATTTTAGAACATGGATTCAAATGACCATTCAGCCATTAGTTTGGTCGGGCCTTAATGTTGGATGGTGAGGCCTGGCTCATAGTCTGTGTTCGATGTGGGTCAGGGCTCTGTGCGGGCCAGTTTCTTCCACATCAAACTTGGCACACCATTCTTTGATGGATCTCTCTTGGCGCACAGGGACATTGTCATGCTGGAGCAGGTAACGGCCTTTTCAAAAATTGGCACAAAGTTGGAATCACAGAATTCTCCTCAACCAAACTTTACATTTCAATGCAGGCATTCGGGCAGGAAGAGATCTCCTGGCAGGCACCAAACCCAGATTTGTCTGTCAGTTTGCCAGATGGTGAAGCTTGCTATACAACACTCCAGACGACATGTAGCATAGTCCATGTCGAGGTAGTTTGGAACTTGTAGTGAGTGTCGCTACCAATAATTTTTACAAGCTACACGATTCAGCACTCGGTGGTCCTGTGCTTCACTTTATATGTCCGACCACTGTGCTGCGCTGTTGTTGCCGCTCTTCACAGTAACGGCGCTTACAATCAACCTGGGCAGTTCTAGTCAGTGGCGGATCTAGACTTTACTTTTAGAGGGGGGGGGCGGTTTCTGCGCCCCAGACCTCCCCTGGGCCCCCCAATAATAATATGCCCCCCAGAGCAGACCTCCCCTAGTGCCACATGTGCACCATACCCCCACCCCCAATGATAATATGCCCCACAGAGCAGGCTCCCCCCAGCCCCACATGCGCACCATTCCCCCACCCCCAATAATAGTATGCCCCACAGAGCAGGCTCCCCCAAGCCCCACATGTGCACCAGACCTCCCCTGAGCCCCCTAATAATAATAATCCTCACAGAGCAGGTCCCCCTAGTCCCACATGTTCACGGGATCCTCCCCTGACCCCTAATGATTTGCCAATGACTTACAGCCCTCCGTCTGCCAACACAGACCATACAGCCAGTCTGCTCCTTAGCGTCACTCCTCACTGCGCATGTCAGAAATCTCTGCCTTGCGCATGCGTAAAGGAGGACATTGGGGTCAGCCGCAGAAAAGACGATTACCTCAGTCTCAGCTTGCCCCCCCAGCTCGGCCTGACCTGGCCCCGGAGAATCTGTTTGCGTTTGTCACAGACAGTCTGTCACTCGCGCTGGTTCTGCACCGTGTTAATAAGTGGATGGGGATTTCAGGAATGGGGGCTGTGTTTACGGGGGGTGCTTATCGCCCCCCCCTGGATCCACTACTGGCTCTAGCAGGTCAGAATTTTGACTCTGAGAGGTGATATGCCATGGCAGTGCCAGGCTGAAAGTCATACTGTAGAGCATACACAGACCCATTTCAGTGCAGAAATGCAATGGATGAATGATTGATTTTATACACCTGTTAGCAATGAGTGTAAAGGCCCCCATACATCAGATATTGATTGCAGCAATCGTGCAATTTGCAATCGATTGTGTCTAAAAATCTTTCCCTTTTTCAATCGATTGCAAATTGAACGATTGCTGCAATCAATATCTGATGTATGGGGGTGTAACTGAAAAGGCCAAATACAATAATTAGAAAGATTTCCCACAACCACCACTAAAATGCAACTGTAGATGTGTCCATAATACAGCTATCCTCTGTGCGCTACAAGTCGCGTTACACATATCGCGTGAGTGCACTGTTACTCTGTAGCGCTAAGCGTTTTTTCTTTCCTGCGACTTTTTACCTTTAAATGCGTCTTCTTCGCACAGTGATGTGAATAGGACGTACAAGCAGCTTCTGCTGATTAAAATGATATGCGGCATGCTTATATTATGTGTGCGACTGCATCTGCATGCGGAATGCTGCGTTACAGTGCCAGCAGCTGTGACACTGTAATGTAGCGTTTTGCATGCAGGTACACCCGCAGTTGCGCACAGATAATATAGGCATGCCGCATATCATTTTAATCAGCAGACGTGGCATGTGCTATCTATTTGCACTGAAAAAGACGTATTTGAAGGTAAAAATCTGGACGGAAAGACGCTCAGTGCTACCGAGTCTTGCCACGGCATGGCGCAACTAGAAGGGCTGTTTTACGCGTAATGAGGTTAGATGTATGTGGACACATCTGTAAATATGAAATTACTTTGTTCTGGAAAAAAAGTAAACACTTTTGGGGGATTCAATTCAACGCAAATTGAATAGTGCCGCGAGGGAGCTCCTGGAGCAATTCAATTCAGTGCGCAGCTATGTCGGAGAATCCTGGTTCTCGCAACTTAATAAGGGTGTAAAGGCACGAGAACCGGCATTCCCAGACTGAAGTGCCAGGCGCACAGCTGTTAGCGCGCGCTAAGCAGTAAAACAGCTGCGCGCCCGGCACTTTTGTCGGATTTCTCCTCTAATCACCAGGGGGGGGGGGGGGGGGTGCGAGAAGAAATCCTTTGCCTGCCCAAATAGCTTCGGGAGCTCCCTCCCGCGGCTATTCAACTTTGCACTGAATTGAATTCCCCCCTGGGACTCTTACTAGAAGCTCTTCATTCTTTAGTGGTCCTTAAACACAAAACTCTTGTGCTTTTTGAACACCAGGCTATGACCCGTGGATGAGGATAAAGCTCTGACTCATCCGGCTTCAAAAATCTGTTAATATTTAGAAACTTAATCTTGACTTTAAGAAAAGGGGTTAAATATTAGCTGCTAGTAGAATTATTTGTGACAGCAGCAGTTCGCTAACGTTCCCAGAATGCCAATTATGAACATACATTTGACTTTTATTCAGTAATTTTCCTCTGCGCAGGGAGCATGAGATAAGATCTGCGTGAATTTCCGGCATCCAGGTCTCGCCGTGCTCCGTCCGAACTGGCGGTTCTCATATTGTCTCAGCTCCAATGGAGATTAGATCGGTGTCACTGCTATCCACAGAAGAGTGTGAATATCATTTGCTGGTAATGACTTGTAACAGCAAGATTAATCTTTCTATACTTGAATTAATTCTCTGGCCCTGAGGTCTCTGGAGCATTAAAACACAATATATACAGGACTGACATGAATGGCTCTCCAGAGAAGCTGCAGTTATCATTTTCAGAAACCGCAAGAGGGAATATATCCATCACAGATCTCAAATGAAATTCAGATGTAAAAGTATTAGATAAAGTTTACTGTGGTTAAAGAATGCAAAAGAATTGGAACTGAAGACTGCAACACAGCTGCCACCTATTGCGTTTACACAGACCAGAGCCGTAACTAGACTTTTTGGTGCCCTGTGCCCGAAAGAGCATTGGCACCCCCCACCCTATTTTTCAGATAGGGACATAAAACACGCACTGGAAAAAGGGCCATGGCCTCATGGGGAAGGGCCAGGGAAGAGATAGGGGAGGCCAGGAGATGCTGGGGATAAAAGAAGAGGAAGCTACAAGTGAGAATGATAATAAACAGAAAATTGACAGGCCCAAACAGCGCCCTCTACCCTGCGGTGCCCTGTGCCATGGCAGAGGTCGCAGCACCCTAGTTATGGCCGTGACACAGACCAAGAGAATTATTCAGTGTATTCCAATCTTTGGGCCTTATTCAGCAGTTTTGGATATTAATGCAGATTCCCGATTATTAGACCACGGCTGAATCAGCCCCTATATCACAAATTTAATATTCCCTGTCCCTTATTCCCTAATCCTTGTTCCGTACTGTGTAACCCTTGTCCCAAATTCCTTTAACCATATCCTTGGTGTCAAAAATACTTTAATCCCTTTTCCATATCCCTGGTGCTCCACATTCCTTCATCATGGTCCTATATTTCTGGTGTCCCTAGTTCCATAACCTGTGCCCCATATTCCTTCATCATGGTCCTATATTTCTGGTGTCCCTAGTTCCATAATCTGTGCCCCATGTTCCTTCATCATGGTCCTATATTTCTGGTGTCCCTAGTTCCATAACCTGTGCCCCATATTCCTTCATCATGGTCCTATATTTCTGGTGTCCCTAGTTCCATAACCTGTGCCCCATATTCCTTCATCATGGTCCTATATTTCTGATGTCCCTAGTTCCATAACCTGTGCCCCCTATTCCTTCATCATGGTCCTATATTTCTGGTGTCCCTAGTTCCATAACCTGTGCCCCCTATTCCTTCATCATGGTCCTATATTTCTGATGTCCCTAGTTCCATAACCTGTGCCCCATATTCCCTGATCATGGTCCCATATTTCTGATGTCCCTAGTTCTAATTCTGTAACGGCAATTAAAATACAGAATTAGGAGCACTCTGGATATGCAGCCATTCTGCTTGTCCCTAGACACCCGTCTGTCTATGCTGCTCAGTCAGGCCTTCAATCCATCGGCTTGATTGTCAAAGCTTCAAGTCTCCGTACACGAGTAGGAGAATAAACAACACAACTACACCTGTAGTGAATCGCGCACTTAGTAGCAGAAGATTACTAGTTTGTAGATTATCATGTTATTTTTAGTTTTTTGCTATTTTATTTTTCATGCATTTATTTTTTAATCTATATATTGTGAAACACATTGTGGGTTGTCTTTGGAGAAGAAGCAACAGTCCCTCATTGCTGTACCTATTTGGAAGGGAAGCGTTATTCTTTAAAAAAAAAAAAAAAAAAACACACAAAAAACTCATTCTTTAGAGACAGCACTTACTGTATGTAGTATAAGTAGGCGCTTTTGTATAGCTGGAACTGTCAATCAAAAAAATGGACTCAAAACAAGTGGGTGGAGTCATAGTCAAACTACTTCAGATTTTGAAAATAGAGGACTGTGTATGTAAGTAGCAAGGGAGAGCAACAGATCCATTTCTATATCCTACAGTACATCAGTCACCCCAAATCAGTTGTTTAGAATAAGCAGCCATGATACATGACTATGGCGATTTCCACTTTTTGACATCTGCTATGGAGGTGCCCAGTAGGGTTTACATTTTCTGCAGATGTATGGGAAATTATTTGCTTGTCTGGAGTAGCAATCCCTCCTTTGAGCCCCAAGGTTGGCTTATTTGGAGTCAACCTGAAGGATGTGCTCATCAAACCTGTGTTTACATATTTTTTCAATTTGTCCTTGGATTCATTATAGCCAGGGAATAGATGGCACTTGATGGTCCCTTTGGGCTAAAATATATAGCCCTAGTTAATACAACCATGAATGATTTATGCATGCAAGCAGAGAAGCGAATCACGAATACCATATGCTATTGTCCCTATGGTATGAGTCTCCCGATGGGCCTTACAGCTGAGGGGCTTGGGTTCATAACTCTATAGTCTTTATGCTGCTTTCTTTTCCTTTCAGCTCTCTTTATCTTACTCTTTTTGGCCTCAGACTTTCATAACGCATTTCGCTTCTTCGTTTGCATGTTTTTTCTTCTTTTGTTCAGATGTGTAGTACAGTTTGGTGCTAATGTATTCCTTGACTTGGGTGCTTTATTTCCTATGGTAACAACGTTTTAGATATTTGTTACATTTTATACTAGGTTATTAGCATTACACAAGTTAGAGAACTTTTTAACTTCTCAATGTTGCTTTTCTTTGTTAAAAATAGTGTTTGTGCCTTTTCAGGGAATGGCATTTACCATTGAAGAAAGACTACAGCTTGGTATTCACGGACTCCTGCCCCCTTGTTTCTTAAGTCAAGATGTACAAGCCCTACGTGTTATGAGAAGTTATGAAACCAAGTCCAACGATCTAGATAAGTAAGTTAGAGGTTTCATTTCCTTGGCGTTTTATTAAATGTGTGCCAGTAATGTGTTTTACTTTCTCAACAGGCGTAAAATCTTCTTTATTAACTCGCGTCCGAAGGAATATTATGCTTACCCGTAATTATTTTTTTTTAACTTAAAACCTCTTATATGATAACCTGATTTGCAAATAATTGCTGATATATTTCCTGTCATGTCATGTGGTTGAAATAAAGCGCTTAGAAAATGAATTTAATTTAAAAAAATCTAATTTTATTACAGATGTAGCCACGCTCATCTATGCCGCGATGCATCGTGGCATGGATGGCGTGGCTAGCGTGCCCGCGGCTATGGCGTTCGCATGTGTTACGCACACCATAGACTTTAATGGAGTAATCGATGGCTACAAGTGCTCACAGCCTGGCGATTGCTGCGGCATTGGTGATCGCCGAGGATGGCACACATGTACCAAAGGTGCACACATACCAGAAAAGGGTACTGTGAGGGGCATGGTCTCATGGCATGCCCCCAATTTCCATCCATCATAAAACAGAAAAGGAGTCAGATGATGGCTGAATGAATATAAACATGACCTCGCATACTAAGGATACACAAGGAGAAAACAGGAAACAAACATTTAGTTGAAAAAAAATAATATTCAGAATGAATCTCACATTTACTACTACACTAATGTATTATCTGATCAGCGACACGTGGGAAGGAGCCGCACTCGCACTCCTCTTACTCACCCGGTCACAGTCACACCTGCACTCATTTGAGGGGGCTGCGGAGTGCGACACTGAGCCCGGATCTACACAGTGACAGCAGGCCTAATGCTGGAGCCTGCAATGATATCACAGCCCACCTAACAGGCCGATACTACACAGCAGGGCCCCCAATTCAAAGCACAGCAGCGCCCTCATTTCATAGTAGGACCCCGAATTCATAGTATGTCACACAGTAGTAATGCCCCTTATTAGACATTATGCCACACACAGTAATGCCCCTTCTACGACATTATGCCACATACATTAATGCCCCTTATAAGACATTATGCCACACATAGTAATGCCCTTTATAGGACATTAATGGGGGGCATCCACTAGACGATTTTATCCCTGTCCAACCTCTTAACGATTTTCCCTTGAAGTTTCCCTTGAAATATGATCTTCCACTCTGAACAATTTGCAAAGGATTTGCAAAAGATTTGCAAAGGATTTGCAAAGGATTTGCAAAGGATTTGCAAAAGATTTGCAAAGGATTTGCAAAGGATTTGCAAAGGATTTGCAAAAGATCTGCAAACGATTCGCAAAAGATCTAACAATAAACTATGTTGTTTTAATCTGTAATTGAGAGCTTTCAGCTATAGTGGGCAGACAGTGGTTCATCGTTTGATCGTTCAGCATGAACGATGTGTAAACGATTTGTAAGCAATCAAGTGAAATTGACCTGCATGTTCAGTCGATGGAGGAGACGATCAAACGACCAGCGGGAGCGCGCATCGTACATCGTTAGAAACAATTACTGCACGATTTGCAAACGATGTTCAAACGATGTTTAAACGATTATTGAACGATTTTATCATTATCGTTCAATCGTTCAACTTTATCGTCTAGTGGATACCCCCCTTATGCCAAATACAGTATTGCCCCTTACAATACATTATGCCACACAATAATGCCTCTTATAACACATTATGCCACACATAGCAATGTCCCTTATAACACATTATGCCACACGTGGTAATGCCCCTTATAATACAATATGCCACACACAGTAATGTCCCTTTATAATACACTATGCCACACACAGTAATGCCCCTTGTAATACATAATGTCACACACAGTAATGCCCCTTATAACACTTTATTTATTTATTACCGGTTATTTATATAGTGCACACATATTCCGCAGTGCTTTACAGAGAATATTTGGCCATGCACATCAGTCCCTGCCCCAGTGGAGCTTACAATCTATATTCCCTATCACATGCTCACACACATGAGAGTTAATTTTGTTGGGAGCCAAGTAGCCTACCAGTATATTTTTGGAGTCTGGGAGGAAACCAAACTCCACACAATTAGGGCCGAGGTGGGATTCGAACCCACGACCTTAGTGGTGTGAGGCAGTAATGCTACCCATTACACAGTCTGTGCTGCACATTATGCCACACACTGTACTGCCCCTTATGCCACATTATGCCACACAGTAATGCCTCTTATAATACAATATGCCACACACAGTAATGCCCCTTGTAAAGTCACAAAACTTAGTTCCGTCCCACCAGTGACTGTGCTGTGCAACGTAGAATACAGAGATTGATAGGACTCTGCAAATAAAATCGCACCTTCTCCTATCAAGCAGTGATTTTTTAATTAATCTTAGAGGACCAGCAAATTGGACTAATCTACAGCTGAAATAATAAAGGTGAGAGAGGGTGCAGTCTCAACCTTATGATAAAGGCAGTTAGCTAGTGTCCACAGTTGAAAGGCATTGCAGGGGTCAAGGGTGTATCTACCCATTGGCCAGGATGGCACTTGCCAGGGGTGCTGGCCAAAGGGGGGAACCATCCAGCAGTGCCACTAGCAGCCAATGGGTGGACTACTCCAGGGGCTTGAACTAGCCCTGCTAGTCCCCCGGGCCCCACAAGTGTAGGGCAGACCGCAGAGAGAGTGGTCTGCCCTACACAGAAACAAACACACAGCCACCAGTGGCAGCTGTGTGTTTGTTATAGCAGCCAGCCAATGAGAGTCAGACAAACTTTCATTGGCTGCTGCGTCATCCACAGAGGGAGCCAGCTAGAGCTCACTCATGAGCTCCACCTTCCGGCTCCCCCTGCAGCATGTGATGGGAGAGACGTCATGACGTCTCTCCCATCCCATAGTGCAGAGCAAGAGCAGGCCCGGAGGACTGGCCAGCGGCTGATGTTGGCAGGAGCAGGGATCAGGTAAGTTGCTTTTTTTTCTGTGTGTTTGGGTGTTTGTTTGTTTTTTGGCACAGCACAGGGGGGGAGTGTATAGGGGGGCTGCTACTGGGGGCACATTATGGGGGGATGGCCATTACTGGGGGCACGTTATGGGGGGTGGCCACTACTGGGGGCACATTATGGGGGGGATGGGCAATACTGGGGGAAATGTATAGGCAGGGGCGTAACTAGAACTTATTGGGCCCCATAGCAACATTTTTAAGGGGCCCCCCTAACTTAGGTCTTACACAATAACCACAGTAGTTCCCCTAAAACATTAAATGCCCACTGTAATGGTGCCCCTTATGCAATGCCCACTGAAATGGTACCAGTTACGCAGTGCCCCCAGTAGTGAGCCCCCTGTAGTTGCCCCCAGTTATGAGCCTCCTGTAGTGCTCCCAGTAGTGAACCACTTGTAATTGTCCCCAGTAGTGAACCCCTTGTAATTGCCCCCAGTAGTGTGCCCCTTGTAGCTGCTCCCAGTAGTGAGCCCCCTGTAATGCCCCCAGTAGTGAGCCCCTTGTAATTGCCCCCAGTAGTGAGCCCCTTGTAGCTGCTCCCAGTAGTGAGCCCCCTGTAAAGCCCCCAGTAGTGAGCCCCCTGTAGCTGCCCCCAGTCATGAGCCCCCTGTAGCTGCCCCCAGTAGTGAGCCCCCTGTAGCTGCCCCCAGTAGTGAGCCCCCAGTAGCTGCCCCCAGTAGTGAGATCCCAGTAGCTGCCCTCAGTAGTGAGATCCCAGTAGCTGCCCTCAGTAGTGAGATCCCAGTAGCTGCCCTCAGTAGTGAGATCCCAGTAGCTGCCCTCAGTAGTGAGATCCCAGTAGCTGCCCTCAGTAGTGAGATCCCAGTAGCTGCCCTCAGTAGTGAGATCCCAGTAGCTGCCCTCAGTAGTAGTGACCCCCTGTAGCTGCCCCCAGTAGTGAGCCCCCTGTAGCTGCCCCCAGTAGTGAGATCCCAGTAGCTGCCCCCAGTAGTGAGATCCCAGTAGCTGCCCCCAGTAGTGAAATCCCAGTAGCTGCCCCCAGTAGTGAGATCCCAGTAGCTGCCCCCAGTAGTGAGATCCCAGTAGCTGCCCCCAGTAGTGACCCCCTGTAGCTGCCCCCAGTAGTGAGATCCCAGTAGCTGCCCCCAGTAGTGAGATCCCAGTAGCTGCCCCCAGTAGTGAGATCCCAGTAGCTGCCCCCAGTAGTGAGATCCCAGTAGCTGCCCCCAGTAGTGAGATCCCAGTAGCTGCCCCCAGTAGTGAGATCCCAGTAGCTGCCCCCAGTAGTGACCCCTTGTAGCTGCCCCCAGTAGTGAAATCCCAGTAGCTGCCCCCAGTAGTGACCCCCTGTAGCTGCCCCCAGTAGTGAGATCCCAGTAGCTGCCCCCAGTAGTGAGATCCCAGTAGCTGCCCCCAGTAGTGAGATCCCAGTAGCTGCCTCCCCTCCCCCCGCGCGCGCGCACACACACAAACAAAAAAAAACACTTACCTTTATCCCCGCTCCTGTGAAGCCGCCGTCCGCCCCGGCGCCCGCTCCTCGGCACTATGGGAGCGACGTCATGACGTCACTCCCATAGTGCACTGCGGGACCCGGAAGACGGAGTGAGCTCCGTCCTCCGGCTGCCGCCGGGGGTCTGAGTAGGAGCCGGGCGTCCACTGGTAACACAGTCTCAGCGGGCGCCCGGCATATGGAGGGTGCAGGGGGTGCAATCGCTGGGCCGGCGGGCCCCATAGCAACCGCACCCCCTGCACCCTCCATAGTTACTCCACTGTGTATAGGGGAGACAACTACTGGGGGCAATGCATGAGGGGGACTACTACTGAGGGCACAGCATAGGGTAGACTACTACTGGGGGCACAGCATAGGGTGGACTACTACTGGGGGCACAGCATAGGGTGGACTACTACTGGGGACACTGCATAGAGGGGACTACTACTGGGAGCACTGCATAGAGGGGACTACTACTGGGGGTACTGCATAGTGTGGACTACTACTGGAGGCACTGCATAGGGTGGACTACTACTGGGGGCACTGCATAGGGTGGACTACTACTGGGGGCACTACATAGAGGGGACTACTACTAGGGGCACTGCATAAAGGGAACTACTACTGGGGGAACTGGATAGAGGGTACTACTACTGGGGGCACTGCATAAAGGGGACTACTACTGGGGGCACTGCATAGAGGAGAGTACTACTGGGGGCACTTCCTGAAATTATGGGGGGCGCCAGTCCATTATGTTGCCAGGGGCGCTCGGGTCCCTAGATACACCCCTGGCAGGGGTTAACACCAGTCACTCTTGAAGTGTTATCTCTCTGTATGCTCAGTCACCTCACATGTTGTGCTACCATCAGCAGCTGCTGATGTGTGGCTGTCTGCCTTCTTTGTGTGCAGAGCTGCGTGGGGGTGGAGGTATCTAATAGAAAAGGATCGTTCCATAGCTGTCAGCTGGGGAGGATTGCTAGAGAAGAACCCATTTAGGTGGACAGACAGTTTAGGTAATGTCACACAAGGGGCATGGCTTAACGAAATTTCTGGGTCTGAGCTGTTTCTTCAATACAAAACTGCTGCTCAGCTGGCTGGACCGGCCCATCCCGCCATCGTCCCTTCTGGCATTTGCCAGAACTTCCAGATGGCCAGTCCCGCCCTGGTACTAATGTACAGTGCTATGTTCCCCTGTCATTCTATTCACTGCTCTGCATTTTTACATGCAGGGAAGCAGTAATTGCAGCACATAACCAAAATTACAGGTAACACCATTTCATACATCTCCCCCTATGTATCTTAGAAAGTATGTAAGATCCCTGTTGTCAGATTTTGAACTCGACTGACCTTAATCAGGGGATCCGTGGGAAATGCCATGTTAGTGGCTCTCAAAGCTGTGTAAAACAATGGAAATCCTCATAGGAGGTCTCGGTGAGAATATCCCAGACCCAGTATCGGACTGGGGCATAAAGGGCCCACCAGGGGAAGCAGTGATAGGGGCAAATGCTTAAAGGGTGTGGTCATCCACCAAAGGGAGTGTGGCCAGCCACCACAGTTGCTTGGCTAACCATTAGGCACATCTTGGTGTAGTTTCTCTAGAAGCAAACCAAAAAACAATATTTATCAGCAGTCCTGCTCTACAAGGCAACTGACCCTCTAAGAGAGTAACAATGTACAATTCAGTGCATAGTCTGGAACATGACACCAAGAGGATGGGGTGGGCCCCCAGAAAATGGGGCCCACCGGGGATTTCCCTTGCACCCCTGCGGGCCAGTCCAACCCTGCCCAGACCATATGAATGTTTAGTGCAGAACCACTGACCAGACTACAGGAGAGATTACAGAAATGCCACTTGGTTAGATTGGGAAGCTAGACTCAGGCAAATGTATTTAACTGATTGCCAATGATATACCCTTTGCCAACATGACCACAGGTGGCCAAATGGACCCTTGAATAAATTTTGGTTAATTATTTTAGCTCTGTTTCTCAAATAAAAGTGCTCCTCCTGGGCCATGGTGATTATTTAAATAGTTCTCTTTTATTTTGGTACATTTAGACCTTTAACATTAAAGAGAAACATATTTCTGGTGACCATAGGATGCAGATGGATAGTACCATGACTCACTGTGGAAGTCCCTGATGCTTTGAGGGGAAAAAAAAAAAGTTGGCTAGAGCAACAGGAAAAGAAGTGGTTGCATAGAGCGAAGACCTTGCACACTTGACGCTGGGCACAATCTGTTGTGTGAGACATGAGATAGTGTGAACCCTGGTCAAGACTACAGGTCTTGACTAAGCTGTAGCAGATCAGCATTGATCTATGACCAATGGAAGTATTGGAACTTCCATAAATCTACACTAACTGGTACCCAGTCAGAGCATTGTAATGTCCACGGATCTAGAGTTACCTGTACTCAATCAGAGCATTGAAATGTCCACAGATCTAGACTTACCTGTACCCAATCAGAGCATTGTAATGTCCACAAATCTAGACTTACCTGTACCCAATCAGAGCATTGTAATGTCCACAGATCTAGACTTACCTGTACCCAATCAGAGCATTGTAATGTCCACAGATCTAGACTTACCTGTACCCAATCAGAGCATTGTAATGTCCACAGATCTAGATTTACCTGTACTCAGTCAGAGCATTGGAGCAGCCACAGATCTAGACTTACCTGTACCCAACCAGAGCATTGTAATGTCCACAGATCTAGACTTACCTGTACCCAATCAGAGCATTGTAATGTCCACAGATCTAGACTTACCTGTACCCAATCAGAGCATTGTAATGTCCACAGATCTAGATTTACCTGTACTCAGTCAGAGCATTGGAGCAGCCACAGATCTAGACTTACCTGTACCCAATCAGAGCATTGTAATGTCCACAGATCTAGACTTACCTGTACCCAATCAGAGCATTGTAATGTCCACAGATCTAGACTTACCTGTACCCAATCAAAGCATTGTAATGTCCACAGATCTAGATTTACCTGTACTCAGTCAGAGCATTGGAGCAGCCACAGATCTAGACTTACCTGTACCCAATCAGAGCATTGTAATGTCCACAGATCTAGACTTACCTGTACCCAATCAGAGCATTGTAATGTCCACAGATCTAGACTTACCTGTACCCAATCAGAGCATTGTAATGTCCACAGATCTAGATTTACCTGTACTCAGTCAGAGCTGTGGAGCAGCCACAGATCTAGACTTACCTGTACCCAATCAGAGCATTGTAATGTCCACAGATCTAGACTTACCTGTACCCAATCAGAGCATTGTAATGTCCACAGATCTAGACTTACCTGTACCCAATCAGAGCATTGTAATGTCCACAGATCTAGACTTACCTGTACCCAATCAGAGCATTGTAATGTCCACAGATCTAGATTTACCTGTACTCAGTCAGAGCTGTGGAGCAGCCACAGATCTAGACTTACCTGTACCCAATCAGAGCATTGTAATGTCCACAGATCTAGACTTACCTGTACCCAATCAAAGCATTGTAATGTCCACAGATCTAGATTTACCTGTACTCAGTCAGAGCATTGGAGCAGCCACAGATCTAGACTTACCTGTACCCAATCAGAGCATTGTAATGTCCACAGATCTAGACTTACCTGTACCCAATCAGAGCATTGTAATGTCCACAGATCTAGATTTACCTGTACTCAGTCAGAGCTGTGGAGCAGCCACAGATCTAGACTTACCTGTACCCAATCAGAGCATTGTAATGTCCATAGATCTAGACTTACCTGTACCCAATCAGAGCATTGTAATGTCCACAGATCTAGATTTACCTGTACTCAGTCAGAGCATTGGAGCAGCCACAGATCTAGACTTACCTGTACCCAATCAGAGCATTGTAATGTCCACAGATCTAGACTTACCTGTACCCAATCAGAGCATTGTAATGTCCACAGATCTAGACTTACCTGTACCCAATCAGAGCATTGTAATGTCCACAGATCTAGACTTACCTGTACCCAATCAGAGCATTGTAATGTCCACAGATCTAGATTTACCTGTACTCAGTCAGAGCTGTGGAGCAGCCACAGATCTAGACTTAACTGTACCCAATCAGAGCATTGTAATGTCCACAGATCTAGACTTACCTGTACCCAATCAAAGCATTGTAATGTCCACAGATCTAGATTTACCTGTACTCAGTCAGAGCATTTTAGCAGCCACAGATCTAGACTTACCTGTACCCAATCAAAGCATTGTAATGTCCACAGATCTAGATTTACCTGTACTCAGTCAGAGCATTGGAGCAGCCACAGATCTAGACTAACCTGTATCGGATCAGTGCATTGTAATGTCGCAGTCGTGTCTTATGCTATTAGCGCGGCTGATTTTCATAAAACTGAGACACCAACTTGCAGTGCCTTGAGAGCGCATTTCTGTCTCTGCGCATCTTTAGTCGCCACCATCAGTCTCACCATCAAAACTTGCACCAGCCCTATGGCAGGTGCATCTTCTCCGTTTGACCGCGGCCTCCTGTCTGAGTGGATGTGTATCTTTGCACGCAGCTATGCGCCTGTGTCAGCTCAGCCGCCCCGTTACCAGGAACGCCCACTGCATCTGTACTGCATCTACAGTATGAGTGCTGATAATCAGGACACATGGGCTGTGCAACTGCGATGCATGTACAGATCTACAACATCGGCCAACTGCGTGCGGCATGGAAACTGCATCTGGCTCATAATCCGGCCCTAATTGTGTATTACCGTGGGAATCAGTATGTTATACCACCAGATGTCAGCCCGGCGGATGAAATACCGACGGCGGAAGTCCGGCAGATGTAGATCCCGACAGGGGAGGTAAGTAGGCTAACCCTCTCCGCCCCCTAAATCTAACCCTCCCTTAGGGGTGTCTAACCCTAACCTCCCCCCAGGAGTGCCTAACCTAACCCTCCGGGGTGGTGCCTAACACTAACCGCCCCCCAGGGGTGCCAGACGGTAACCACCCCTTCCCCTAGCCTAACCCCAACCCTCACGGGGGGGGGGGGTGCTTAACCCTAAGTCCCCCCGGGAGACCCTAAACCTAACCCCGAGCGGTGGGATTTCGTCTTGGGCCTAATGATAGGTGTCTGTATTTAGATGCTTATCGTTAGTCCCATGCCGGGATTTCACTGTCAGGAAGCCGACGGTCAGCATTTCGACCGCCGGCTTCCTGACTTCATACCTTGGTGTATGTGTATGGCTGTGTACTGTATGTAGTGGTGCCTAAACATATTGGGCCTGATTCAGAGGTGGATGGTAATGCAGCCACGACGGCGTCTTTATGCTGATGCTGCAGCGACACCCACCGACTTCCACTCAAATCCACCGCTTTGCATAATAAGCCGCACCATCAGACACATATCGGTCGCACCATCGGACATTAGAGCAGCCCTATGGTTTCCCAGAATGTCTGTCAGAACAAGCCTCCGATGCCAGTGCAACTGAAAAAGAAAAGACGGCGCGGCTGGCCGCGACACGCCCTTGTCTAGCTAGCCACTCCCCCCTGCTGCCACCCAGGAACGCCCGCTGTGATTGTCTCTCTGTGCGTTCAGATTCGTTCTGCGTCTCCCGGCGGTCACCATTAGGAAGCATGCGCAGTGCAACTCGGACGCCTGCGCAGACAGAAGACATCGGCCGCTTGAGACCGAAATTTAACTGCGTTCACCTCCTGAATCAGGCCAATTATCTCATAACAATTATATTTATTACAAATATTTTGCTTTGCAAATGTTGGGGGTTACCCGGCTGGAACATGACTGGGACCCACTGATCTAGACCTACCTGTACCCAGTCAGACTATTAGTGACATGAGCTGTAAGTAATATAAAGAACCACGTACCCCTCTCTCTAGATAAGTAGGCTATATCTGTAGTCCTTGTGTACAGTAGGCCTTGTGTGTGTATTCTTTCATAGGAGACTACTGATAAGTGTATGGTTTACATCCCATGCTGCTTAGTTCCTTTCATCGTCAGTGCTAGCATTATATATGTGTGTCTGCCAGTATACTACTACTCCTGATTTTTCCATTGTTTTATCTTTTTTAGATATATTATCCTAATGACCTTACAAGACAGGAATGAGAAACTCTTCTATCGCGTGCTGACTTCAGACATTGAGCGCTTCATGCCCATAGTGTACACCCCCACCGTGGGCCTGGCGTGTCAGCAGTACGGCCTGGCTTTCCGGAGACCGCGGTGAGTTACCGAGTGTGTGTGATTTGTAAATAGAGTGTGAGACCTCAGTTATTACAGCGCTTAGTGGCTCTGGGCTCTGTCAGAGGATATGTATAACACTGGCAGCAGACGCAGTCATCAGTCAGCAGGATGGGCTACGGAGCCTCCGAGCCCTGGAGCAAGCATTTTATATATGTCACTAGTAACCTCCAGCCGTCCGTCCTTTCAGCTGCTTTTTTCTTCCTGTCTACTAGACCTGGTTTTAAGCCTCTTGTTTGAAGTCATCACAGATCTCACACATATCTGGTATTACAGGTCTGTGTTCTAGGTGACTAAGGTTTCCATTCCCAGCAAGGAAGGCAACGTAACCCTAGTTGCGCATCGAGTAGCCAAGACTAGTGAACACTTTAGTTTCACCAACACTAGAAACATTTAACAAGATGATAATGAATGAGGTCATTTAGGGGGGAGATTTACTAAGCCTTGGAAAGTGATCAAGTACCAACCAATCGGGTCCTAACTGCCATTTTTCAAACACAGCCTGTAAAGTGGCAGTTGGGAGCTGATTGGTTGGTACTTTATCATTCTCCAGAGCTTAATACATCTGCCCCTTAGACAGGTGCTTATAAACCACATATGTATGCACCAAATATACATCCCTTTTTGGTTGAAAAGATCCTTCCAGATTTCTTCCTTTTTATAGCTGTGTGTATAAACCTGAAAAACAACAGAAAGCAGGGAACCGCAATAGAATATTATCCTAAGAAACACTTAGGGGAGTGACGGTCCAGGATTGCATAAAATTTGATTTAAAAAAAATAAAATAAAAAAACGATTTATTTGATTTAAATAGGATTTTTGTTATTAAATTTATTTTTAAAATAAATGTTTAAACATTAAAAACGTTTACTTAAAGTATTTTTTATTTAAACCTATTTAAATCCAAAAAATCGGATTAAATCAAATAAATCCGTTTTTTATTTTAATTTTTTTAAATCCAATTTTATGCAACCCTTTTACTAAGCCTTGAATGGAGATAAAGTACCAACCAATCAGGTCCTAGCTGTCCTGTTACAGGCTGTGTTTGAAAAATGACAGTTAGGAGCTGGTTGGTTGGTATTTTATCTTCGTCCACTTTGTCTCCATACAAGGCTTAGTAAATAGACCCCTGAATAAGTGTCATTTAGTAAGCCAACAGGGAAACGATTCTACGAAGGATACCGGGAACCAAAACGGGAGATGTACTGTATAAAAGCCCCCCTGAGGTACTGTACTCACAAAACAGGACATATCATAACACAATTGAATTCTAGGGCACCACCACCACCACCACTACGCAGGTGGGATATCTCAGGAGTCCCCTTTAGGATATCACACTCGCAGGAAGGCAAATGGAATGGGGTGCATCAATCTGCAGTGGAATGGCCGTCAGTCTGGCCCCCCTCTGTCATCAATGCGATTTCCATGACCGGTCATTCCCCATATGAGTGGACTGAAAATCCAGCAATAGCTTCATGGTGTCACCCTGATTAATTCCTCTAAACACACACACACACACACACACACAAATATAATTCCAGACTGACAAACTCACATGATATCTTGATATCTTAAAATGAACAGGGAGAAAGATCCGTTAATGACCGAAACGCGTTGTTCTGTTGTCAATGAGGTTTATCTATACAGCCATAAAAGGAAAACTAGGGGGAAAAAACACTGAAAGGTTCTTTTCAACCAATAAGGGATGGATATTTTGTGTATATATATATATATATATATATATATATATATATATATATATATATATACACATACATACATATATATATATATGTATGTATGTGTGTATATATATATATATATATATATATATATATATATATATATATATACACACATACATACACTCTATAATTGCCTGTATAAGTGAACACATCCATTATTATCTGGTTCCATCACAGTGTCTGACACCAGTAGCAAAAGGCTAATGTGAGGTCATGCCCTGTCACAGTTTTAGCTAACTTGTGTCGGGTCATGCTGGGATGTGTAGTTCTACAGCAGCTGGAGGGCCACATGTTACCTACCCCTGGTTTAGGTTATAAAGCAAGTAGGCCGTTACCTCACATTAAATAAGCGCAAATCCCATTTACTAAATGCTTCTAGTGTCATTTATCTAATCAACTTGGAAATAAGTATATTTATTTAAACATATATGTAAGATGTTCTGTGAGCGAATCTGCTACAGACAGCAGTTACAGAGCCCCTTTGAAGTCCCTACAATTTAAATCTTTACAGTCGCAGCTCTGACATGTAGCAGATCTCTTTAGGACCCGAGAGGGATTCCAGCTGTCTATTATTATGTAGTGGGTGGTAACATTTAACTCTTCAACTACACAGCATTTGAATACTAGATTATCACTGTATAATGTGTTTTTTTTATGTCCCTGTCTGAAAGTTTACGTACATGGCCATCATATGCATTAATGTCCATTATTCACTTACCTACAAGAAGCTGCCATGTTGGGAGGAAGTGTTTTTGTTGTTTATTCTTCGGAAGTGTGTGAGCGACAGGCTTGGAATACGCCAATGGACACAATGATTAGCATTTTCATTTTAGACAAAAATAGTGAAAGCGGCACATGCAAAACATTTGTGGGTAACACATCCTCAGTCTCAATGGGGGCGATTCAATTCACAGCAATGTTTAACTTTGTTGGGAAGTAGTTAAGTCGGAGAATGGCGGTTCTCGTGACTTAACCTGGGTGTTAGTCTTGTAAACCGCAATTCTCCGACTAAAGTGCCGGCCGCGAGGCTGTTAGTGCTGCCCTAATGCGGAAAACAGCCTCGCGGCCGGCACTTTAGTCGGATTTCTCTTCGCATCCTCAGGAGGGTGCGAGAAGAAATCCTTTAGTCGCACTAAACAGCGCTCTGAATTGAATGGCTCTGGGTGCTCCCTCCCGGGGCTATTCAGCATCGCGCTAAATTGAATCTCCCCCAATGACTATTGTTAATTTGTAAATAACCTTTTCTAGGAATTATTTAGATTTAGAATACTGTATAGCAGCTATTAAATTGCTGGATAAATATTGGGAACTTTTTATTTCCCGAAAATCTGAGCGTCGACAGCGGAAAAGTTGAGATGACTAGAGATGACTCTACTAGTTGAGTAGAGCAAAACTGGGTGTTTGTCACATAAAATGTGCTGCTAAATTTTATATTACTTGTGTTCTGGTTCTGTGTAGAAACGTATTTCTACATTTGAATACATGTATTTTACATATAGAGCTTCACGGACCTAGGTCACAGATGGGAGGAAAGCCGTCCTGGTCGCCGTCATTGTGGCTACAATCCTGTCCAAAACAGGAAGCCCCTGAGGCCTTCCTAAAGTCTGAGTCAACGAGCCAGAAATTAAGCCAGAGAGCTCGCTTAACAGCCGAGGATACTGACATCTGCTAAAGTCAGGACACTAGTATCTATTGTTGCCTCTCCTATATGAGAGGCCACCCTCTGTTCTCACCTGACGCAGCTCGTTCCAATGGGAATCTGAGCTAAGGCTCTCTGAAGAGCAATCTTCCAAACTCCAATGGCTGTAGCATCCCAAGCAGAAGTCATGGCTGGATGCGCGATAGCATGTCCAGAATAGAAGCCCCTCTTGAAGGAAATTCCATTGTCCTGTCCGTCGGATCCCAAGGGATGCCGTATTTGGACTAGGAAGGTAGCGATTTTGCCTAAGCGGGCCATGTGAGCATCTATTGAGGAGGAGGCTATTAGGGTGAGCCCTCCGTAGAAGGTATACTCGCTGTGCAAAAGACGGGAATTCTGTAGAAACCGTCTACTGAAGCTTGTAACCATCGATCATCAGCACAGTTGTCTGGTTCGGTCAGGGCGGTGCTGGGGATCAGGGTAAATACATACTCAGCCTTCCCCAGTCATCATGTCTGTCGCTCCAAAAGGAGGAACAGGTAAGGATCAACCTCACTGATGAGCCGAAGCGCTAGCTTTAGTGGTCTGAAGCCAACAGCACCTGGTTCAGTTCAGGCAGTTCATGTACTAACCATGCCTGACCCTGCTTAGCTTCCGAGATCATACGATATCAGGTGTGTTCAGGGTGGAGTGGCCATAGGCCTCGGCATCTTTCCTCTCGATCTGCAGTGGAATGCTGTACCACTGAACTATACCCCCAAGTGAAGCGAAGAACAGCTCTTATCCTGTTAAACCGGGCGGCTACATCTAGCTGCAATATGGGATGGACGAAGGTCTTGCCTGAAACTGTTATCACCGGACACGGACGCGGCACAATCTAGACTGGGATGCAGCACTATCTAAGACTAGCGCCTGAAGTGCGGTTCCTGTCCAGCTTCTGCTGGAAAGATGTAGACACCTGCGATTAAAGTGAGAAAGGTTGCATCCATGGCCCCCAAGGCAGAATGCTATAAGGACCCAGCTAGGCCCCAGTAGGGATACTAGTAGGGGGAGCGGGTCCTGAGGTTGCCAGTCCGTGTGATGGACACACTCTGACACTGCAGAGGATGGGTGTGGATTATTAGATTGGACACAACTTGTTAGATCATTAAATGGTCGACCACGTTTGTTCGACATGTCGTTTAGATAGACAAAGTATAGATCAACAGTTACAATAGTCAGACAGTAATATAGTCGAACGGGACATTAGATCGATATGTAATATATCGAATATGTAAGATCGAAAGGTATATAAGGGCGACACAACGTAGATCGACAACTAATAGTTAGACAATGTTCCAAGTTCGAAACCAAATAGGTAGACAAATAATAGATCGACACCACACAAATAGACATAATAACACATCGAAATCAAATAGATTGACAGCTAATAGATCGACAGATAAAAGATCACCTAGTCCAAGAGTCTGATTCAGACCCGGTCGCAAGTGCAGAGCGCTCGCAACCGGGTCGATGGTGGCTCACAGTGCATGCATGAGACCCGGCTAGCAACGGGCAATCCATTGCTCCGGGTCTTGCACCAAAGGGGGCGAGCTGTCGATGTTGAATGACAGCTCGCCGCCTTTGGTGGGCGGGCCGGGGGTTGGCTGCCCAAATGGAGGCCTTCCCATGAGAACGCCTGTCGTTTGGGGGTGGCCCCACTGACATCTGTCAGTGGAGAGATTCCGGCTCTGTTAGCACCGAAATCTTTCTGGGGTTTGCGGCGACGAGACCCTACCACAAGGGTCTCGTCGCAAGCCCGATGGTCTTGACCATCGCGAACATCATCATGGCCGCTCGCAATAGCTGTGGGTGGTCACCCACAGCTATGCAAGTGGCCAAGAGGCCGATCCAAAAAAAACCACCCCAGCCCTGATTCAGAGCGAGCCCTCTGTCAGAGCGAGCGGCTCTGAAGCAGGCCCCAAGATCTATGCCAACTTGGTTGACAGCTAATAGATCGACAGATAAAAGATCGACACGTTACTTTTAGACAATACAAAAAGGTATACATATCCTACACGCTGCCCACTAATAGCGCATCCCCCGACGTTACTTTCAACCGTGGAACTACAGGTCCCAGCCAGCCCTTTCATCCATGCAAGCGCTCCTGACAATGCTAGCCCCAACGTACACCTTGCAGCCCTTGTCCCTAATTACTGGGTGCCCCCATGCGCTGGAATGCACCCCTTCATCAACCCTCCCCCCCTCAATTTCAAATGTGCGAAAACGGGACCCGGTGTAAACGAAATCTGCGAAAAGTCCTGTCGTTTTTGGGGAAATCAGCCTGACACCCCCCTAAAGATGCTCTGACATGGGGGTCCACTATGGGTACCCCCTAATAGCCCTGCTACAGGTATTTGGGGTCTTTAAATGGTCTTAATAGGAGCTATTTAGCGTCTGAGGCAGTGATGAAGAATAGCATTTTGCAAAGTGCTTTTTTGGGGTGTCCTTTGTGGTTTTTCACGCAGTTTGTGTCAAGGCGGGTGTACAAAGGGTTCAGAGTGATTTCCGCACCTCTGCACCCCAATTTTGCACTTTTTTCCGACGGTGATTCATAGGCGAAACTATTCGCCTATTACATTGCATGGCTTTTTCCGTATTCATTTAGGATTTTCGCACCATGGGCCAAATGTAATAGGGTGTCTGTTTAAGACTCGCAAAAAAAAGTTAACCAAAAGTCCCCAAATAATAGACCTGATTCAGGATAGCGAGTATATCCTGAGCATGTCAGATTAACACAGAAACATGCACATAACCATGAGATATGTGCATGTTTCTGTGTGTACTTATGCAAAACGTTTAAAAAGTTTAAGAAAGAAATTATGTACAGTCCCCCCTCCCCCAAAAGCCTCACCAGCCCCAGGCTTTATAATGCCTGTCCTGGTTCTAAAAATACAGGGGACAAAATGCGTAGGGGTCCCCTGTATATTAAGAACCAGCACAGGGCTTTGCAGAGGCGGTCCTGGTTATGGAAAAACGGGACAAAACGAGTAGGGATCCCCTGTAATTTCCATAACCAGCACCGGACTCTTTCTAGCGGGGGGATAATGCCACAGCCAGGGAAAACCTTTCCCCGGTTTCCCCGGCCAAAGCATTACCCCTGACCGCTAGTCATCCCAGCCTGGGGATCCCTAGGGAGCTGGGGCCCCCCCCCAATAAAGGGGTCACCCTCTCCAGGGCACCCAAGACTAGACTGATAGCCCGGGGCTATCCCTGGCACCCTAGGGCGGTGGGTGCCGGGTTGATAGTGTTTTAGTGTAGTGCTAAATAGTCTGTTACATATTGTCTTTAGTTGTGGTACTAAACATTCCAGCATGCGGGTTCTTACGGGTCTGCTGGTACCTGTAGTTCTACAACTAAAGAAATACGTGATAGTAAGTTTATTTTAACATACCCTCACACATATTCACCTAGTATCCATAGTAATCCATAGGGGTACCTATAAAAAAAAATCCATACTCACCTCTCCTATGCGCTGTCCAGGTCCTCTTCGTTCCCTGTAGGCATCCAAAGGGTTAAAATAACCGAGTATTAACCAACCAAGCCGGACTGAGTAAAGGTATGTGTGTACACATACCTTTACTTTGCGCGAATGACTGGAGCACACGTGTGCTCCAGACATTGTAGGAGCCGCCAGCCAATCAGCGGGCATCTCCGTCGGAGCAGCTCGCTGATTGGCTGTGTGCAGTCAGCGTGTCTCCCCATAGACTTCAATGGGGAGAGTTCTCCATTGAAGTCTATGCTGGGAACCGCGACATTGTATCTACTGCTGTAACCACAAGGTTCACCTCAAGTAACCTTGTGGTTACAGCAGTAGATACAATGTTGCGGTTCCCAGCATAGACGTCAATGGAGAATTCTCCCCAAAAGTCCGGACTTTTCGCTCCTAATTGAATACGGAAAACGCAATGCAATGTAATGGGCAAAAAAGTTTTCTGGCAGAAAAAAGTGCACAATTGGGGTTTTGGGGTGCAGAGGTGCGGAAATCACTGTGAACCCTTTGTACACTCCCCTTGACGCAAACTTTGTAAAAAAAAATGCATAAAATCCCCCACAAAGGACACCCCAAAAAAGCAGTTTGAAAATGTGGGCGAAAAAATTAAAAGTGGGGGTACAAATTCAAAAACTAGCGAAATAGCCTATGGGGGAGGGTTTTTTTTATTGCAGGTGCTTGCTGAAGGTGCATTATTTTTAGCACTTTAAAGCTTGATTTTAGTTTTTTTGTACTATGCTTGTACCCATTTTCATGTACCCCAAATTTGATGGGACTACTTATTTATTTATTTTTTTTAAAAGTTGCAAAATGCTATTCTTCATCACTGTCTCAAAGACGCTAAATAGCTCCTATTGAGACCATTTAAAGACCCCAAATACCTTTAGCAGGGCTATTCGGGGGTACCCATAGTGAACCCCCATGTCAGAGCATCTTTAGGGGGGTGTCAGGCTGATTTCCCCAAAAACGACAGGACTTTTCGCCGAGTCCCGTTTTCGCACATTTGAAATTGAGGGGGGGGGGGGTTGATGAAGGGGTGCACTGCAGCGCATGGGGGTGCCCAGCAATTAGGAACAAGGGCTGCAGGGTGGATGTAGGGGGCTTGCATGGCCAGGAGCGCTTGCAGGGATGAAAGGGCTGGCTGGGACCTGTAGTTCCACGGTTGAAAGCGGCGGAGGATGCGCTATTAGCGGGACGCGTCTAGAAGTAGACGGGTTGCCGTGGTTAACATGCATCTAAGTTTAGGCGACTAGGAATAGCGGAGAGCAGAGGGGGGTGGTGGTAATGATGGAGTGCACTGCAGAGCATGGTGGTGCCCAGCAATTAGGGAAAAGGCCTGCAAGGTGTACGTTGGGGCTAGCATTGCCAGGAGCGCTTGCATGGATGAAAGGGCTGGCTGGTACCTGTAGTTCCACGATTGAAAGTAGCGTCGGGGGACGCGCTATTAGTGGGCAGCGTGTAGGATATGTATACCTTTTTGTATTGTCTAAAAGTAACACGTCGATCTTTTATCTGTCGATCTATCAACTGTCGATCTATTTGGTTTAGATCTTGAACTCGTTGATCTTTGATATGTCAAACTATTCACTGTCTACCTATTTGGCTTCAATCTGTTATTCTGTCTATCTTGTTTATTGTCGATCTGCATATCGTCGATATGCTTTGTTTCGATCTTATGTTGTGTCGATCTCATGTCTGTGTCGATCTTCAGGTGGTCGATCTATGGTTTGTCGAGCAATTGTTCCTCTCAAACTAGTTGGAGTCGATGTACTGTGGTCGATGTATGTATTGTCGATCTCTGGTCGATCAAACAACCAGATAACGCAGAGGATGTGCACTAGCCAACTGCTACCTTACGTATAAGAGAGGTAGCCCCGGCCGGTTCCAGGTTGAAGTCATGGCTGACTGACACTCTGGCTGCGAATTTGCGAAACAACGGACACAGAGCCCATCGTGGTACGGAGCCTGAGTAGAAAGTACAGTGGTACAAATCCTGCAGTTACACAACACTGAAGCACCCCCCACCCCTGGGTGCTTTGCCCTTGGAAAACTTGGTACCGCAATCCACGGCAGTCCCCACACACCAGTTATGTAAACTACTGTGTGCAATAAAAAGGGGAGTGCGATGAATGTAACCTCACCCCACAATAAGCGGGGATTTACAGACTATGCACACAGAAACATTCAATGCTGTATATGGGCAATTAATGCTCAGCAATGGAAACCCCAGCCGGCAGGAAGGAGCTTGCGGCCTGATTCAGAGCCGCTCGCTAGATGTGATCACTCGCACGATGTGTATGCAAATTGCGTAGGCAGTGCTACCGCACAGCAATGCATTAGCACGCCCAGTATTTCTTAGAGAGCGATCACATAGTGTATGCAGACACCCACCAGCCTGTCTTAAGATGCCCACTTGTGCACGTCATGTACAGGAAGTGTATGCAACCATCGGTACATCGGATGCTATCGCAGCGCTTGAGGTTGACCATTCCTTGCCGCAAGCACTGCGAGCACTTCAGTGTAAAAACCAGCCAGGTGACGTGTACTATGATGCTGTCCTATAATTATGCACGACCTCTATCACACCGCTGAGATGCTCAGGCACGCCTGCGTTTGCACCTCCACTCCCCCGTTTTTAATGGCCAACCCCCGTTACCACCTACAAACGGCTTCTACTGTCACTCACTCTGCTGGGCTGTCTATGCGCAGCGAGCGAATGCATTATAAACTTTCACTAAGGTATCCACATGCGCACAATGCATACACAATGCATAACATCGGCAGCAGCGAGAGAATGCATCTTAGCGAGCGGGTCTGAATTAGGCCCTTAGTGTATAACCAGACCCCAGAGGGAAGTATACAGGGAGACAGGAGCCCTATACTGCTCTCCAGAGACTGACTGAAGCAGGCCCATATTAAAATGGCTGCTCAGTGTCTCAGTTGGGAGGGGAGAGAGGAGGGAGAATCCCTGTGGCATGGCTGAATGGGGAGAGCCTAGCTGAATCAGATCCCCGGGGCAATGGCTGCTTCTAATGATGCGCCCCATTGCCTATGCCCTGGTGGTCTAGCGGAGGCGCCAGGTTGCCTGAGCGACCGATGTCAGCGCTGCCGGTGGTCTCCCACACCGTGGGTAACAGCCGCTGCAGTGCGGCTCCCTGTAAGCAGGGAGCCGCTCTTACCTTCTGTGCTCTGCTCCCTCCCCCGGCGTCCGGCTGCGCCTGCGGATTCCCGGAGTGAACTGTGGGACCGGCAGTGTTCACTGACCCGCTCGCCAGTGCTGCGGCCGCCGGCGCTGGGGTTCGGTGAAGTGGCAGCGCCTGCTCATAGAAGAAAAATAGTAAAATAAATACAGAGAAGTCTCTAACATGTGCCTTGCTTCTGCAGGGCACCAAACTAAACTGGCCTGCCTGAGGCTGGGGGCAGGGTATAGGGCCAAGGAGCCGGGGCTACTGGGAAAAGAAGTTTAGCTAGTTGGTGCCTGGACTCCTCTTGCTCCACCCTAAACCCCATGGTCTCTGCCTGTGTCCCCTATGGATTGGGAAGAAGAAAATTGCTTTATGACTGGATCATACAGCCCACTAAGCACTTTCTATGTAGCACTTTACCTTATGTATCACATTCTTATTTCCCTATAGTGTAGGCTTGTGAGCAGGGCCCTCTGACCTCTCTGTCTGTTTAAATTACCCAGGGGTCTATTTACTAAGCAGTGTTAGGAGACAGACAGAGTGAAAATTGATAAGGTGCCAGGCAATCAGCTCCCAACTGTCATTTTTCAAGCATTTTTGAGATGACAGTTGGGAGCTGATTGGCTGTCACCTTATCACTTTTCATTCTGTCTCCTAACACTGCTTAGTAAATAGACCCCCAAATCTTGTTTAAGAACTGTGCTCCCAGCTGTGAAACGCAACTGAATATGCTGTCTCTGTATAAATAACGGTGAATAATGTCTCCCATTCCAGGGATATCGTGAGATATGTAGTTCAATTTTGAGGAAATCCCACTTTGTAAAGCAGCTGTACAAAAAAGATCATGTGGAGTTTAGCTGAAAATAAAATGGTGTTTTGATGGTCTCCCCACCGACGGGGCGCCCCACCCAGGGTAACTTCCTTCTGTTTATTGCTTCCTTCTTCCTGACCTCCAACTTCACCTAACTCCTTATCTTCAAAAATGAGTCTTACAAAGTATTTAGGTTGAACTTGAAAGTTCCCAATCTCTTCTCTTATCTCTCTCATCTGGGTCCCGGCCAGGTCCCCTATGAGAAACATAAAACTAAAGGCGCAATAAGTTCTGTCCTCCCGGAAGTGAAAGGAAATGGCAATGGGCCTGGACTTCCTGAGGTATCCTTATCCGTGTTCTTGTGTTATAGACAATATTGTGAGTTCAGCTAAGGTCATTCATTTTACACCACTGCGCAGCTATAGGGGCTTGCATGGGGCGATAGGCCTTCACTAAAAATTGGTTGTAACTGAAAATGAGAACGCTTAAAGACCAGGCGATTTAATCTTCAATAATCAACTATTTGATTCAGTAATGCAAACAAAAAATGATCAATATTAGAGCCGTATTTAATTTGAGCCGAGCCGCGATACTTTTTGCGTCCTGGACTTTTCGCCTGTTTTGAAGGCGGAAAAGTATCGCGCGCGTGCACGCTTTACCCCGTATTCAATTTGAAAGTACACGAGAACGGGACCCAGCGAAACTTGAACAAGCGGAAAGTACTGTCAGATTTGGGGAAATCAGCCTGACACCCCCCAAAAGATGCTCTGACATGGGGGTTCCCTATGGTACCCCCCAATTTGGTTTGCTGAAGATATTTGGTGTTTTTAAACGGGCTCAATAGCTGCTAAATAGTGTTTTTCTATACGTGGTGCAGAATAGTATTCAGGAGTATATTTTCCAGAAAATAACTTCCCAGCAAATTGGGGGTACTTGTAAATGGGGGTCAGCATATGTAAAATTTGCTAAAGTGAAGTTGAAAAAATTGTGAAAAATCCACCTTCCGCAAGCCCCTGCAATCAAAAAAACACCTACTTGGGGACCCCCCCAGAGTCAAGTTCGCTAGTTTTTAACTTTGTACCCCAACATTTTATTATTATTTTTTTATGCACCCAAAATGAAAGTGATTTTTTTTTTGGGGTGTTCTTAAGTGGTTTTTTTTATTATTTTTTTACACAGTTTACCTTTGGGGGACTGTCTGAAGGCTGCACCGGGGTTCCCGCAACATTGCACCCCAAAACCCCAATTCTGCGCTTTTTTCCGCCTGCTATTCATAGGCGAAACTTTTTCGTCTATTACATTGCATTGACTTTCCGCCTAGGCAGAAAGTCTTTCAAATTGAATACAGGGTAAAAGCAAAACAGGCGAAAATGACGTCATCAGCGAAAAAGTATCGCGGATCCGGACTTTTCTCCTCAAATTGAATACGGGCCTAAGTCGTGATTCTGAATTATTTTTTAAAACAATTTATGCCTTTACTTTGCGCAGTGTGCATATGAGAGTGGCTTGTAGGTGTAATAATACGATGGCCCCTGCTGCTGTAAGGAAGCAACTATTTTTCCGCCCCGGCCATTCCTAGATGATGCCAGCCTTCCGATTTTTGGATCTGCCCATGTAAAGTGTGTGCGGAAAGAGGGCCTGATACAGAGACATACGCTAACCCAACAGTTAGCGTACATCTGCAATGGTTTAGGGTCTGTGCATGCGCAGGACCCATTCTGCAAATGAACATAACCGGGTCCTGCAATCTTGCTCCCCCCCCCCACACCCAAGCTGCAACATCATTGACATGCTGCTGAGATTGGGAGGGGGGAGCGGAGACGAGGCCAGGGCTGCGTCGGTGGACGCATTTTTCCTGGCTTCGCTGCGATAAGCTTCAGGTTCCGCTGCCTGGCCAAAGGAGCAATGGTTGCAATGGTGATCGCAGGCTGAGACTTCAGTCGCAGCGCTGGGATCGTAGATACAGCGAGGTGGTGTCTGTTTCCTACACATACCTCCTGCTGCATTTGTATTTGAGATGGACGGAATGGCACAGCCGCTTGTGTATGTCTTTGCAATTCCGTCCATCTCTGAATCAGGCCTAGAATGTTGTGTCCTCTGACATAGTAATCACACCTTTAAAAGAAGAGCAAAATCTTCACTAAAGAAAAGTTTCTATGTCTTTGCATTTGTTTTATTTATTTCCTCTAAGTGGGACGCAGTTGCGGCCTATATGCTGTAAGACTGAAGCGACCTTATGCTAATCTTATGCTAATCTGCCCGTCTATGCTTAATATCCGTCATCCATAGTATTGTTGCTTAAACCTTCCCATGCACGCCCCAAACGAACAAGGAAGTCTGCCTACATGCCCACGGCACTCTCATGAAACGCCCACGAGTAGTGCGATCGCAGGGTCCCCGCCCAGAAATTCCTATTTCATGGAAAGTGATCCTTCAGCCAACAGATCAATCTGTCTGTAATTAAAATCTCCAATTGTGTGTATATTCGTGCTACGGCACTTGTACAACCAGCGAACGATTACTAAAGCGCATGTGCAGTTTACTGATATCCACAGGATCTATCCGTATTTGGGCTGGCATCGGAATCAGGCCCGATATGCCCAACATCCCATTACGTTACTGAGCAA
This sequence comes from Taudactylus pleione, assembly GCA_031769625.1. Lineage (NCBI taxonomy): Eukaryota > Metazoa > Chordata > Amphibia > Anura > Myobatrachidae > Taudactylus > Taudactylus pleione. The sequence continues at coordinate 391,234 of JAUIMM010000477.1, read as the reverse complement.
AGTGGATGACTGGAGACCATCGGCAGACTGCGATAGACAGAGACCACTGGTAAATCCAGCCACAAGCAGCCTCTGGTGTTTTTAATCATGTATTTCATGTAACACACTTTCATGCACTAATCTACAGCATGGGCTGGTTTAGTGATATCAGATGGTAATAATGTTTTTTTTTTTTTTTTGGATTATGAAAAACTCTCCACTTCGGCTGCAGCACCCTCTGATCACTTTAACAACAAACATGATGGAAACAGAGCAGATAAACATGACCGCTGAAAAGGAAACTTAAAACCATTTCTATACTTCCTAGACGTGGGCCTAATTGGCCTGCGTGGTACTGTAAATGCATGGTTCCTGATTATAGTCCTATAAAAGCACAATCACTGATGCTTTTGTTCCTGCCTCGCTGGGAATCCCATAGAGCAGTAACCAGCTGCCGCAGTCTCGCTGATGAGTTTCTTCGGAAAATAATAAAGGTCCTGACTGGGAATCCTGCTGCTGTTCTGCTCCCCAGATATTACTACTCCCTAACACTTCCACGGTTTCCTGTGCTAATTAAGCAGTGTGTGCAGTGCCCCTTCTACGCCCAGTTTGAAGCGTTAATGTCCTACAAAGCGTTCCTGTTGTTTGTTTAATATCTTATTTAATCTAATAGAAATCCGTATGTGACTTACACTACTTATGCCCTTCAGTTTAACTGATCTTCTCCCATCCTGGCACCTACAGACTCCGGGGTAACCTTGTTTGGAAGAGTGCAATGCCCCCTTAGTAGGTATTGTCTGGTGATCAAATGACATTAACAATGTGCACTGCAGAAATAATTTGGGCAGCATGGTTGGTGTAATGGTTAGCATTGCAGCCTCACGGCACCAAGGTCATGGGTCCGAAGTCTGGCGGCTTGTCTGTAACTGGCATGCTGTTACAGCTCACGTTTTTGCAATTTCAATACAAAAACAAAAACTTCCTTTGCCCTCTTTGAGTAGATTTTCTTTTCCGTGATAACAGAAACGTATCTACAATGGATGAACCCATAGACTATTATTATTATTTATTTATATGGCGCCACAAGTGTTCCGCAGCGCCTTACAAAATATATAAACAAATACGTGACCAAAGACTAAAGGTGCCCATCCACTAGACGATTTGATTGAACGATAACGAAATCGTTCATAAATCGTTTGCAAAAATGTCTAAAACGACCAGCGATGCGCGCGCCCGCTGGTGGTTTAGACCTCTATCATCGGGCAAACATGCTGGACAACCTGACGATAACGTCAGGGTCAGCATGTTTGCAGATGATTGATGTTCCACTTCCTACACTGAACGACTGCTCGATCAGTGCGGGAACATCACAGACAAATGACTGCACGGTTACAATGTCGTAATCGTGCAGTCGTTTTCATGTCTTCTAGTGGATAGGCACCTTTACAATACAGTACAATGCAGGACAAGGACATGGATAATAGACATTGCTACATTAGCGACCATAACACCCAGATAAGCAGCAGAGCTTAAGCAACTAAGGGCCTGATTCAGAGCCGCTCGTAAGCGGCCGCTCGTTCGCTCCGAGCGATGTTTGCCCAACTGCGCATGCGTACGGATCGTAATACGCATGTGCGAACCAGTCCGTGCGGCCGAAAATCGTTTGTTCGCTAAATAGCGAATGCCTGCTATTTTGAGTGACAGAATGAGGCGTATGTGGGTGGTAACAGGGGAAGGTGCTTGAAAAAGGGGAGTGGAGATCCGAACGCAGGCGTGCTTAAAGGTCAAAACGGGCGTTTTAAGGGTGTGCATAATTAATACAGCAGCGTCATTGACCACGTCACTGGGTTATTTTATAGCCAGAACTGCTCGGAAAATTGTGGTAGCAAAAACCAACCACAAGAATAGCGAGCAGTTCATACGCTGGTCGATGTACTCGATTAATCTAATAAATAGCGGACATGACGTAGGATGCGAGCGGCCAGGGGGCGTATTTTTTCGAAAAACGACCGCAAGTTTTGTTCGCTCGTTCAGACCTAGAGGCGTAAACAGACCGCAAACAGCGAACGGTTCATTTGAATAGCCACCCCTATTTTCTGAAGGACCGAGCGCAAATAGCGTCCGGCTCTGAATCAGGCCCTAAGTGTTAGGTACCCTAGTGGGGAGTAAGAAGTAGATAAAAGTAAAGTAGGGAGAAGCACAAGAGGGTAGAGGGCCCTGCTCGTAAGAGCTTACATTACTATACTTCCCTTTCCACTGACGCTGCATGCGCAGAGGGCAAAGCTCTGTGAAAATGGCGTCTGGAGATACGCACAAGCGCTGCACACTCTGGCACAGTTGCCAAGGTCTGCTCTGCGCATGCGCCAGTTCGAGGTGGGGGTGCGCCCTGCACGGAGGCTGCATACGGACCCCTTCCTCTCTTGAAAAATGCCCCTGGATAAGGTGTAAGGAAACTAATGGTTCTTTCTGAAGATTCAAAGTATTCTATGAAAAAAAAGATAGAAATTGTGTGGATACGTCAGAAGCAAATTATGGCTATTGATTCAGAGATGTGCACTCATATCCCTGCGACTGCGAATTCCTATGCAGCGGATGTGCGAAAATATGCAAAAAGTTGCAGCCGCCAGGATTTGTATTGAAATTGTATTGTATTAGCAAATCCAAGCGTCTGTGTACAAAAGACGCAGCACCGCTAACGCTATGGTTGCGCGTAGAGGGTGTGGCAACTGAGGCGCCGTAGTAGCTGCTATTACTGCGTACAGGATGCTTGCGGTTGAGTAAACCTCCCCCTGTTGCTCCGCCACCAAATGTTCCCTGCCTGTCAGTCACTTTTGTGAATAAATCCTCACTGCGCGCCACAACGGAAATAAAATTTGGCTCGTACACATGCGCAGATTACAGATAATCTGAATCCGGTACCACTGTGTCTTGTTCAACCAACAAAACAACCCTCTTCAGTGTGTATGTAGTTTCTGTTGGAAATGATGTGTGTGCAGGTGCTGATATTGTAGAGTTAGATAGGGGCACTGCAGCGGATGACCCAAAATATGAACAGCCCAGTTACTTAACCAGTGGTATTAGTTATATTAAAAGATAGCAGGTACTGCCGTACTCACTGTTACATGTACACTGGTACTGGGGTGGAGATTGACCGAAGCGGAGTTCTATATAGCTCAGCGGCTGGTGAGTATGCTGTAAATGGGTAGTGGTGCAGGATGCTGGCACAGTGTTAAATGCAGGTAGTAACTAGGTCTCTCATAGGATCTAAGTAGAAGACCTCCATTTTCCAACCATGTTTCTCGTTTGGTGCATACACACAGTCAGATCTTCTGTAAAATCTGAACGATAACTATTAAAAAAATCGTTCAATCGTTCATATCTGAATGAAAATCTGACATGTCAGCCTGCAACGATGAACGATGCGCATTCCCGCTTGTCAGATAACGATATCTGACATCTGATGTGTTTGCGGGCAGATAAAGACGATTCCATTAATTTTAATAGGGTCTGAAATCGTTCAATCGTTCAAATCGTTCATCTGACATATCTGACCTTTTGTATGCACCACACAGTAAAGACAAGATGGCCCCTGCACATGCTCAGTAGTTGGCTCGGCAGCCATCTTGGGACAGGGCGTGACGCCTCTCTGGAGAACAAAAAGACTGGAGACTGAGCCAGGCTTGCCGATATTTAGCTCCCTCCTTCCGGGAGGGAGCTGTCGGGCATGCATGGCTGGGGGTGTGAAGCAGTCAAAGGGGGCGGGGCCCGGCAGGTGACGTAACATTGGGGGCGGAGCATGGGGCGTGGTAGCGCGATCGCGTCATCGTGGCTCCGCCCCCTCTTCACAATGCCGTGATTAATGGCATTCTGCAGCCGGGGCGGAGCCATGATGACGCGATTCAGCGCGAATCGCGTCACCGGCCCCCCTGCTGCTGGGGGTTTTCTCTTATAAGCGCGGGGGGGTGCGGCGATTGCGGACACATCGCCGGGGGCCGGGAGGATTGCCTGCCTTCCCGGGAGGTCGGGAGCGGCACCCGATTTTCGGGAGGCTCCCGACCAAATCGGGAGGGTAGGCAAGTATGGACTGAGCAGTAACACACTCCTCTTTAAATGGTTTTGAAGGAGAGGGATTATTGTAAAGCCTGGATCTCTCACGCGCCTGTCCAAATTATTTTGTTCCCATACCCTGACACCTTTTGCTGATGTTTAGATCCTCAAAATCACATGCCTGGGACCCAACCGTTTTGGAGAACCTTGATCTTGCGCCTATCGCAGTTCCTTAATGTTAAGAGGGACTGCAGATTCCATCAAAGATGTTGGGAGCCTTCTCAGATCTGCAAGATGAGGGGAGCTCTTCTTAATAATTCATGGCTGTGTAACTAGCACTTTCTGGGCTTGATTTAGTGGTGTACGCAAACCTGATGGCTTGCACACATCTCCGATGGCAGGGGGGGATTTTGCATGTGCAGAACGGGGCTTGCGAGATCGCTCGCTGTCCACCCAAAGCCGCAGAATGGTGGTTGACATGCTACGGCCATGTGGGAGTGGTGCTGGGGCCGTTTTATAAAATAAGGGCATATTGCCCCTCTTTTTTTTTTTTTTTACGCGTTCCGAGGCCCCAATGTAGATTACCTGGTCCCTGCTGAGCAGTTCCATTGCCCATTCTGAGTAAGCTTTCTCAGATTGGCAATAACTGCGGCCATTGTGACTGATGACATCAGGTGCCTTCAACTGCATCAGCATATGTTGGCATCTCTGCTGCATCTAAAGACGCAACACGATGCTAACATTGTCCATCTCTGAATCAGGCTCTCTGTGTGTTTTATCAGCCATCACAGTGGGTAGTCTAAGACCGTATGCAATACAGAACATAGCAAATACTAAGTACCATATTCAATTTGGAGCGAAAAGCCGTTATACTTTTTCGCATTTTTCACTTATCCCCCGTATTCAATTCCCCCGACTTTTCGACGGTGCGGAAAGTCAGAGGTTCAAACCCAGCGATAAAGTATTACCTATGAATAGGTGGCGAGAACCAGTGCAGACTTCCAAAAACCACCCTGCACCCCTTGGACAGTCCCCCCAAAGTTATGCTGTGTAAAAAAAAAAGATTTAAAAAAGGACCACGGGACACCCCCAAAAAAGGTAGTTTCATTTTGGGGGCAAAAAATAAATAAGTTGGGGGACAAACTTTTAAACTAGCGAAATAGACTCAGGTGGGTTCCTCAAGTATGCCCCAAGTGTTTTTTTTTATTGCAGGTGGTTGCGGCAGGTGGATTTTTCTGGATTTTTAAAACTTCACATTAGCCACTTTAAAATATGCTAGCACCCATTTTCATGTACCCCAAATTTGATGGGACTACTTGTTTTCTCAAAAAAAAGTTGCTAAATGCTATTTTTCACCACTTTCCCAAAGACGCTATATAGCACCTATTGAGACCGTTTAAAGACCCCAACTACCTTTAGCAGGGCTATTCGGGGGTACCCCTAGTGATCCCCCATGTCAGTGTATCTTTTGGGGGGTGTCAGGCTGATTTCCCCAAAAATGACAGGACTTTTCGCCGATTTCCTTTTTCGCTGGGTCCCGTTTTCGACAAATTTAAATTGAATACAGGGAATAGCGGGGAGTGGCAAAGCCTCCGTTGACGGCGAAAAGTCCGGCAATGGACTTTTTGCTCCAAATTGAATATGCCCCTAAATATTGAATAGATTGGTAAAAGTCACCAAAATTTCGAAAGCAAGTCAGCTCTATGGCTAACCCACGTGCCCAGATCCTGCTCAGCACTAGAGCCGGCCGGCGGTATCATTGTCCTGGGTGATGCTACGACACTGGGGCCTGGTAGTGCGGTTGAGAGATAACGAAGGATAGGCTGATAGCGGTCATCTTCCATCTGCATCTACCAAAATACACAATAACGACTGTTGATCTTTGCTTGGACCATTGGTATCGCAGTTGTTTCTGAAGCCAACTGTCCAATAACGGTTGCAGTACCGCAGATTGTGTGTATCCTAATCCTCATCACAATCAGAGTGTATATAGAAGTCCCCGGACACAGGAATGGAAAAGATTATATAACTCAGAATGAATCAAATAGAACAGGAACATACCAGCCATGTGATAACAGCAGGGCAGGACCGGTGTATATTCTCAGAGCAGGTATGGTCATACACTTCAGAGCATGTGCATATCCTTCAAAGCATGTAATGGTCATACAGTAACAAAGAATGGACTGTGGAGCTCATTCAGACCCGCTCGCTAAGATGCATCCTCTCGCTGCTGCCGATGGTATGCAGTGTGTATGCATTGTGCGCATGTGTATACCTTAGCGAAAGTTCACAATGCACTCGCTCGCTGCGCATAGACTGCCCAGCAGAGGGAGTGATAGGGGAAGCCGTTTGTAGGTGGTAATAGGGGCTGGCCATTAAAAACCGGGGGAATGGAGGTGCAAACGCAGGCGTGCCTGAGCATCTCAACTGCGTGTTAGAGGCGTGCATAATTATAGGACAGCATCATAGTACACGTAACCTGGCTTGTTTTTACACTGAAGTGCTCGCAGTGCTTGCAGCAAGGTATGGTCAACCTCAAGCGCTGCGATAGCATCCGATGTACCGATCGTTGCATACACTTCCGGGACATGACGTGCACAAGTGGGCGTCTTAAAACAGGCTGGTGGGTGTCTGCATACACTATGTGATCGCTCTCTAAGAAATACATTGCTGTGTGATAGCGTTGCCTACACAATTTGCATACACCTCGTGCGAGCGATCGCATCTAGCGAGCGGCTCTGAATCAGGCCCTGTGTGCAAAAGGGTTGAGGCTGGGGGACAGATGTCAGGCATATGGCACAGAGGGCCCTGCTCGTGAGAGCTTACAGTATAGAGGGCGAGGGCAGAAGGAGGCTGGAGGATTTGGTGGGAGGTGAGATGAGTGGTAGGAGGTATCAGGTTGAGGTGAGATGCATTATAAGGGACCGTTTGAAAGTGTGAATACTGTAGGAGAGCCTGGTGAGGTGGGGTAAGGAGATCCATTGGGTGTATGCAGCTTAGTATATCTGACAAGGTGGCGGAACTGAGCTTTACACAACCGCAATACGTTTTTTTTTCTGCTGAATATTTTGATAATCCGTCAGTACACAATCACGCATGCTAATCACGCTATCTCCATGCTGTGCCTATAAAGTGAGTAAGATCATTGAATATTGTTTTATTTCCATGACAACCCATCTGTTCCCATAATTATACTGGCATGTCCTGTTTTTCTGTGAAGGATTATATATGTTTGCATGTCGATCTGGCACCATCAATGCTTATGATGTCATACATGTCATGTTCTGCATACAGATCATCTGTCTGCGCCGCGGTATGTAATCTGCGCTGATCCCGTTTGGATGACACACCAAAGAATAACATCCTTCGGCTATACTGTTTGCGCACATTGCGTCACACGCAGGCATGTCTGCCCTTAAGTAAACCTTGCACAATGCAGGCTAATTTGGAAACTAGTGGTGTTCAGTCAGGGGATGGTATTTGTGAGCGTGAGAGATGTTCAGCGATTTGTTCTCGTCAACAAAACCAGTCATTTATGCAGGTAGGCTGGCAACAGAGCACCGACTGAGACTGCATTGCAATCTCAACACGATATAACACTTCTGTGACCTGTCCTCTACAGTTAGATATAGGGAAGTCGCCCAATGTTTAGTTAATACTTTGGGGCTCATGTAGAATAGAATTAATGGTAAAAGTACATTTTGTTTTGTTTTGTTTGTTTGTCATACTGCACAAAATTCTAATGTGACCTCTCTTCTTCCTTAGCTCTTCCCTGACCCCCCATATACACTCAGGGCCTGATTCAGAGATAAACGCCAGCACGGCCGCGTGTTTTTGCAGTGTTGCGGCGTCGATAAAATGTAAATGCTAGTTTTAGTCTTCCCCTTATGTACTAGTGTGAGCCGGTGTGTGCAATCCCTCAGATGCCCACTTTTCATGCCCGTGCACAGTTCAATACCGCTGGTGTTTCTGAACAATCCGCCATCGGCGCGCCATTTTGTGCATTATTGTCATTTTTACAAGCTGGCTGCGGCACCGTGTCTCAGAATGCAGCAGCGATCACTGACACTCCCATAACACATCCATGCAACAAATCATTTTGCTTTCTATTAAGGTCACGTCCTAGTTGCCACCCAGGAACGCCCATGGTTTTTTCTCGCCAGTGCTGATGCAAGAGGTCCCCTACACAACAACGCATCTGTACGTGCATTCTGTGTAACGCATTTGTGCCTTTCTTTTGGTGTTTCCAGATTATGGGCCTGATTCAGAGCCGGGCGCTCTGAATCAGGGCGTTTTTTTGGTTTTTTTTGTGCGGCCTCCCGGCCGCTCGCATAGCTGTGGGTGATCACCCACAGCTATAGCGAGCGGCCAGGTTGATGGTCGCGATGGTCTTGACCGTCGGCTTGCTACGAGAACCTTGTGGTAGGGTCTCATGGCCGCAAGCCCCAGAGAGATTTTGGCTCTAACAGAGCCGGAGTCTCTCCACTGACATCACTTGTGATGTCAGTGGGGCTGCCCCCAAAAGGCAGGCGTTCTCATGGGAACGCCTCCGTTTGGGCAGCCACCCCCCCCCGGCCCGCCCACCAAAGGAGGCGAGCTGTCACTCAACATCGACAACTCGCCCCCTTTGGTTCGAGACCCGATGGAGCCGGCTCCGTAGTGCGCATGCGCTGTGGGCCACCATCGACCTGTTTGCGAGCGCTCTAACTTGCGACCGGGTCTGAAACAGGCACTATATTCCGTATGCGCAGTACCAAATAATCGCTCAACTGCGTGAACGGCGGCATAGCGTGCAGTTAGTGTGTACCTCTGAATCAGACTCTGTGCATGATTTGGCTAATTCTTAATGCAACACACTGCCAAATATGCTCATCCATTAGCTTCTCCTGCAATTGGTTCGATAGCAGTGGCTTCACTAGGGGGGTTTGCGGACCACACTTGGTGTCGAGTGGCCACGCCCCCTTGCCCACAAGGCACACGCAGGGGATTCATTGGCCGCCCTGGGTGTCACCGACCACCAGTGATGCCAATGCACCACAGTAGAGAAGGCGTGGATTATTTATAAAATGGAGTGTATAATCTCTAGCACACAGCAGACCTTTTCTGTACTATGGCCCCCTTGGCTGGATCATTATAGAGCTTCCTCTCCATCTTCCCATGGACTCTGAGTGAATCTAGTCATTTGAGGCTCACCAATACCCTAGTTTTCCTTTCTGCAATTGATTGCAAATGTGGTTTAATAAACAGACCCCTTTAGACCTCTAGGAATTTGTAGAACGTGTTGGAATTTTTATAAGTGTTTCGTGCTGTAGCAGAACATACAGTATACACAGGATTGGGAGTCAAAGTGGGCGCTTAAAGCATAAATACATTTGGTGCAGTGTACCTTTAAGGCGCAGAACGTAGATAGATAATTTGACAATGACATCTGTGTTTCAGTCTGTAATAGCCTCAAAGCAATTTATCGGCCTCCCAACACAGGCACGTCATTATGTCTCGACAAGTAAAAGTCAGGGGCATCTTGTCGGAGCGTGACATTAAATGACAAAATGTCATAAAACACCACAGACTGAAAACCAGTATGATGAGAGCCACCCGTGAACCTATTATATTTATATATAAGACTGCTGTGACATTCTTAGAAATCCTGACCTGCTGCCGATTGGATTTATCATGTTGAATAGGCCACAATAACACTAGCTGTGTCCGTCTATTTAGTGTCTGAAAATTGTGTTTTCCAACAGTGGGGAAACTATGCCACAGGCTTACTTCTATAGACACTTGTAAGTAATGCTGTACTTAAAGGCTAAGAGCTCTATTTACTAAGCTGTGTTAGGACTCAGCTGATTGGCTAGTACCTTATCACCGTTCGCTTTATCTCCTAACTGCCATGTCACAGGCTGTGTTTGAAAAATGGCAGTTAGGAGCTGATTGGCTGGTACTTTATCACTTTCCAAGGCTTAGTAAATCTCCCCCTAAATGACCTCATTCATTATCATCATCTTGTTAAATGTTTCTATCAGCATTCACTTTATCTCCTAACAGCTTAGTAAATAGACCCCTAATGCTGCTAAAAAAAAAATAATAAAAAAAACCCAGTTGTTTTAATTATGCCAACTCATTATTTAACCAGTCAACTGGTAAATTATTATTATTATTTTTTAAATTGCTCAGAAAATGACTTTTTATAATTGAAATGGGTCAAGAACATCTATTTTAAATCTTTTATTAAAAAAAAATATATATATAAATATATATATATATATAATTTTTTGTTTAAACACATAACATTAACATCGATATTTTTTTTTTTTTTTTTATCTGTCATCAAATATCGAACCTGGCTGCTCCTCTGAGCAGGCGTCTGGCATACACTAGGGGGGCTGAAGGTTGGTTCATTTACCTTTCCCAGCTGCCGCTCATCTTCACAGCCGCCGGGTGGGGAGTCCTGCCGTGCTGACCGATCAGCAGTGATTGGCAGACACTGGGAGATGCTGCAGGGATGTAGAGGGGTTGTGAGGTCCCTCTGCTAGTAGTGTCTCCTGGAAGATTATCTTCCAATTGTGCGTTTCTGACAGGTCACGGTGTTTGCGACTATGGGCCTGATTCAGAGATGAACGCAATGGCGATTACGTACGCAAATCGAGCGATTATTTACCATTGCACATGCGTATAAGCCGCACTGTGTGTGCGCATTGCGATTACAGACGCACATTGGACTACATCGCACAGTGATTGACACGTAGTCGATGTTTGGGGTGGTGGTGACGGGGGTGTGGTCAGAAAAAAGCAGGCATGCCTGTCCATTTAAATGCCATTACATGGGCGTGCATAAATTAGAGTGCATACGCAGCATGAGAGCGCACTGCGTGAGGAGAGCTCCCGACTCTGCGGCTGGTCAGATCTTCCGCAAGAGCAAGACGCCCGCCAATGTGCTTCGATGGTACCGATATTTACGCAGGTATGCGTTGTCACACGCTGGTAGGATGGTAGCAGTGGGCGTCTTTATGCTAAGGTGATCTTTGCAAATACGTTGCGTACGAAAACGCAGCTGCGATTACATTGGTGTCCATGTCTGATGTCAGGCCCTATGTCAGTTAATGCACTGCCTGGTGTGGCCGCAAACGATGCCAACTCGCCAGGCAAGTAATTGAATGCCGGTGGCTCCCTTGATCCTTCCCTACATTGGGGGTCTGGCGATTCCTGATGAAATCGAGCCTCCACAATGTGAGCACCCAGTTTGTAGAGCAGTTGTTTCGGCGTGCCAGGTTCCACGCTCAAAATGTGCATCTTATTGGCAATAAATAAAACCACTGGGAGTGACACAACTGCGTTACTAGCATACACTGACCACTGAGGTGTGCGACATTTGTACGTCTGTGTGCGAATCAGAGCCGTATTCAATTAGAAGCGAAATAGCCGTTTTCCACGGAAATCGGCTATCGACGATCGCAGCTTTTCGTGTGAACAGTATTTATCTCCAAATTCAAATCCAGCCGTTTTTCGCCTACGCGGAAAGTCAATGCAATGTAGTAGGCGAAAAAGATTCGCCTACGAATAGCAGGAGAAAAGACGTGCAAAATATTTATTTTAGGGTGCAAACGTGGGGAAACCACTCAGAACCCTTGGGACAGCCCCCCGCATAGGACAACTGTGTAAAAAAACCGGGGGGGCAAAAGTAAAAAGTGGGGTGACAAACATAAAACTAGCGAAATAGACTTATTGGGGGTCTGCAAGGATGGGTCAGGTGTGTTTAGGATTGCAGGTGCATGCAGCAGGTGCGTTTTTCACGTTTTTAAAAAAATTTACTTTAGAGACTTTAAAAGATGCTAGCACCCATTTTCAGGTACCCCAAAATTGCCAGGACTACTTATTTACACCAAAAAATACTGCTTTATGCCATTCTTCACCACTGTACAAGGACGCTAATAACAAGGATTTTAAACAACTTCAGTACCCCAAATAGTTTTATTAGGGCTATTGGAACACTTCTACAATGTTCCTGCATCTCTTTGGGGTGTACACACTGATTTCCCCTATTCTGACAGTACTTTTCGCCTGTTTTACATTCGCCACTTGCCGTTTTCGCCTGGTCAGTAATTGAATAGGGCGAAAAGCAGGGCCGCGCACGATAAGTTTTCGCATCCAAAACACGCGATGTAGGCGAAAGGTCAGGTAGGCGGAACTTTTTCGCCAAGGCGAAACTAATTGAATACGGCCCTTAGTCTGAACCTGCGTAAAGAGGGCTTAGATGTGAGCGGCCGCAGCTTTTCCCCCCGCCATGTTACGTTGTGCTTCATCTGCCACTTTCTACGTGTGTAATACCAATTCCTGTGCGGATAGAGTTGCAGCCCAGCGTCTCTGGTACACTGCGAGTGGCTTCTCGCCGAGTCTGCGATGCGACTAAGATGCAAAATGTAAATAAAGATACAGTACACTGCTCTCGGAGGGTCCCAGCCGCACAGGGCGTCTTGCACCATACATGTGTAGTTGTAGGGTGAGTCCTATTATTAGGTGCTGTCCCTGGAGTAAAATGTATCCTTGTCGCTAACATTGTAATGAGATGGCCCAGCCAGTGAGCAAGTTACTCAATGACTCACAAGGCGCAATGGCGCCCTTCCCTTTGCGCCTTTAACTATTTCCACCCCTGTGTAACTGAGGGTGGAGCAAAAATTTGAGTTCTACATGTACTTTATGAAATACATACACCGTCCAGTTCAATGGCATCATTTTGGGGCCGGTATGTCATAATATGGTCATAGGTAAGTGAGGTGATGGAGTGTGGATTGATGGGATAAGATGGTATGGGGGAGTTTGGGGGGGGGGATCGATGACATGACAGTAGCGCAAGACACCCCTCTCAGAAGTGCCCCTCGGCGCAGAGTATCTGTCTCTAGATATCCCTGAAATTAACTCCGCTGGACACTCCAGTGTTCTATACATTTCATATTTAAAGCTTGGTGACCTGGGAAATACTTACCGCGGGAAGGAGGAGATTAAGGCCCTCATTCAGAGCCGTACGCTCTGAGCAGAGCGCACGCTCTGAATGAGGGCCGCCCTCCATAAAAATGGAGCGTCCTCCTGGACGCTCGTATAGCTGTGGGTCACCACCCACAGCCTATACGAGCGTGCAGTTTGGTGGCCGCGATGGTCGTGACCTTCGCGACCATCGAAACTGCGAGCCGGAGCCTGCGGTTGAGGGTTTCAACCGCAAGGCCCGGAGTGATTTTGGCTCTATCAGAGCCAAAATCACTCCCACTGACATCACTAGTGATGTCAGTGGGCCGGCTTCTGACGGGAGGCGTTCCCTTGGGAACGCCCCCGTCAGGGAGGCACGCCCACCAAAGGGGGCGTGCTGTCAATCAACATCGACAGCACGCCCCCTTTGATCAGACACAACGAGCGAAGGACTTTCCTTCGCTCGTCGCGTCTGGCGCATGCGCACGATGGAGCTCCCTCCGTCGTGCGCATGCTCAGTGCAGACCCACTTGCGAGCGGACAGCCGCTTGCGAGTGGGTCTGAATCAGGGCCTAAGTTACTAAGCAGTGTTAGGAGACAGAGTGAAAAGTGATAAGGTGGCAGCCAATCAGCTCCCAACTGTCATCTCATAGGCTGTGTTTGAATAATGACAAGAGCTGATTGGCTGGCACCTTATCACTTTTCACTCTGTCTCCTAACACTGCTTAGTAAATAGACCCCTAAGGGAGTACTGAGGCTTATGAGATAGAGAAGTGAGATGAGGGATTGAGAAGTGAGAGGAGGAAGGGGGTGGGGAGATGGGGGCAGATGCACGGCACAGAGAAGGGGTTCTTAGAAATAGTATTTGTACCCTCTTGGCAACTCTTCATTTCAATGTAATGAGTTAATGATTAGATGACTGATGGGCCGTCTCGTACATACTTCGGCCCCCTCTGAGTGTGTTTGGATAAAAAGTAATCCCCCTTATATATTATTCCAGCCCAGATCAGAGCCTGCAATGTACAGAAATTCAGGCTAATGTGTTCATCAGAGACAAAGGAAGTCTAATGTACATTTCCTAACCAGTGAAGTATGAGACCTGTCACTGACCTTTGTAATTGCCATGTTTCACTGAAGATCTTTCCTTGTTTTGAAACCTATATAATCTTTGTCTGACAGGAGTTTAATAGCAGAAATCCTATATACTGTATGCTTTTCCTAGAAGCCATTAGCACTCTATCTTCAGTATTATTAATGGAGCTCTTGTTTATAGCTGCCATCACTGTGTGACGGAAAGCCTTATTGTGATGTTTTGTCTGATGTATACCCCCTCCTTATACTACTAAATGCAGTTATATAAACACAGGATGCTTTTTTTTTTTTTTGATATTACACCAGTAAATCAATGTATTTTAGGTGTTGACAGTCAAAGGGGATGTATGAAAAGATGGTAGAAAATGCCTATGGCAACCAATCAGCTTCGCGGTAGCATTTTATAAAGTGTACTTGATAAATGCTACCTCTAAGGTGATTGGTGTTGCTATGGGCAACCTCTACACTCTTTAAACTGCTTGATACGTCTCCCCCCTAAGCAAGGGTGTATCTAGGGGTCCGTGCAACCCTGGCAAAGTAAGAGACTGGCGCACAGGCGTGCCCTCCCCCCTCCATGAGGGAACTCATGCACTGCTACTGATCAGCACTGACTCTGGCAGGGACTGATTACAGAAAATAGGGACTGACAGGAGTGACATCAAATGAAATATACTGTGTCTCTCCAGTTCCGGCTACTAACCTCCCTCAGGTTCCAGGCCAGTTACTTACATTACTCAGCATCTTTCGATGCTCCCCTCCTGGCCGTGGCAGCGGTCCAGGCTCCTCTCCTCATTACTTCTTGGCAGTGCGGCGTGTGTGATGTCATGTGATATAGACATTGTATGTCTTGGGCATACTATTTGTGTGCATTGGGTTGAGTCATCTCTACTCCACATATGCCAGTGAATAATCGGGATAGGTCTATTTCTTCTTCAGGGTCCATAGGGCTCCACAGGGGAGACAATGGTGGCATGTAGGTGTTACTTGGAGGATCGGACACCAACAGCAAAGCTTTTCAATTCCAGGATGCTCCAGTCCTTCCCCCTATACCCCACCAACAGCCTGAGGGCAACTCTCTGTAGTTGGTGTCCGGCAGGAGCTGGATCACCGTTTTAACAGAGGGCTGCTATTTAGCAGCCCAAACTTATATTTATGATTTACTTTTATTTTCATTTATTCTACTAATGAGCAGCAGCGCGAGACAGTCCTTGGGACGTCTGCACTGCTGCTCCATTACCCCTCTGCGCCTCCTTGACATCAGCCCTTGGCTAGCTACTCTCGGCGGGGCTCTGAGCGAAGCCTAGCTAACGAGGCTCCCCAGACTGCAGCTGGGAATTTAAGGGGACAGTTAAGGCGGATCTCCGCTCACGGGGACCCGCACGTATGCGCAGTCTTACCTCTGGTCTTAGGAGACAGACCGGAGGTGCTGATGTGGACACCGGTTCGTCCGGGACTCCACTAGACCACCAGGACATTACTAGCACTGGCGCAGGGCATTTGTAAGGCCAGGGGACCTGGTGGTTAAAGTCAGCATAGGGAAGAGGATGCTCTCCCTGCAGCCCCTTCCCCAGCTCAGGGTGCCATTCCACTGCCGTCTCGCTGCTCCCTGAGCTGCTACTCCCTCACCATCCACCCCCTATGAGACTCACGGCAGCCATTTTCTACATTCAGGTCTCTGGGAACGCTGGGTCCAGTCTCCCTGTATACCTCTCCCAAGGGCCAGGTTATACAGCGCTATTTCCTACCAACCACTGCGGTCTGTGTAGTTGATTTTTAGTGCCCACTGCAGTTATATTGTATATTCTGCATTGTATGTGACTTATGCTAGCACTGCTGTCTGTTTTATACCTTTCCCTTTCTTCTGCTATAACCCTGGCATACTAAGGTATTAAGGGTTCATTGTACCTCACATCTCCATATATTTGTACGGGCTATCACTTACTATATATCGCTGTTGTGCACTGCACTGTGCCGTATTACACATACATCTGGGTTGCTTATGCACTGTGTCAGATTGTGTGTTACATTATTCTTGCAGAGGCAAGAATGACAAACAGACTGTTCCTCCCACTTTGGTGACTTGTGTCCTGCTCAGCAGGCTTAACTACAGAGGACCTCAGGATGGTCTTTGTGCATCGTATTATACTGCCCTGGGCCCATCAGCCCCAGTGTCCTTTCCTCAGAGCCCACCCTGGGCCACTTTTTCACAGGTGCTGGTAAAATTGCGGAACATTTAACCTTCCCTGTGGTAGCTCCCTCTATGGCAGGTATCGGGAACCTCAGGCCCGGGGGCCGTATAAGGCCCCCGGAATCATTTGGTCTGGACCTCAGAGCTTTTTTCTGCAAGCCTCATCTGGCTAGGAGGGTACCTAGAATGGCACCCTGCAGCCTGAATCTATGCAGCAGTGCCGCCTGGAGCATCATTAGGACGCTTCAGACGGTCACACTGCTGCCCTTACAGCTCCCTGGAGTATCCTCAGGATGCTCCGGGCATTGCTGTAATCACCAGAAAATATGGCCCACCCCCGTGTGACATCACATGGAGGGGGTGTGGCCTGAACCAGGCCCGCAAATAATGTTCTATATATCAAAATGGCCCTTGGCAGAAAAAAGGTTCCCCACCCCTGCCCTATGGGATGCAGTACTCCCTGCAAATCCTTTGCCTCACCCATGGGTAGACGTGCTTTATACCTCAGTGCAGAGTCTGGTGGCTACCTCTACAGCCTTTCAGCAAATACTGCAAAAAGAGAGACCCTCACCTAGTAAGCTACTAAGCGTGCTGTGTTATGTCCCCAGTCCACCCAGCTATCAGATGGTGATTTATCATCTGGGGAGGCAGAAGACGTAGACCTCTCTCACTCTGACTCCCCTTCGGGAGACGAGAAACCCCCCCTCTACATTAAACATACCTGCACTTGTGAGAGCTGTAAAATCTATTCTTCAAATAGAAGAGACAGAACCCGCTCCTAAGGCAAAACATCCATATTTTAAACGACAAAAGGTCATTTTACCAGAATTTCCTCACTCTGATCAGCTATCTGAGCATATTGTTTTTTCAGCACACCATAAGCAAAGCAAATATTTTACAGAAATACAGCTTATCCTTTTAGTATCACCTGCTGATAGTCCTTATTTTACTTGTTTATAGGACAGCGTGATGGCACAGTGGGTAGTATTGCTGTCTCACTGCTCTGAGGTTGACTGGAGTTTGTATGTCCTCTCCGTGTTCACATGGTTTTCAGGGGGCGGATGGAAGGACTAAATATTTTCTGTACAGCATTTTGTAATACGGTGGAGCTGTTTTAAATAAGCAAAAATTAATGATGGAGTCTGTGAAAATGAGACAGAGAAAATGATTTAATGCCAGTTATTTATATGAGCGCACAGAGAATGACTGGCCATTCACATCAGTCTCTACACCAGTGAAGCTTACACTCTATATTCTCTTTCACATGTACCCACACATATACACACTAGGGTTAATTTTTGTCTGCAGCCTATTAACCTGCCAGTATATATTTGGATTGTGGGAGGAAACCCACGTGAGCGCATGGAGAATATACAAATTCCACACAGGTAGAGCTGTTTTGGGAATTGAACTCAAGAATCAGTGCTGTGAGGCCGTAATGCTAACCATTACACCAACCATGCTTCCCAGAGAAAGATTGGCAATTCCTGTTGGCCACAAAGTTTCTACCTGTTAACATCTCTCAATGGTAATTTGGGACAAAATAAGTCCCAACTCAGCTTTACCCAAACCACTTCCATTCAGCCAACACTACACAATATTGCAGCTGGCATCACCCCCGTTTGGCTGTCAAAAATGAGGACTGTTGTCGGTTATAAAAGTTATCTGTGTTGCAATAATAAAGTAGCAAATGTGATTTATTTATTTTACACGATTTGACTACTGGGGGTAAATTTACTAAAGTGAGAGTTTTTAGAAGTGAGTTTTAAAAGTGATGTCGCCTATAGCAACCAATCAGGTTCTAGCTATTATCTTGGGATGTAGTTTGGAAGCCGACAGTCTAAATCCCGACCGCCGGCTTCCAGACGCTCTAATCCCGGCGTGGTACTAATGACAGGCGTCTAAATCTAGACGCCTGTCATTAATCAGACGCCGGAAGATCGACGCCCGGCATCCCAATCGAAGGGATGCCGGGCGCGGACAGCCGCTGGGGGGGGGGGTTAGGTTTAGAGCTCCCGGGGGGACTTAGGGTTAGGCAAACCCGGGAGGTTAGGGTTAGGCTAGGGGAAGGGGGGGTAAGGGTTAGGCACCTCCAGGGGGAGGTTAGGGTTAGGACTTAGAGGGGGATTAGGGTTAGGGGGGGGAATTAGGTTAGCGATACTTACCTTAGGTAACACCCATTATCTTCTAGAAGGTGCTAGTTAAATGTTAAGTAGAATCTGACTGGTTGCTATGGGCAACATCACTTTTAAAACTCTGACTTTAGTAAATTTCCCCCCAGGCATTAGCTGGGTGTGTGAGGATGACAGGTGTTTGCATACTGGCACAAAGCTGCTTTACTTAGATCCTAGAGATAAGCCTCTGTCTCTGCTTCTAAAAGGCCTCTTTTACTGGTAATGATACTGCCTAATTAATGAGAACACAGGTCTGCCTCTCTCAGCTATGATATGAACTGTGGGAATTATAATCTCTTGTCCAATATTATTAAATAGCTGTCTCTTCTCATTACATAATCTCTCTCTCCCGTGTTTATCCGCACCGTGGAAAGATCCTCGTTGGCTGATCTCATATCGCTGCCATTATCTTCCTTTTCCCACCACGTCTCTGAACACACAGCGTCCTTTTTATTGACGGCCTATGAAGCATCTTCATTGATGCCAAAAAAGTACTCTAAGCCTTCATGGAGACGATCGCCCTTGTTCTCATCCTGTGTGATCTGTAAAACTGGCAACTTGGCAATAGGAACAGCTGTGTTACACAACTTATTGTGAATCCCGCGTTCTTTTTTCACCTTTGATAGATTACGTCTTTTTTATTTTTTTTAGAACCTTATGTTATGTATAAGTTCAGATCATTTCATCATTGCACATCCCTGTAAAATGTAGAAAACGTTTGTAAATGTATTAAAGTCAGCATTGGCTGTGTTTTTCCTTTTATCTTAAGCAAGTATATTCTAAAAGTTCTCAGGAAAGGAATGTTTTCTGTATTTGGCTTTTAGTAAGTTTTAGAATCTCTACATACTGTAATGTAGTGATGACTGTTTTCATGTTATTTTTAAGCAGCTTCACTAAGGTCTGAGCAAACTTTTTGTTTTTGCTTTTGGGGGCATATTCAATTTGAGGCGAAAAGTCCGAGGTCGGACTTTTCGCCATCATCAACGTTTTTCCTGGGGATAAAGTATAAGGTGCGTGCCCACGTATCCTCGTATTCATTTAGGATTCGGCGAAAACGGGACCCGGCGGAAAGGTAAGTATCAAGGTCCTGTCACTTTTGGGGAAATCAGCCTGTCACCTCCAAAAGAGGGTCTGACATGGAGGATCACTATGGGTACCCCCGAATTGGCCTGCAAAAGGTATTTGGGGTTTTTAAGCGGCCGTGGCAGGTGCTTTTATGCGTATTTAAAGAAGTGATGAAGAATAGCATTTAGCTTAATTTTTTTGAAAAACAAGTAGTGCCATCAAATTCGGGGTACATGAAAATGGGTGCATGCATATTCTGAAGTCCCTAAAGTGAACTTTAAAAATTCTTCAAAAATCCACCTGCCGCAACCACCCCCCGGAGTCGATTTCGCTAGTTTAGAAATTTGTCCCCCAATATTTTTTTTATCACCCCCAAAATGAAAGTACCTTTTTTGGGATGTCCTGAGGAACTTTAAAAAAATGTTTTGACACAAAATACCTTTTGAGGGACATTCCAAGGTGTGCAGGAGCAGGGTCCATCTACAGCACAGAGGAGTGATGTGAGGCTCCTATCACACTGATGTAGGGAGATTGTGGTGTCAATTATACCTATATGTGAGATGATGTTTCGTACACGTATATTGTTGCTATATATGTTAAATGAGGACTATATGGACCTGTAGCTCAAGTCAGTCTGCAAAAAGAACTTAATTTCTTAGCTTATTTGCATTTAATAACATAAGTATGTGCTGAGAGATCCTGTGGTCTCCACAGGTGAAATGTAATAGTAGTGTGATCGCATTATGACCTACAAAGCATACACTACCGTTCAAAAGTTTGGGGTCACCCAGACAATTTCGTGTTTTACATGAAAACTGACTTTTATTTATCAAATGAGTTGCAAAATGAATAGAACATATAGTCAAGACATTGGCAAGGTTAGAAATAATGATTTTTATTTGAAATAATAATTGTGTCCTTCAAACTTTGCTTTCGCCAAAGAATGTTCCTATTGCAGCAATTACAGCATTGCAGACCTTTGGCATTCTAGCTGTTAATGTGTTGAGGTAATCTGAAGAATTTTCACCCCACGCTTCCTGAAGCACCTCCCACAAGTTGGATTGGCTTGATAGACACTTCTTGCGTACCATACGGTCAAGCTGCTCCCACAACAGCTCAATGGGGGTGAGATCTGGTGACTGCGCTGGCCACTCCATTACAGACAGAATACCAGCTGCCTGCTTCACCCCTAAATAGTTCTTGCATAATTTGGAGGTGTGCTTTGGGTCATTGTCCTGTTGGAGGAGGAAATTGGCTCCAGTCAAGCGCTGTCCACAGGGTATGACATGGCATTGCAAAATGGAGTGATAGCCTTCCTTATTCAAAATCCCTTTTATCTTGTACAAATCTCCCACTTTTCCATCACCAAAGCAGTCCCAGACCATCACATTACCTCCACCATGCTTGACAGATGGTGCCAGGCACTCTTCCAGCATCTTTTCAATTGTTCTGCATCTCACAAATGTTCTTCTGTGTGATCCAAACACCTCAAACTTTGTTTCGTCTGTCCATAACACTTTTTCCCAATCTTCCTCTGTCCAATGTCTATGTTCTTTTGCCCATATTAATCTTTTCCTTTTATTGGCCAGCCTCACATATGGCTTTTTCTTTGCCACTCTGCCTAGAAGGCCAGCATCCCGGAGTCGCCTCTTCACTGTAGACGTTGACACTGGCGTTTTGCGGGTACCATTTAATGAAGCTGCCAGTTGAGGACTTGTGAGGCGTCTATTTCTCAAACTAGAGACTCTAATGTACTTGTCTTCTGGCAGAGTTGTGCACCGGGGCCTCCCACTTCTCTTTCTACTCTGGTTAGAGCCTGTTTGTTCTGTTCTCTGAAGGGAGTAGTACACACTGTTGTAGGAAATGTTCAGTTTCTTGGCAATTTCTCGCATGGAATAGCCCTCATTTCTAAGAACAAGAATAGACTGTTGAGTTTCACATGAAAGTTCACTTTTTCTGGCCATTTGGAGAGTATAATCGAACCCACAAATTTGATGCTCCAGATAGTAAACTAGCTCAACGGAAGACCAGTTTTATAGCTTCTCTAATGAGCAAACACGTTTTCAGCTGTGCTACCATAATTGCACAAGGGTTTTCTAATCATTCATTAGTCTTCTAATGCGCTTAACAAACACAATGTACCATTAGAACACTGGAGTGATGGTTGCTGGAAATGGGCCTCTATACACCTATGTAGATATTCCTTTAAAAAAACAGACGTTTGTTAATCTGGTAAATCACTATACTAGCTGCAATGTATAGAGTGTATTTCTGATTTAATTTAATGTTATCTTCATGAAAAAAAACTGCTTTTCTTTCAAAAATAAGGACATTTCTAAGTGACCCCAAACTTTTGAACGGTAGTGTACATCTACAAGAAACGATTACATGTCTGCTCTTGTTATCTATTAGCTTGCAAGAGCTTCATGTTTATTTCTAATTGTACTTTCAATAAATAAGGAGGAATGAGAGGAAAGGGATGGAGAATTACATAACGTCTAACACAGTCACCTTTAGTGCAATCCTCTCTAGATGCTTCAACTAATAAAAGCAAACGGCTCGTCGGTTGCTAAGGGTTAGCACGCTAATGTGATTTTAATAAGGCTGTGTGTGTTCTTTTTCAAGCGGTCAGGCCTTTGTAGCTAGGTATCTAATGTGTTTTACTTCTCATGTTTATAGAATTCCTACACGTGGGAAGAATGAATGCAGAGATGTTAATATAATGAGTGTTTTCTTCTCTTCCAGCGGCCTGTTCATAACCATCCACGATAAAGGTCATATTGCAACCATGCTAAGCTCCTGGCCAGAAGAAGACATAAAGGTAAGATGACCTGCTGAGCACCTTCTAGAACGGTCAAAGTACTCCTAACACCCTTGTTTCTTTATGGGACTTTGTAGGATTGGTGGGCAACAGGCAGCCTGGGAGCACATAGGTGCCCCGATTCCTATTGGTTCTGAAATCACAGATTGGATTGTGATTGGACAGCGAAGACTTCTTGCCAGCTTGATTATCCAGCCACGGACCGGCTTATACTGGGCTGCGTGGACACTGTATGATGACCTCATGGTGGGAACTCAAAAGTCATGTGGGGGCCTCCTGATGAGGTCCCTGGAGAAGTCTTGTTGCCCATCAATGCTTTATAGGTGTAGAATAAGTCCATCTGATGATGAAAGATTTTTAGTGAAAAGCTCCCATACCACGACTGCAAAGTTGGCACTTTGAAGATCACCGACCGCTCTCCCTGTCGGCCCCAATAGAAGCCGGAAGAGAGATGATGATAAAGATTTCCATTATATATAATATTATTGGGTTGATTCATTTAGACTCACCCCGGGAGTCCTTGAGAATAAATGTACCGATATACCGCACTTACGGTAGCTCAGGACGCACTGGTTTTAGTTTACAGCTCCATAGGCTTGTGTACAGAAAATCTGCGAGAACGGGCCGCGGCGGGGGGGGTGCGGGGGTGAGATGAGGTGCCATTGCCGGCGTTTCCATGCTGTTGCACCCCTCGCAGCGAATTGAGTCGAGTCCTATGTGTCATCTCTATTAAATACTGCTTATGATGCCTGGCACAGCCCTATCCTGATAACCAGCTGCTGTGTGGCTGCCTAAGCTAATGTTTTCATGTGGGTTTATGTTGTAAATGGCTACCTGCTGTCTCCAGCAAATGTCTTATTGACAGATGTGAATAGAACCACCTATGGTCCAACTTTAACTCCGATATCAGCAACTGTAATAACTTGCTATAATGCCAGAATAGATCTGTAAAGACCCCCTCACGCGGTACGACTTGCAAACGATCCAATCTCATTTGCGATTTCCCTGGAACTCCTTAGTATTCCCAGACAAACGAGATTGTGCCTACACATGGATCGATGGTACAAACGACCAAACGATATAGATGGATCGTTAACGATATATCGTTTGGCAGCAAACAACCTCACAATGCATCCGCTGGAACATTTAAAAATAGTGGAGGGGAGTGGCCAGGATCAATGACGACATCGCATCGTTCATCGTGCTCACACACGAAACGATGTGTGCCAAATCGTGAAAGATAGGTCGATATCTTTCTGCAGGTTCAGTTGATCAGTGACAGCGGGAGCGCGCATCAGCATCGTTATCATGGCCAAACACGGCATTTTTTAAATAATTTCTCGTTCCAAACGGTCGAAAACGCCCAAATCGTTAAAAAAAATCGCACTGTCTGTGGGGGTCTTTACTATGGGATCCAGGGCCTGATTCTGACCCGCTCGCGAGCGCTGTATGCTCGCAAGCGGGTCGATGGTGCACAAGTGCGCTTGCGCACGACGGAGGGAGCTCCGTCGTGCGCATGCACGAGACCCGGCGAGCGACGGGAAATCCGTCGCTCGGGGTCTCGCACCAAAGGGGGCGTGCTGTCGATGGTGAGTGACAGCACGCCCCCTTTGGTGGGCGTGCCGGGAGCGTGGCTGCCAGGCGGAGGCGTTCCCATGGGAATGCCTACCGTCTGGGTCCGGCCCCACTGACATCACTAGTGATGTCAGTGGGAGTGATTTTGGCTCTGATAGAGCCAAAATTACTCCAGGGCTTGCGCAGGGTCTCGTCGAAAGCCCGATGGTCACGATGGTCTTGACCATCGCGACCATCTTTTTGCCCGCTCGCATATGCTGTGGGTGGTCACCCACAGCTATGCGAGCGGCCAGGAGGTCGCTCCAAGTTGAGGTAGGAGGGCCCTGATTCAGAGCGAGCGCTCTGGTCAGAGCGTCCGGCTCTGAATCAGGCCCCCAGTTCACACTGCATCTATTATTGCTGGCAAATAGAGGAGGCTATCAAAGTCTTCTGCGACTCGTCTAGATCTAAATATGGTTGCTGTACATTTTATGCAATTAGTATAACTTTAGAGCTTTACCATAAACTGAGATTTGTCTGTATCTCTCAAATAGGAATTCTCAAGGAAAAGTTTATTTATGTTGTCTGTTTTGCCCTTTTTTTTATATATATTCTTTTATTTAAAGATGTACATGGAAAAAATAATCACAAATATATCACATATAGATAATATACAGTTAACCAAGTACATCCAATTTTTTGAATAATATTATTATAAACCAATCAAAAAAATATACCCAAAATAAAATAAAAAGAGAATAAAATAAAAAGAGAGGAAGTAGACAGAAAGAAAGAAGGGGTGAGTTTTTTTTTTCCCAGGTCAATCAATGAGAAAGCAATCAATGGGCAGGGCGGCACACTATAGTAACCAAAATTAAACCATTAAAACTTTCTATGTGGTGGAATCTTTGAATTCTAGGCAATGAAACCAAGTGACAATAAAATTCGAAAACCGATCTGTTGCAGACAGAGAGATTTCTTCCATAGTCTTATACATATCTAATCGAAGCAACCAATCTTTAACAGTTGGGGGCGATGCTGACCTCCATTTAACTGGTATGACTGCCTTAGTGGCACTATTCATATGCCGTAAAAGTGATTTCTTATATTTAGAGATTCCCCAAGATATTATATTCAAAACCCAAAACTCCGGTCCATCAGGGACCCCCTCGCCAAAAATATCCTTAGTGATTTGGATGACCTGTCTCCAGAAAGAAGCCAATGAAGGGCAGAGCCACCATATATGAATTGGAGAGCCTAGACTCCCATTGCATCTCTCTCTCCCTCTCTCTCTCCCTCTCTCTCTCCCTCTCTCTCTCCCTCTCTCTCTCCCTCTCTCTCCCTCTCTCTCTCCCTCTCTCTCTCCCTCTCTCCCCCCCCCTCTCCCCCCTCTCTCCCCCCCTCTCCCTCTCTCTCTCTCCCCCCCTCTCCCTCTCTCTCTCTCCCCCTCTCTCTGTCCCTCTCTCTCTGTCCCTCTCTCTCTGTCCCTCTCTCTCTGTCCCTCTCTCTCTGTCCCTCTCTCTCTGTCCCTCTCTCTCTGTCCCTCTCTCACTGTCCCTCTCCTTCTCTCCCTCTCTCCCTCTCCCTCTACCCCTCCCCCTCTCTCTCTCTCTCTCTCTCTCTCTCGCTCTCTCTCTCTCGCTCTCTCTCTCCCTCTCTCTCTCTCTCTCTCTCTCCCCCCTCCCCCCTCCCCCCAGGGTAGATTTGCTAAAGCTTCTACAACAGACAAGCTATAGAAACCAATCAAATTCTATCTAACATATCTATTTTGCATTCTAGAAAATGATAGACAGAATCTGAATGGTTGCTATGGGCAACACCACCACTTGCCTGTTTTAGGAGCTTTAGTAAACCCACCCCTTATTTCCTTTAACACTGTCATGACAATTGGTCTGATCATTAAAAAGAATCACAAGTAATATTCTACTTGGACTTGGGATTCAATTAGCCAACATGTACTGACACTCAGTGGGATATTAGGGTAGTAAAACCTAGAACAGGCCTGGCTAACCTGTGGCTCTCCAGCTGTCTACAAGTCCTGGCCTGCCATCGTTTTAGTTTTCCCTAATAGCAGAACTGTGTCAGGGCCTGCTGGGACTTGTAGTTTCACAACAGCTAGAGAGCCACAGTTTGGCCAGGCCTGACCTAGAATATTTTTGCTCATGTAGAGGTTCTTGCAAAAATAAGCATGGTTTTAACTATCACAATAATGGGAAGTGTGCGCAGCCGGACAGCACTTGAGGTTCCAAGAGTATTTTGCAGCTAGCTGCGTTTTAGTGTGTTGTTCCACCGAAGTCCAATTCTTAAGCTGCATACACACATAACATAACGATGTTAGTAACCAACGAAATTAGCGAACGATTTTCGTTCAGATTTTCCCTTGAAAAAGTGAACGAAAATCACTTATAAAAATCGTTGGGTATTAAATTATTGATCGATTTTGTGAACGATGAACGATTTTTTAATCATGCATACAGTGAATGGACATCGTTCATCGTTCGTACTGTACAACATGAACGATTTTCTGAACGAAAATACGAGGGTTGTTCAAAAAGTAATGCCTAAATGCTCACAACTCAAATTTTATTGTAGATACATATTTGAAAATTTGCAGTAAAATACTTTGAAATCTTAGTAACAGAATGACTCTCCTGAAAAAATTCACCATCTGACTTCAAACATTTTCTCCACCTCTCAACCCAAGCTGTGAATCCACTTTGAAAAAATTCCAGTGGTTGGTGTTTGACCCAGGAACGTATGACGATTTTAACAACCTCTATGTCTTCAAAATGTTGAGCACGGAGACAGTATTTGAGAGGGCCAAACAGATGAAAGTCAGAAGGGGCCAAATCAGGACTGTATGGTGGATGTGGCATTATTGCCCACCCCATTTTGGCAATGGCCGCAGATGTTGCCATCGAAGTGTGAGGTCTGGCATTGTCGTGATGTAAGATGACATTTTACAGTGGAATTGTTGACCTTTTTTTGCGGATGGCTTCTTTCAGCTTCTTAAGTGTAATAATGTATCGATCACTGTTGATTGATTGGTTTGGTTCCAAGTAATCGATGAGAATAACACCTGGGCAATCCCAGAAGAATGTGGCCATGACTTTGTTTATGGATCACTGTGATTTAAACTTTTTTGGCCTAGGTGAACTTGGGTGTTTCCATTGCTTTGATTGGGCCTTTGTTTCTGGGTCATAAAGGAATACCCAGGTCTCATCTCCTGTAATGACATTTTTCAAAAACGTCTCAGGGTTGGCTTCAAAGTTGGTCAAAAGGTCATTGCACACTTCCACCCTCTGGGCCTTATGATCCCTGGTTAATTGCTTTGGAACCCATTTAGCACACACTTTACGATATCCCAAATCATTGATTAGTGTTTCTACAGTGCCATGGCTACATTCAAGTTCACCACTGATATCTCTGATGGTCACACGATGGTCTTCCTGAATCATGGCATCGACTTTGTGTCGGTTCTCTGCTGTCACTGCGGTTGATGGTCTGCCACCACGAGGTTTGTCGCACACGGACTATTCTCCCAATTGAAAACGCTTCATCCACCTTCTGACATTCCTATAGTCAATTGTACGCTCACCATACACTTTTTTCAGTCTTCTGTGGATTTCTGTAGCACTGCCGCCTTCTTTTTCCAGAAATTCAATGACTGCTCTTTGTTTCATCTTGGAGTCCATGGTATTTCTTGGAATACCTAAACAAATATACATATATAGCTAGCAGACATATTAAACTACAAACTGACAAAAGCCCTGATTCAGAGCCGGACGCTCTGACAGAGCGCTAGCTCTGAATCAGGGCCGTCCCTCTGAACTTCAGAGCCAAAAGCACTCCCACTGACATCACTTGTGATGTCAGTGAGGCCGGCCCCAGACGGTAGGCGTTTGGTGGGCGTGCCGGGGGCAGCAACGCCCCCGGCACGCCCACCAAAGGGGATGTGCTGTCACTCACCATCGACAGCACGCCCCCTTTGTAGCGAGACCCATAGCGGCGGAGTGCCTGTCGCTATCCGGGTCTCGCGCATACGCACGACTGAGGCGGGTCCGTCGTGCGCATGTGCACTGGGCCAACATTGACCCGCTTGCGAGCGCTCAGTGCCTGCGAGCGGGTCTGAATCAGGCCCAAAGTTTCAAATAAATATTACATATTATTTCAGAGTTATGAGCATTTAGGCATTACTTTTTGAACAACCCTCGTAGTTTGGTGGACAGTCAGAATTAACAATAAACTACAAACGTGAATGCTCATGAACGATCATCGTTCACCTTAAAAAGATTAACGATTTTATAAACGATTTAATGATAACGACGTCGTTATAGTTAAATTGTTCAAAAAATCGTTGTGTGTACGCACCTTTACTCTTAGCTTGATTCAAACACATGAATGCAGAATAGAAAGGGAACAACAACTACTACTTCGCAGGAGTGACGGGTTAGGCGCTGAGGGGTTGTGGGGGTGGTAGTTCTGAATGTAGAGATATACAAAAGAGTGTTCTTAATATGGAGCAGGTAACTTTCTTTATCATGTGGTCCGCAGCCCCACTTAGTATACCCTTCCTCAGGCGTGTCATCTGCAGGCGATCATAGAAAGAAAGGAATGGCCACAGGATCATGAAGTACGTTTTTAATATTTACACTTTGTACGTGTTTTCAATTCCATTAATCATTTTAAAATCAAGAGCATATCAATAAATTTGTACGTCTGTGCAATGTCTGTGCTGTACGCATTCCAGCACACACTTCTGGCACTCTCCTCACCACACTGAGGGTCTCATTCAGACCCGCTCGCAAGCGCTGAGCGCTCGCAACCGGGTCGATGTTGAGCCCCTGCGCACGCGCAGCGGCCGCACTGCGCGTGCGCAAGCCCGGAGCAAGAGAGAAATTCTCTCGCTCCGGGGCTCACTACAAAAGGGGCGGCTGTTGATGGTGATCGACATCTCGAACCGTTTTGTAGGCGGGGTGGCTGGCCAAACGGAGGCGTTCCCGAAGGAACGCCTGCCATTTGGGAGCGGCCCCACTGACATCACTATTACAGCCGGAAGCTCACTGGGGCTTGCGGCAGACGAGACCCTACCACAAGGGTCTCGTCGCAAGCCCCAATGGTCGCGATGGTCAAGACCATCGCTACCATCAACCTAGCCGCTCGCTAAAGCTGTGGGTGGTCACCCACAGCTTAGCGAGCGGCCAGGAGGCCGGCTCATTACAGACAAGCGGCCGCCCTCATTAAGAGCGAGCGCTCACATTTTGCGAGTGGCTCTGAATGCGGCCCGAAGCCTTGATTTTGTTGCCACTGCATCTCAAGGCTCCTACTCAAACCCAACACGTTTCATCAGTAGTTGACTTCTTCAGGGCGTCATTGTCACAGAAAAGAAGCATAAGGTTTGCCTGGCTAGAGTTGAAAATAGAAGTTATTCCCGACAAAGAACACAAAGTGGGACATGTATTTCCCCCCCTAAGGTTCAGATTACTCGCAAATCTTTTTCAGCAAAACAGTTAAAGCTGCATACACACGTAAAGATTTTCTGTCCAACCATTCAACTAGTTGATTGGTTGGAATGAAAATCTGGTAACGTATGAAAGCAAATAACAATCAGCAATTTGCTCCCAAACGCCAGAAAATGGACTAAAAACTATTGTTTGAACAAATTGTTTGGATCAAACATTTAACAAACTTGTCTGATGGCCATTTTCATTTGTTTTCTGGCATTTAGGAGCAAATTGCTGATCATCATTTACTCCCATACGTTACCAGATTTTCATTCCAACCAATCAACTAGTTGGCTGTTTGGACAGAAAATCTTTACGTGTGTATGCACCTTAAGGCGCCCTCCACCCCTGGGTTATAAAGATGTTACTTATGTTAATACATTACCACTCTAAACAGAGGTATTGATTACTGTGCCTCGCCTCCTCTCTCTGTATTTGTAAGACCGAGCATGCAGCCTGGACCATGCTATGTCCATTAATCTCGCAGCCCTTTTCTGATTGGAAGCCTAAAAACCAGCCCAAATCCTGAGGCGCACACATAGTATGATTCTTATTTTTCTGGAAAGTCTCCATGTGA
Organism: Taudactylus pleione; assembly: GCA_031769625.1. NCBI lineage: Eukaryota > Metazoa > Chordata > Amphibia > Anura > Myobatrachidae > Taudactylus > Taudactylus pleione. Next base: position 361,275 of record JAUIMM010000477.1, on the reverse strand, counting down.
AAAAATAAAGAACTTGGGGCCTGATTTATTATCGATCGCAACTGCGATTACGCATGCAGACGGCCAGTTGTTGCGTATTGTGAAGTGTGCATGCATCGCAGTGACTACGCAGACCCATCGCAGAGTGATTGACAAGAAGTGACCCTTTGGGAGTGGTGACGGGAGGTGGTCGGCGAAAACGCAGGCGTGCCAGTGCGTTTGAACGCCGTTACAGGGGCGTGCATAAATTAGCCACTGCGATGCCATACGCAGCTTGGGCTTTCACTGCGCGCGATGAGGTTAGCAATTTCTGAGTAAGGTGAGACCTTGTGCAAGTGTGCATGAGGCTATGATGGTACTCGATGTTACCGATGGTTTCGCAGACTTGCTAAGTATTACGGATGTGTGTAAGGTAATGTGGACGTCCTTATGTTAGGCTGCCATGGCACTGCGACAGCATATTTTCGTAGTGGGACTGCGTGCGTAACTGCAGCTGCGATCGCAATAGCGACCCATAATGAATCAGGCCCTTAATTATTTGGCGCCCAGAGACCTGGATGGCTGTTCTTCATGTTAAACTAAAGAAAATAATTATTTTTATTATTAATATTATTATTTTGTTCGTTAGGGTCCATAGGGTTCCACAGGGAGACAATGGGTTGTAGGTGGTACTTGGGGGACCGGACACCGACAGCAAATACTTTTTTCTATCCGAGGTCATTCCCCCTACACCCCGCCCACAGCCTGAAGGCAACTCCGTTTCGTTGCTGTCCGGCAGGAGCTGGATCACTCTTAGAACAGTGGGGGCTGCTTTTAAGCTTTATTTTATGATTTATTTTTATTTAATTTTTTTTATTACAGAGCAAGCAATGCTAGACAGTCCCCTAGACATCTGCACTTCTGCTCCATCACCCCTCCACGGCGCCGCGATTCCAGCCATCGGCTAGGTACTCTCGGTGGGGCTCTGGGGGGACCTAGCTAGCAGGGCTTCTTGGACCCCAGACTGCAGCCGGGACTCAAGGGGACAGGTAAGGCGGATTCCCGCTTGCGGGGATCTACGCACAGTCTTACCTCCGGTCTCAGGAGACAGACCGGAGGCGCTGATGTGGACACCAATTTGTCCGGGACTCCACTAGACCACCAGGGCATAGCCTATACTGGCGCAGGGGACAGCTAAGGTCAGGGACCTGCTGGTTGATGTCGGCATAGGGGAGAAGGTCCTCTCCCTGCGGCCCCTCCCCCAGCTCAGTGCGCCGTTCCACTGCGGTCTTGCCGCCCCCGAGGCTGCTCCTCCCTCACCCTCCGCCCACTCAGAGACTCGGCAGCCATTTCCTGCAACAGCCTCAGGTCTCTGGGAATGCTGGGTCCGGTCTCCCTGTATACCTCTTCCAGGAGCCAGGTTATACAGCGCTGCCTGTGTAGTTGAATTTAGTGCCCCCTGCAGATATATTGTATGCTCTGCATTGTATGTGAGTTGTGCTAGCGCTGCTGTTTGTTTATTTTTCTCATCTGTCAGCTTATACCTTTCCCTTTCTTTCTTTATAACCCTGGAATACTGAGGTATAAGGGGTTCACATCTACCTGTATTTGTAAGGTCTGTCACATACTGTATTTCTGTGTTACGCAACACACTGTGCCATATTGTACATATATCTGGGTTGTTCACTGCACTGTGCCAGATTGTGTGCATATTATCCTTGCAGCTATGTCTAGCAAAGGCAAGAATAACTAGCAGCCTGCTGCTCCCACTCTGGTTTCTTATAAGTCCTGTTTAGCAGGCTTAGCTTCAGAGGATCTCATTCAAGATGGTCTATGTGCAATGTGCATCTTGTTATACGGCACCTGGTCCATCAGCCCCTGCATCCTCTCCTCAGGCCCCCCTCCCCCATGGCTTCTTTTTCACAGGTGTTGGCAAAAATTGCGGACAACCTAGTGGTCCCTGTGGTAGCTCCCTCTATGGCCACAGCAGGTACTCCCTACAATTTATTTGCCTCCCCCATGGGTAGACGTATTTTCTACCTCAGTACAGAGTCTGGCAGATACCTCTACATCCTTTCAACAAATGCTGCAAAAGGAGAGACCCTTACATAGTAACCTACTAAGCGTGCTGTGTTATCTCCCCAGTCCACCCAGCTATCAGATTCTCAGTTATCATCTGGGGAGTCAGAAGACGCAGACCTCTCTCACTCTGATTCCTCCTCTAGAGGAGCCCCCTCTAAATTGAATATACCTGCATTTGTGAGAGCTGTAAAATATATTCTTCAAACCCACTCTTTTTAAGAGACACAGAAGGGGCAGCACAGACGGTGTAATGGTTAGCGTTACTCCAGGGTACTCCAGTTTCCTCCCACACTCCAAAAATATACTGGTAGATTAATTGGCTCCCCACAAAATTTACCATAGTGTGTATGCGTGTGAGCATGTGGTAGGGAATATAGATTGTAAGCTCCACTGGGGCAGGGACAGATATGAATGGTAAGATAAAGCGCTGTGTGCGCTATATAAATAACTGGTAATAGTAGTAGTAATAATAGTAATAATAATAGGTTTGCCAGAGTTTCCTCACTCTGATCAGCTATCTGATCTAATTAGTGAAGCATGGAATATGCCAAATTATAGGTTTCAGCTACCTAAATGCTTGATTTATTTTTACCCTCTTCCAGCTACTGATTGGACTAAATGGGAAGTTCCCCCTGGAGTGGATTCCCATGTGACACGCCTGTTTAAGAACACTACCTTACCTATCCATACAGCAGCCTCCTTAAAGGAGACTATGGATAGAAGGATTGAAGCTTGCCTGAAGTCTATATACTCTCTTACAGGAGCTATTATTCATCCTGCCAGGGCTACGGCCTGGGTGGCAAAAGCCATTTACAGTTGGGCAGAGGCCCTAGAAGATACATTTCCCTCTGATGCTTCCAAGGAACAGCTGTCCTACATATCTCACATTAGGGATGGTGCCTCCTATTTAGGAGAAGTGGCTTTGGATACTGGTCTCCTAGCTTCCAAGACATCTGCTACTTCGTGGTAGCCTGCCCGTATCACTTGGCTTCGCTCATGGAATGCAGACTCGGACTCTAAAAAGTCTTTGGAGTCTCTGCCTTACTCTGGGGAGATCCTGTTTTACCCAGAATCAGGACAAGATTGTGACTACCTTGGCAGCTTATAAGACTGTGTTCTTGCCCACTGCATCTACTACAAAGCCTTGGATGTCATCCTTTCGGTCCTTTCGTCCCCTGGGGAAAGCTAAAGGTCAGTCCTTTCCACGGCAGTAGACATCCACAAAGGCTCAAAGCCTAGGACCAAACAGACCTGGGCTACTAGATGTCCACCTACCAAATCTGAGGACAAGCCTTCAGCCTGACGGGGTGGGCCTCTCCCTGGGGGCTCCCAGGGTGGGTGGCCAACTTCTTCAGTTCTCCCAGTTCTGGTGTCGGACCACCACAGATGCCTGGGTACAAGAAGTGGTCACCCGCGGCTACGCCCTCTCATTCCTGAGGTGGGCCCCCAGCAGTTCTTTTGCACAGGACCTCCATCAGACCCAAGCAAAGCCCTGCTCTTCCAGAAGGCCATTCAGTCCTTGTTGCTCTCGGGGGTAATATTCCAGTTCCCTCATCACAGCAAGGGACTGGTTATTATTCTACCCTTTTCTTGGTTCAGAAACCCAACGGGTCTCATCGGCCTATCCTCAACCTCAGGTCTCTGAACAAGTTTATCAGGGTGCCCAGGTTCCGTATGGAAACCGTATACTCTATTGTCCTGGCTTTGGAGCTTGGGGACTTTATGGTGTCTCTGGACATTCAGGATGCTTACGTACATCATGTACCTATCGCGCCCTCTCATCAGCAGTATCTCCGGATTGCTGTCCTACAGGAACATTACCAATTTCAAGCACTGCTTCTTGGGCTTTCTACAGCTCCTCAGGTTTTTTACCAAGATCATGGCAGTTATGGCAGCCTATCTTTGTCGTCAGGGGTGCAGACTGCTCCTGTACTTGGACGATCTCTTGCTCTTAGCAAGCTCCCCAGAGATTCTTCACTGCCATCTACAAGTAACCATTGCCTTTATACAAATGCATGGTTGGCTGATCAACTGGAAAGTCTTCCCTGACCCCTTTTCAAAGAATTGTACATCTAGGAGCCTTTCTGGACTCCTGGCTCAGAGAATCTTCCTGACAGCAGACAAAATTTCTGCACTACAGCACCGAGTGCGCAGGTTACTCCACAGTTGCCAAGTGTGAATTCACTTTCACTTGGGGTCCATGGTGTCCACCTTCTACATGGTGGAGTTCGTTCAGTTCCACACCAGGCCCCTACAATATCTGATACTCTCCAGGTGGAATGGGCTGCCCCATCTGCTCAGATTCCCGATGATGCGCCTCTCTCCAGATGTTCGCCTGTCCCTATCCTGGTGGCTACAGACGTCCCACTTAAACAAGGGTCACCCCTTTTGGATCTCGGACTGGACACTCCTCACCACGGACGCAAGCCTTCCACTGGTGGGGGCGCAGTGACCGGTCAGCACTCCTTCCAAGGACGCTGAAATCCAGCTGAGCCGATCTTGCCAATCAACGTTCTGGAACTCCGAGCCATCTACAAAGCCCTCACTCTGGCTCAGGATATTCTTCAGGGCAGACCAGTACAAGTACACCAAGGCAGTGGCCTACCTCAATCACCAAGGAGGCCCTCGAAGTCGGTCAGCGATGGCAGAAGTGTCTCGCATTCTCAGATGGGCCGACCGCCATCTCTGCAGTGTTCATCCCACGGTTTCTCAATTGGGAAGCTGATTTCCTCAGCAGTCATGATGTGCATGCAGGGGAATAGTCTCTACATCCAGAAGTCTTTCAGCTCCTGGTGGACAAATGGGGTCTACCGGACGTGGACCTCATGGCCTCACGACACAACCACAAGCTTCCAGTGTATGGGGCCAGGACAAGAGGGACCCAGACGCAGCCTCTCCAGCTTGGCCCCGCGCCATTGGTACTCCAGCCTTCAAAGTCTCTCCATAGACGCTCCTCTCCAAGTTCCTTTACGACCAGACCTGCTGTCTCAGTGTCCCTATCTACATCCGGACCTTTCTCTGTGGTCCAGACCATGCTCAGAGCACGTAAACCGGCTTCTGCCAGGATTTATACCGTGTGTGGCATACATATTTCCGGTGGTGTGCTACTATGACCCTCAGGTTTTTAGGGTTTCTTGAAACCTTGCCTTGCTTTGGATTGCCTGTATTGGTTCTCGGACTCCACCTACCTCTCTGAAAGTGCATGTTTCCATCTGGTTCCAGCGCAGAATTGTTCCTCCACCGGATGTTCACACCTTCCTTCAGGGTGTTCTCCGTATACAACCTCCCTTTCTCCCTCCGGTGGCTCAGTGGGATTTGTCAGTGGTTCTCCACACACTTCAGGAACCTCAATTTGAACCCATGGATTAAGTATATGTCAAAAGGCTCACTGTGAAGACCCTCTTTCTTCTGGCTATAGTATCTGCCCATAGGGTATCGGATTTAGGGGCGCTCTCCTGTTGCTCCCCATTTCTGATATTTCATCCAGACAGGACTGTTTTTCGGACGCGCCCTGGCTTCCTTCCAAAGGTGGTCTCTTGTTTCCACCTGAATGAGGAAATCATAGTTTCGGCCTTTCAATCACCAGACCTCTCGGCAGGTGAGGCCTCTTTAGATGTGGTCCGTGTTCTGAAGATCTACGTGGACCATACTAGTTCCACCAGGAAATTGGACTCCCTCTTTGTCCTGTATGGATTCCATAAGAAGGGATGGACAGCTAACAAACAGACTCTGGCCAGATGGCTTTGTATGACTATCTCACAGGCTTACACGCAGACTGGCCTTCCTGTGCCGGCTCCAGTATCTGTATAGGTTTGTTTACCAAAGCACCACACCTCAACTTGTCCCTTAGTTCACACACTTAGTGTCAGTCAATGATAGTCTATTAAGTCCAAAAACTATTCCAAAGCACTATAAATTACTATACTGTCCCGGCTACAGTGTCTGCTCATTCTACTTGCTCTGTGGGTCCCCCGTGGGCAGCCTGCCGTGGCTTGTCTGCCGAACAGCTATGCAAGACAGCCACGTGGTCTTCTGTCCACACCTTTCTTAGGTTCTACTGTATGCCTTTGATACATTTGCCTCTCAAGATGCTTCCTTCAGGCATCGGGTTCTCCTCTCAGCTCAGGAGCGTCCCCACCCTTGAACAACTGCTTTGGGACATCCCCATTGTCTCCCTGTGGAGCCCTATGGACCCTGAAGAAGAAAAGGAGAGTTATGGTAAAACTTACCCTTGTTAACTCTTTCTTCGAAGTCCATAGTGTCCACAGGGCACCCGCCCTGACGCACCTGGCTTCTATGGGATTCTTTTCTTGGTCACTTGTTTCCTTCTCTGTGAGAGTGTGATTATTCAGTGTACCAAGTCTTCCTTCTCTCCTATCCTGCTCCAGCCTTTGGCTTGTTAACAAAACTGAGTTGGACCGGAGCATCCTGGGATAGAAAATGGCTTTGCTGTTGGTGTCCGGTCCTCCAAGTACCACCTACACCCCATTGTCTCCCTGTGGAATCTATAGACTTCGAAGAAAGATTGTTAACAAGGGCAAGTTTTACCATAACTCTCCGTTTATCTGTTCTTATTTGCTGACATATATATGGATATATAGAGAGATTGTTAACGTTGTTCGGCACAAAACACGGCGCTTGTTAATTATTTGAGCGCCACTTTAGCTCTACCCACCTGTTACTCTACAGGGGTTGGTTTGTCCAGACTGCGGAGGTCTTGCGCTACTGATTTCTTCTGCGCATTTCCAGTTGTTTGCAGAAAGAACCTCTCCCGAGTAAAGCACCTAAACCAAATAACAAAAGGTCAAACCTCTTATTTTTTTTCCACACTGTCGAGCCTTAATGCATTAGCAAATGTGTTTAGTAATCCAGTGAAATAACTGGTGTCCTAAATACAGCTAATCACTAATTTACAGATTATCGTTATTATTATTTTTGAGTATTCTGCCAATATAAAAGGTTTCTCTTGATAAATACAGTCATAAGAGCGCTACTATTTTATAATGTATAATACGGATGAATAGCAAAGGCACTTTACATTTCGGGAATTATGCCTTTTTAATGATAGACCCCGCTCCATTTCCTAGCTGCTGGAATCATACCGTTCATAGAAACAGTTGTATTTGGTTTTATTTGAATAAATATATTCGGATTTCCAAAGAATCAGAGTTTTCTTTGGTTCTGCATAGTCACCCATGCACAAACATAGAGCCTGGTTCTGAGTCACACACAAATGCTGCACGCCGTTCGCGATGGGAAGGCTAATGCGAGTATCCTGCGTTGCTCGGATCTCTGGTGCCCCCAGCCCTCCGTCCGCTAGAATAGCTGTAATCGCTATTAGCGGCACTTACAGCTGACCCATGCTGGGTGTAAAAGATTACGGTGAACTAGGCACCCCCCTCGGCACACGCACTCCCACTACACACCCATGAGACAGGACTCTAACGTGCCTGAGCCCGGTTGACACCCAGTAACACCCATTTCACGGATGGAGGGAAATGGTCTGACACAGATTTGCTCCGAGTATCTTTCGTCGCAGCGCTTACGTAGTTCCCTGAAACTAACTAGCTACAACGCATTTGAATTTGCGTGCTCCCCTGTACCAGACCCATGATCTTGGTCACAATTTGGAAGCAATTACGTTTTTGCCTGTTTATTAAAATAGTTATTATCACAATCATAACGGTAATTTTTTATAAGGTATCGTCGCCATGTGTCAGCTGTTCTGGCGATACTGCCTCAAAGTAGTAATAATAACTTACTATATTACTATACTTTATTTATAAAACGCCAGCTGATGCATGTGCAAGTAAAGCTGGGTACAGACTGAGACGATCGTCAATCGTGCCATTGTCCAGGGACTCCCTGGACATAGCGTGATTGCCGGTACACACTACAGAGATTAATGAACGACAGAGCGATCACTCAATTCATCTTTCATTAACATACATTAGGTTGCATGCGATATCATCAGGTTTGATGTGCGGCATGTCAAACCGGACGACATCGCTAGCGACCCCGGGCACCCGCACATTGAGCGTATTCACTGAGCGATGTAGGCGATTTGTCGTTACGAAATGGCAAATCAGCCCGACATCGCTCCAGTGTGTACCCAGCTTAAGTGAAAGAGCAGATTTGTAAACTAAGGTCTAAAAAAGACACATACAACATTGTATCAAATTCTATATACAGGTTGAGTCTCCCATATCCAAATACGGAATATTTTTAGCATGACTGATATAGTGAAACCTTTGCTTTCTGATGGTTCAATGTACACAAACTTTGTTTAAGGCACAACATTATTAAAAATATAGTATAAAATAACTTTCAGGCTGTGTGTATAGTGTGTATATGAAACATAAATGAATTTCATGTATGTACACAAACTTTTTTGTGGCGCACAAAATTATTAAAAATATTGTATAAAATTACCTGCAGGCTGTGTGTATAAGGTGTATATAACATAAATGCATTCTGTGTTTAGATTTGGGTCCCGTTCCCAAGATATTTCATTATGGTATGCAAATATTCCAACATACGGAATATTCCGATACCCCTGGTCCCAAGCATTTTGGATATGGGAGACTAAACCTGTGTATATATATATTTTGTAAACAGATAAATGCATGTTATATAGTGTTTTTATTCTGTTCATTCGATCCTGAATCCTTTTATAAACAGAGCCCGTAGCCTTGCCGTGACCCCAGTAATGCTACAGTACATTACTTATCCCTGTAATGACCCCACAATGCCTCATAAATCCGCCATATACAATTGACTCCTGCTTCCTCCCCCCGGGGTACTGTAATGCCATGTGCCATAAGCGGTGCAGCATCGTACAGTTACAGAGCGGTGCGCCTGGATTTGGTACATATGGGGGAACAGAGTAATGAGATACATTTGTGGGTCACTGATTTATCCGTGGCGCTTGCTCCCATCACTTGTATTTGGGTAATCTTCCATGAACAGTTGTCTCCGTTGGTTGGAATCTGTGATGTATTTATTGCATTTAATGCCCAGAGTGAGACGGTTCTCGGTGTCCCTTATTATTCCGTCCATTACTCATCACTGTCATGTATGCGGATATTTATTGTCAGTCACCTGGTTTGTGTAGTTCAGTGACAGTGAGTAAAATGTGCAGCGTATCTTAGGGGAACGTTACATCCGCTATTCATTTAAGCATTCAGCCCAATCCTACAGGATACAGGATTGGTTCTCTCCTTTGAGAAATTAGATTGCGCTTCTAATCAAATCTATTGTTCCATTTTGCAAAGAATGGCGGTGATACATCAAGCAGTGGAAAGACTGGAAAAAGTGGACCAGTGGAGAAGTTACCCATAGCAACCAATCATCTTTCAGGTGGCATTTATCAAGTAAACTCTATATAATGATAGGTAGAAGATGAGTGGTTGCTATGTCCTACTTCTCCACTCTTTTACATTGCTTGATACTGGACATCACCCTCAGTAGGCCTGAATCTGATGCATCTGCAGCAGCCTGCTTACTACCTAATGATAATACAAGGTATCTGCCTGTTTATACCGATTATCCGTCCATCATTAATTAGTATCGGGACTTGCTGGGTGCAAAAGATCCGTCAGAAACAGGCGTACTATCTACGTCCACACAATCCAGACAAGCACGGAAGTCTGTGACTCTTCCACGACACTCCCACTAGACGATTGTGTTCTATTCATCCGCACAGTAACCGCTGACACACGCCCATTCCACTCAAAGACAGATTTGTCAACAGATGGAGCATCAATCCGCACTTTCAGTCTTTCTGGTGTGGGTGTGTACAGTATATATGGCTCTCCATGTGGGTGTGTACAGTATATATGGCTCTCTGGTGTGGGTGTGTACAGTATATATGGCTCTCCATGTGGGTGTGTACAGTATGTATGGCTCTCCATGTGGGTGTGTACAGTATGTATGGCTCTCCATGTAGGTGTGTACAGTATATATGGCTCTCCAGCTCTTCGTGTCGGTGTGTACAGTATATATGGCTCTCCATGTGGTTGTGTACAGTATATATGGCTCTCCATGTGGGTGTGTACAGTATATATGGCTCTCCATGTGGGTGTGTACAGTATATATGGCTCTCCATGTGGGTGTGTACAGTATATATGGCTCTCCATGTGGGTGTGTACAGTATGTATGGCTCTCCATGTGGGTGTGTACAGTATGTATGGCTCTCCATGTGGGTGTGTACAGTATATATGGCTCTCCAGCTCTTCGTGTCGGTGTGTACAGTATATATGGCTCTCCATGTGGGTGTGTACAGTATATATGGCTCTCCATGTGGGTGTGTACAGTATATATGGCTCTCCATGTGGGTGTGTACAGTATATATGGCTCTCCATGTGGGTGTGTACAGTATGTATGGCTCTCCATGTAGGTGTGTACAGTATATATGGCTCTCCAGCTCTTCGTGTCGGTGTGTACAGTATATATGGCTCTCCATGTGGTTGTGTACAGTATATATGGCTCTCCATGTGGGTGTGTACAGTATATATGGCTCTCCATGTGGGTGTGTACAGTATATATGGCTCTCCATGTGGGTGTGTACAGTATATATGGCTCTCCATGTGGGTGTGTACAGTATGTATGGCTCTCCATGTGGGTGTGTACAGTATGTATGGCTCCATGTGGGTGTGTACAGTATGTATGGCTCTCCATGTGGGTGTGTACAGTATGTATGGCTCTCCATGTGGGTGTGTACAGTATATATGGCTCTCCATGTGGGTGTGTACAGTATATATGGCTCTCCATGTGGGTGTGTACAGTATATATGGCTCTCCATGTGGGTGTGTACAGTATATGTGGTGCGGCGTACACGCAGTCTGCGATTGCTTTTTACAGCACATGATATCCGCGGGATCCATTCACATTTGGACTTGAGTCAGGCTCATTCTGTGTAATAAAGCTACTATTACCGTTTTTTTTGTTTGTTCTATTATTATAACCCCAGAAATAAATTTTGACATTTCTGTGAACCCCAGTACAAGTTTTCAGGGTGTATATATTCCTATAATGCAGCACAAATACATCACAGTGCGCAATGGTGGTTACAGAAAACCACAAGTACTGTCAACCATTGTATGCAGGCATCTAACAGCAGCACTCAGGCAACACTCCCTACATTCATGCAGGCTACATTCAGATAAAATAAGCCCCCACCCGGTCCAATCAAAACGCTATAAAGAAGAAAAAAAAACAGAGAATATCAAATGTATAACTGGCATCGCAGGACTTTGGTGGCTGTGTGCCGCAGTGTGCACATGGCATGGGGGGCAGCCCGTGTGCACTTGGCCAAAATTAAAAATGTGCGCCCTTGAATCTCAGTTATTGTCATGGTGTGCGATTGGAGTTGTACCACATAGGCTGTGGCCCTGATGTTTGTTTTATTCACACGGTTTGGGCCATTGCAATCTGCAGCTATAAGCAGGGCCGGCTCCAGCGGTGTTCGACCAGTGCGGTCGCACAAGGGCGCCACCCCTAGAGGGCGGACCCTTCCCCAGCATCCCGATTTCAGCGGGACAGCACTGTCCCGCTGCGCCACCCGCGGGCCGAAGTGGCCCGCGGGTGGACTAATCGGGAGTTTGGGGACCCCCACCGCCGCAGCTGTGCGGCGGTGCCGGACCCCTGGAGTGTAAATGGATGCCGTGCGCATGCGCGAGGCATCCATTCACTGACGGGAGAGGGCTGGGGGAAGCCCAGCCAGTGACGGAGTGCTGGGCTTTACCCCCAGCCTGACGTTATTTGGAGGTGTGCCATGCGGGCACGCCTCTAAATAATGTCACAAAGGGGGGCGTGGCCTATGGTAATGGATGAAAGGGTGCCTTCTGATGGGCTGGCACAGGGTGCTCTGACCCCTGGACCCAGCCCTGGCTATAAGGCATACTTGCCTACCCTCCTGATTCGACGCGGGAGGCTCCCGAGAATCACCCCCCCCCCCCCCCCGTGGTTATAAGAGGATCGCTGAATCATGTCATTTTGCCCCCCCCCCTTGCTTCACAATGCCTGTAATCACGGCATTGTGTAGCGGGGGAGGGTCCAAAATGAAGCCACCGCACCGCCCACAAATGCCAGTCACGCCCCTTTGATTTGCCGATCTGGCTACCCCCTCCCGGAAGGAGGTGGGATTGGGGGAAGGAAGCGAAGTGATGCGACTATGACCCACTCAGCAGTGATCATGTCTGTCCACTCTCCCAGGGCGCTGGGTCACTTACTGCTATTGTTACTTGCTGTTATTTCCCTGTGTGGCCACTTTACAAATAAAGCATAATAATAATTAGAATAATGTGATTTCTGGGATCCAAATAATTTACCCTGGGGTTCCTGCCTCCAAATATAACTCTACAGTATTATCCCTGTTACTTTATTATGCAATTAATAAATCGGATACCTGAGTCAGAGATGGACGCATTGCCAATGTTGGCGGAGTTGCTACTGCGCATGTGCGGAGTATTCAGAAATCCCAACGGCGCATGGTTCCCAATGAGTGTACGCTATTGTGTACGTAATCTCTGGCAATGCAAAACCATGGTCATTGCTCGGTGATGGCCTGATGTGAACGCAAAAAAAGGCCGCCCCATGGTCGTGCTATTGCGGTGTCACGGGCATATCAATGCAACCGCCTGTGTTCTCATACGCAGAGCTGCAGTAGGAGAGGCCATGTTTATCCGGAGTTGATAAGGAGACACTGCCGATGGTGAATGGCGATTATGCACCGATAATGGATTGTTTAGAACCAGCTGCGTAATTACATCATCCATTGGCATTGAAAGTAGGCGTCCCAGTGCTTGTACGCTACAGTGGTACAGAAGGGGAGGGCTGAAACTAGCACTTGCATATTATCACCGCAGCGACTCAGCAAAAAATGGCAATCGAGGCTGCAATAGCGCACACCTCAGGCCCATCGTATTGGGCAGAAACCCTGGCAACAGGATTAAGTATTTCCCAAAATATAAATGATGGAATTGTTTGCTTCATAGTACTTCTATGCAATGCTTTAATCTATTGCTGTTATTTATAGTCGATGTCGGTAAACTGTGATTTCTCATTCATGCAAGAGGAAATAGATAGGGTTACCCAAGAGGGAACTTTCAGAAAGACCTACCCGAGAGAGAAGCATCTCCCACCGTCATGGGAACCATCTCAAAAACTTATATACGGCTTACTGCATTCATCAGTGTCTCACTTATATTGTATTGTGCTGCTAATCTCTCATATCCCTACAATTACGATACTCACCCCTCATTGCAGCATGTCTGAGATGTTTTTCATTATTTACAGGCAATCGTTGTGACGGACGGCGAGCGTATTCTGGGACTCGGGGACCTAGGAAGTTACGGCATGGGGATTCCTGTGGGCAAGCTGGCCCTGTATACAGCCTGCGGGGGGGTGCACCCGCAGCAGTGTCTTCCCGTGTTACTGGATGTGGGCACAGATAATGAGGTAATTCACTCCGTCACTGCCCTCTTCATTAATGCAAATGTAGTTGTTTTATTTTTTGTAAATATACTTTGTTGGCTCGTTCACATGCAACACATGAACTTAAAGTCGTCTGTGCGGCTGCACATGAAGATGACATTTGCTCTCTAATGAGGTCTAAAGTCTAAAGTAAAACTGAGATGAGACAACTAAATGCAAAATTTGCGAAGCGTTGATTTTTCCGGGGGTTTGATACCACCACACATCGCCTGCACTTGCTATTCAGTGGTTTGGGTGGTCATTCTTTATCTGCAGGTGATACCCGGCAGCCTACTAATAGCTAAACCGCGAGCAGTTTGGTCAAAACCACCGTTAGACCATTGCATCCGTCTGGCCAATCAGAAGATGAGGAATCCCAATACACTTAAAATCATTATGTATTGATTATATGGAGGCAAATAACAGTAATAATTCTCTTATGTGGGCAGTATCATTTTATTAATATATTGAGGGGTAAAATTAATGTTTAATTTTGTTAATAGTGCATTATTCTGTATTAATTATATAAAGGGACAAAATGAATTGTTAACTGGTGTAAGGGTCTGATTCAGAGCTGGACACAATTAGCGCTCGCTCGTCCAGAAAATAGGGGTGGCTATTCAAATCAACCGTTCGCTCTTTGCGGTCTGTTCACGTCTCTAGGTCTAAACGAGCGAACAAAACTTGCAGTCGTTTTTTGGAAAAATACGCCCCCTGGCCGCTTGCATCCTACGTCATGTCCGCTATTTATTAGATTAATCGAGTACATCGACCATGGTATGAACTGCTCGCTATTCTTGGGGTTGGTTTTTGCTACCACAATTTTGCGAGCAGTTCTGGCTATAAAATAACCCAGTGACGTGGTCAATGACGCTGCTGTTTTAATTATGCACACCCATAAAACGCCCGTTTTGACCTGTAAGCACGCCTGCGTTTGGATCTCCACTCCCCGTTTTCAAGCACCTTCCCCCGTTACCACCCACATACGCCTCCTCCTGTCACTCAAATTATCAGGCATTCGCTATTTTGCGAGCACATGAATTTCGGCCGCACTGACTGGTTCGTGCATGCGTATACCGATCCGTATGCATGCGCAGTTGGGCAAACATCGCTCGGAGCGAACGAGCGGCCACTTACGAGCGGCTCTGAATCAGGCCCTAAGAATGTTTTATAACAGGGATAACATTTACTATTTTATGGCTACATCAATGATGCCTACATATAAACAATAAATGTTGCCCATGTCATTAAAAAAATAAATAAAAAAAAAATATATATATATATATATATATACATCCTCCTTTTCACGATTACTGGCGGAGTTTGATCTTAATGACACGTGGTGGGTTAAGAATCCAGGAGCTAGGGATTACACTTTTTTCTTCTTCAGGGTCCATAGGGATCCACAGGGATACCATGGAGTGTGTGTGGTTGGAGAGATCCGGGCACCAAACTGTCAAAGCTTTAGCTCCCAGGATGCACCAGTCCTCATCCACATATACCCCGCCCCCAGCAGACAGTTTTACGTTTGGTGCCAGCAGGACCGTTCACACCTTTAGACAGGGGGATTGCTTAGGCATCCCCAAACTTTATTTTTATTTTTCTACATCAGAGCAAGCAGTGCCTAATGGGCGCCTGTGCTGCTGCTCTGACTGCCGGCGCCGCAACAGTCCGGTGATTACGGCGGGCGCCTGTAGGGCTTTGGTAGCCGCTCCACTGGGGACCCAGGCGCTGCAGCCGGACACACAGAGAGGACAGGTAAGGTGAATCTCCGCTTGCGGGTAATCTCGTTTTGTGCAGTCCTTACCTGCAGCGGTGTAGACCTGCCAGAGGGCCCTGCAGTGGGGCGACTGGTTCGTCCGCTCCCTCACTAGACCACCGGGGCAGTTTAAGTCTCCCGCCGGGGACCATGGCAGGCCAGCGGCACTAGATGGTTGATGCAGCAGAGAGGAGGTAGGCTCTCCCCCAGCAGCCCCTCCTCCAGGCCAGAGCACGATCCCTCACAAGAGGTTTCCCGCCTCTGAGCTGCTCCTCCTCCTCCTCACACTTCTCCCTATATTATTCTTGGCTTTACGAAGCTACATGTCTTTGGAGATTCGGGTTCTGTCTCCCTGTATACCTCTCCCCGGAGCAAGGTTATACAGCGCTTAATCCTACCAGCCTATTAAGGCATTGCCCATTGCAAGTATATATATTTATATGCATTGTATGTGATTTGTGCTAGCTCTGCTGTGTAACATACTGCTTTAAATGTTCTGACTGTCAGTTATATCTATCCCTGCTGCTGTTTCTTAAACCCTTAACTAACAGGTGTGTGTGGGGGTTCATTAGTACTTCACATTTACCTGTATTTGTGAAGGGTGTCACATCGCATCAGTAGCTATACATTTTTTGTGTGCTACTTGCTGGTTATTTACTATGTCTTCTAAAGGCAAAGGTATACAGGAGATTGAGGCTCCCAGGCTGGTTACATGTAAATCCTGTTTAACGGGCTTGTCCCCTCAGGATTACATACAGGATGGTCTGTGTGCTAATTGTTATGTGCCACCTCATCAGTCCACCTTACCTGCACCTGTTCAGGAGCCACCGTGAGTGTCCGCCTCAGCTCAGGTTATGACACAGTTAGTGGACTGCTTATCAGCCCCCACGCTGTCTCCCACCATGGGGTACAGCTATTACAGCCTACTATGTCAGTACCCCCTATGCATCCTCCTTGGATGGATGTTTATACCCACTCAGTTCAGAATATGGCTCAAACGTCTGCCGCCTATCAGCAAATGTAACAGGGGGGGCAGACAGTTAGCCACCAAAGTACATAGGCACTCTGTGTAATCTTCTCAGTCCACCCAGCTTTCGGATTCTGACGCATCATCTGAGGCAAATGATGCACAAGGTTCTCTTTCCGAGTCGCACTCGAGCGAGGAGAATCATCATTCAACAGTGGATGTCCCTTCTTTAGTGAGGGCGGTTAAATCGATCCTGAATATAGAGGATGATGAACCAGCCCCTAAGCCTAAAACCCTGATGTTTAAACGTCAAAAGGTGGTTAAGGCTGAAATTCCTCAATCAGACCAGCTCACTGAGATCATGGGGGAAGCTTGGGGTACTCCTGGCAAACTGTTCCAGCTCCCAAAAAGATTGATGTCTTTTTACCCTCTCCCTACTAGTGAGTGTACTAAGTGGGAAGTCCCTCCTACTGTTGACTCGCATGTGGTACGCTTAGTCAGAAGCTCCATGCTGCCGTTAGTCTACATCCTCCTTTAAGGATGCCACGGATAGAAAACTGGAAACTTGTCTCAAGTCAGTCTACTCGCTTTCTGGCACTATCACTAGGCCGGCTGTGGCCACGGGCTGGCTGGTGAAGGCTATCGAAAGATGGACAGAGGCACTGGAAGAAAGCCTGCCATCAGACGCTACCAGGGAACAAGTGGCCTACATCTCCCATATTCAGGAGGCAGCCTCTAATTTGGGAGAAACTGTGTTGGATACTGGACTCCTTGCCTCTATGGCATCTGTGACTTCGGTAGTCCTTTGGCTACGGTCCAGGAAGGCGGACACGGGATCCAGGAGGGCACTCTAATCCTTCTCTGGAGACAGGCTGCTTGGCGCAGGGTTGGACAATATCGTGGCTACCCTGGCAGCCTCAAAATCTGCCTTTTTGCCATCAGCAGCTGCCCCTAAGCCTAGGCCATCCTCTTCTCTGTCCTTTCACCCCCAGGCTAAGGCAAGAGCACAGTTCCTTCCCAGGCAGTCTAGTTTTCACAAGACCACTAAGCCGCGATCCAAGCAGTCTTGGTTAGCCAGACATACAGCTTCCAGGCCTGATGACAAACCCTCCACCTGATGGGGTGAGCCTTCTCCTGGAGGATTCCAGGGTGGGTGGCCGACTTCTTAAATTTTCTGACTTTTGGTGTCAAACAACAATAGACGCCTGGGTCAGAGAAGTGGTCTCTCAGGGATATGCCCTCACCTTCCTGAGCTATCCTCCCCAGCAATTTTTTATATAGGTCCCCCATCAGATCCCATCAAGGCCCTGGCCCTCCAGGAAGCCATTCACTCCCTGCTATGTTCAGGTGTGATAATACTGGTTCCTTTGTCTCAGTAAGGAACTGGTTTTTATTCCACACTCTTTTTGATTCAAAAGCCTAATGGGTCTCATTGGCCTATTCTGAATCTCAAATCCCTCAACAAATTTATCCAATTGTCCAAGTTTCGCAGAAACTCTACAATCAATTGTCCTGGCATTGGAGCCTGGGGATTTCATCGTTTCTCTGGACATTCGGGATGCATAACTGCATGTGCTTATTACTCAACCTACCAACGGTTCCTATGGTTTGCTGTTCTGCAGCAACATTACCAGTTTCGGACGCTGCCCTTTGGTCTGTCAACAGCCCCTTGGGTCTTTACCAAAATAATGGCATTTTTGGTGGCCCGCCTCAGGCTCCAGGGAGTCAGAATCCTGCCATACCTGGACGACCTCTTAATCTTGGCACATTCACCAGTTGTGTTACAACGCCATCTCTAGCTGACCGAGGAGTGTCTACAAACACACGGCTGGCTCATCAATTGGAAAAAGTCCTCCCTATCTCCGACACAGCGGATGGTACATCTGGGGGAAATCCTGGATTCTCGAATGCAATGGATCTTTTTGCCAGTGGACAAAGTTTTGGCACTACACTTGCGTGTGCGCAACTTGCTCCACAATCGGAGGGTATCCATTCACTAAGCAATGTAGGTCCTGGGGTCAATTATTTTCACCTTTGATATGGTGGAATACGCCCAGTTCCACTCCAGGCCCCTTCAACAACTGATTCTCTCCCGGTGGAACAGGTAGTATCATCTGATCCGGGCCCAGATGATCCTCCTCTCTCATGAGGCACGGCTTTCCCTCTCATGGTAGCTACAGACATCCCATCTGGACAAGGGTCGCCTCTTCTGGATTCCAAATTGGGAACTACAGATGCCAGCCTTCGCGGATGGGGTGCGGTAACCGGTCATCATACCGTTGAGGGGCTGTGGGCAACCCAGGAAAGCCTCCTGCCTATAATCATTCTGGATCTGCGAGCAGTGTACAGAGCACTCAGGCGCAAGACCTTCTCCGGGGCAGGCTGATCCAAATCCAGTCCGACAATGCGTCAGCGGTCGCCTACCTCAGCCATCAGGGAGGCACGCGAAGTCGGTCAGCCATGCGGGAAGTGGCAAACATGCTGGTCTGTGCCGAATGTCATCTCAATTCCTCAATTGGGAAGTGGACTTCCTAAGCCATCAGGACATACACGACGGAGAGTGGGCTCTCCACCCGGATATCTTTCAATGCCTGGTGGACAAATGTGGCCTGCCAGATGTAGACCTCATTGCCTCACATCACAACCACAAGGTCCCCAGGTACGGGTCCAGGACCAGAGACACCTCAGCCGCCTTCGAGGACGCTCTGGCAGTGAGGTGAGACTTCAGTCTCGCATACCTCTTTCCTCTGATCTCCCTCCTCCTGAGGGTTCTCAGAAAGATCAAGCAAGAGGGCGGCACCTTGATACTAATAGCCCCAGCCTGGCCTAGGCGACATTGATTCACCGATCTATTGGAGTCTCTCCATAAACACTCCTTTTCCACTTCCTTTACGGCAGGATCTACTAGCAAAGGGTCCTTTCCTGCACCCGGACCTTCCTCATCTGTCTTTGACGGCGTGGCTCCTGAGTCATCCCGCTTAAGAGCCAAGGGTTTCTCTCACTTTGTGGTCTAGACGATGCTCAGGGCACATAAGCCTTCCTCAGCCCGCATCTATCACAGAGTTTGGCACTCTTACTGTCAATGGTGCTTAACTACAGGCTATGACCCTATGTTTTTTAGGGTTTCCCGGGTTCTTGCTTTTCTTCAGGCTGGTTTAGGTCTTGGTCTCTGCCTGGCCTCCCTTGAAGTTCAGGTTTCTGCACTGTCAGTCTGGTTCCAGGAAAGGATTGCTCCCCTGCCTGATGTTAGAATGTTCTTTCAGGGTGTTCTCCACCTTCAACCTCCTCTTGTCCCTCCGGTGGCCCAGTGGGATTTGACCTGGCCTTTACTGGCTCCTCCGTTTGAACCTGTGGACTCAGTAGATCTTAAGTGGCTGACAGCAAAGATGCTCTTTTTCCTCGCTATCTCCTCTGCCCGCAGGGCATCTGACTTGGCAGTGCTCTCCTGTCGCTCCCCCTTTTTGATCTTTCATCCAGACAGAGCTGTCCTCCGTACTCTCGCTGGTTACCTTCCTAAGGTGGTATCCCGATTACATTTGAATGAAGAGATTGTGGTTCTGACCCTCCTGTCCTGGGACCTCTCTGCAGGTGAAGCTTTCCTGGATGTGGATCGTACCAAATCCTTTAGGAAATCTGATTATCTCTTTGTGTTGTATGGCTTTCATAATGGGGCTGGCCAGCTAACAAACAGACTCTGGCTTGATGGCTCTGCATGACAATCTTCAGGCTTACACTCAAGCTGATCTCCCTGTTCCAAACACAGTTACAGCACATACTACTCGGTCTGTGGGACTTTTGTGGGTGCCTCTGCTGAACAATTGTGTAAGGCGGCCACATGGTCTACTGTCCACACCTTTCTCAGGTTCTACGCCTTTGACACCTGTGCATCTCCGGATGCTTCCTTTGGGCGTTGGATTCTCCTTTCTGCTCACGAGCGTCCCCACTCTTAGGGGAAACTACTTTAGGACATCCCCATGCTATCACTGTGGATCCCTATGGACCCTGACGAAGAAATTAATAGTCATAGTAGACTTAACTTTGTTAACTCTATTTCTTCGAAGTCCATAGGGTCCACAGGGCACCCACCCTGATGCACCTGGCTTCATTGGGTATTTTTCTCTTGGTCACCGATTCCCTCAGCTTCTGTGAGAGTGTTTCTTGTGTATATTGTTCTTCCTTCTCATCTCTCCTGCTCCTGCCTTGGGCTTGTTTACAAAACTGTCTGCCTGTGGCTGGGGGTGGGGTATATGTGGAGGAGGACCTGCATCCTGGAAGCTAAACCTTTGACTGGTGCCTTGATCACTCCAACCACACACCCCATGGTATCTCTGTGGACCCTATGAACTTCAAAGAAATAGATTTATGAAAGGTAAGTATACCATAAATCTTAATATGTCCCCTGTAGATGACACTAAATTACCTATTCAAGCCCAATGGGAAGCAGATCTTGGGATTGGAATGACGGAGGAAGATTTGACCTCTTTATTTACCAATATATTTAGTTTGTCTAAGTGTATAAATCACTCAGAGATGTGGTATAAAGTTATCCACAGGCTGTACTATACCCTATATATAAGCTACATAAAATCTGGCCTGATTTATTCAGGTACTGTTGGAGGAACTGTGGAGAGGTGGGTTCTATGATCCACATTTTTTGGTCCTGTCCATTCATCCAACCTTTATGGCCCGAAATGTTCTATTTAATTTCTCAAGTTACCTGTGTCTCTCCCTCATTCGCCTGAAATAGCTCTTGTACATCACTCTCCCCCCCCCTATGGTTCAGTCTTACAACAAATATGTGATTGGTCACATCCTTATAGCTACGAGGGCTGCAATAGCTCAAGATTGGATGACTCCTGACCCTCCTCTGAAAACTAAAGTCATTAGCAGTATTCAACGGAGCTTTGAGACTGAGACATTTGGCTTTAAATACTCCACATCGACGTCTTCACCATTAATTAAATGAAGAGCGCTGCATTACTTTTACTTTACCTACAGTCAGGTGCAGAAATATTGGGACATTTAACTGCAGACTTTCCGATTTAATTTGAGGGTAATTACACCCAAATCAGGTGAACAGTGTAGGAATTACAACGGTTTCTATATGTGCCTCCCACTTTTTAAGGGGCCAAAAGTAATGGGACTATTAACTCAAAATCTATTTCATGGACAGGTGTGGGCTATTCCCTCGTTATTTCATTATCAATTCAGCAGGTAAAAGGTCTGGAGTTTATTCTATATGTGACATTTGCATTTGGAATCAGTTGCTGTCGACTCTCAATATGAGATCCAAAGAGCTGTCACTATCCGTGAAGCAAGCCATCATTAGGCTGAAAAATCAAAACAAACCCATCAGAGAGAGAGCAAAAACATTAGGTGTGGCCAAATCAACTGTTTGGAACATTCTTAAAAAGAAAGAACGCATCGGAGAGCTCAGCAACACCAAAAGACCCGGAAGACGACGGAAAACAACTGTGGTGGATGACAGAAGAATTATTTCCCTGGTGAAGAAAAACCCCTTCACAACAGTTGGCCAAATCAAGAACACTCTCCAGGAGGTAAGTGTATATGTGTCAAAGTCAACAATCAAGAGAAGACTTCACAAGAGTGAATATAGTGGGTTCACCATAAGATGTAAACCATTGGTGAGCCTCAAAAACAGGAAGACCAGATTAGAGTTTGCCAAACAACATCTAAAAAAGCCATTACAGTTCTGGAACAACATCCTATGGACAGATGAGACAAAGATCAACTTGTACCAGAAAGATGGGAAGAGAAGAGTATGGAGAAGGAAAGGAACTGCTCATGATCCAAAACATACCACCTCATCAGTGAAGCATGGTGGTGGTAGTGTCATGGCGTGGGCATGTATGGCTGCCAATGGAACTGGTTCCCTTGTATTTATTGATGATGTGACTGCTGACAAAAGCAGCAGAATGAGTTCTAAAGTGTTTCGGGCAATATTTTATGCTCATATTCAGTCAAATGCTTCAGAACTCATTGGACCGCGCTTCACAGTGCAGATGGACAATGACCCGAAGCATACTGCAAAAGCAACCAAAGAGTTTTTTAAGGCTAAAATGTGGAATGTTATGCAATGGCCAAGTCAGTCCCCTGACCTGAATCCGATTGAGCATGCATTTCACTTGATGAAGACAAAACTGAAGGGAAAATACCCCAAGAACAAGCAGGAACTGAAGACATTTGCAGTAGAGGCCTGGCAGAGCATCACCAGGGATGAAACCCAGCGTCTGGTGATGTCTATGCATTCCAGACTTCAGGCTGTAATTGCCTGCTAAGGATTTGCAACAAAGTATTAAAAAGTGAAAGTTAGATTTAGGATTGTTTAGTTTGTCCCATTACTTTTGGCCCCTTAAAAAGTGGGAGGCACATATAGAAACCGTTGTAATTCCTACACCGTTCACCTGATTTGGATGTAATTACCCTCAAATTAAATCTGAAAGTCTGCAGTTAAATCACATCTTGTTTGTTTCATTTCAAAGCCATTGTGGTGGGGAATAGAGGCCAAAATATGAAAATTCTGTCAATGTCCCAATATTTATGCACCTGACTGTATATTGCCCTGTCAAGCTCTACTTGTTCCTCCTAACATGGTATTTGGACAGCCGGCTAGTGGGGTATACTACCTATGACCTATGTACCTTGTTATTTGTGTATCCATTTCAATTCAGAGTATTGTAATTGTTTCTACTGTTCCTTGTTTTCTTTCCCTATTTTGCATGTATTCTGTAAACTCACTTTTTTTATGTATATAATTGACATATTGTCTTAACTGTACCATGCTCCTCTTCATTAGAAATCAGATGGCCGGCACACATTAGACGATCCGGTGCCTGACCGTCAGATATGTCGACCTATGCCACTTCCCGCTGCACAGGGTAGTCAGTAGCATCATCAGATTGAGCTGCATTTAGGGCAAATCTGATGGTGCGACTGACGACCAAAGGGGAGCGCGCATGGACCGACATAGCATACACATTAGACGATAATGACAATATATCAGAACGAACCCTCGGATTGTCCGAAATATCGTATGTGTACCCAGCTTGGTTTTCCAGCGGTTTTGCCTTTAGTAAATTGGAAGATCACCAAACTGTTGGCTAAATCCCCCAAAAACCCAGAGGTTTGGCTCAATCAAGTGCTTAGCAAATTTACCCCTAAAAATCTTTATAGCCAGATGTTTTTTTTTTTTTAATGGAACCAGACAGTGACAGCAATATTGCCATTGGTGTAGACAGCAGATGTGCCCTTTTAAATGGTGGTCCACTTTTGAACCATCCTGTGTATTTTTTGGTTGGGTGTTCTCTGTGAGATCACCGTTGACTGCATCCTTTCATCTGGCGTGCCATGACTGTATGCTGAGGAACCTGCTGTCACATACAGTGGACTGATCTTTCAGGCTATTCAGGCACTGAGGATGGATGTGGGACTATGACGGATCACCACTTTTTTGCTATCCTGAGATGCCGGGTTGCAGGATCGGTGAAATCCAACATGTTGGATTTCACTGATTTGCCAATCACGATGGGAATATTATCGTGATTTGCAAATCGGTGAAATTTAACATTCAGTATTTCACCGATCCTCCAATGGATCGCGGAACATCGATGGCCTCCGGTCAGCCTTCCCGATCCCATCGCAGGATCCAGCAATCCGGCGGATAGTGTATCACTTCAGTATAGTTCTCTGTAATTTCACTAGAATACTTAAAATACTGAAGGATGAATTTAATGAGAACCTATTAACAACATTTTTTTTTTTTCATGTTGCTTTAATACAAAGCACAAAATGAATGAATACAGACTAAACTTAACGCGGGGGAAGTTTTGGAACCATTTGGAACCATTTGCGTGTTTTGGTGCGATATTCAAACGTCTTTTGTCTATGCACACTCACGTTTTCGCCCTATCCTATTACAAAAGTTGCGAAAAGGCATTTGAGCGAAAACTGCACATGGTGAAACCAGTGACAAGTACAGCGCATTTTGGGGAAATCAGTCTGTACCCTAACAAAAGCCTAACTGACATAGGAAATCAATATAGAAGTGTATTAGTGGACCTAATAAAAGTATTTGGGGGTGTCAAATGGCTGTTAAATGCATATTTGTATAAGTGTGGATAAATTATAAAAAGCAATATTTTTTGGAGAAAACATTTGCTGCAGTTACATTGGGGGTACATTAAAATGTGTGGAAGTATATTTTTGTGTCTATAAAGAGCACTTTTAAAAAATTATAAAAATACACTGGGTGCAGTCACCTGCAATGTTTAAAACACGTGTCCCATCCATACAGCCACCCAAAATACCTGACCCACTACTTTACACCCATTTTCCAAAACTTTTAAACATTTTCACCCCAAAATTGACATGTCATTATTAGCCAAATTAAGCCAATGAAAAACTTTTTTTATTTTGCCTAATTTGTCATTAAGGGGATGTCCTTAGGGTTCTGAATCAAGTCCCCCACATTTTAGCCAAAAATAGGGATTTTGTACAACTTTTCACCTGCTCTGAGATGGTGAAAACAGTTAGCCGGTTTTTGTCTATGGAGTTTTCGAAAACTACAGCAACAAGATTGCACGATACGCATTTTTGTGCGAAAAGATCTCACCTGCAAACACTTTTCGCCAAAACGCAGCTTTTCGCGGCTGCTTGAACCCGCCCCTGTGACTATAGTGGTTGGATCAATGGAACAAGTGACCGTTCTTTTTTTTTTTTGCCTTCAGTCAAATTATCAAAGATACCAACAAATCGTTCATATCGTCCAGTGTGTACGCACGATGCCGACACGCGCTCCCGCAGGTCGTCCGTCGCATCCTCAGATCTTTTGTACACGCAGAAATATCTGGGGATGTAGCTAGCGATGCCATACTGCGGAAAGCAGCATACCCCACGCTGTTGCTCCGATGCCGGCACCCCTGCTGGGTCCGTCGCGCACGATCGGCTGGCTACACATGGTTTAATGTGTACCCAGCTTTAGATGTCCTGGGTTGATCTTGAATTATGTGAATTATAGATCATTGCACCCGTTATGTCAGTGGCCTGTGCAGCGTTGGTGACAGGAGTGGGCACTTGTACTAGAGCAGACCACCTCTGTACAGCATCTGCTATTAAAATGATTGATTGCACTGGTTTATTGTAAACTGGATATCGCTGAGTATCTTCTGATCTTAAGGTGTCACCTGGTTCGTGTCCTGCATCGCCTCTATTGAGTCTGACAAAATTCCCTTACTAGTGAAATGGGCACCCCCTCGTAATCCAGACAGAGCCTATTACAAAGATCACCCTTTACAAAGTGGTGGGAAACTCAAAATCCCCTGATCCTGTCTTGTGGTACAGTGGTTCTCAGCTCCAATCCTCAAGTACCCCCCACCCCAACAAGTTATGTTTTCAGGAGTTTTGCCTGTGATAATTACTGACCCAGCAAAACTGATTAACTCACCTGTGCATTAATATTATTATTATTGCATTTTATTTATAGGGTGCCACAAGTGGTCCGCAGCGCCATACATACAGTAGAGGGTACACAGATTACACTACAATACAGTAACCAAAATATAAACCGAGCACAAGTAACAATTAGCAACACAATTCTCCATACACAATACAGCTGGGAAGCTGAAGGCTGTCATTGAAGTGCTAGAGAAGAAGGCTGTGAGACAGTGCGGAGGAGGACCCTGCTCCTAGGAGCTTACAATCTAGGGGAGAGACAGATGTCATGAGTGTGTAGAGGGGGACCTGAGTGCAGGAAGTAGGCGAGGTAGAGATTGGGTGAGTCAGGAGGCGGCCTGGTGGCACGGTTATGTGGTGGAAGGGTACGCTCTGATGAACAGGTGGTTTTTCAGTGCACGTTTGAAGCTCTGCAAGGTCGGGGAGAGCCTGATCGAGCGGGAGCGCTCATAACAGTGGAGGGGGGCTGCACGGGCAAAATCTTGGATACAAGCTTGTGATGAAGTAACCAGGGTGGAGGAGAGGTAACAGTCATTGGCACACTGGAGTGAGCGGGAGGGAGTATGTAAGGAGATGAGGTTGGAGATGTAGGGAGCAGTGGAGTTAGAGAGGGCCTTGTATGTGAAGGTGAGGAGTTTGAAGAGGATTCTGTAGGGGAATGGGAGCCAGTGCAGATTTTGGCAGAGGGAAGCAGCGAAAGCGGAATGGCGGGAGAGGAAGATAAGTCTAGCTGCAGCATTGAGAACAGATTGGAGGGGAGCAAGATGGCAACGTGGGAGGCCTGTGAGGAGAAGGTTGTAGTAGTCAAGCCGAGAAATGATTAGTGAATGAATAATCAGTACGGCAGCATTCTGGGAGAGGAAAGGCCTAATACGAGCGATGTTGCGTAGCTGGAACCGACAGGGAACCGTTGAGGTCATGTCATAATTGACCTGTTAAGTGAAATAGATTTAAAACTTCACTAGATGGCTAGCACTCTTTCATACATGGATACCACACCAGTGCACACCAGAGCAGGCTACCGTTCCAAACGCTGGGACAAGTCGGCAACCTCTGGCCTGAAATACTTGATGATCTGCTGCCCATATGCATGTGCTCTACACATCTATAAACACGCCTGAGGATCCGTGCGTGGTTTCACTGTGTATTGGGAGAGACTACTCAGTTGGCAGCATACGGTGAGAAACAAGAGTTCACCCCGAAGTCAGTAACGTCTGAGTCATCGCACACGGCTGCTACTGGTAATGTTTCATAAAGTAGATCGTATCTCTGAAATGTTATCATTTGACAGACAGAAGTGAATGTGCTGTTATTTGCAGGCAATCAGTATTACAGCACCTTGGTCCAAGGAAAGTCTTCTGATTTAAGTAATTTCTCCTCCTGTCATTCATCAGCTCACAGCCCTACATACTGGAGAGCAGATCTTTGTTGCACTAGAAGTTGATGGACAACAAACTTGTATCTGATGATCTGCGTTTGTCTTTGCATAGGATAGAAATGACTCAATGTTTTAGGAAACGGAATATGTCAGTTGAGAATAATCTGACCTTTTATCTAGCTCCTAGATTCATACTGTACATTCCAGAACGCCCGTCGTTAGTCATTGCCCCCACGTCAGCAGATTAACAAACAGTATAAATTATGCTGTTTTAAACTTTCCTGGCGTTCCAAAAGTTTATAGGGATAAAAATCTCTTAGTGGAAATGGGAATCTTCTTCAGATTTATGAAACAATTCATCACAATTAATATAAAGTCAGCTGCATCCTTGAATTGACTGTTGACCAAGATTTAATTAATAAAGCAAGCCATTTTGTTTATAACATGATTATTTGGCGTAGATTTACTAAGGGGCATATTTGTTATAAATTTTTTTGTTATAGTAAATCTGGACAGATAGCATTATTTTAAGTAAGTGATGAGTGAGCAGGTTGACAGTAAGTGATGAGTGAGCTGCACGGCCAGTGCTTTCTTGCAGGCCCTGTCCTGTGATGCGAATTTTAATACGTTCTTGCAACAGTCATGCGAGTTTAGTCAATATCATTGCATCACACCCACATTTTATTTGCGGCTTGTGATAAATATGCCTGTATGACTTTTAAAAGGGGAAAAATTGGAGGTGATGCTTGTGTCAGCCAATCAGATTATGGATAGCAGTTATCAATTGACCAATTAGAAATTGATAGCTGAGATCTGATTGGCACCATTCCCTTTTAGACGTTTTAGTAAATATCAGGTTTTAAAAGATGCATCATTTTAATTTGTAAATTGTGTTCCTTGCGTGGGTTTCCTCTGGGTGCTCGGTTTCCTCCCACACTCCAAAAATATACTGGTAGGTTAAATGCATACATGCCGACTATCTGGCTGCCCCTTCCGGGAGGGAGCAGCTAGATCGGCATTACTGGGGGGTGTGGCCAACAGAAGGGGGCGGGGCCGGCAAGATGTGAAGTTTTTCAGGCGGGGGCGGAGCCATGCGAGCGTGTCATTTTGGCCACGCCCCCGCCACTCACTGCCGATATTACAGGCAGTGTGAAGCGGGGGGCGGTGCCAAAATGACGCGAATCGCGTCACCGCCCCCTTAGCTGCCGGGAGACTTGCGGTGGGACAGGAGGGGTCGGCGGCAGCCGGGAGACTTGCCTGCCATCCCGGGAGGTCGGGAGCGGCACCCGATTTTCGGGAAGCTCCCGACCAAATCGGGAGGGTAGGCAAGTATGGTTAAATGGCTCCAAACAAAATGAACCCTAGTGTGCATGTGTGTGAGCGTGTGGTAGGGAATATAGAGTGTAAGCTCCGCCAGGGCAGGGACTGATGTGAATGGACAAATATTCTCTGTAAAATGCTGCGGAATATGTGTGCGCTATATAAATTACTGGTAATAAATATATAATGGGCGCAAAGGGTCTATTTTGTAAACATTAATCATTGCCAGTGGTGACTCGTACCTTTATCCTCCAGGAGGTCTGCTGCTCTCTGACGGCCTGCGCAACCAACTTATGCGCCGCAGGATTGTGAACATGCACATGCTCATATATTGTACAAGCGGCCCAGGCTTATAGGGACTGCATCAGCTGCAGACCCTAGAGGCCAGATGGCGCTTCCGTAATAACAGGGGAGCGGGTCACCATTGGAAGCGCTCTCTCTGCTAATTGTAATCCGGACTGGCAGTGCCAGGGGCGAAAAAAGGGACGGACTGTCTGGCTGTGCAAGGCAGTCCCTGTGGGTGGTGGGTTTTACTGGGGGGGGGGGGGGCTGCAACTCCACAGTCCTGGGTAAAATCTGCCACTGATCACTACCCTACTTTATGTTTAATTGGTTAGATACACTCTTTAATGCAAAATTTCTCTAGCTGGCACCTTCTATTGCAATGTGTGTTCATCTCAATAGATGGAGTAACACTTCTAAAGAGTATCTATCCCAACATTCAAATATATATTGACAATTAAAAATCTAAGGAACGGACCCTTTTACAAAGGATTACTTTTTTTTTTTTTTTTTTTTTTTATTCTCTTTTCAATATTATTCTTTAGTTTCCAAAAGTTCATCTTACCAGGTCTCTTCTGCACTATTCACATGTCAAGATGATTGACGGAAAGTGCTGGTTTGCACACACAGCAGATGACTCTGGAGAGCGCAGATTGGCGTTGAATGTGACTGATGTGGATTGCTTTTATCCAGTATGACCTCAGAAATAGCTTCTGCAAACTAATCCACATATCAGCATGCAACACATCCTCACGCAGCGGGGGATCTCAGGAAATGCTCGCTAGCAGTGAATCTCAGTGTCATCCTGGAAAGTGTAAGTGTGCTTTAGGTTGTCACCGGACAAAACATCTTGCAGATTCTCTTAATGCTCGCTCGCCTAGAATGGACCTTATTTAGTATGCGCACTGGAAATGAGCTTTGCTTTGTGGTGATGCCCCTAGCTGCAGGCTTGCTCTCCACCCTATAATACTACGCTGTGTATACTCTTGTATGGCTTACAGTGATCATGAGAATGTGGGGATATAGGGACTTGTTTGCTTGAAGTCTCTTGTTGCATTGGGCAAAGGGCACCTAGAATTGTGTTTCTTCTGGAAGCTACAAAATTCGTTACATTATCATTAATGGACATGACCCAAATCTCCGCCAGTGATACGTTTATGTAAAAATGTCAGTGTTTTTGCAGAGGGTGCCCTACTGTAAACCAAAAAAGTGACCTTAATAATGCACCCTCTCCACATTTTAAATAATACACTTGCTCCACAAAATCTCATTTATATACTGCCGTACAAAACTAGGTGCATAACACCATGTTCGCCCCACCTAACGTCACATATCGACCGGGGTAAGACTCCTACGGTCTGTAAATGCCCTACAAACAGATGGCAGAAATCTGGACACATTAGCTGGTATGGAAGAGTGTGACGTCCCCAAAGGGGCCGCTTCCGAGTTGCACTCAAGTCCCCCTGCAATTACATTCGCATTGTGTGCACTGTGACATTATATGTAGATATATTCAGCCGTAGGGCCATTCCATCCCATACGTGACACTGTAAAAAAAAATCAAATCAAATCTGTATCCTATGTATTTTTTGTGTTTTCAGCCTAGGTGACAAGTTCAATTATAGCTATTTCCCATAAGTTTAATATAAACACACAAAAAAGGCTCTTAGTACAAAGAGTTGAGCTGAATTATCAAGAAGTTTCTGTAATGTCCGGTACGTGACATGGAATGGCCTTGTAGGCATCTTTGCGACCGTCCCGTCCTTATTCATAGGCCTGGTTTCATAGCGGTCATTATCAGTGCTCTCTGCACATCGGAGAACATCGGCCCCCCACGCACAATTGCAGCAGCTCTGACCTGTCATAGAATCTGCAAGTCTCGTCATGTCATATGCAGAGAGCTCTCAGGCTGGTTATGCCATCACAGTGGCTAATTTAAGCACGGCCGTGCAACGGCGCTCAAGCGGGCAGGCCCTGCGTTTCTCCAACCACTCCCCTGTCACCACCCCCAAATGCTGACGGCCTGTCACTTACTCTGCGATGGGTTCTTTTGTGCGTCCGTAATTATTGCAGTGCGGCGCATGCGCAGTGCTGAACAATCGGCTAATCTGCGTAAGTAGTTGCAGTTGCGATTGCTGCTGAATCAGGCCCTGTGTTCTGTAAGACTCTGAATCATCCATAGACGGGTGCTCAGCTACTGAGCATGTGCAGTGCAAAATGTGTTTACGTGCATCTCTGCATCACCCTCTAAGGGGCATATTCAATTGAGCACGGGAATAGCGACAATCCTGCACCTGCAAGGTTTTTTACTACAGGTGCAGGATTTTTTTCTATTCAATTAGGTGCGGGATTTTTGCTTTTTTGAGCACCGGAAGGTTATTTTCCTTACACCCCCAGAGCAAATCTGATTTTTCCTAAAATTGTTAGAAAAATCAGCGGGACTTGCTCTGGGACCCCGGCGGCACCCACTCTGAGGACTAATTAGTCCTTAATTACTCACCTTCCGAAGCAGTATCTTCTGCATCCAGCGTTTCCTGCAGCAGGGTGAGTGTTTGTAAGTGTGTGCACGAGTGTGTATGTGTGTGTGTGTGTGTGTCCCTCTCTTTAACGGGCACTGGGAGAACTACATCTCCAAGCAGCCCTTGTGCCTCCAAGCAGCCCCCGGGACTCCCAGCAGCCCCTTCCACAGTGACAAGATGGAGTGGAGGCCACCGGGAGCCGCAGAGACCCCCCAGACAGTCTCTGTAGGTAAGTGTAATTTTTTTCTTCATGCAACCATTTTTGTTGAATTGGATACCGCAGAGATCGGGAGCGCGCATACCCGTGGCAATCCAAAATTGGGCACAAAGTTTTTTACCTCGCTAAACCCTGTTCCCAATTGAATATGTCCCTATGTCTGTGCTCATTTCAGTCATTAAAAAAAGGAATCCAATATCAGGTCCTGTCTGCTCCTGGAATCCGTTGATCTCCCTATCCAACCACCTCCCCCCCCCAACTTTTCTTTTACATTAGTTTTTCTTTTTATGTATTTATTTTTATTTTGCTTCATTATTTCATCTTTTTTTTTCTTATCTTACTACTTTTTTTTATTGTGTCAATTTTTTCTTTTTAATAATACAAAAATGTTGGGGTGACCTCTGGGTTATAACATTTAATCTATTTTCTGTGTTTTTTTGTACAGTTGTGTTATGTTACCATGCTAGCTTTATTACGACAGTATTTATATTGTTATTGTCTATTAGCTTTTGTCAAAATGTACGATTTGTGTATGTTTCACCATTTTATGTGCTTTATATACAGTTTTGCTATTTGTACTCCTTTTGGTCTTCTCCAATAAATTCAACATTGTTTAAAAACAAATTAAAAAATTCAGATATAATTCACAGTGCTGGATGGACCATTCCAGTCCGGAATGGGGGAGTTCACCTATTTATGTCTGTGTTAAAATAGATGCTTCCCTAGATGCCATCCTACAGGTCTTACCGATGAGCCCCTCACCTAGCATTTTTGTGCCATATGGTGTGAGATTATTGCCACCACGGGGAGCGATTGTGCGGTTTCCTGAGTTTTTCGTCTTCTCATATGTAGCCGCATACAAAGTCACTCGCATTGTACTAGGCACTCTAGATTCAGGCAACTAAACGTACTATGCACCAGAATTAACATGTGACGTGTCTTACGGCAAGATACACCATGGGTGGAATAAGCTGTGCACATGGGTCCAGGGAATTCGGTAATGATGACAAAACTGGCGTTCTGTGTAGTTGTTTTGTCTGTTATAATGCTGGTTTAGGACAGGCACAAAGTCGGCCAGTGTCGGCACATCTTCCCGACACACCGCTGACACCTAAAATTATGCATTTCCCTCTTTCATTCAATTACGCATTTGCTATTTTTTTTTATTCTAGGACCTTCTGAATGACCCTTTATATATTGGTTTAAAGCACAAAAGAGTTCGTGGGAAGCAGTATGACGACTTGATTGATGAGTTCATGCAGGCTGTGACCAACAAGTAAGTAGGCTGTTACCTTTATAAAATAAGTAGAAGTATTCGCTTTGATGTTATCTTTTTGTTTACTAAATGCCTTTATTAGAACCTAAACGCTGTGGTCAGTAAATGTATCTGTAGGGGCCTTTGTTGCTCTAACCACAACACGTACCTGACCACAGATGTGTAGCATTTACACAATAGGTGGTTGGTCACTGACCCCAAACAGATAAACCAGGTCCAGCAATCTGGTTGTTTTCCACCAATGGGCCTCAATTTCACGGTATTTGGGTCCAAAGCGGCAGATTCTGGTGTTCAAAGCTTCATAAAGATCAGTCTGGGGACCAAGACCTGTCCCGAAGCAAATAACTTAATTATCACACACAGTAATTTCTCCCAGGTCAGTTGTGTAGCTAATGCAGGTGCAACATATAGCACTAATTGCCCCCCTGAGACCCCTAATAACACTCAGACTACGCATTTCACACCCCATAACGCATTTCTGTTGCTCCAAAATGCAAAAGTCTCCTAAACCTGTTACCACAGTTCTCAGAGCACATGTGGCAAGTGGGCATCACAGCGGGGACCCCAGGGGGCAATCAGTTGCTGTGCCATGGATGCATAACCTGTAGAAGCTCCATATAATATAATAGTTGATGTCGGCACACGTTAGTGTGAAGTAGTGAGACCGGGATCGGTTGCTTTGAGCTTTATTGGTGTCTACAGGAGATTTGTGGATTATTGGGTGATCTCCAAGACTCCCAGGAGAGCAAAACATAGCTATTATTTTTTTAGTGATGAAAAAAGCGTCTGCATTCCCAGAGGCAGAGCCACATGTATAGGAGGCCGTAATCAGCCACTGCACCTGTAATAGGGCCTGTGCAAGGTTCAGTGGTGTGCGAATAAAGATGCACCAATCAGTATTACAGCGCGCATATACACTAAAAGTGGGCATCTCGGCACATTCGGCGGCATGTATGTACATAAGGGAAGGAGTTTGTAGCGACATTTGCATAAACTTACCGACAGGTGACCGCCAGTAGATGCTGCTACGTGAATGTTTGCGTGCGACTCAGAACCAGGCTCGTAGTGACCAATGATTATAGCAACACTGTCACATTTATATTTTACATAAAGCCGTACCGTCCATTATATAGTGTGAGAGACACATTGCCTGCTGGGTAGTGTAGATTTACAGTATGTGATTATATGGCATAGAGGTACTCGTACATCCTTCTTGTCTGTTGCAATGTTTACACTACTTATTTTGATTTATTAACATTTACTTTGAAATGCCAGCATATTCTGTTGTACATTACAGTTATGCTACGTACACACGGTACGATAAGCTGTCAGATTTTAATGATAACGATCCTATCGTTAAAATCTGACAGTTTCTGGCCACTGCAAACGACCGGTCAATGCGCGGCCACGTATGGTCGTTATCGACCAACTACCGTCGTCTGTGCAAACAGTCAGACCTGGTCAATAATGACCAGGTTAGCCTGCTTACTATAGGGACCCGCAAACGTACTTCGCAGGTCGTTATAGTCGTTACGGGGTTACTGCATCCAACACATGCAGGACGATCAGACAATGATCGCTGATCGTTTCCTTCATACCGCGTGTACGCAGCATTAGGGCTACAACTGCAGATGAATGAGACGTAGGTTTATCAGTAGTGTGTACAGAATGTGTATAGCTGGTTTACTGACTTACATATTTTTTGTAGACCACAAATAATAGTATGGTATTATTAGTTTTAAGAGTAAACCTTTACTCCCTGCTATGATGCTTCCTCTAATGCTGGGTGGTGGAAGCCAATATGCTTCATTGCCTAATCTTGATAAATAAGAGAGCAAGCATTAGTCTGATGTGCTGAAACGGGTATATAAATATGCAAAGACCAGGGATTTGGGATGTGGGATGGACTTCCACAGAAATATGACAGTGTATAGTGAGTAACTTCAGTGAATCTCTGGGATGCGGGAACTGCTGTATTTAGTTAAGTCACTGGAGCTGTAACCAGCAATAAATCAGGCATGTATTTCCCTTTTAAATCTTTTGAGTCTTTGGCGTGTGCCTGTGTAAGCCCCATCTGGCAAAATCATCAGTAGATTCCTTTACAAATCACTGTACGTTTCATTGTCATTTTTGCTAAAACCTTGCTTGGGCTTGTTTAAATTATTACTTGTTCTGTAATATTATGTCAGTATCAAAAATGAGCTGGCATCTCACCGCGCCTATTGAGAGCCAAGCTCTGATTGAAATGGACAACATCGGGTTGAGTTATGTGATTTATCTATTTTCATTGTTAAAAAGATTGATCTATGTACTGTAACATGACAGATATCACTAATGCTGGGCATACACTACCAGATAAAATGTCTGTCAGACCGACAGACATTTTATCTGGCCGGCTGCCAGCCGCAGAAGTCGCCGGCATACACTGTGAGAGAAATCTCACAGTGTATAGCCCGACATCCGCGCTCCGCCCGCGGGGGAGGAGACATTTCCGTAGGAAGGAACACAGGAAATGTCTGTCGGCTGCGCTGGGCATACACTGCCCGATGCGGCCGACAGTTTCCCCGCTAAATATCGCATCGGACGGGCATGCTGGACAATCCAGCATGCCCGACCGAGCAATATTTAACCCTCGGTCGCCCCCCCACACGCTACAATTATCGCGGCGATCCGCCGATATCGGGCGGATCGTCCCGATAATTGCAGCGTGTATGGCCAGCATAAGCAGTGCATTTTTATTGCCTCTTTGTGTGTAAAAGTACAGTATAAATAAATTTTGCCAGTTGTGGCCGTCAGATTTAGGATTAGTCCCTTTCTCTCCCCAGATGCCACTGAGACTCACCCACACACTCATAATCTCTCGCCTCCCATCTCCTCCTCTCTGGTCTCCCCCTGTTCTCGCTTTCCTCCAGTTCAATCCATCATTAATGCTGCTGCTCCTCTAGCTTTCTTCTCTCTCTGCTCGGCGTTGGCCTCCCCCTTTGCAGTCTTCTTCACTGCCTCCCTATCCCACTCAAATGCTTCCCCAGCACGTATAAAGCCCTTATTCATTCACCCCCCCCCCCACCTACACATCCAACCTAATTTCTGTTCACACCCCCACCTGCCCCCTCCGCTCATTTACTATTGTGCCCATCTCCAAGATCTCTCTCGTGCTGCCCCCTTCCTATGGAACTCACTCCCTCGCCAAGCCAAATGTTCACGGACCTACGCGTTAACGGGGTCTTTTGTCTCCATGCCCACCTAGCGACTCAGATACTGTGAGCTCGCCCTTACATTGGGTACAGGCTCATCGAGTGCCGCCCTGCCTGTCCTCACTGTGACTCAACACCTTTTGCCCTGCAATACGCTATGAGCTGCCCAACCCTCACCCGTGTCCATCTCCTTCTGTCTGTTGTGTTCTAGCTTTGTGTTGTTCCTATGTACATACAGTAATATTGTATACATCAGCACTATACCAACAGCAGCCAATATTAAACACAAAAAAGTGTTACCTTGTCCTCTCGTATAGCCAGCACAATAAACAGTACATGTTTTCACATTCAGCGCTGTGTGCACCATTAGAGGATTTTCCTATTTTTCTATATGGGGGCTATGTATTAATAATTGTGGCAATGCCGCCATTAGTAACAGATCTGGCAGCAGCGGGATTTATCATTTTTAACATGAACACAAAATTCTACAGGGAAAGCGCTTTAGAAAAAAAGCTGTCATAGGGTATTGATTCCCGGCGCATCAGAGGAGTCTTCCGTATTTGCGCGCAGTTTCAGTTTCTGAAAAATGTGGAAGGAGAACGTAGGCAACGCTTTATGGATCCTGGAACATTGGGGGGGGTCAGACTGCAGTGCCCTTTTAGAATAATGGGGACTGCGATTTGGAACGCTAATTAGACTCCTGCGTTAGGCTATTGGTACATAACGGTGATACATAAAATTATGCAGAAACTGTAGTTTCTACATCATTTTGTGAAAAAGGTGTGATAAATATGCCCCATATGCTCTAAGTAAGAATATACCTGAAACCTATAAAACAAATATAGGGGGTATTCAATTAACCGCGATAAGCCGGTTTTTCGCGAAAAAAACTGCTTATTGTGCATCTAAATACTTATCGTGCAATCCTAGGGATACACTTTATAGACCGGCGGACTGAATGCCGCCGGTCTATGGACCTCATTCAGAGTCGGTCGAAGCGGCCGCACGGTCGTTCGGGAAAAGGGGCCGCAAATGATTTTCTCGCAAGTTGCGTCCCTAAGTTCGTATCGGTAGCTGGCCGACCAAGGGGAGGAAGCGGTCGGAAGACAAAAAAATACGCCCCCTTCTCGTATGCATTGCACGTAATCTCCGGGCATATAAGGATTAATCGAGACCATCGGCAACCATCGAAACTGGTCGTAGAGCTTAAGGTTGACCATACCCTCTCAAGCTCTACGATCATGTCAGTGTAAAACCTCCCATGTCACATGTGCCATGACGCTA
Source organism: Taudactylus pleione (assembly GCA_031769625.1). Classification (NCBI taxonomy): domain Eukaryota; kingdom Metazoa; phylum Chordata; class Amphibia; order Anura; family Myobatrachidae; genus Taudactylus; species Taudactylus pleione. The sequence goes on along the minus strand of JAUIMM010000477.1, from coordinate 324,093 downwards.
CTTTGTTAATTATGCACTCCCATAAACCGTATGCACTCCCACAAAACGCTGTTCGCATAATTAGGCACGCCTGCGTTCGGATCTCCACTCCCCCGTTTTCAAGCACCTTCCCCTGTTACCACCCACAAACGCCTCCATCTGTCACTCAAACTACCGTGCTGGCTGTGTTCAAGGAGAGAGAAATTTCTGATCGTAGCGCCTAGTTTGCGCACGCGCATTGCGAACTTTACGCATGCGCAGTATAGCGAACATCGGTGGCGTACGACCTTGCGGCCGCTTCGACCGACTCTGAATGAGGTCCTATTTCCCGACAGGAGAAGCCCAAAGGGACTGAAGATAGACGTAGGAATACCGACGCCTATCTTAAACCTAACGCCGAAGGACAACAGCCCGAACGAGGTAAGTCCGGGGCGTCCTTAGTCACGCCGGGGGGGGAGCAGGGATAGGTTTAGGGAGTGTAGCGGGGTTAGGTTTTTTTTGGGGGGAGGTTAGGGACTCCTAGGAGGGAGGGTTAGGGTTAAGCACCTCTGGGGGTAGGTTAGGGTTTGGCACCCCGCCCTGGGAGGGTTAGGTTTAGACACTCCTGGGGGGGACTTAGGGTTAGGTACCACGCTGGGAGTTTTAGGCTAGGTACCCCTAAGGGGAGGTCAGGGTTAGGGGGGGAAGGGGGGGGTAGAGGGGGAGGGTACTTACCAGCCGGGGTTGTGATCTCCTCCTATCGGGCTTCTCCTGTCGGGTATTTCATACTGATCCCCAAACCTGTTAGCTGCAGTTTTCATCTCCTGCTGAGCAGGTGATCAGTTGGGGAAAATCCCTATTTTAAGGTCAAGACTTGGTTCAGAACCACTGGGGCACTCTCCTTAATGACTAATTAGCAAACAATATTTTTTAATTAGCTTAATTTGGCCAATGATGACATGTCATTTTTGGTGTGCTAAAGTGCAGGAAAATGGGTTAATTGATGTGGGACAGGTGTTTCTAAAGGTGCGTACACACGTAACAATTTTGTGAACAATTTAATAATAACAACGTCCTAATCGTTCAAAATAATCATTCACTTTCTGAGTTACAACGATGAACGATAATCGTTCAAGCGCGCTCCCGTTTGTAGTTCATCGTCCATTTCAGACTGTCCAACTTAACGATTTTCATTAAGGGAAGGGACATTTTTCGTTCATCGTTGAAAAAAATCGTTAAAAAAATCGTTCATTACACTTCCAAAAATCGTTCACTTTTTCAAAGGAAAAACTGAACGAAAATCGTTCATTAACAAATTAGTTACGTGTGTATACACCATATGATTGCAGGTGGATGTTATAGGCATAGAGGTTATTTAAAAGTTGTTTAAATGACACAAATATATACTTATAGGCATTTTATGCACCCCCAAATTAAGTAGAACATTTATTTTGCCAAAGAACACTTGCTTTCTAACATTATTTGGCTGTTTTAGAAAAATGCATATAACAGCCATTTGGTACAATTTAAGAACCCCAAAAACTTTTATTAGGGCCACTAATAGACTTCTGTACTGTTATCCGATATCACTTTGCCTTTTTTTGTGGTACAGGCAGATTTCCCCATTCTCACCAACACTTATCGTGAATAAAACCAGCAAGAATTATCGCGGGAATGCAGCAACGCAACTTTTGCAACTGAATTGTGTGAAAAATGGGAGCGTGCATAGGTTCAGAACGATGGTTTGCATACCGCTTCGATAGTTGCCAATCGGCTAAGCCGTAGCATGATTGACACTTGCGTCCATTTGGTGGGTGGGAAAGGGGTGGCGACGGCCAGTATTCCAGAAAACGGGGGCGTGCCGAGGCCAGTGCCTGCGTCTTGCGACACAACTTCACTGGCCCTGGCAGCGCGAATTTCACGGCCATCCTGAGTAATCTGAGGGTTACTCAGATGGGCGATGTTCATGCAAGTGATATGGCTGCGTCCTCGGATGCAGCAATGGATCTCAGAAGCTGGCAAGAGGCGTCTATTTACACCGGAGGCTTCCTGCGGCATTTGCACAATTTCGCATAGCCATTGCGTACAAAGACGTATTGGTGATGCAATTAGCATCCAACTCCGTATATAGGCTGCAGTATGCCCTGTGCTGCACTGCCGCCCCTCTCATTCGTCCTCGCCCCCCCCCGAGCACATACCATTAAATCCAGGGGGTGGGTGGAGGGCGGGGATCTTCAGCGGCGGTGGCCTGCGAGCGCTGAGCAGCAATGCAGGAGGTCTCTTTATGCAGACCTCTGGAGCCGGGCAGTTTGTGGTCGGTGACCTTGGAGGATTCCACCCTGTGCGGAGACACCGGCCCTGGTTCCTTATATGGGACCGTGAACACTTTGCAGAGCCTCAAAATACTACTACTGTATAATCAGATTTGTAGGCCTTAGATAGTGTAGTTTCATTGGGGGAGATGTATGAAGCCTAGAAGCGGTATCAGCGCACGTTATGTGCGCTGATACCGCTTCTCCCCGATGTATGATCGGGGGTCTGGGTGGTAAATGACAGAGGCGCTATGCGCCCCTGTCATTATCGGCCCTGCTATCTACAAGATAGCAGCGCCGATAGCCTGGGCTTTGTATGAACGGTCAGATCGTCTGACTGTTCGGCCGGCTGTAGCTGTCGTTATCGACAGCTACAGCCTGGCGCTAGCCTATCACCACAACAGGGACAGCGCTGTCCCTGCTGCTGCAGCTGTCGGCTCCACGCGGGGATCTTGCGATACTTGCGAGATCCCGCGCATGCTCAGTGGAGCCGGCTGGGAGAGAGACACAGCGCATCAGCACTAGGCTGATGCACTGCTGTCTCTAACGGGTAGCACCGGAGGGGGGAGTTAACACTCCCCCTCTCCGGCCGATGAGGTGTTCGTACATCTCATCGGTAGTGCTTCCTGCTTCGCCTCGGTAAAGAGGCGAAGCGGGAAGCGTTATAGCGGCACGTTAAGTGCCGCTATAATACATCTACCCCATTATCTTTCCTTGTTTATGGCAAGGAAAGTATAAAAAAAATATGTATTTTGCGTAACCTGGTTACTGTTGTGCTTCATTAAGTATTTAGGTTACAAGAAAGTCTATGTTTCCCTGCGTGGGCAGACGAGCACTGGTTATCACAGCTCTAACCAAGACCAGCTGGAATCCGCAGCGGAGCCGAGACTTATTAGAGCAAAATCTTCATTTAGGGATTTCCCTGCTTTGCAAGAAATCTCCCATGTTTTTCATTCCTGTTACCAATTATGAGAGTTAAATGGAAACAGCTGATACACGTTACCCAAATGCTTGTGACACCGGTACTGCTCGGAGATTAGAGACCCGGACACACATTCAGAAGTCTTCATCATAAAGGGCCACATTCTTCAGCTATATCATGTGTGTTCCCCTGGGGACTGGAGTTATTCTGTCTGTTCCTAGTATATAGCCTCCCTCTGCAGCAGAGCAATAAACCATGTATCTGTGCATGCTATCAGCTGAGGAGAGTGATTAAGTGATAATGGAAAGAGGAAGACATCCTGACTTTACATTACACACCCAGGATAACTTTATTTTCAGAGGTCTCTTTAACTTTCGGCAGCAGCACCTTGTTATGGTGACCCTAATCTGTATTTGCCGCCTGACACCAAAACATAAGTAACCCTTGGGGCAGGCAAACATGCATAACATGATTCATAGGTACTATACATAACTACCTATACATCTTGCAAGAATTTTGTCCCAGAAACGTATATTATTTTACATTCTTTTAACTTATGTTCGTGTCATGGAAAAGTATATTTACTTTTCTCTTAGCAACAGTTTGTATGTAAACAGCTTTATAGTGGTTACGGTTATAAACAAGGTATAGTAAAGTATTTGCTCACACCACAAACTGGACATAGTCATGGGTGGCACACCAGATTACCGGGCCCTGTAGCAATATTTGGGGTTGCTCTGGCCTCCTGGTAGGGATGGCCATCTGTGTAGTTACCATCGATGGTGACTTAGCAAGTGGCCATCGATGGTAACCAACTATGAAATGGATTACCATTGATGGTTTCACCAACCAATGGTCATCCCTGTTAGGGTTAGGCACCCCTAGGGGGCAGGGTTATTGTCAGGCACTACTGCGGAGGGGTTAGGTTTAGGCACTAAGGGGGGAGGGTTAGGTTTAGGCACGAAGAAGGGGGACATAGGTTCAGGAAGTAATGGGGAGGGTTAGGGTGCGGGGTGGGGAGGCTGAGGGTTAGGGGGGGTCGAAGGGAGGATAAATATACTTAGCCGACCCCAGTTGGGGTAGAGCTTGGGGTAGAAGCGGGGGGAGAAGTTGGAGTAGATTGCAGGCAGCATGCAGAGCCAGTACTCAGTGATTCATTGGAAGTGCCGTTTGTCGGTGTCAGGCATGTCAGTGCGTTTGAATGCCATTGCAGGGGCGTGAATAAATTATCCACAGTGAACCCATACCCAGTACCCACCCTGAGTACTCACCGCGTGCAGGAAGTTTAGCAATTCTGCGGGAGGGTCAGATCAGCCACTATTCTGCGTCTTGGTCTGATGGTTCTCAATTGTAGCGATGTTTTTGCCATCTTGCACAGTATTACGGATGTTAGTGAAGGTAAGGGGGGTGTCTTTATTCATAATATGGTGCGGTGGCAGTACGTATGCATTCATTAGCATATTTTCGCAGCTAGCGGGTGCGTGCGAACGCAGCCTTGCGATCCAACCTGAATCAGGCCCACAGGCCAGTGACTCACAGCGCGCCCTGCTGGACCTGCTTACTTTTACAAACCGAGGTCCTCATTCAGAGCCGCTCGTAAGCGGCAGTATGCTCGTTCCGAGCGATATTTGCACATCTGCGCATGCGTACGGTTTTTAGTACGCATGCGCGAACCAGTCAGTGCGGCCGAAAATCGTTTGTTCGCTATATAGCGAATGCCTGCTAATTTGAGTGACAGAATGAGGCGTATGTGGGTGGTAACAGGGGAAGGTGCTTGAAAACGGGGAGTGGAGATCAGAACGCAGGCGTGCTTAAAGGTCAAAGCGGGCGTTTTATGGGTGTGCATAATTAATACAGCAGCGTCATTGCCCACGCCACTGGGTTATTTTATAGTCAGAACTGCTCGCAATATTGTGGTTGAAAAAACCAACCACAAGAATAGCGAGCAGTTCATACGCTGTTCGATGTACTCGATTAATCTAATAATTAGCGGACATGATGTATGATGCGAGCGGCCAGGGGGCGTTTTTATCAAATAAACGAGCGTATGTTTTGCTCGCTCATTCAGACATGGAGGCGGCAACAGACCGCAAAGAGCGAATGGTTCATTTGAATAGCCACCCCCTTTTTATGAACGAGCGAGCGCTAATTGCGAGCGGCTCTGAATCAGGGCCTGAGTCTCTTTCTGCCTGTTGCACGTAAAAACTACGTCACTGGCTCTAAAGCAAAGCATAGCCGTGACTTATTGGTGAGTCCACCACTCTGCATAGATCGTTGCTGTTCAGTAGGAGACTCCAAGTCAACCCCAGAATGATGCGAGATAGAGGAGCTTCACCTTTCTACATAGGGGAGATATATTATATATGGTGGACACATGCAATTATTAAAACTCTGCTGCAGGTATTTATTTAGCTCATTAAAAGACTTTGTCGATGATGCAGAATTGAATGCACACCCATTTGCGGAGCGTATCTGGCGTGTTTTTGCACTGATGTGCTCCTAGGCTTCTCTTCAGGTCGCACAACGCAGTCCTCTGGAGAGCAATGTTCTTTGTTTTTCTTTATATGATTAACAAGCAGTCATCACAACCGCTTAAAGGCAGTGCCTGTGATTATTTATATACAACTCATTTCCAGATTGACGTCGCCATTTCAGCGCAATATAGACATGCGACTCTGGCAAAGCCTCTCACAGCTTATTTGTTCTTCAGACCTCACTCGGCAAACTCTTGTAATGTTGTAATGCTGATACAGAGGAAACGTTGTTTTTAACGTACCACTATTTGAATTAGAATTTATGGATCATATCAATAAGTAAGAGTAAAATGGTAGAATGTTTTTTAGGTCTTTTCAAATTCAGGAGCCCAAACTAAACTTTTCAATGGGTGGTGTCTCCAAATTATGATCTTAATCAATAATAATAGTAATTGTTTAAATGTCAACATCTCTTTCCACTGGCATCTTCCCATCTCATCTTCCCATACAAATGTTTTGTTCAAGCCAACTATTTCTTCTATATTACACTAGCGACCCGCCCCGGCTTCGCACGGGAGCAATTTTGAATTTACTGCGATAGTCGTTTTTATAAGATGGCCTTGTAGACAACGATTGACCTCCTGACGTCAACACAAAAAGATTTCGTTTTGACGTGACACGCAAAAGGGCCACGTAAAGTTGTCCATGAGCAAAACAGTCTCCACTTACAGTAGGTCACCTCCGTGCGCTAAGTGTCTGTCCCTGAGCTTTATTTATTGTCACGCCAAAACAGACTCTTACCGGGAATTGGACTCATTTGAAATTAAAAGATCAGTTTTCCCATAAATGTAATAGGAACGGTAAACAAAGGGAAACACTGACGTTTTGTATTGGTAAACAGGGCTTACATCAATTGTTCTGGAGAAACCGGATAATAAGTATCAATCTGTACATGGTATGAAATAAAATCCATCTTTTTTTTTATAATATTTTTATTACACAGTTTAAACAGAGAATACATTTCTCTACATAACATATAAAAACATAATAATTCAATGACATAGTAATACAAAGAAGGCTAAGATGTATGTCATACAATAAAAATCCATCTTTGTTATATATATCTTTAGCTCGTAAGCCAAGAAAGTGCTCGGACGTCCGTTTGTCTTTCATTGATTTGCTTCAGTAAAATCGTCGCTATTCAGCTCCCTTTTGTCATAAATTAATGTATCATACAGCTAAGCCTTCCTTACCCAATGCTGTATAGAATAGTGACAACTGCATCAAAATCTGTCCAGTGGTTCTGGAGATTAGCCAGTACAAAAAGTCAGACGTCTACCAGGGACTTTATCTTATACTATGGGGGCGGCTGCTTTGTGGTTGGAAATAGAGGTACAGTAGCAGATATCTATAATCCCTTATTTTCTGTGTCAAGGAGACCAATAGTGTCAACGCAGCCCCAATAATGGAGATCAGCGTACCAAAAGGGGTTAATTTCTCAGACTAATCAAAAATGATTCCAATAACCCAATCCTTCAATGTGATGGTCACAGATTCATCAACAACTACTCCAATAAATCATTCCTCCCATGGGCAATCTCGTAGGCATGTCAGGGTGTTTAAGTGCCACACTATGGGGACTTACGGGCTGAGCCGGACGCCTCTGCCGCTGTTTTTCCGTACAGCAGTGACTGCCTAGTTACTGACTAAAGGCGCTTATCCACTACACGATATAAATGAACGATTGACCGATAACGACATCGTTGTCGTTCAATCGTTCATTAATCGTGCAGTGAATATGCCGGCAATGACCAGCAATGCGCGCTCCCGCTGGTCGTTATCGGCATCTGTCATCGCCTGAACATACTGCCCAATCTGACGATATCAGGTTGGGCAGGTTCAGGAATGAGGGCGGGTGCCTGCACTGAATGACGTATCGTTCATTGTGGGCACATTGTCCTACTGCACAATGATTGAACGATAATGATGTCATTATTGTTCAATAGTCGTTTAGTGGATATGCGGCTTTATGCTTTATGCTAATGGGAGAATCCGTCCGTGTACGCCGAGCGTCTGTGTGTTTGCCCCGCCCACTGTTTTTCCACCTGCAGTCGTCGTTAGATTCTGTACATCCACTCCATGCTGGCTGTCAAAGATCCATCTGACACAGACGTTACATCCCTGACAACACGCTACTGACATGCCTGCAATACTCCCCTGACACTCTCACTATACAGAACAGTTCCATGCGTCCGCATGGTCACCACCCAGAAAAGGCCATTTCACTGAAACAGTGGTCCGATCAAACAGTTCGTACTTACAGTCTCCGTCTGATTGGGCGCTTGCGCAGTATATTGGAATCCGCGAGATACATCCGCAAACCCACCTGTCTAACTTGGGCTCAGGGCCTGCTTCAGACCCAGTCGCAAGCGCTGAGTGCTCGCAACCGGGTCGATGGTGGCCCAGAGCGCATGCGCACGACGGAGCCGGCTCCGTCGTGCACATGCGCGAGACCCGGATAGCGACGGGCACTCCGTCGCTCTGGGTCTTGCACCAAAGGGGGCGAGCTGTCGATGTTGAGTGACAGCTCGCCCCCTTTGGTGGGTGGGCCAGAGGGGTGGCTGCCCAAACTGAGGCGTTCCCATGGGGCGGCCCCACTGACATCACGTGTGATGTCAGTGGAGAGATTCCGGCTCTGTTAGAGCCGAAATCCTTCTGGGGCTTACGGCCACGAGACCCTACCACAAGGGTCTCGTCGCAAGCCCGATGGTCGCGATGGTCTTGACCATCACAACCATCATCATGGCCGCTCGCTGCGAGCGGCCAGGAGGCTGTTCTAATAAAAAAAAAAAAACCCGGCCCTGATTCAGAGCGAGCGCTCTGTCAGAGCGACCGGGTCTGAATCAGGCCCTCAGTACTATATATATATGGATTTCTGCTATTGTGTTATTATGTCCGGGCATCTGATGAACACAGAAGGTGAAATTATATAATACTGTTTTGTTATTCTGACACCGACGGCCTGTAAATGAGACATTTGCTGAATGCCCGGAGCGTTCCCATACCCCGGCACACAGGGAATTGTGTAAGCAGTAAGTGCCGCTTCATTCTACAGATCTCCTCTGGCACTTAGTCTAGCAAAACATGTGGAACAAACAACATAAGACTTGTCAGAGCTTTTACAATATGTGGGTTAAATATGGGAGCTGCGTACTTCAGAAGTTAGAGCACAAGGTCAGACCCTGTGCTAACTTTGCTAAACTGTTCTTAAGCTCTTGTATAAGACTCTGAAAATATCTTTTGCTCTTAAAGGAAGATGGATATCATTTTATCAGCATTATTTAATGAGATGGACAGGTTGTACAGCATCAGACATCACAGGTATAGCTCTGGCTCAGCTGCTCAGGGAGTGCTGGGCACACACGAGTCCACGCCCCCACTTTCGAGCGCGCTCGTCTTTAGCGCACACGTGGTCCCGAACTGTACTTCCCAAATGCTGGGAGGTATACTCCAAGCATTGAACTGATACCCTCTGCTTCTTTCCCCTGCTTTTCCTGTTCCTCCACTCTCAACCACTTCCCTCCCTCCATGGCCTTGCTACCCCACCACTCTGCCAAACTGGTTCTGCCTGTCACCTCCAGGGCTGCCAAAAGTAATTCTGGGCCCGGGTACTGCAACATCCTGTGGGACCACAGCATGTTGGGGATGGCTGCACCCATTTGTGGATGGGTCTAGCATGTGAGATGCACCCACTCACAGGAGCATGGCATAGCACCCAGCAGCTGGGACTAAAGTATTCACTACTGTATTAGGATGGCGGGACAGTCCCATAATATATCCATTTTTATCTGGATGTATTTAGATGCTAAAATGTAACACAATAATTAAAGTGCTACAACTTTATGTTGTACATCTCTACTGTAAATAACACTTAAACAATCTATTTTTCTGACATAGAGATAGATGTATGAAGGACTTAATTTTTACTAGGGATGTGCGCCGGACCATTTTTGCCGCATTTGGATTTGGTTCTAATTCGTCGTCCGGCTTTGGATTTGGATTTGCCAAACTGCGGTGACTGGCTTTGGATTTAAATTTGGATTTTTTTACAAAAATTGACAAAAAAAGCTAAAATCACATAAATTGGTCTTTTTTTTCTTCCTAGAGTATTATTAACCTCAATAACATTAATTTCCAGTCAATTTAGACCACCTCACAGCTTATAATATTGTTTTCAACATTATTGGCGAAAGGTTGCAGTGAGCTGACTGGTTACTAAGCGACAAAGCAGCGGCACAACGACACAGACACCACAGTATAAAGCACATCTATGACACATTGCCACACAGCAGTGGCAGAAATGAAAAGTAGTGCACCCACCCAGTGGGGTACGGCCAGCAGAGTCACAGTACTTGTTTACATAGTGGGCTATGGCCCAAGGAGTCACAGTGCACAATCTTATTCACATTACACCGCACATAGGGCCTGATTCACATTACACCATAAAGTAGTGTCTCTTATTTATGTTACGACACACAGTAGTGCCCCTTTTATACAATGCCCACAGTAGTGACCCTTTTACACAATGCCCACAGTAGTGCCCCTTTTACACAATGCCCACAGTAGTGCCCCTTTTACACAATGCCCACAGTAGTGCCCCTTTTACACAATGCCCACAGTAGTGGTGTCCCTTACACAATGCCTCCAGCAGTGGTGCCCCCATGCAGTCCCCTTAGTAGAAGGGTCCCCTATGCAGTGCCCCCAGTAGAATGCCCTCCAGTAGCAGGCCCCCCCAGTAGTAGCCCTCCCAGTAGTAGCCCTCCCAGTAGTAGCCCTCCCAGTAGTATGGCCTCCCCCAGTAGTATGGCCTCCCCCAGTAGTATGGCCTCCCCCAGTAGTATGGCTGCCCCAGTAGTATGCCCCCCCAGTAGTAGGCTGCCCCAGTAGCAGGCCCCCCCAGTAGTAGGCTGCCCCAGTAGTAGCCCCCCCTGTAGTATGGCCCCCCAGTAGTATGGCCCCCCCAGTAGTAGGCTGCCCCAGTAGTAGGCTGCCCCAGTAGTAGGCTGCCCCAGTAGTAGGCTGCCCCAGTAGCAGGCCCCCCCAGTAGTAGGCTGCCCCAGTAGTAGCCCCCCAGTAGTATGCCCCCCCCAGTAGTATGGCCCCACCCAGTAGTATGGCTCCCCCAGTAGTATGGCTCCCCCAGTAGTAGGCCCCCCCAGTAGCAGCCCCCCCCCAGTAGTAGGCTGCCCCAGTAGCAGGCCCCCCCCAGTAGTATGGCCCCCCCAGTAGCAGACCCCCCCCAGTAGTATAGCCCCTACCAGTAGTATGGCCCCCCCCGCACCCTCAGTAGCAGGCACCCCCAGTAGCAGACCCCCCCCCCCCAGTAGCGCCCCCGGCCCTTACACAAGTAAAAAAAATAAAAATAAAAACTTACCTGTATCCCCGCTCCCGCGCCGTCCGCTCTGCTGTCACACGCTGAGGAGGGAGCCGGAAGACGGAGCTCATGTGTGAGCTCCAGCCGGCTCCCTCCGTGCAGCAGCCAATGAGAGTCTGTGTGACTCTCATTGGCTGCTGTAGCGCAAACACAGCTGCCGCTGGCGGCTGTGTGTTTGTGTCTGTGTAGGGCAGAGCGCTATCACAGCGCTCTGCCCTACACAATAGGAGCCCTGATGTCGGATTCTCTAGTGAGAATCTGACATCAGGCAGCCGCCGTTCGGCCCTGAACGGGGATCCGAGTCAGGCGGTGAACACCCGAACAGGGTTCGGGTGGACTCGGATCCCCAATGTTCGGAGCGGTTCTGATTCCACAGAATCCGAACCGCTCATCTCTAATTTTTACATAACATCAGGTCATCTTAAACACACACTTTCCGCAGCACATATCCTAACCCACTGCTCCATGCTCCTTCCTCACTGTCTACCCCATCTGTGTCGCCCCTGTCTGTCTGCCCCTCCCCTTTAGAATGTAAGCTCTCACGAGCAGGGCCCTCATCCTCACGTGCTTCTCCTCCCCCTACTTATAGTATCATTTACTCCTAACTCCCCACAACGGCTCCTAACACCTGGTTGCTCATGTCCTACTGCTTGTGTTATGCAGTTATGTGTATAAACCATGTCCTCTGGAATGCAGTCGGGAAGCCGGCTGACGTAATCCCGACAGCCGGCTTCCCGACTGCTTTATCCCAGCGTGGGATAAATGACCGGCGTCTATATCTAGACGCCTGTCATTTTCCCGACGCCGGGAGACCGGCGCCCGGCATCCCGATTGAAGGGATGCCGGGCGCCTCGAGCGGACAGGTTTAGGGTCAGGTTAGGGGGAGGGAGGGTTAGGGTTAGGCACACCCGGGGGGGGACTTTGGGTTAGGCACCCCCCGGGAGGGTTAGGTTTAGGCAGCGGGGAAGGGGGGGTTAGGGTTAGGCACTTACAGGGGGGGTTAGGGTTAGGCACTTACAGGGGGGTTAGGGTTAGGCACCCCAAAGGAGGGTTAGGGTTAGGCACTTACAGGGAGGGTTAGGGTTAGGCACTTACAGGGGAGGTTAGGGTTAGGCACTTACAGGGGAGGTTAGGGTTAGGCACTTACAGGGGAGGTTAGGGTTAGGCACTTACAGGGGAGGTTAGGGTTAGGCACTTACAGGGGAGGTTAGGGTTAGGCACTTACAGGGGAGGTTAAGGTTAGACACTTACAGGGGGGTTAGGCACTTACAGGGGCGGTTAGGGTTAGGCATTTAAAGGGGGGGTTAGGTACTTGGGGGGGAGGTTAGGGTTAGGCACCCTAAAGGAGGGTTAGGGTTAGTGGGGTAGGTTAGTCAATACTTACCTTAGGGACGATCGGGATTTCCAGCGCTGTCGGGCTTCCGCTGCTGGGCTCTGCTCTTTTGTCGGGCTGCCGCTGCCGGGAATCGAACTGCCGGCCATGCGGCAGACGGCTTTTCATACCGATTCCTGTCCTAGTCCTACATTGTTTTTTATTACTATTAACTGTTTTCTTGTGTGCTCATTTATGTACTGTGTAAGGCGATGCAGATCCTTTGTGGCGCCATATAAATAAAGGATAATAATAATACCAAGGGAGGAGCAGTTTTCCCCTAGAAAACATTTGTTTTAACACAGGGGGTTCTGAACTGTGATCTTCAAGTACCACCTACAGGTTTTGTTTTGAGGATTTCTTTAATCATGTACAAATGAGATCTATTTTGCTGTGTCAGTAATTATCCCACCTGCTTCCACAGACAGAAATCCACAAAACATGACCTGTTGGGGTACTTGAGAATTATGGTTGAGAACCCCTGTTTTAATTGATAAGTGGTCGCTCTCCAGCTGTTGTGGAACTACACACCCCAGCATGCCATGCCACAGTTTTAGTATGCCCTAACAGCACAACCGTTGTATGGCATGCTGGGTATACCTGCCGACATTCAGCTCCCTCCTTTCCGGGAACGAGCTAAATGCCTGTGTACAGCGGGGGGTGTGGCCGGACAATGACAACGTATTGGGGGTGGGGCCAGGGCATTCGTGTCATCGTGGCCCCGTCCCCTCTTCACAATGCAGAAATTAGAGGCATTGTGAAGCAGGGGGCGGGGCCACGATGACGAGATTCAGCGCGAATCACGTCACTGCCCCCCCTCCCCCGCTGCAGGGGTTTCTATAACTAGTGCGGGGGGGCTGGTCGGGTCGGTGGCTTGCCTGTCTTTCCAGGGCTGGTTGTGGCACCCAATATTCGGCCAAATCCCGGCCTGATGCTGGGATGTGTAGTACCACAGCAGGTAGAAGCCCACAGGTTGCCTACCCTATAATAGATGATAGTTAGCACTGACAGAAACCTTTGTGGGTCTCCTTTATTTACTGCAGCTAATGTAATTAGAAGTGGATGGCCAGTGTACAGGATATAGGGCAGAAGGTATCATTTATAGGACCATATATACCAGTGCTTCCCTAATCCAGGCCCTCATGGCCCACTCACAGTCCAGTCACTAAGGATATCCATGCATGTGCACAGGTGGATTCATTGTTACCTCAGTCACTTTGATTAGCCCGTGCTGAAGCAGGGATATCCCTAATGTCTGGACTGTGAGTGAGCCATGCGGGCCTGGATTGGGAAACACTGGTATATACAATGTACAGTACAGTATATTCATGTTCACTAGACATGATTGTAATGCACCGGTTTGCACTCTGTTATTGTAACTGTCAATAAATAACCCATAATAAGAAATGACAGTGCAATCAGTAACCGCTGCCGTCTGTCTCTTTGCTGTTCTGGGCTGCCACTAAATACACTGCACACGTCATTTCCGTCCCAAAAAGACAGTGGGTGGTCCTAAGCAGGCTAAATGATCTGGAAGAGGTGGTGATTGAACATACTTGAAGATTTGTCATACCTCTGGGCACCACTAGGTTTTTTTATCTGACCGTACAGTATGATCCTCATGCCTACACCAGATAAATAACCCCAATGTAACAATAGTAACTAGTTCTTATAGCAAAGGTACCCTAATAGCAGAACTGCTGAGATGTGTAGTACAACAGCAGCTGGGGAGCCGCTTATTGCCCACCTATGGTTTAGACCAATCACAGGGCCATTGTCTGGGTGCAGGGGGTATCATGTAAGAGCACATTTCCCCAAATCTTTCAAATTACCTTTTATAAGTGTCATATCACTAAGGTGTTATATTATACTTTACATGACGTTTCCATTCTGCATTTTTTTGTTCACTTCACTGTATAACCGATGGACCTGTAACCTAGTCCTCCTTTTACACAGTGTTTTCCACCTATTCATAAGTGACACAGTATCTGAGGAAACACAATGAATGAATGAACGCCCCGGCACCTCCACACACAGGGGCAGAAAACTCTCTCCATATCTGTGGGCAATAACATAACCTCTAAATTATCCATTCAAAAGGCACCGAGAATCTGAGAATAATGATTAAAATACAAATGTAGAACACTGGCATACGTAACAGGGGGTGTTGTGAAAGGAAGGTTTCATGGACAAAGTCACTATCCTAAAGCAAACCCTGAGGGTTCAGTATCGGTGTCGGCTGATGTCTGTCGTGTCTACATTTCAGTAGACATAATAGAAAAGGATGAATGACAGTCCTGTCTGTTGTGTCGCCTGCAGCCAGCAGGAGATTCGGGGGGGATCAGTCATTTCAATTTCCCTGACATAAAGACAAGCAGACGCATTTGTGATCCATAGCATTGTGCAGGTGCAATTTGTGCATTACTTTCTTTATTCAGTCCATGACTAGATTATCGGCTGCCAATACCTGTCTTTCTGCTTCCTTTCATTTCTGCATCAGCGAGAACCTGATCTCGCATCCTGTACACTTGTAAACTGGGCTACTAGGTGAAAGGTAAACTCATCAAGGGTCTATAATCCCCCTTTTCCACTAGCCTCAAAATCCCAGGTTATTGCACGTGAGTGCGCATCCATCAACCCGGGATTTTGGTAAGTGGAAACTGCTCCACCAGGGTCCAGTCACCCGGGAAACCAACCCTGCAAGCGACCAGGGTTATGTTGTTCCCGGGACGGACCCGGGTCCGATCACCCAGGAAATCAACCCAGCTAGTGAGCAGGATTATTCTCGAGAAGGGCCCGGGTAAGGTCAGTGTAAACTGGTTACCCGGGTCATTTGACCCGGGACCCGTTTACAGCACGGGGAGAGCAACATTCCGGCGCAAGGAGATGATATCTCCAAGCGCCGCCAATGCACCCATGTGCAGTGTGAACGGCGCCGATCAGGGAATAACCTGCATCAGCGCCACAGTGAAAAAGGGATCGGTCTCCGGTCTGACCCAGTTTGGAACTGTGGGTCCGATTCAGTACCGCTCGCCAGGCTGCGTTCGCACGCAGCCTGCCGATGTTTGTAATGTGCGCATGCATATAAGACGCAGTGCGCGTGCGCGAACTAGTCCATGCAATCGGTAAGCGTTCGCACGCTGCACATAGCCGCCTCACTAGAATGAGTGACAGGATGAGTCGTTTATGGGTGGTGATAGGGTGTGGTCATTGGAAACGGGGGTGTGGTGGTGCGAACGCAGGCGTGTCTGTGCGTCTTAATGCCATTTCAGAGGCGTACGTTATTAAGACGCAGCGTCAGCATACACGTCACATGGCTGATTACACACTGAAGCACTCGCAGTGCTTGCGGTAGGGTATAGTCAGCCACAAGTGCTGCGTATGGCTCCGATGTTACTCGATGTTACAGATTGTTGCATACACTTCCTGGGGATGACGTGTGTTACTAAGGGAAAGGGGGCGTCTTATGACAGGCTGGTGGGCGTCTATATACACACTGTGATCGCACGCCAAGACATAGTGGGCGTGCTAATGTCTTGCCGTGCGATCGTCAGATTTTCATACTTTGGCAGCTGACAGCTGCGTGCGAATGCATCTAGCGAGCGGGTCTGAATCGGGTCCTGTGTTCCAAATCTCGGGTCAGACCCGGGACTTAAGTGGAGAGACGGTATAACTGAGCCACTAGCTAGTGCTGAGCTTATCTGGGGTATTTTATTATTCATTTATTACCAGTTTCTTATATAGTGCAACAAAATCCGTTGCCCTTTACATTTTGAAACATTAATAGAACAAAACTGGGTAATAACAGACAGACATAGACGTAGGAAGGCCCTGCTCGCAGGCTTACAATCTAAACGGAAGTAATTGCATATTGGTCCAGCTAGATTGCAGAGGTTCTTGGTGGGCTGTATGATCCAGTCACAAAGGAATGTTGGCCAAAGGTCAGGAAGATGTGAAAGTGAAGAAAGAAAATGTGTGAGGTGATGTGTGGATTGTGAGAGAGGATGTAATTATATATGGAATCTATGAAGGTTATGTGGGCGCTTCTGGAATCTGATAAGCTTGTCTGTAGAGGTGAGTTTTCAGGGAACTCTTGAAGGTTTAGAGACTAGAGGAAAGTCTTATTGTGCATGGGAGGGCTTTCCACAGAGTGGGTGCAGCCCGTAAAAAGTCCTGTAACTGTGAATGGGAATGAGTATTTTGAGTGAGCCACGCATTGGGGCTTTGATCTCATAGGGGTTCTACAACTGAGCCACTAGCTAGGCCTTATCCCATATTGGAGCTATACAGTATTAAATAAATTTCAGTAAGAGTGTTCATATACCTTTACCCTGTGTCATTACACATAACTTAATTGATGGACATTTATTGATTTTGATTTCTTTGCGTGCGTGGATTGCATGGGTTGTTGCTGACATTTGGTGAACATTTCATTGTAATAGCCCCATTACAAATATATATACTGAGAAAAATGTTGATGTGTTCAATACTTATTTTACCCGCTATGAGTGTATGTGTGTGTGTATGTGTATATATATATATATATATATATATATATATATAATTATATATGGGCATGCAGCTGCACTGTACACTGGGATCATGAGGGATGTACTACATATATATGGACATGCTGAGGTACTGTATACTGGGATCATGAGTACTGTACTATATACTATGGCACAGAGGTGAATTGTATACAGTGTTTATGAGAACTGCACTATGGGCATGGAGCTGTACTGTACATTGTGGGCCAGATTCAGAGCCAGACGCTATTTGCGGACGCTCGTTCAGAAAAAGGGGCCGGGTATTTAAATTGAGCGCTCGCTCTTTGCGGTCTGTTGACGCCTCTATGTCTGAGCAAGCGTTCGAAAAGTGCGCTCGCTATTTTGTAAAAACGCCCCTTGGCCGTTCGCATCACACGTCATCTCCGCTATTTATTAGATTAATCGAGTACATCGAAAGGCGTCTGAACTGCTCGCAGTGCTTGTGGTAGGTTTTACTTCCCGCAATCACTGCGAGCAGTTCAGGCTTAAAGACAACCAAGTGACGTGGTCGATGACGCTGCTTTGTTAATTATGCACACCGATTAAACGCCCGTTTTGACCGTTTGGCACGCCTGCGTTCGGATCTCCACTCCCCCGTTTTCAAGCACCTTCCCCTGTTACCACCCACAAACGCCTCATTCTGTAACTCAAATTAGCAGCCCCTCGCTGTTTTACGAGCGCACGATTTCCGACCGCAGTGACTGGTTGGCGCATGCGCATTATGACCCATACGCATGCGCAGATGTGCGAACATCGCTTGGAGCGAACGAGCGGCCGCTTGCGAGAGGCTCTGAATCAGGCCCTGTGTCCATAAGAACTGTACTGTGGGCATAGAACTGTCCTGTGTCCATGAGAACTATACCATGGGCACGGATATGTACTGTACACTGTCCATGAGAACTATACCATGGGCACGGATATGTATTGTACACTGTCCATGAGAACTATACCATGGGCACGGATATGTATTGTACACTGTCCATGAGAACTATACTATGGGCATGGATATGTACTGTACACTGTCCATGAGAACTATATTATGGGGATGGAGATGTACTGTACACTGTGTCCCTGAGAACTATATTCTATACTATAGCATGGAGCTGTCCTGTGGACTTAAAGAAGTAGGTCACACAGTCCACTGTTGTAGACAATTCTGAAAACCATAATTGTAGTTGACTTGGTGGTGGGGCATTGTCTGGAGGAGACGTGACCCAAAAAGGGCCAGGGGCTTAAACATCTTCATGCTTTGCAGAGTGTCCTTGTGTTCATGTATGTCTCTAAATGGATGGACAGCCCTGACCTGTAGGTGGCAGTCTTTGTTGTGTCCGTTCACTTTCCCCAGCCTTACAGCTTACAGCGCAGCATAGTCTAATCCCGAGGAACATGAACATATTTTCCATCAACCATTTGAGTGCACGAATGTGTTTTGTGTTCAGTAACTGACTCCACCCCAATCCCAATCATTTTTAGAATGAGCCATGTGACACAATAGGCGGAGATCGTTCATTACAGTACAGTATAGACAAATGACAACTGGAATGGCAAACACTAACAGTACTTACCAACGAAACATGAAATGCTCACATGCGCTGCTGAATAAATTGCGGTGCAGGTTGTCTTAGTGCAGTGGTTCCCAAACTGGGTGCCGTGGCACCCTGGGGTGCCTCAGAACACTTGCAGGGGTGCCTCAGGTCGGTGGTCCAGCACCAAATCAAATGATTAACGGTCAATGTCATGTAAATATGTGGACAAACCGATGCGCAGAGACCTGTGGACCACCACATAACTGACCCTAAGGATGACAGGTCAGCACAATTTTTATTTTTTTCTGAATTTCTCAATAACAAACGCTTGGCTTAGGGGTGCCGTGAAAACAATGATGTTACTCCTAGGGTGCCGTGATTCAAAAAAGTTTGGGAACCACTGTCTTAGTCATTTTCAATCAAACCTGAAAGCTGCCTTTACGAGCTCTGTAACAATGTGCACATTTCTGATTACAGATACGGGATGAATTGCTTGATACAGTTTGAAGATTTTGCGAATTCCAATGCCTTCCGTCTGCTGAACAAATACCGCCACAAGTACTGTACCTTCAACGACGACATACAAGGTGAGGGATTGCCGGAGCGCTCATGGGTCAGGAGCAGAAAAGTATGTTGTGTCTATTGTCCACACTCCCTCTGCCTACAGCATTCTCATAGTGGGCCTAATGCTGGGCTGCACACAGCTCCGCATACGGAAGGCTAATGTGGTTATATACTGCAACGTACCGCCCCGTGGTTTTCCATCTTTTAAGGCAGCTGTCATCATTAGTATGGCACTTACACCTACCCGATTGTGGGTGCAGTGAGCCTGATTCAGACCCGGGTCGATGGTGTGCTCTGCGCATGCGCAGCGGCTGCACTGCGCGTGCGCCAGCCCCGGAGCGAGAGAGAAATTCTCTCGCTCCGTTGCTCACTACAAAAGGGGCGACTGTCGATGTTGATCAACAGCTTGCCCCGTTTTGTATGCGTGGCGGGGGGATGGCTTCACAAACAGAGGCGTTCCCATGCGAACGCCTGCCGTTTGTGGGCGGCCCCACTGACATCACCAGTGATGTCAGTGGGAGAGCTTCCGGCTCTATTAGAGCCAGAAGCTCTCTGGGGCTTGCGGCCACAAGACCCTACCACAAGGGTCTCGTCTCAAGCCCCGATGGTCTTGACCATCGCGATCATCATCCTGGCCACTTGCAATAGCTGTGGGTGGTCACCCACAGCTATGCGTGCGTCCAGGAGGCCGCACAAAAAAATTAGAAAAACGCCCTGATTCAGAGCGAGCGCGCTTTCAGAGCGTCCGTCTCTGATTCAAGCCCAGTGTTCCATCTGATAGGCGTTGCCGGTCCATGCAGATTGTCAACATTTGACATGATTACATCCCAGTGGATTGTGGCAGTCAGTAATGAATGCACCTGTGGTCCAGCAGGTGTATGGTAGTGTTAGTGTTCCAAGAGGACTGCATTTGTGAAACAACTGGTAGAGTTTATTTTCGCTGCACTTGGATATGACAACAGATAATCTTTGTTGTCCACATTAAATACAGTAGCATCTACACTGCAGATTTATTGTCGCATCTAAGGGCAAATCTGAACAGTAGAATTTTTTGTCTTTCATTTTTGTGTAGAGGGAGCCTGGTGATTTATAGGAGGCTCTTGCAGGTCTTCCTCTGATGGGGCCCTATTTCCTCTATCCGCATATTCATTGCAATACGCATCTTTAATGCAGATATGATAAAGTTTTTACAACTTAAATTCACAACGTGAAAAAGTAAATTTTCACGCACATTTAATAGCAAGCTCTTGCTGAGAGAGACGCCATCTTTCTGGTTCAGGTCCTCTGCGCGTAGTGCGCAGGCAGGCGCGGTCATCGGCTGGTGCGCGCGTCACTGGGAGATCCCTCTCCGAAAGGATCAGTGTTACAGGAGTCCGTAGGTTACTATAGGCCAGTGGTCGCCAACTTTAATTGGGGTGTGAGCTACTCGAGAATAATGAAACTTCCTGAAGAGGTACTAATATTGTATGGTGATATCTTGGTGAATTCCGCTTTTCTCTCCTATCCCCATGTACAGTATGTTCCCTGTGTAATTGCTCTTTGTGGGGTTTTTTTTTGTTTTCATTCAAAAACTGATCTAGCAACTCACCTTGTAATACTGCAGGCTCTTATCAGGTTCATTAAATACAGACAGGGCTGGGAGGGAGTCACTTGCGGTGTCCATCATGTGCTGTGACGCTCCGCCGTGGCATCGACGACATGGGTGGAGCCACAGGGAAGTGCATCAGGTAAGTGCCGTAGCAGCTTTGGCAATCACCTGGCACGCTCCCCTGTGGCTCCACCCTCCGCTTTGACGCCAACGGGGGAGTGTACGTCAGAGGTCACTTCCTCATAGTTGACTCCGAGATTCCCAAATTAGAGCCGCAAGTTACCGGTAACTCGCAAGCTACGGGTTGGCAACCACTGCTATACGCTCTCTACCAAGCTATTCCGGAGCCTGGTAAATGGCCTATAGCTGATGCATAGCAGCTCCCATAGAGACCTATAGTGGGGAATAGAGGGACTATCTGCTGCAGTACCTTTGTGTTAAACTCCGGGGATCTTTAATATTTGCCGGTACACACAAATATTGTTTAATAAATATGCCCCATACTATTAGATCTTGTGTCATCTTCATCTGGCAGCATCTGACATAAGATTCTAGGATCACGTGAAATCATAGAAGAAATAACTTAGGAATGGAAACAGTTCATCAGCTAAAAGAGCCAGTACTCCCACACTTTTACCCACAGGAAATCCTGTACTGGTCAACTCAACTAGGACAACGTGTTGGGCTGAAAGCAGAAACCAGAAGAGCTTCTAATCACCAGCCTGCCCCAATTATAAGGTGGAAAAATGTGACTGGTCTAAGGCTAGTGCTGCACTTGCTACTTAACATATTCTTCTAAGTTGATACAACTGCACAGCAATATCTTTGTATTATTATTATCCTATATTTATATGGCGCTACAAGGTACATAAACAGTATGAACAAAACAGGAAAAAAAGTGACTTATTACAGTACAAAACATTGCAGGTCATGGACATGGGACCTGATTCAGACCCGCTCGCTAGCAAGCGGCCGCTCGTTGCAGACGATGTTCACTAATGTGCGCATGCGTGTAGTTCGCAGTGCGCGTGCGCAAACTAGTACGAGCGATCAGGTTTTGCTTGTTCGCCCTGCAAAGACAGACCAGTGGAATGAGTGACAGGAGAGGCCGTTTGTGGGTGTTAACAGGGGCAGGGCAGTAGTAACGGGGGAGTGTAGTTGCGGACGCAGGCGTGCCAGAGTGATTTCATGCCATTTCTGGGGCGTGCATATTTAACAGGCAGCGTCATAGTACGAGTCACCTGGTTGAATAATACACTGAACTGCTCGCAGTGCTTGCGGTAGGGTACAGTCAACCGCAAGCGCTGCGGTCAGATCCGATGGAACCCGATGTACCGATGGTTGTATATACTTCCAGGAGATGACATACGCTAGTGGGCGGCTAAAGACAGGCTGGTGGATGTCTATAAACACGAAATGATCGCTCGCCAAGACATAGTGGGCGTGCTTATGCCTTGCCGAGCGAGCGGCTGCCTTGATGTCACTTTGCAAAATTTACATACACTGGGAGCGAGCGGCCGCATCTAGCGAGCGGGTCTGAATCAGGCCCATGGTGTATAAACATTGCTGTATCTGAGGTCATAATACCCAAATAAGCAGCGGGGCGGCCAAGTCCAAAGGTTTGTTGCTGCTGTTGGCAGGAGGAAGGAAATGATGATATAAGTGAGGGAAGAAAAAGAGGGATAGATATCCATTTCACCAAAGACCCCGCTTCATGTGTGCTTGTCAGATGGTCAGTCAGGATTGCCCGATGCTCCAAAACTTGTTTGCAATGCCCAAGACTTAGCAGCTATGAAAAGACTTTCTACTGTGGCTAAAATCACTTAATGCAGCATTCACAGCCTTCCTAGACCAAGTGGTGTAAATGCGCGATGAAACTGCTTTTCCCGCTGCTTTTCTGTTTCTGTGGTATTTTTTTTTTTTTTTTTTTGTTAGCCGCTGTATAATGTCTGTGGGGGAATGGGGAAGGGGATGTGAGGCTCAATAAGAAGTTGCAGTCTGTGTGATTGCTGCTCTTTGCAGATTTGCGCTGTCACGCACCACTCCGAAGCTTCACAAAGACTTTGGCCGGCTAGGGTTGGCTGAAAAATGGAGCGTGTGTCAATAGCGCTGCACGGAAAATCCCCAGGGCGTCCTGTGAGGGGAGAGCTAGGTAGGGGGCTCATCCTGTCTGCTAGTGTAGCTTTACATTACAATTAATTGCACCTTTTTTATATATATCTATAATGACCAACTTTAATTCTTAAAGCTCAGACCTATGTTCTTTAGATCGCTAGATAACTTTCTAGCAGAGTGTATCTAACAAATACCAATTAATGGATATACAACCAGCTAGTAGGAACGGGTTTGGTATGAAATACCGGTGGCTCAGTAGCCGCTGGTTCAAATCCCGACAGTGGTAGCCCGAACATGCAGAATCCGGATGGCGGCTGTAAGTATACTAAACTTCCCTATACTTGCCTACACTTCCGATTTGGTCGCGATGCTCCCGAAAAAGGAGTGCCACTCCCAACCTCCCGGCTGCCGCCGACCCCTCCTATCCCCCCGCAGTTACATGTAAAACCTCCGCCGCGTTGGGGGGGGGGGGACGCGATTCACGCGGATTTGCGTAATTTTGGCCCCAACCCCTGCTTCTCACTGTAATATCAGCAGTGTGTAGCGGGGGCGGGGCCAAAATTACGCAATCGCGTGGCTCCGTCCCCACCCGCCCGCAAACCCTTGTCGTCTGACCAGCCCTGCCCCCGTTTGCTGGCCACACCCCCCCAGTCATGCCGATCTGGCTGCTCCCTCCCGGAAGGGGCAGCCAGATAGCCGGCACTTATGACCCTCCCCCTCTGCCCCCCTAACTCTCCCTTAGTAGTGCCTAACCCTAACCCCCACCCTTCTCGCACCCTAAACCTAACCCTCTGTTAGTAGTGCCTAACCGTAACCTCCCCTGCCCCCGGAGGTGCCTAACCCACCCTCCCTGCTGCCTAATCCTAACCCTCCCGGAGGGGGTGAGGGGGGCCTAACCCTAAGTCTCCCCGGGAATGCCTAAACCCAACCCTCAGCGCCCCCGGCTAAGACGTACCTGGCTCCGCAGTGTTACGACGGCCGGCATCCCGTCCGCCGGCAGTATAACTACATCCCATAGGAACGTTGGTGTAACAAGTGTACAGAGACTAGCCATGGCCAAAAGTATGCAAATAGTGAAGAATATAATAAAATGTGACGTTAGCGTGATATTAAGCAACAGCTGGCAGAGTCAGGCAAACGATCGACCTTTTATACTGCGTTTCGCATCCTGCCACATCTGTTCATACAGTGACACTAGAAAGGGAAGTGCAGGGCTGGAAACAGAATTCTGCAGAGATAATATAGCTCTGTATTAACAACATTAGTACTAAGAGAACCGTAGCGCCGGGCTGTCAGAGCGGACGGACGATGTGAGTTGGAAGCGTAGAAATCAGACAAATGATCCCTGCAGATGTTATTTTTGTAGATCATCCAGAGGATTATGTGTCCGAGTATCCTGGCTGCAGAACACAAGCCAAGGAAACTCACAGAATATTTATATATGTTTTGTAACCTATCTGTATGATTGGAATAGTTTTCGGTTATAAATCCGGGATGGATTGTCTGCCAGTTCTCGTAGTAAATATTTAATTCCCTGAATGCTCATTGTGCAGGGGAACTCGGCTGTTAGTTATTATTCTCCTGCACACCTGGGTTTATAGGAGAAGATACAGGGCCTGATTCACTACCGATCGCAACTCTGCCATTACGCACGTTATCGGCTGATAGTTGCGTACTGCAGTGACTTCGACCGCAGTGACTACGCAGACCCATCGCAGAGTGATTGACGGGAAGTACCGTTTGTGGGTGGTGACGGCGGGGAAAAGCAGGCGTGCCAGAGTGTTTGAACGCCGTTGCAAGGACGTGCATAAATTATCCACTGCGATGCCCGACGCAGCCTGAGGCGTGCTATAAAGTTAGCAATTTCTGAGTAAGGTCAGGGCTTGTGCAAGTGTGCGTGAGGCTGCGATGGTGCTCTATTGTACCGATGGTTTCACAGTCTTGCTAAACAATACATCGTTCCGATTCGGCCAGACTCGACATATAGTGCCAACATCGTCCTGTTGTGTACCCAGCTTTAGTTCTTTTACCCACCATCCATTTCTTTCTGATGTCATCCCATTTCCTTTGTGTCATCCATTGTACAGCCACAGCCATCTTTTCTTCATCCAATCTCTATACTCTGTGCCGATCTCTCCTTCATCTGATCTTAGGGCCTGATTCAGTTTGGTTCGCAAGGCTGCGTTCGCACGCACCCGCTCGCTGCAAAAATATGCTCATGAATGCAATTGCCCGGCAACCGCAGCACTATACCAAGACGCCCACCACTGTATAAAGCCACCCACTTCCCATGACATGCATCCGCAAGTCAGCGGTAACATCGAGTCCATACGCACAGGTGTGGTTGACCGTGACCTGCCGCACATACTGCTAAATTTCCTGTCGCCAACTAGTTCTCTGGCTATGTAAAGAATCGCTTAATTATGCACGCCCCTGTAATGGCGTGGCGTTCAAATGCACAGGCACGCCTGCGTTCGTCGGACCACCCCCCCTCTCCACCCCCAGTCACTTCATGCCTATCACTGTATAATGGGACTGCGTGCTTACTGCGAACGCAGCCTTGTGAACCAACCTGAATCAGGGCCTTAGTTCCTTGCCCATCAGTCCTTCATTCAGTTGCTCATTGCATATCATTCCTTCATCCAATCTCTACCACCCACCAATCTTTTCTTCATCCAATATCTACTTCCTGTCCTTCATCCAATCTCTACTCCTCACCCATCTCTTCTGCATCCAGTATCTACTTCCTGCCCATCATTCCTTCATCCAATCTCTACTCCTCACCCATCTCTTCTTCATCCAGTATCTACTTCCTGCCCATCATTCCTTCATCCAATCAATACTCCTCACCCATCTCTTCTTCATCCAGTATCTACTTCCTGCCCATCGTTCCTTCATCTAATCTCTACTCACACTTCTCTTCTTCATCCAGTACCTACTTCCTGCCCATCGTTCCTTCATCCAATCTCTACTCCTCACCCTTCTCTTCTTCATCCAGTACCTACTTCCTGCCCATCGTTCCTTCATCCAATCTCTACTCCTCACCCTTCTCTTCTTCATCCAGTATCTACTTCCTGCCCATCATTCCTTCATCCAATCTCTACTCCTCACCCATCTCTTCTTCATGCAGTGTCTACTTCCTGCCCGTCAATCCTTCATCCAATCTCTACTCCTCACCCATCTCTTCTTCATCCAATATCTACTTCCTGCCCATCATTCCTTCATCCAATCTCTACTCCTCACCCATCTCTTCTTCATTCAATATCTACATCCTGCCCATCATTCCTTCATCCAATATCTACTCCTCACCCATCTCTTCTTCATCCAATATCTACTTCCTGCCCATCATTCCTTCATCCAGTTTCCACAATGATACAATAATAGACAGTTCTGGTGTATGAGGATACAGGTAGTAAACAGCACTGAACGAGCCTGTACTTACTCAGTGGGCGGACAGACAGGATCAGAGTAATCCGCAGGGAACATAGTGACACGTATAGCACATACTTACCTACTGTCCCAGAAGGTGCAGGAGACTTTTTTTTTAGGCAGTCCCTGGAAAAGTGGGTGAATCTCCCACAACCTTGTGAAGTGGGCAGGATGGGAAGATTTGCAGGTCCGTAAGGAGGGGGTGGGGCTAAAATTATGTAAATTGCATAATTTTAGCCCTGCCCCTTCCTCACAAACCCACAGGGCCTGTATCTAACCTCCTCTTGTATGTGCTCTTTAGCTGACAAAGAAGTGTTACAAGTTGCAAGTGCAGTCTGATTCATCGGACCATATTTACGTGAAATGGACGTTTCTGGTCAGCGACCATGTTTGATCCAGTGGGAATGTCATGGGCGTGTAAGGCAACGGCAGTAGCGCGTGGACGGAAACGTGATGGCGGTTTCAGACGAATTGGTTGCACTCAGCTTGGGGTGGGTGTCTGATGACGGCTGCGGATGTAAAATCGGTGGGAGGTACGGCCTTCCACCTGCATACACATGGATGTTCAGCCTACATGGGCGGATTCTCTCATAAACTGGTAAGGAGCCTGACGCAGCCGTACGGAGGAGCAGCCGCAAGATGCGTCCGACTCGTGATTGTGAACATGAAAATCACATTCCGTTAGATTTACTTGTGCGCAGATGTGTTGTCTTT
Source organism: Taudactylus pleione (assembly GCA_031769625.1). Taxonomy (NCBI): domain Eukaryota; kingdom Metazoa; phylum Chordata; class Amphibia; order Anura; family Myobatrachidae; genus Taudactylus; species Taudactylus pleione. Next base: position 297,138 of record JAUIMM010000477.1, on the reverse strand, counting down.
GCTGCTGTAGATAACACGTTGCTTTTGTATCACACACAATTTATTACTGTTGATGTTTCCTACAGTTTTCAGCTAGTACAGAATTCCTGCCAAGAGAAGCCTAGACAGGCCTTGTGCTCCCCGTACATATTTGTTTTGGTCCCTATTACGTGGATTCCCAGAGATCGAAGATGCCTGATGATATGAAGACTAGCAGCCGGCCCTGCTGTCCCTCTCTCTGGTATAAGTGGGGGCGTGGGACATAACACTGCAGGTCTCTTCTGTTGTGGCCCCGCAATGTTATAATAACAGCCTGATACTCTCAAGCATTAGGCATTGACAGCGATACAAGGATCAGTGACTGAAATGAGCATGATACCTGATAATAGTCTGATAGAAATTGAGTGGACGGATATATATTGTTTAAGACATGTTGGGAAACATCCTAATCATACCCCAGCGTTAGCCAGCTGTGATCCCGGACATTTGCCTGAGTGACATACAGTATGGTCAGATCTGGTCTAGTTTGGACACCCATAGAGCTGTATGGGATAGTGATCCTTCTGTCCTCCACCTGGGCTCAGCTGCAGCAGACCAGGTCCCTCATCTCCGGCAGTTCCACAACTAAGGGCCATATTCAATGCGAAAAGTCCTTTGCCAGACTTTTCGCCGACACCGGAGGTTTTGGGTGCGAAAAAGTCATCCCCGCGTATCCCCGTATTCCATTCCAAATCAGCGAAAACAGGACCCGGTGAAAAATGAAGTGAGTGAAAAGTGCTGTCATTTTTGGGGAAATCAGCCTGACGCCCCCCTAAAGATGCTGTGACATGGGGTTACACTATGGGTAGCCCCGAATAGCCCTGCTGAAGGTATTTTGGGTCTTTAAATGGTCTCAATAGGTGCTGTTTAGCGTCTTTGAAAAAGTGATGAAGAATAACATTTAGCAAATTTTGGGGGGAAAAATGAATAGTCCCAGCAAATTTGAGGTACATGAAAATGGGTGCAAGCATATTTTAAAAGTGGCTAATGTGAACTTTTAAAAATTGTGAAAAATTCACCTGCCGCAACCACCTGCAATAAAAAAAACACCTGTGGCATACTTGGGGCCCCCCGTGAGTCTATTTCGCTAGTTTAGAAGTTTGTCCCCCAACTTTGTTTTTTTTCGCCCCCAAAATGAAAGTACTTTTTGGGGGGGTAACTTTTTAAAAATAAAATTTGACACAGTTTACCTTTGGGGGACAGTCCAAGGGGTGCTGGGTGGTTTCTGGATATATGTACCCCAAAACCCCAATTCTGCACTTTTTTCCGACACCTATTCATAGGTGATACTTTTTCGCAGGGTTTGAACCATTGACTTTCCGCACCGGCGAAAAGTTGGAAGAATTGACTACGGGGAGAAGTCCAGATTGACGAAAATGACGTCATCGACGAAAAAGTATTGCCGATAGCGGCTTTTTGCCGGCAATTGAATAAGTTGGAGGGGAGGGGGGTGGAGAGGTTTAACAGGGACATTTCTAAAAAAAAATGTAAGACTTTTTACTGTTCTCTTTGGAACTTTTTAAATAGTTACTGGTTTTCTTTATGGCACTTCATAAAAAGTTAATAAAGTAGTTGTTGTGGAGGTTTGCTTGTTTATTTAAATGAAAGGGTTCCTTTAACTTTGCTTTTATTTTGGCAGAGGAAACACCAGTTCCCACATAAGGGCACAACTACAGTTATCTGGGCAGAAAAAATGCTGCCTATATGCAAAGTAGCTGTAAATGGGATAACAAACTGTTGCGCTGCTCTTTAGCGCCCCCTAAAGAAACAGAAGCCTCACTTGTGCTGCACTGAAGTAGCCTTTGTGTGTGTGTCCTATTGTGGTTGAGTTAGGAAAGGGCGCCTAACCCATTTAATTTATTTATACGAGTCCACTAATTAACATACTTTCTTAATGAATTCCACATCCTATTTCTGTTAATTGATGTTTTTGTAAACATGCCGCCTTCTGATAAAAACACGGGGCTGATGGGGGGGGTCGGAATTTGGAGAGTATATTCCTGTAAGTCAGTGACAATGCTGTGTCATTAACATATTAATTACATACTGAAGCCAAGCGTCTGAGATGTTGACTCAGCTGCGGCAGAGAACTGAATTAGTAATTATAACAGGAACTTCTACCGTACAATAAGAATGCAGAGCTGGGGCTCATTATAATATAGACAAGTAAGAAACATTCCCCCGTGTACATGGTATGCGGGCATTGTGATGTTAAATGTACTTTTACACATTACGTAGTGCCATTTTGAATTTCAGCGTGATGGCTTCATAATCCAATTTTAATTTCTGGCATTGTTAGGCTGGCATCTCCACATAATGGGGCTGGTGCAGGGTTCTGGACTGGAGCACATTGCGCAAACGAACCATGCACGAAAAAATACTGTATATTCGCCCACACGCAGAGCTGGAGGCATTTTGCGCCCACCTCTGCTTGTGTAGCCTGCGTGCCTGGTTCACTGCTAGTCATCGTCATCAGAGACCACCTGCACCTATACTAGATGCAAAAGATTTGCCTCCTAACAGGTGTATTTTTGCTCATGTCTAGGCCTGCCTTTTCAGCGTGAACATGCCCATCCTGAACCTTGCCTATGTGAGAACGTATCATTAAGCCTCTCCGCTGGTGAGTGTAGATGAGATAAAAATGCAGATGAATCTCTATTTCCCGTTACTATGTGCGCCCATATCTGGAATGTACGCTTGGCAAACGGTCGTACATTCACACCTGCATCAGCCCCAATGACGCAAATATTGTTTCATTTCAAATAGGTTCCGCTTCCTACTTTTTATTCAGTAAACCTCAACTACTGCATCTGTGAATCTGTTACTATGCACAGAGGGTAGTTCTTTATATGATTAAAAAAGGACTTACAGACATTAGTAACTGCCAGCAAGTGACCAAATTACCATGGAAAAGTCTATGTATTGCATTTTATCACTATAACGGATGTACACAATGCCCAAACTCTAATCTACGGTCTATAATTTTGCAGACGTATATGTGGGAGGAGCTAAGTGCATCCTTTTAGGTCCCTGGAAGCGGAGGCTTTTTGCAAAGCTCCCTACGACCAAGGAGGGAACCCTCATTAAATGAACCCTCTCTAATCTTTTACCTCTTTTAAACGATCCCATACCACAAAAGGGAATCTCTTTTCTGCGCTTCATTGCAAAAGTCATTGTATTTGTTCATCTTATCGTCACTAGGCTCTCAATCAGCCCAACTCTTCCCATCTGCTGGCGGAAACTTCTGCTTGTCCGTAATCCCATGCACTGTGGTGGAAATCTAGACACGCCGGCACTGAGACTTGAAAATTGGGGCCCGCTGACTTTTTGAATGGTCTTTTCATAACCTGGTAGTTGGTTGCTAAGGCTTTGCGCTGCCCTTTGGTCTGACCCGAGTGAAACCTTGGCAAACCATTTTTGTTTGTAGCTGTCGTGTAACAGTGTCTGACTGATGAATTCCAGAACTCTCTTCCCTCTCCACCCGAAGAAAGGTTTTGCATTGCAAAGTGTCCTGTGATCCTGACGGTTATCTGGATATAATCAGCTGAGCTCTGGACTACTATCCTGCCGCTCTTCTTATGGTTTGGCATTGGCCTGACTTTGCTCCTGACTACTGTCATTTACTTTAGTTTCCGAACCCTGGTGTATTTCCTGCACATCCATCTCACAGGAAATTTACCTCTTCCATTTTATGAGATTGTCTGACCGATCTGTACCCACATTCTGAACTGGACATGGGAATAGATTATTTTTTTGCCACTGATATCCAAAGCTGAAGGCACTAAGTGCAGAAGGGTCAAACAGTGCCCAAGGTCCAAAGTGACCCTGGCATCAGCAATGACTGGCCGGGAATGATGATTTAATTGTAGTCGGCTGAAAGTGCCATCATTATGTGTGCAGTCAGCAAATGAGCGCACTAATGGGACTCGGTTGTTTGTCACAGCGAACTGTCAGCAAATTGGGTACAGGTCAGATTGAACGACCGGATCTTCACGTGTAGGCCTACTTGAACATCCTGAGTACCCTCTATCGGGTACCGTGGCTTTGGTCATCCGATGAGTACATGATTGGCACAGGTAATATCACACTTTGCATCATCGCCTTCTATCAGAGGTCAGAAAGAAATCTGGGCACATATTTCCGATGGTGGGTGGACTGTGCAAGCCCAGGAGCTGATCTGTGCAGGTGCAGAACGTGTCCTGCGAGATTGCATGCGGTGCACCCAAGCTGCCGCACGGTTGACATGCGGCGGCAGTTTGGAGGCGGGGACAGGACGGCGCTGTCTGATTTTTCCAAAAAACGGGGACATGTGGGGCCCCGTTTTCTGGCATTGCCAAATCCAGTGTTTGTGACTTCCAAGCAGATTTACTAGCCTCACGAGCGGGCAGGAGGTGGCCTTTCTGAGTCAGTTTACGTTTATTCTGATAGTCGATGCTGCAAACACGGTCGCGATGTTGATCTAATCCTGCGTGTGAGGTGCCAGCAGGAGGCATCTATTTTCCTTCAGATGCCTCCGGCAGGCATTAGCATAGTTTGCACGGCAGCTGGGTCCCAAAGCTTCTGTTCCCAGGCTCCATCTCTGAATCTGGCCCATAGTGGATAGTCTATTCTATTTCTTGTTCTTTAAGAATTTTATTCTGTAGATTCTGAGTTCATGTCTATTTGTGCTCTTAGATATTTTCTTACTTTCCAAATATATCTGCAAATCTTGTCTGTGTTTTCTATCAATTATCTCCCCCTCCAGAATACTCTCAAGTTTGTACAAAGAGAACATTTCTGCAATTATGGCACTTTGTAGAGTACATTATGTATTTTGAAATTTTAAACAGACATCATTGAGTAAATATATCTTTAAAGCGTATGCTGTAGCGCTTGTTCTGTGAGAACAGATTGCGAGCGCAGACCCCTGCTGAACAGCCATGCTAATAGGTCAGCCCGAGCAAAGGGAGACCCGATATAGTAACAGAACAAGACAAGAGGTTAATTGAAATGATTGTAGCTCTTGGATATATCGTTTTCCCAACAATAGATGCTAATCAGTGTCCCAGTGGTATATTAAGTATCACTGCAATTTCCAAGTCTACAGTTTATTTAATTTAAAAATAATATAAAACCTGTAACATTTCTTTAGAATCATTTTTTTTCCAATTACTGGAATTTTTTTTTTTTTTAATTATTATTTTAAAGATATGTTTGAGCGGGGTCGGATCACATATTTATCAGCCTTCTCCTCCAAGTTTGAAGTGGGTGGGGATAAAACAATTTGCAGCCAATCAGGATGTTCACAGCAGCACAAATTATTTCAGGCGATTAATGCACTGATCTTGTGAGAGGCAGTGACCGATATTTGAGTTAGGACATAGGAGGAATGGCCTTAAACAGGAAGTCACAGACTGAAGGGGCAGGGTCCCCCAACAACACACAGTAGTTCAGCAACTTGTTGCAATGCTGTACTTTTAGTATGGACTGAAGACAATAATGATGGATGCTATATAATTGTATTGTGGTCATGTCCAATAATACAGGGGGTCATCCAGACCCGCTCGTGAGCGGCAGTACGCTCGCAAGCGGGTCGATGTTCCCCCACTGCGCATGCGCACGACGGAGGGAGCTCCGTCGTGCGCATGCGCAAGACCCGGCGAGCGACGGGCTCTCCATCGCTCCGGGTCTCGCACCAAAGGGGGCGTGCTGTCGATGTTGATTGACAGCATGCCCCCTTTGGTGGGCGTGCCGGGGGTGTGCCTGCCAGACGGAGGCGTTCCCATGGGAACGCCTACCGTCTGAAGCCGGCCCCACTGACATCACTAGTGATGTCAGTGGGAGTGATTTTGGCTCTGATAGAGCCAAAATCACTCCAGGGCTTGGGCAGCTAGACCCTACCGCAGGGTCTCCGTCGCAAGCGCGATGGTCAAGACCATCGCGACCATCATCATGGACGCTCGCTATAGCTGTGGGTGGTCACCCACAGCTATACGAGCGTCCAGGAGGACGCTCCATTTTCATGGAGGAGGGCCCTGATTCAGAGCGAGCGCTCTGGTCAGAGCGTTCAGCTCTGAATCGGGCACACAGTTATTATTTATCAGTCCTGGTATAGGGACTCCAGATCTTACAATATAGTGCTGTCTTTTTATTTTATTTTGCATGATAGTGTGGCTTCTTCACAAAAGACTAGGCAAGTTTAATGTATACAAAGTCCAGCACAAGAGTGAGAGCTGCACTGAGGCCCTGCCTCCCCCTACAGCTCTCACTGGCTGCCTGACTCCAACACAGTCTCCCCCCTTCCCAGTGTTTTTGGACAGAACTGTTCTCTACGTCAGTGCCTGGAAAGGGGATTGGGGACAGAGATGAAAGCATCAGACAGGGGGAAGGGGATAGGAGGGACAGAGAAGAGAGAGAATAGAAAGGGGGTCTGGGGACAGAAATGATAGAGAGAGTGAGTGCCAGGAGCCAGGGTTCTCTAGGGGACAGGGATGAGCAATGTGAGGGGGGGGGGGGGGTGTGTTCAAAATACTAGTATGTACAGTATACACACACACACATATAGAGAGAGTGTGTTTGTATTTGCAAACCCAAGAGTCAGTAATAGGCTATTTAAAAACGTTACAATCTGCTTTATATAGTGCCCTTTTTGTTCTCATAGTGCACTCACTTCATGATATTTGGAAACAGATGCTCTGGAAGCTGTGCAGGGTGTAGACAGTATCTCGTCACATCCAAATTCAACCTCACTTAAATAATTGTATTTATTTGAGAAACTGGGACATCTCAGGAAATGAATTCTCATTTCTACATTTCAGTGCATAATATCCGCTTGCACGGAACACCCTCAATCCGACCAACGCACTCCACTGCGTGTTTGCAAAGCTTTGGTCTGCTGTACTAATGCCGCCATCTCTGTCTGCAAATCTATGCGCTTTCCTGTAAAACTTGCAGCGTGGTAGGCGCATGATGTCACAAAGGATCGTTTGGGAGTTTTTGTCTTAAATGACCTCTAATTATGACCAGCTTACCATCAGGTCTTTACAGGCAGCTGACACCCGGGAGTCATTTCATAAATAACGGCTTTGGAAAGCCGCTGACTAAACATTTTAGACTGCAGAATTTAAAATGGCAATATCTTTTAAATGTAAAGCCAGGCATGTTTTGCATTTAATGGTATTGCCGTTTCAATTCAGCAGGCAGATCCACCTCCCAGGTTTTATCCTTTTATTTATATGTCGCCACAAGTGTTCCGCAGCGCCTTACAGAGTACATAAACATAACTGAACAAGAAACCAGTGACTTACAGTACAATACAGGACAAGGATAAGCAGCTGCTGCATTAGCTATTATAACACTCAAATTAAGCAGCAGGGAGTCAGCAACCAAGTGTTTAGCTGCCCATCCACTAGAAGACAGGCAAAAGACTGCAGGATAACGACATTGTAATGGTGCAGTCGTTTGTCAGTCTGTGATGAGCCTACACTGAATGAGCAGTCGTTAAGTGTAGGCACAATCAATCATCTGCAAACATGCTGAACCTGATGTTATCGTCAGGTTGTCCAGCATGTTTACCCGATAATAGATGTCTAAACGACCAGCGGGAACGCGCATCGCTGGTCGTTTTAGACATTTTTGCAAACTATTTATGAATGAGAACGATATCGTTATCGTTCAGTCGCTCAACTTAATCGTCTAGTGGATGGGCAGCATTAGATGCCCTTGTGGGGAGTAAGGAATAGAAGAAATGCCTATAATCGCACCATCAGCAGTCTCCTATACCAGGCATGGCAACTTGGTGACCCTCAATAGAGAACATAAACATACAGAGGTCAAAGGAAGCTTTCCCCACCACAAGTAGTGCTGTACTATACGTTCTAGGGTAGGTTTAGCTGTGTTCTCTCTCTTGCATATGTGCTGGGCTTTTACTGTAGATGTGAAAGACAATATATCATGTGTTATGCTGCCCTGCGGGTCCCGCAGAGAACGACTGATGTATTAGTCTTCCTAGCCTCAGCCTTCTATATATTTAGATGATCAGCAACAACACACATAAATGATTGGCGAATCGTTGTATTATTCTAGCATATTTGGGCAGGTGCATGAAATCTGTATGAGTGCAGAGAGAATAAACTCCTTATGTCACAGGCTTCTTACTCCATCGTGATTTTACCATTAGGTCCGTAAATGTATCAGCCACCCGGCTGTCCGTGCATGAGAAATATACCACTGACTAAGGGGCTGATTGGGAGTCACACGGATGTCTGTGCACGGACGCAAATGGCGAGTGTTGGCATACAGCGCATGCACTGATGCAAATTTATCTTTTTACGGATTTTTGCATATGCCTGTCCTATTGTAAGTCGGATGGAACTCGGCCGGATCAGTTTTGTTTTTTTTGTTTTTTTTGGGGGGGGGAGCAATCGGGCGTGTTCAGGGTCATACATACTGGGAAGGTAATCCTATTGTGCCTAGAATGGGGCTGGTGCAAGTGCAGATACTAATGATGACTGTTACAGCGGCTAGTGTAAAGTCATTGGGCGGGGCGGCTTCCCACTCGTAGACGCACAGACCCTCACATTAGCCCTGTTGATTCTCAAATTTGCATAAGGTAGTAAATCAGGCTTCCGCGGGGGTGCCCATAACTACAGACGCTCTGCCTGTGTCTCAGAATCAACCCCTATAACCCAGAGAAGCTGCTACATGACCTAAAAATAACAAAAAATATTCCCTTTCCTTCCTCCGATTGGTCACTGTCCATGCCATAGACTCTGCTGAAACATTTATTTTACTGTTCGGTTTAAAGGAGTTGAACCCGCCCCAGGAGCTCGCTATACTACACGCCATGGTATAGAAACCACCGATAACATCTGTCCTATCCGGTGATGTGTGTCTTGTAAGGATAACCAACTTTAGGTAAAAATATTTTTTTACATCTTTTTCTAAATGCATTGCTTTGAACTTCTGTCTGGGTTTTTCACCATCATTCGTATGTCATCCTGGAAGATGACGTGCAAAGTCCATTTTTGTTACTTGTCATTTCATGGTGCGATGGCAGGAAATAACTGTGCCTTGGGATATAAAGACCTTGGGGAAAATACCGAATGATAAAGCTGTTTATTCAGTAAGAGACGCAGAAGGGCATGTGCAAACCAGTAAACAATAGCTGTCTAAAGGTGGGCATGTGCACCAAGATCTACCGCTTGGCGTGTCAGGTGCTGGTGCAGATGCGATTAGATTTTACAGTGGGCGACGGTTCTGAAGATGGGGTGAGGATGGGTTGCAAGGATCCTGGTGGAGTACAAGTTATCAGGGGAAATAAGCATGTGGAGGGCAGACATCCATAAGGGTAGACAAGAGCTGTGTACTGAGATTCAATAGCAAAAATATGGTGCAAGGGAGCATAGAGTCACACAGATTAGAGGTGCAAATACGATTGAACACACGTGGTTTATGTCTTTATACAGAGGTACACTGTAATCTAAGGGGGACAAACAAAAAAGGACGCCTGAAGAACAGAAAAGTAAAATAAAAAAAAGTATAGTGTAATTCTCATACCATTGTATGACTGCCATACAGTTCTATTTCCAAAATGATCAGTGCGACACGAGTAGGCGGGGCTTGTTACTCTGGTGCCTACAGACAGTGAGCAGGGGAACGTAGCAGGTGGGGCTTGTTTCTCAGGTACCTACAGACAGTGAGCAGGGGAACGTAGCAGGTAGGTCTTGTTTCTCCGGTGCCGACAAACAGTGAGCAGGGGAACATAGCAGGTGGGGCTTGTTACTTTGGTCCCTACAGACAGTGAGCAGGGGAACGTAGCAGGTAGGTCTTGTTTCTCCGGTGCCTACAGACAGTGAGCAGGGGAACGTAGCAGGTAGGTCTTGTTTCTCTGGTGCCTACAGACAGTGAGCAGGGGAACATAGCTGGTGGGGCTTGTTACTTTGGTGCCTACAGACAGTGAGCAGGGGAACGTAGCAGGTAGGTCTTGTTTCTCTGGTGCCTACAGACAGTGAGCAGGGGAACATAGCTGGTGGGGCTTGTTACTTTGGTGCCTACAGACAGTGAGCAGGGGAACGTAGCAGGTAGGTCTTGTTTCTCTGGTGCCTACAGACAGTGAGCAGGGGAACATAGCTGGTGGGGCTTGTTACTTTGGTGCCTACAGACAGTGAGCAGGGGAACGTAGCAGGTAGGTCTTGTTTCTCTGGTGCCTACAGACAGTGAGCAGGGGAACATAGCTGGTGGGGCTTGTTACTTTGGTGCCTACAGACAGTGAGCAGGGGAACGTAGCAGGTAGGTCATGTTTCTCTGGTGCCTACAGACAGTGAGCAGGGGAACATAGCTGGTGGGGCTTGTTACTTTGGTGCCTACAGACAGTGAGCAGGGGAACGTAACAGGTAGGTCTTGTTTCTCTGGTGCCTACAGACAGTGAGCAGGGGAACATAGCAGGTGGGGCTTGTTACTTTGGTGCCTACAGACAGTGAGCAGGGGAACGTAGCAGGTAGGTCTTGTTTCTCTGGTGCCTACAGACAGTGAGCAGGGGAACATAGCTGGTGGGGCTTGTTACTTTGGTGCCTACAGACAGTGAGCAGGGGAACGTAGCAGGTGGGGCTTGTTTCTCTGGTGCCTACAGACTGTGAGCAGAGGAACGTAGCAGGTGGCTCTTGATATATGTACATACATTTAAAGAGAATAGGCCTGATTCAGAGGTGGATGCATTTAAAACATCGGGAGCAATTGGGTTAATGCCAAGGGATGCAGATAGGAATTGCATGGAAAGCCATGCTACTCTGATAGGCGTTCCTGGGCGATGACTGGGAGTGGTTTTCATCGTGGGCGTTTAGGTGTAGGGGCACGAACGGCCGTGCACCGTCATATATATGAGCAACCATAGGGTTGCTATAATGTCCGATGGTGCGGCCGATTTCTGCTCGATGGTGCGAGTATTTGCGCTCTGCAGCGGATTAGAGCCACATCCAGTGGGTGACACAGTAGTCAGCCCATCGGCTGCGGCAGTGCTGTAGCATAAATTAGCATTAGTGACTGCCGCTACTGCATTAGCGCCCACCTCTGAATCAATCCTGCACATCAAATACATATATACAGACTGCTAATCTTGTTATACTAACTCAGTGCTCGCTGCATCAGTGACTATTGGAAGCAAGTTACTTCGGTCAGGCGCGCCTGCGTTCGAATCTCCACTCCTCCGTTTCTAGTGGCCAGCACCTGTCACCACCCACAAACTGCTTCTGTCACTCATTCTGCCGGGCTGTCTATGCGCAGCGAGAGTACGCTTCCCGATCGCTCGGACTGGTTCGCGCACATTCACTGCAATGCATGCGCACATTGCGAACCATCGCCAGCTACGAGCGAGCGCTTCTTACCAAGCGGGTCTGAATCGTGTCCAGTGTTGCCTGACATCACAACTGGATGGGATTTGAATTTGCCCGCCCAATTGAGCTGTCAGTCACCAGCTGTCCCTGCTGCAAGTGTACGGGCAGTCGGCTAACCGCCCCCGTACACACCAGCAGGTGCGCTGATATATCTGCAGGTATATTGTCTTATCTGCTGTGCTGCAGAGCAGATGCGATCTGTCTGTGAATGACGTAATTCACAGACATATCAGGGGTACAGACCCGCCGACGCGGTCTCCCGATATACCTGCCGTTCGATTGAACAACCAATGTATATCGCCCATTGTGTACCCAGCTTAACTTATACTGGTATACTAAATTGTAAGTAGTGTTCAAAGGTCTTAGTGACCTCTACAAGATCCTTACTGACGTGTAAACCTTTTATTTCTCTGACTGACCAGTCAGCTGCCCAGCGGTTATTAATCTCCTGGATGATACTTGTGTAGGTTCCCAGGCTGTGTGTTTGGCAGCGACCTGCGGTTACATAGCTGTGACTAAGTTTCCCTGCAGCGGGGAATCAGGAGATGTAGGTGAATAACTGGGGGAACTCCCTCTCCCAGGGGCTCTGAAGGTGCAGAACATAATATACTGAGTCATAGTATTTTTTCCTGATGGATGGCTTCAAAATTCCTTATCTGCAGCTAGTTACACAAAGTCTTCCCGGGGCACCTTATGTAGACAGGCGGATTTTATTATTTTCTTTTGGTCTCTAGTCAACATGTCCAGCAATCCGCTAACTCCGGAGATTACTACAGTGCTTATTGTTATTCCTTGCTGAGTCTGCTCTGGTTTAACCCTGCAGATGCTGCTTCCACATTCATGTACCACTGAGCTCCGACTTCAAACCTCTTTATACTTTGCAATCAGGTGTATGTTGTTCCCATTGACTGTATGGACTAGCAAATCGATGACCATTTCAACAATACTATGGGGCATATTCTTTCATTATTGGGACTTGATTGCGATCATTATAATTTATTGTCACGATAAGTCGCCGGGATGGATGATAAAACCCATGCGGGGGCAGGGTCTCCGATAGGAGACCACCCCTGCAACATGTAAGTAGTAAACTGATAGCTCACACCGTCTCCTTATATTCCGGGTTTGGCCGGCTGCACTACTGCAGAGGCGCGGTCTGCTGACTGCGCACGTGCAAGTGGCCATTACCGGGGAGGCTCTCGGTAACTTTTGCGTAATGTAGCCCGTAGGCTGAGAAGGCTAACGCCACCTGAAGAATTAGATACCGGGGCCAAGCAGCTTGGTAAATTCGCCATTTATCAGCCCCCACAGAAACCTATGAGAGACGCTTTTGTGGTCGAAAACAGGGTGTCACAGCAGATGTCAGCTGTGATCCTTAGTATTTGTCGGTAGTACCCCCAAAAAATGATTGTTCTCAGGGGATATCCCACAAATATTTTTTGATAAATTGGCCCCTATAACTTGTTCTGCAGGTGTATAGTTCAAATTGTATTGCATTGTAGCTTTATAAAAGACAGGTTCCGACATGTAACCGTACGGTAAGCTGCTGGTATTATCAGTGAACGCCGGTTTGTATGACGGAGAGCCCTGAATATGACCATCTTACACCAGCTGCTGTGAAGACTTTTGGCCTGTTGCAGAGTGGGAAGTAACTCGGAGTATTACTCTCAAACCGCATGCATCAAAGAAATGCATCTCAGGACTTACTACTTCATCAAGGCCTTCCAGCTCTCATCCTAACCCACCTCATGCTCTTTCCTTCCTATCTTCCCCTTCTGTGTCACGCCTGTCTGTCTGTCCCTCCCCTTAGAATGTAAGCTCTCACGAGCAGGGCCCTCTTCCCTCATGTGCTTCTCTTTACATTTTCTTCTACTCCTTACTCCCCATTAGGGCACCTAACACGTGACTGCCAACTCCCGGCAGCTTATTGTGAGTGCTTTAATCGCTATTGCAGCAATGTATATAAATTGTGTCCTTGTCCTGCACTGTAATGTACTGTAAGTTACTCGTTTCTTGTTCATCTATTATGTACTATGTAAGACGCTGCGGAACACTTGTGGCGCCATATAAATAAAGGATAATAATAATAATCTCCGCTCATATACAGTGTTTTACACATCTTGCGGTTTTGGAGGTGCCGAAACGAGAGGGTAGCAAGTACTAATTACCCTGGCCCCCTAGTACACAAGCCCCCGTATAAATATGTCTCATTGGCCCTAAGTGGCGTGCCCGCTTTACTGTTTGTGCGCTTGGTTTGCTGCTTGTCATCATCCTCCATGCAGATGTTCGGTAGCCGATACTTGAGGCAAACGACACGTGTGTACCTCCATCCCAGTCTGCATACCCCTCGCATTTATGTCAGCACGCCCTCAGTGATGTTTTCTTACACGAGAAGGCCCAGTTACAGTACCAGCCAGTTACACCTATATAATCGGAAGTGTACATGTGGCCCAAATGCGCACAACTCATTGCTTGAATTTGCAGTAAACACACATACAAGCTGCGGTAGAGCTGTTCACAAAGTGGATGTAAATTATTCATTTTAAAAAAAGTGCCAATATAGCTTATTTCTGCTCATACGCATGTGTCCCGCTCCTGGTTTTGCCGCAATCATCAAAAGAGTTCTTCTGCCTGAAATTGCCTCTTTAAAATGCTGAAACAAACTGTTGCTGCAGTTTGACAGATCGGTTGTTGAGAGCTGAAACTCCTTTACAACACCTGTCACTCTGTAAACAAGCTGTGGACTGCACTGATTTTTCTTCCCCCAAAGGTTTGCTAAATTATTTAGGAGTGTAGGCCCTTAACAACCAAACTTTGAAATAACAGCAATAGGGTGTTTCTGCATTTTAAGCAGGCTATTTCAGGCAGATCTTCTATTTCTAGTATCACAAGTTATTCTAGAAAATCATATTAATCAGCTTCATGCTTTTAATTAAACAACACCCATTTTTCAGTGGAGTTACCTTAAATTTTAAAAATCCTGTATTTCATACCAGGGCCATCAACAACATTAATTTACTAGTCTCTATGAAAACTCTCTAAAGACTACAGATCTAAGGGGTATATTTACTAAAGGTCGATTTTAATTTACGTTGATCGATTTAAAATCGATACTGTGTTTGTAGGGCTAAATCACACATTTACTAGCACTTAATTGTCTGTTAATAAATGTGTGATTTATCCCCAGAAACACAACATCGATTTTCATCCATTTTAAGTCGAATAAATTCGACCTTTAGTAAATATACCCCTAAAGCTGCATATACACGTAAAGATTTTCTCTCCAACCATCCAACTAGTTGATTGGTTGGAATGAAAATCTGGTAAGGTATGAAAGCAAATGACAATCAGCAATTTGCTCCCAAATGCCGGAAAATGGACAAAAACTGTTTGAACAAATTGTTTAGATCAAACATTTAACAAACTTGTCTGACCGACTATTTTCATCTGTTTTCTGGCATTTAGGAGCAAATTGCTGATCATCAGTTACTCCCATACCTTACCAGATTTTCATTCCAACCAATCAACTAGTTGGATGGTTGGACAGATAATCTTTCTGTGTATACAGCTTAAAGGTGCATACACACACAACTATGTAAGTAATGAACGATTTTCATTCAGTTTTTACCTTGAAAAAGTAAACGAAAATCGTTTTACAAAGTAGTTGGTTTTACTTTACTTAATAAACGATTTTCTGTGTGTTGGAGGAAAAATGTTGCAACTTCTATTGAAAATCGTTCAGTTGGCCAGTTTGACTGAACTACAATCGACAAATGTGAACGCGCATTAACGATAATTGTTCATCGTTTTACACTGATATTTTGAACGATAACGACGTCATTATAGTTAAATCGTTCAAAAAATCATTGTGTGTGTGTACACACCAAGTGTTTAAATGGAAAATACAATATACATGCAAATAAACAAGTATTTCATTTTTTTTCCATTTTCCTACCCAGTCATCATCCAATCTGTTGAATACATATAATTAGAGATGTGCGCCGAACCATTTTTGCTAGATTTGGTTCTGATTCGTCATCCGGATTTGGATTTGCCAAATCGCTGTGACTGGTTTTGGATTTGGATTTTTTACAAAAATGGTCAAAACAAGTTAAAATCACATAAATTGGGCTTTTTTTTTTCTTCCTACAGTATTATTAGCCTAAATAACATTAATTTACAGTCAGGGCAGTTTCTAGCCAATCTGGCTCCCAGTGCGAGCATTCAAAATGCGCCCACTCCCCCCCCCCCCCCTCGTTTTCACTAAAATTTCTGTTGTGTGGCACACTATGCTCCTCACCACCGTGGCTTCAGATGTCCACACAACACTGGCATAGCATGCTACACACACCCATGGCGTAGCATGCTCCATACCCCCCTGACACAGCATACTGTACACACACCCTGACTGTAATAACATGCTGCACCCCCCTCCAGCTGACATAGCACATGCTGCACCCCCCATTGATATTACACATCATGCTGCCCCCCCAACTGACATTACACATGCTGCACCCCCCATTGATATTACACATGCTGCATTGCACACCCCCCTGACATAGCACATGCTGTGCCCCTCGCTCCAGACCCCAACATGCTGCTGCAGGCAGCCTGCTCCCCGCACAACTGACAGCAACATTTACACACTGCACGCACTCCCCTCCCCCCCACAGAGGTGCAGTTCAGTTACCTGGAACTGGACGTTGGAACCTGGTGTGGTGAAGCTGCTGACTGTGCACTTGCCGCGCTTCCATCCCATGCTCAGTCAGCGCCGCCCAGCCCGGAGTGGCGCCGCCGCCGCCGCCAACCACTCAGTCAGTGAGACCAGAGGGAGAGTGAGAAGTCGAGAGCAGCTAACAGCAGGACAGTCAGAGCAGAGGTCACTCTCAGCCGGCGTCCGGACAGACTCTTCTTCAGTGCGGCTGTGTGCGCCGACCCCCTTCCTGTGATGTGACACCCAGGAGGAGAGGCGGGAAGGCGGCTATTGGATGTGCGCCGTGCGCGCGAAGTTACTGTAGCTGCCCGACTGGTTGAGGAGGGAGACAGGCTGTCACAGCGTCAGCGCTGATGCAGAAGTCGGACCTGGCATATTTTGCATTGAGGACGGAACGCCCCGTGCGATTGTACGGGTCGCCCGACCCTAGAAACGGCCCTGTTTACAGTCAATTTAGATCACCTCACAGCTCAAAATTGTTTCTCACCATTATTGGCCAAAGGCTGCAGTGAGCTGGCTGGTTACTAAGCAACAGAGCAGCAGCACTGACACCGCAGTATAAAGCACATCTATGACAGATTGCCACACAGCAGTGACAGAAATGAGAGGTAGTGCAAGATGGAATTGTCTTTGGCCCTCCCACCCACCCAGTGGGGTATAGCCAGCAGAGTCACAGTACTTGTATACACAGTGGGCTACGGACCAATGAGTCACAGTGCTTGTATACACAGTGGGGTACAGGTTTTTGTTTTTTACTTTTTAAACTTTTTTTTTTTTAAATATATTGTTTTACTTTTGTTTTACACTGGAGCATACATCAGAATGCCTTGTACACACGGGCCACTTGTGAGTCTGGACTTTAATCAGCAGAGCATAGCGCAGCATACATCAGCGTGCAGTGTGCCCCTATACACAGTCACTTTACCAGCACAGCCACTTGTGAGACTGGACACTTTAATTAGCAGAGCAGTGCGCAGCGTGCAAGTGAAATGGCGCAGAGTCCCGGTTGCGGCGCCTTGTATAGAAACCAACTCTCGCGAGGATCCGACATTGGAGATGATTGGCCTCGAAGTGGAATTCGGGTCAGACGGGAACACCCAAGCCGCTGCTCGGATGGACTCTGATCCCCAGTGTTTGGAGCAGTTCGGATTCCACAGATTCCCAACCGCTCATCTCTACATATAATGTGAAGGAACTCGCCCAGTCATGATCTCTTTACATAATAAGTCTTAAAAATGTAAAAAAAAAATATGGATCTTCTCATTGAAAATTGTGGGAGTCATTTCCTTTTGCTAGAGGGCTAGGATTTCCCCATCTGTATCCCACAAAACAGCATGGAAGACAATACATTCTCTGTAGGAAAAAGCAGAAGGGAGTTTTAATTTTTTGGATGTCTTATTTTTTTTTGTGTGATCTGTATCATTTTATTTGCTGTTGGCAGTATATCACTGTATATGTTTTGGTTTTTGTTTTGTCAAAACCACCCTCAAAGGTTTTGGTCCTGCAATTCTTTAAAAATTGATACCAACAGATCATGTAACAATCATGTAACTTGGACCTGTTTCTGTTCCTATACTATTATTAACATCAATATTAATAATTTCCAGTCAATTTTGACCACCTGACATCACGAGGGAGGGACTTAAATACCATTCAAAACATGTGAGATCCGTTTTTTTCATCTGAGTTCCGAACTTGTCGAGAAGACCCGAGTCGGGACTCTGGGCTCGATTCAGACCCGTTCGCATAGAAGCATTCGCACGCAGACTGCCAATGTTTGTGCATTCGTACACATCGCAGTGCGCGAACAAATCCGAGCGATTGGGAAGCGTACGCTCGCTGGGCATAGACTGCCCAGCTGAGTGAGTGACAGGAGAAGCCATTTGTGGGTGGTGACAGGGGTTGGTTTATGAAAACAGGGGAGTGGAGGTGCGAACGCAGGCGTGCCTGTGTGTCTCAACGCCGTTTCAGAGGCGTGCATAATTAAGATGCAGCATCATAGTACACGTCACCTGGCTAGATTTTACACTGAAGTGATCGCAGTGCTTGCGGTAGGGTATGGTCAAGCGCTGCGTTCGCTTCCGATGGTACTGATAGTTGCATACACTTCCTTGAGATGACGTGCGCAAGTGGGCGTCTTAAGAAAGACTGGTGGGCGTCTGCATACACAGAGCGATTGCACGCCAAGACATAGTGCTGTCACAATGTCGAATTTGCATATGCGTCGAGTGAGCGTTCGCATCTAGCGAGCGGGTCTGAATCGAGCCCTCTGTTCCACTCGGAATCCATAATGATTCCGAACTTGGACTCTGTTTGTCTAGGGTCCCCTAAGTTCAGATGTGTTCGGTTTTCTCAAAAACCAAACCGCTCATCTCTAGCTTTGCATATATTTTTTGTTGCTGTCATTTTGTTACAGTCAGACAGGTTTAATGCAGAACATTTAGCAGAAATATTGCTGATTTTATAAGGTAGAATAATCTTGGACCATTCAGCAGTGGTAGATGTTGATACAGTGCCCCCTAGTGGTTATCTTTAACATAGCTCTTATTCAATTTATTTATATTTTTCAGATTTCAGTGTAATGCATACAAATAAACTAGGCACAGCTGTTTTAAAGGCTGAACTAATGTTTATTACAATGCATTTTAGAAATTCACTAAAACAATATGTATCCACAGATTTGCCAATTAGCTGGTAACATTGTCTATGACTCTAAAGTTGGGTGCACGCTATACGATAAGTTGTCCAAACCCGCGGATCAGAGCGACATTTCGGGTTCATCGTCTAGTGTATACCGATGATATGCGAGATTGGGCGGGTCGCAAGCGACATCGCCCGTCGGCCCCCGCTGCAGGGTCGACGGGGGATGTCGCCAGTGGCGTTTCTAGGCACGAGCTAGCAGGGCCATCGTCCGGGGCGCAACCCTGCCTGAACTTACCACCATCGTGCAGCCGGCTGTGATGGAAAACCCCGCCCGCCACCCTCCCACTGGCGTTATTGAGTAAACGCTCTGGGGGAGGGAAGGGGCGCGGCAGAACGGAATGGTGCTGGGCGCAGGGAAGCCTAGCGCCGGCCATGGATGTCGATAACGATGCTTTGCCATGCATGACACGTACCCCCACCTCATCAGATCCGGTATCGCCAAATGTATATGTACTTGCCGCATGCCGGGTCCCATCGCCGTCGATGTTGTGCTGGGTACACATCGCAAAGTGTGTACCCAACATATGACTTTGTGACAGACAGATTCATTTATTTAATGTGTCTCTGCCATTTCATTTTGGATGTTATCTCGCCAGCTCAAACTTAATAATATTTCTAAAACAGAATTAATTTTATTTCCACCAGCCAATAGCAGTTACCAACCTGATATCTCTATTACTGTTGACAACTCGACAAACAACCTCACAAGCTCGCTGCCTAGGTGTCATCCTTGACTGTGAACTGTCTTTTGTTCCCCACATTCAATCTGTCTCTAAATCCTGTTATAAACATCTAAAAAACATAGCCAAAATTCGACCATATCTTACGCAAGACACTGCAAAAACTCTAATACATGCACTCATAATTTCCTGCATTGACTATTGCAATAGTCTCCTTATTGGTCTTCCCAAAAACAGGCTCTCCCCACTACAATCCATTTTGAATGCAGCTGCGAGGTTGATCTTTCTCACCAAACGTTCAGTGTCTGCTGATCCACTCTGTCAGTCCCTCCATTGGCTGCCGGTCTTCTACCGTATTCAATTTTAAATACTTACACTCTCACATAAAGCTATTAACCAAACCACACCAACATACATCTCTTCACTTATCTCAAAATATCTTCCAACCCGACATCTCCGCTCTGCACAAGATCTGCGTCTCTCATCCCCGCGCATTACTTGTTCCCATGCACGGTTACAGGACTTTTTCCGGGCTACACCCACCCTGCGGAATGCCCTCCCACGCACAATAAGGCTTTCCACTAGTTTCCAAACATTCAAGCGTTCTCTGAAAACTCACCTCTTCAGACAAGCTTATCAGATTCCAGGACCGCCCACATAACCTTTTTATATCTTCCCTATCTAAAGCTCTTCTTACAGTAAACACCTATCACATCTTCTCTTTCTTCAATTTAACATCCTCCTAACCCTAGGCCAACTTTCCTGTGTGACTGGATCATACAGCCCACCAAGAATATCTGCAATCTGGCTGGACCAATTTGCAATATGTAGCACCTATCCTTGTGTATCACCTATTTCCCTATAGATTGTAAGCTTGTGAGCAGGACCCTCTTACCCTTATGTATGTCTTTTACAACCCAGTATAATGTTAATTCAAATTGTAAAGCGCAACGGAATTTGTTGTGCTATATAAGAAACTGTTAATAAATAAATACATTTATTCCACCAGGTGCTAAATACTCCACCGCTGCACTTCCCACTTAATGTTACACAGCCATTATGTCGACATGCTGACATGGACATAATGTCGACCTTTTGAAAGTTGACAGGCAGAATGTTGACTATCAGTTTCAGAGTTCTATTTAAGCTGCGGTTAAAGCTAAAATCAACTGCAAACCGCTAAGTCGGCATGCCGACTCAACATGCACAATGTCTACGTTCTGGATGGCAATATTTTGTGCCATATCTCAATTTATGACTGAGATGTGTTAAAAACAATTTATGACTGACTCACCTGTGTTAAAAACAGTGGGACGTGAGGGAGCAAAGCACTTTAAAGTAGAGATGAGCGGTTCGGATTCTGTGGAATCCGAACCGCTCCGAACATTGGGGATCTGAGTCCACCCGAACCCTGTTCGGGTGTTCACCGCCTGACTCGGATCCCCGTTCGGGGCCGAACGGCGGCCG
Organism: Taudactylus pleione; assembly: GCA_031769625.1. Taxonomy (NCBI): domain Eukaryota; kingdom Metazoa; phylum Chordata; class Amphibia; order Anura; family Myobatrachidae; genus Taudactylus; species Taudactylus pleione. The sequence goes on along the minus strand of JAUIMM010000477.1, from coordinate 276,187 downwards.
CCTGATGTCGGATTCTCACTAGACAATCCGACATCAGGTCTCCTCGCGTGTAGGGCAGAGCGCAGTGATAGCGCTCTGCCCTACACAGACACAGACACACAGCCGCCAGCGGCAGCTGTGTGTTTGTTACAGCAGCCAATGAGAGTCACACAGACTCTCATTGGCTGCTGCACGGAGGGAGCCGGCTGGAGCTCACACATGAGCTCCGTCTTCCGGCTCCCTCCTCAGCATGTGACAGAGCGGACGGCGCGGGAGCGGGGATACAGGTAAGTTTTATTTTTTTTATTTTTTTACTTGTCAAAGGTCCGGGGGCGCTACTGGGGGGGGTCTGCACTACTGGGGGGGTCTGCTACTGGGGGGGGCTATACTACTGGGGGGGCCATACTACAGAGGGGCCTGCTACTGGGGGGGCTATACTACTGGGGGGGGGTCTGCACTACTGGGGGGGGGTCTGCTACTGGGGGAGGCAATACTACTGGGGGGGCCATACTACAGAGGGGCCTGCTACTGGGTAGGGCTATACTACTGGGGGGGTCTGCTACTGGGGGGGCCATACTACTGGGGGGGATCTGCACTATTGGGGGGCCATACTACAGAGGGGCCTGCTACTGGGGGGGGGGGGCTATACTACTGGGGGGGTCTGCACTACTGGGGGGGGTCTGCTACTGGGGGGCCATACTACAGAGGGGCCTGCTACTGGGGGGGGGCTATACTACTGGGGGGGGGTCTGCTACTGAGGGGCCTGCTACTGGGGAGGGCCATACTACTGGGGGGGGCCTACTACAGGGGGGGCCATACTACAGGGGGGGCCCATACTACAGGGGGGGCTACTACTGGAGCAGCCTACTACTGGGGGGGCCTGCTACTGGGGGAGCCATACTACTGGGGGGGCATACTACTGGGTGGCATGCTAATGGGGGGCATACTACTGGGGGGGCCTGCTAATGGGGGACATACTACTGGGGGGGGCCTGCTAATGGGGGGCATACTACTGGGGAGCATTCAACTGGGGGCACTGCATAGTGGACCGTACTACTAAGGGGACTGCATAGGGGGCACCACTGCTGGGGGACATTGTGTAAGGGACACCGCTACTGTGGGCATTGTGTAAAAGGGTCACTACTGTGGGCATTGTGTAAAAGGGGCACTACTGTGTGTCGTAACATAAATAAGAGACACTACTTTATGGTGTAATGTGAATCAGGCCCTATGTGCGGTGTAATGCTAATAAGATTGTGCACTGTGACTCCTAGGGCCGTAGCCCACTTTGTAAACAAGTACTGTGACTCTGCTGGCCGTACCCCACTGGGTGGGTGCACTACTTTTCATTTCTGCCACTGCTGTGTGGCAATGTGTCATAGATGTGCTTTATACTGTGGTGTCTGTGTCGTTGTGCCGCTGCTTTGTCGCTTAGTAACCAGTCAGCTCACTGCAACCTTTGGCCAATAATGTTGAAAACAATATTATAAGCTGTGATATGGTCTAAATTGACTGGAAATTAATGTTATTGAGGTTAATAATACTCTAGGAAGAAAAAAAAGACCAATTTATGTGATTTTAGCTTTTTTTGTCAATTTTTGTAAAAAAATCCAAATCCAAAGCCAGTCACCGCAGTTTGGCAAATCCAAATCCAAATCCGGACGACGAATTAGAACCAAATCCAAATCCAAATCCGGCAAAAATGGTCCGGCGCACATCCCTACTTTAAAGCTGGTGTAAGGGGTCATGTTGGAGGGTCTGCATACACTCTTTAGAAACAGTACACATTTCACAAATGTAGCCCCTTTACCATGAAGTGCGTGGATTCTAGGCTCAAAGTTGTGGCATCTTTAGGATGCAGAATACTGCGCTATTCAGTGAGTGGAGTTGGGTGTATTACAGGTGCTGCAACAAATTAGATAAGATTATTACAAAGAGACTGAGTGGTGGGAAGGGGCTTTTTTTAGGAGGGAGCGAACTGTGCTTTGCGGGAGGGCGCACAACCTATTTCTCCCCAAATAAGGACTTGCAGTCATTTCTGCACCTCTAAAGTTTTTGTCACATCCTGTACTGTTACCATCTGTGATGATGCTTTCCCTAACCCTCATGTTTAAGACCTAAATCAGGGATGGGGAACCTCAGGCCCGGGGGCCGTATAAGGCCCGCGGAATCATTTGGTCTGGCCCTCAGAGCTTTTTTCTGCTAGCCTCATCTGGCTAGCAGGGTGCCTATAACGACACCCTGCAGCCAGAATCTATGTAGCAGTGCCGCCTACAGCGTCTTTAGAACGCTTCAGACGGTCACACCGCTGCCCTTACAGCTCCCCGGAGCATCCTCAGGATGCTCCGAGCACTGCTGTAAATCACTAGCGCTTGTAGCCCCGCCCCCGTGTGATGTCACACAGAGGGGGCGTGGCCTGCACCAGGCCCATGAATAATGTTATATATATCAAAATGGCCCTCGGCAGAAAAAAGGTTCCCCACCCCTGCCCTAAATAAAGGTAATTTGGGCAGTATTTTAGGAGAAATATATTAAATGATTAGGGAGCCTATTAAATGATATCAGCGGGAAATATTAAGGATCCCCTGGATGTACCCATGAAGTGGCCGCAGAAGATATCTCATCTGCTGTGACCCCTCCGTTTCCGACAGCAGAAGCAGCCCCCATAGGTGTCTACTAGGCTGTCGGCGTTACCGCTTGGCTCTGGCAGCTAATGCCATCTGCAGATAGAGTTGGCCGCTCTAGCCTATAGGGCAACTTACCGCAGAAAATACCGGGAGAACCCTTCCCGGTAATGGCCGATGCACATGAACTCGCAGTAGCGCTGCGGGATCCCGATAGAGAAGTGAAATAATTGTATCAGCGATCATTTTACCTGTTACACATCTCAGGGACAGGAACCTTTCGGAGCCCCCGTCCCCTGCGTGTGGAAATGAATATATCCTGGTGGTACATTAATGTCTTATTACCGTGGATAGCAGCGATAAGAAATGTATCATTGCAGGGTCTATGGCCGGATAAGAATTAAATAAGTCCCTAAAGGAATGATGATGGTGATGATGGTTGTTAGGGATGGACTTCAGTCATGTTTGACGTTGTAGTAATATTATATTATTATTAATGAAGTTAAATCCCAAACCTGTCCTGCCCTGATGAAACAGATTTTACCCCTCTATTATGGGGGAGAACATCGTTACCAGCCCAGACAAAACTAGCAGCAAGCAGGTTACTCCAGCAGCCATTGGGGCTGATGGGTCTGTGCCCGGAATCAGCATGGCCGGTGGTTCTAATCCCAACAGCGGTAGCCCGGCAGGGGTGAAGATCCCGATCGTTCATTCTGGTAAGTATAGCTAACCTAATTCCCTACCCTAACCCTCCTTTAGGGATGCCTAACACTAACCTCTCCCCCCAAGTGCCTAAAACTAACCCCCCTTCCCCGCAGCCTAACCCCAAGTCTTCCGGGGGTACCTAACCCTAACCTCCCCCCGGAGGTGCCTAACCCCCCCCTTCCCCTAGCCTAACCCTCGCGGGGGGGGTGCTTAACCCTAAGTCCCCCCCCAGGAGCCCCTAACCCCCCCCCCCCCCGCGCGGCTGTCGGCACCTGGCTTACCTTCTATCGGGATGCCGGCGGTCGGGATTTTATCCTTCGCCTTTCCGACTGCTTCCTCTGTGCCCTTATGCCGTCACAAAGCCCTTCCCTGCCGTGCATCCAAATGTGCAAACACCGAGATGCCCACTTGCAGAGTTTATAGATGCTGCATCACTGTCTGCTGCATAGGTAGACGCACCATGGAACCTCTGTACCAGCTCGATGATAGGTGCAGTTTCTCAGGCGGAGCATGGCCTTCTAAGTGAGCGGATCAGCGTCTTTATATGCAGCAGCTTTTAGCCACATCCCCACTACACTCTCTGTTTCCTCCCGGCCACCCCCCAGGAACGCTCCATACATTTATACTGCTAAATTTGATCTGCAACTCTGTGCGCACAAAATGGGGACACGCGCGGTGCGATTCGGGCGCATTCACAGAGGCAAAACAACATCGGGCATTTGCCTAACTGTCAGCATAGCGTAAGACTCCGAATCAGGCTCATTCCCTGGATATATATATTTTGTGGCCATGTTCCTTTAAGAAGGAGCCATCCAGCGCTGAGTGGGAAATGCGGAAATCATCAGGAAGATGCGGATTCCCTCCTATTCTGTTACCTATGATGTCATACATGAAACACGGTTTCTCCTATGTAATGTAAGTAACCCCTGGGATTTATCATTATGGAAGTGCTGCAGAGGTTCTACAATGGTTTCATTGTCAGTAAGAAACATATCCCAGCGATTGTAAGCCTGCGAGATCCCGAGCTGCCACAGACAGAAGGCTGGGGGGACTTGTGATCACTCTGTCACTGAACAGAACAGTAACAGTTTTCTAATCGTCCTGGGGGAATCTGAGCAGAAACTGACGATAATCCTTATTCCTCCCTCCACCCAGGAGCAGAATGACGTAATGTGGCTGTTAGGCTTGTGAAGTAAAAAGCTGAATGACGTATGTGGTGAGATGAGGAGGATGATGATGATGATAGGGGATCATTGTATCTAGTGCATAAATCGAAAACACGTTTTTATTTTTTTTACCGCACCTGCGCAATAGATATCTATAGGCTTTTTGCTATGCAAACTAAGTTGCATCTTTCTTCTCGCGCCATGGTGGCTAAGAGATTGGAGGGTGCTTGTACACAACGTGCAGTAAGGGCAGGGCCGTAACTAGCTATGCGAGATCGGTGCTCCATGGGTGACACCATCGCTGCCCCACAGCCCTTGCCCCAGGCTAGCAGAGTGTCTGGAACGGCACCCTGCAGCCAGGATTGCTGCTGCAGCACACGGAAGGCGTCCTGTGGACACTCCGACCTGCCACCCTGCACAGTATATGCAGCCAATCGGGCGTCCCTAGGACGTCGCACGCTCAGGAGGCGAGGCCGGCACAAGGCGCAATTGTGTCCTGTTATAGATCTATATGCAGCCGATCGGGCGTTCTGAGGACGCCTGGTCAGCGCTGCACTTAACGGAGCTGCTGGTCACGCCCCCTTCTGCGCGACATAGGGGCGGGGCCGGTGCAATTTTGCTACGGATCTGAGTAAGGGTGTTGTGTGCGTGAAATATGCGTCCATGCTGATCACCATGCAAAAGTGCCCATTTGATGGTGGATCACTCGTGGGTGCTTCACCCCTGGTGCAACGTGCACAGTGATGGTGACGATCGCGTTCACCAACCATATCTGACTGACTGTATGCGTGTAATCCCTCCCATTTATGTGTGTCTGTAGATTTGTTCTTTCTTTTTTTTGTTGCAGTATAATTTTTATTTAGCTAGAAATATACATTTACCGTTTTAGCATGTCATTTGCTTAAAATAATTGACATTAAAAACCTCATTTAACACTTTAAAAAGAACGAAAACATATATATATATATATATATATATATATATATATCGTACTAAGGGTCTTATTCAGAGGATGGCGTGTAATGCAGATGTATGAGTCGCTCTGCGCATTCGCCAGCTTTCATTACCATTTGCAGTCACAGCGAGTGTTTGGCCGCAGGGTGATTGACAGTCAGGGAGCGTATGTAGGAGGGGGCGGCCCAAATGCAGGCGTGTCGTGACTGTTTTGGGGGCGTGTCCCAGTCTGCATCTGCGATCTCGTATGCACTAAAAATGGCTCCGGCGTCTGCGTTCCTGCGCCCATTCTGCGCGATCATAGGCTTACTCAGAAGGGTGATTATGGACTGCCCTGCGACTGCTGTTGAGTCTTTGTACGCAGATGCTGGGATTTGCAGTGCTGCCGCTGAGTGTCTCAATACATATCCCGGCTGCTGCGACATTTGCACATTTTCGCACATCCGCTGCGTACGGGATCGTGGCTGCGGTCGCATTACCGTCCATCCCTGAATCAGGCACTACATTTAGTATTAGAAGGGATCTATATATACATATACTTACCTATATACATATATGTTAGTAGGTGGCGCTTGTCACACACAACGCAGGAGTATTTAATAAGCACTTTATTGGTGCATTAACCACATATATTAATACAACAATGATATAAAACACCCGGGAGTGGGGTGATATACAGTACTTGTCAAAAGTCTGAGCACACCAGTATATTTTAAGGAATTTTCAATTTAACTGCACAGTAACTAAATAAAACCTGTTTTATTGGCTTTGTTTACAAAATAAACAACTTTTTGAACAATAAGGAAACAAAAAATATACTTGTTTTGACTTTTAGGCAAGTTTATTTAGGTAGTCTGCTTTCATTGAAGTGACGACCCTTAGCTTTGATAAGCGCTTTGCATATCCTTGGCATCCAATTTACTAATTTTTCCAGCTTTTGACGATCCAATCGACTCCATCAGCTTTGACGAGCCTCCTAGAGGCCCTCAGTGTTGCTAGGCATCTGTTTTCGGACTTCGCTGTCTAGTTCTTCCCACAAAAGCTCGATGAGTGAAAATATCTGGTGATTGAGGTGGCCATTCTATTTTTGTTACAACTTGAGCATCTTGTTTCTTTTGCAAATAATTAGTACACAACGTGGACGTATGTTTTGGATCGTTATCTTGTTGGAAAACAAAGTTCTGACCCAGAAGTTGCCTTCTGGAGGGAATCGCATGACGCACTAATATGTTGTGGTACATCTTTTGCTCCATTATTCCCTTGATTCTGACTAAGGGCCTGATTCAGAGCCGGACGCTCTGACCAGAGCGCTCGCTCTGAATCAGGCCCTCCTACTTAAAAATGGAGCAGCCTCTTGGATGCTCGCATAGCTGTGGGTTACCACCCACAGCTTATGCGAGCGTCCATGATGATGGTCGCGATGGTCTAGACCATCGCGACCATCGGGCTTGCGACGAGACCCTGCCGTAGGGTCTCGGTGACCGCAAGCCCTGGAGTGATTTTGGCTCTAGTGATGTCAGTGGGGCCGGACCCAGACGGTAGGCGTTCCCATGGAACGCCTCCGTCTGGCAGCCATGCCCCCGGCACGCCCACCAAAGGGGGCGTGCTGTCACTCACCATCGACAGCACGCCCCCTTTGGTGCGAGACCCGGAGCGACAGCTTGGCTGTCGCTATCCGGGTCTCGCGCATGCGCACGACGGAGCTCCCTCCGTCGTGTGCATGCGCCATTTGGGTACCATCGACCCGCTTGCGAGCGTCCTGCGCTCGCAAGCGGGTCTGAATGAGACCCTAAGTCACCAACTTGGTTGCCTGCGAAACTTCCCCAAACCATCACATTGCCTCCTCCATGCTTAACTGTTGGCGCTACACAGTCTGGGAGAAGACGCTCACCTGGACGACGACTCACAAAAACCCGGCGATGCGAGCCAAAAAGTACAAATTTCGATTCATCGGTCCAAAGCACCCTCTTCCACTGTTCCTCAGTCCAACCCTTATGCTTCTTAGCCCATGCGTACCTTTTTGCTACGTTTGTAGCACGTAGAAGTGGTTTTCTTACTGCAACCCTACCACTAAGGCCATATTCCTGCAAGCGCCTGACCACCGTCCTGGCTGGGAGCGACTTTTCCACAACTCCCTTCCTATTTCCGGAGCGGTCAAACGTCTGTTACGCTTGCTAGTAGTCACAATGAAGTTGTCCTCACGAGCAGTTGTTGTGTAGCATTATTATGTGTATAAGTGGCACTGCCACCATGGGCATTTATTATGTATACTGTATAAGTGGCACCACTACCATGGACATTTATTATGAGTATAAGTGGCACGGCTACTGTGGCCATTATTATAGTATACTAATTTTTTTTTTACACATATCTATCGATTTTCCGGGTTGCATCGGAAATAATATATTTTGCTATTTTTTATCATACTCCATTCATACACAAGCAGCAGACTGTACGATAAACAAGCTTCTTTCGATTTCAGGGGGTGTGCTCAGACTTTTGACAAGTACTGTACATACAATAAATGTTTATATTAAAACATATACATCTATATAAAAAACTGCATAAGACTATCTATAAGCTATAAACTAGTGGAAATAGGGCCTGATTCAGAGCCGCTCGTAAGCGGCCGCTCGTTCGTTCCGAGCGATGTTAGCCCAACTGCGCATGCGTACGGATCGTTATACGCATGCGCTAACCAGTCAGTCCGGCCGAAATTCATGTGCTCGCAAAATAGCGAATGCCTGATAATTTGAGTGACAGAAAAGAGGCGTATGTGGGTGGTAACAGGGGAAGGTGCTTGAAAATGGGGAGTGGAGAGCCGATCGCAGGCGTGCTTAAAGGTCAAAACGGGCGTTTTATGGGTGTGCATAATTAATACAGCAGCATCATTGACCACGTCACTGGGTTATTTTAGAGTCAGAACTGCTCGCAAAATTGTGGTAGCAAAAACCAACCACAAGAATAGCGAGCAGTTCATACCCTTGTCGATGTACTCGATTAATCTAATAAATAGCGGACATGACGTAGGATGCGAGCGGCCAGGGGGCGTATTTTTCCAAAAAACGAACGCAAGTTTTGCTCGCTCGTTCAGACATAGAGGCGTGAACAGACCGCAAACAGCGAACGGTTCATTTGAATAGCCACCCCTTGTTTTAGAACGAACGACCGCAAATAGCGAGTGGCTCTGAATGAGGGCCATAGTCCATTATAAGACGACTTTAAACGTGAAAACTCACTATTCCATATAGCCTTAGTATAGACACAGTATCCAGTGCTGCTTTATATGACCTTATTAGAATCCAGAAACACACCGCTTACCACTGGTAATAGCTGCCTCCACACAGGTCACATGAGTAACTTAGTATCCAATAGTGGTCTTTCCGGTAGCAGATTGGTAGCAGCGTATAAAGGAACTTCCAACTCTTGAAAAAGCCGCCAGGTGCGGGGTAACACGTCGAGGAAACGGAGGAGCTTTTATCTAGTGGCTAAGTCTTGTAATTAATACCCTGCTTGAACGCTTTCTAGTTCCACCTAATACCGCAAAACCGTTTTGGAATAGAGACTATGGGCCTGATTCAGAGCCGCTCGTAAGCGGCCGCTCGTTCGCTCCAAGCGATGTTCGCACATCTGCGCATGCGTATGGGATGTAATGCGCATGCGCAAACCAGTCAGTGTGGTCGAAAATCGTGTGCTCGCGAATGCCTGCTAATTTGAGTGACAGGATGAGGCGTTTGTGGGTGGTAACAGGGGAAGGTGCTTGAAAACGGGGAGTGGCGATCCGAACGCAGGCGTGCCAAACGGTCAAAACGGGCGTTTTAAGGGTGTGCATAATTAACAAAGCAGCGTCATTGACCACGTCACTTGGTTGTCTTTTAGCCTGAACTGCTCGCATGATTGCGGTAGGAAAATGCTACCACAAGCACTGCGAGCAGTTCATAAGCCTTTCGATGTAATCGATTAATCAAATAAATAGCGGAGATGACGTATGATGCGAGCGGCCAGGGGGCGTTTTTTCCAAAATAGTGAGCGCATGTTTCGTTCGCTCTTTCAGACATAGAGGCGTCAACAGATCGCAAAGAGCGAGCGCTTAATTTAAATAGCCAGCCCCTTTTTCTGAACGAGCGTCCGCAAATAGCGTCCGGCTCTGAATCAGGCCCTATGACACTCCAGCGGCATCAGTCGCAGATTGCTGTGACCGCGATCGGAGGGACTTCTCTTGTATAGAGCCTGACATCTAAGTGATCGCACTATACACTCGGTCTGCAAGCCACACATCTACTACATTGTCTGTATAAAGACAATGAGAGCCTGGATTTCCTGAGAACGTAGTGTGCGTTTCTCCATACCTTTATACACTGCTACCAATCTGCTACTGGAAAGACCACTATTGGATACTAAGTTACTCATGTGACCTGTGTGGAGGCAGCTATTACCAGTGGTAAACGGTGTGTTTCTGGATTCTAATAAGGTCATATAAAGCAGCACTGGATACTGTGTCTATACTAAGGCTATATGGAATAGTGAGTTTTCATGTTTAAAGTCGTCCTATAATGGACTATTGCCACTAGTTTCAGGTGCGCACGGAGCGTTTCTGAGTACCCAGAAACCCCCCTGCCCGCCGATCACTAAGTGAGTGCGGCCCGCATTACACACTAACAAACATACCGCCGCCAGCACCGGGTAGTACGCTCGTACTACCCGGCGGTGGTGTGTTTATTCAGACAGACTCTCTTTGGCTGCTGCGTCCACGGAGAGAGCCGCATGAGCTCCGCGTTCTGGCTCCACTCGCCGGGGGGTGATGGGAGAGACGTCATGATGTCTCTCCCATAGTGCAGAGCAGGCCAGGAGGAGCAAACAGCGGCAGGAGCAGGGATTCAGGCAAGTTGTGTTTTTTTTTGTGTGTGTGTATGTAAGGGGCATGGACACTGACGCTGACACTGCATAGAAGGGGGGGGGCGCTACTGGGGGCACTGTACAGAGGGGGTGGCCGCTACTGGGGGCACTGTATAGAGGGGGTGGCCGCTACTGGGGCCACTGCATGGGGGGGGGGGTCGCTACTGGGGGCACTGAATAGGGGAGTGGCCCGTTCTAGGGGCACTGAATAGGGGGACTACTACTTGGGACACTATATAAGGGGCACTTCTGGGGGGACCACTACTGGGGGCACAATATAAGGGGCACTACTGGGACCACTGCATGGGGGGACTACTATTGGGGGCACTATATAAGGGCACTGCATGGGGGGACTACTACTGGGGGGTATTGCATAGGGGAGGACTACTACTGGGGGCACTATATAAGGGACATTGCATAGGGGGGACCACTACTGGGGGCACTGCATGGTGGGACTGCTACTGGGGGGCACTGTATAGGGGGGTACTACTGGTGGCACTGCATGGGGGACTGCTACTGGGGCTACTGCATAGGGGGGGACTGCTACTGGGGGCACTATATAAGGGGCACTGCAAAGGGGGGCTACTACTGGGGGCACTGCATAGGGGGGACCACTACTGAGTGCACTATATAAGGGGCACTACTGGGGGTACTGCAAAGGTGGGACCACTACTTGGAACTCCCTTTCAAAATCCTGCATTTGACACTGAGTTTATAGCTTATAGATTGTCTTTATGCAGGTTTTTTTTATAGATGTATATGTTTTAATATAAACATTTATTGTATGTATATCATCCCACTCACGGGAGTTTTATATAATTAACTACCTAAATAAACTTGCCTAAAAGTCAAAACAAGTATATTTTTTGTTTCCTTATTGTTCAAAAAGTTGTTTATTTTGTAAACAAAGCCAATAAAACAGGTTTTATTTCGTTACTGTGCAGTTAAATTGAAAATTCCTTAAAATATACTGGTGTGCTCAGACTTTTGACAAGTACTGTATATCACCCCACTCCCGGGTGTTTTATATCATTGTTGCATTAACAATGCGTTGTGTGTGACGAGCGCCACCTACTAACATATACAGTATATATGTATATACTGTATGTATATCTGTAAGTATATGTATATATAGATCCCTTCTATTACGTTGTTTGTGACAGCGTTGGCAAAACCTCTCTGAGTGAGCAGCTGTTACGGACAGCAGAGGATTTTTTCCTTACACATCTGCTGGCGCCTGGATTATTTGTCTTGCTGTTGTACTACGTTTAGTATATTGGCTGTCTCTTTATGGACTGTAGAACATAAATAGGCTGTGAGCAGTGGTGTAGACAGAGCACAAGGTGTTTTGAGGATGTTTAATATCTTGGTCTCCCTCCTGTGTTTTAGGAACGGCGTCGGTGGCGGGTGCCGGTATCTTGGCTGCTCTCAGGATCACAAACAACAGACTTTCTGACCATAAATTTGTTTTTCAAGGTGCTGGTGAGGTAAGAACGATAAAACAGTGCGCTGAGGTACATTTAATTAATTTACCTTACGTTAATTATTATTATTATTGTTTATCTATATAGCGCCAACAATTACATAGCGCTGTACAGAGAATATTTGTCTTCAACAGCCCTTATCCGAACTCAGGAAAGAGTGTTGGGGTCATGTACAGTGTGAGTCTGTCCTCACTTCCTTCCTCTCAGTGTTGGGGTCATGTACGGTGTGAGTCTGTCCTCACTTCCTTCCTCTGTGTTGGGGTCATGTACAGTGTGAGTGTGTCCTCTCTTCCTTCCTCTCAGTGTTGGGGTAATGTACAGTGTGAGTCTGTCCTCCCTTCCTCCTCTCAGTGTTGGGGTCATGTACAGTGTGAGTGTCCTCCTTTCCTTCCTCTCAGTGTTGTGGTCATGTACAGAGTGTGAGTCTGTCCTCACTTCCTTCCTTCCTCTCAGTGTTGGGGTCATGTACGGTGTGAGTCTGTCCTCCCTTCCTTCCTCTCAGTGTTGGGGTCATGTACGGTGTGAGTCTGTCCTCCCTTCCTTCCTCTCAGTGTTGGGGTCATGTACGGTGTGAGTCTGTCCTCACTTCCTTCCTCTCAGTGTTGGGGGTCATGTAAGGTGTGAGTGTGTCCTCCCTTCCTTCCTCTCAGTGTTGGGGTCATGTACGGTGTGAGTGTGTCCTCCCTTCCTTCCTCTCAGTGACGCAGCGCCTCCACCCAAGTCTTCTCCTCTTGTGAGTGGATGTGACTCTTCCACCAGGGACCCACTTGGGAGTCCCCTTGGATCCACACAGACCTACTCCATGACAGTGCATGCACATCACTTGTAAATCCCCCTCAGCACATTTGTTGCAGGGCAGGTACAAGTGGGTGGAAAGGGGTAAGGGAACAAAAAGAATTGGTGGCAACCACAAAATACACAAAATAGCCATAGAGCAAATACTGACATAAAGAACCGTAATGATGGACAGTAATTCATTTGCGTACTATTGAGATTATTGCTTTCTGCCACCCAGACAATCCTCACATACGCACACATCACAGTGGTACTGGCTAACAACAATTTAGGTCCTACCTAACACTAAGCATTAACAATCTACCCTAGGTACATAATACTGCAGAACTGAGCTGGCTGGGTACCGTTGGCGGCGGCGCACATTGTGCATGAACTAAAGCGAAAAGTATAATATACAATCTGTCTTGGGAATGCTGTGTATAACAGACGCATGGTAACTTATCGGGTCATCGCAAGTAGCTTTGGCCAAATCAGCCAGGTGCATCCAGACATCCCCTTCTTGCTTGAAGTCCTTCTGCAGCTCAATCACAGGATAAGGGACTCACACTTTTATCAGTCTCTCCCAGGGGACAAGATGGGGTCTGGAGCACCAGCTTCTCTCAGGGCAGTCCAGTATGTGACAAACTGGCTGGGACTATTACTGTAGTTCCACAAAGGTAGTTCTACAGAATACAGTCTTAGTTTACAGGCTAGCTGGGACCTGTTATTCCGTAAGCAGGAGCTTCTTACTCTCTCTGCCTGCAGCACAGGGAGAGTCAAACAGTCTCTCTGCAACGATACGATGGTGGGGCTGTGCAGGCTCTCCTCCTCTCTGGCGCACTCCTCGCCTCTGCCCTCTGTCTCTCCCCTCTCTTGGCACCAAAAAGTCTTATTCATCAGCTCCTCTTCCCCTGACTCCCACCTATGCTGCTCAGAAAACCAAAACCACTGTGAGAAGCGCAGGATCCAGCATTCATGTGTACCTGGAAACACCGCATAGAGGTTTTATAGTCATTCACAGGGACGTTTTGCTGCTAAATCAGTGCACTTATGATAATCAGACATGACTTAGCTTCCTGGCACACTATCATCGCTATGAAATAATAATAATAACTAATCCTCTTTAATACATTTTTCATGAATAAAGAGCCCAAAGAATAAGACTAGATGGACAAAACAATGACATCTAATTGTGCAGTTGGTCAGCACAGAAAATTAGGGACATTTCTATGGACAAATTTAAAAAACCTTGGAACTTAGAGACACTTACCAGCTACACAGATGAATCGGGTAATGCACATTATGCAGGACACAGATACATTTCCTTTCATTTAGAATTACATAGACGCTCGCACATCATCTTTTTCTTCTACCCAGTGAATACTCTCATTAATACCTCATTAGTATTTTTCCTATCTCTCTATTTTCTTTCATCACTCTTCATTCCTTTCTTTATAATGTATTATTCACAATCCCCCTGCAATGTTTGCTTTTATATATACACCCAATCTGTCCTCACTTAGGTGCTTTATATATACACCCAACCTGTCCTCACTCAGGTGCTTTATATATACACCCAACCTGTCCTCACTTAGGTGCTTTATACACCCAACCCGTCCTCACTCAGGTGCTTTATTTCTACTTCAGGGTCCATAGGGTATCCATAGGATACCTTGGGTATAGGTGATGACGTCAGTCTTCAGGCACCACAGAGTTAAAGTTTTCAGCCTCCCAGGATGCATCTGGATCCCTCTCCTATACCCCGCCCCCGGGCCAAGGCATCTCAGTTTCGTCGGTGCCTGGCCGGAGTCGGAGGCACTGTGCAGAGGGGGGCTATGAAGAGCCCCTGAAGTTTCTTTTAAAGGCAGCGCTGGCTGCACATCTGGGAGTACAGCATGGACAGTCAGTACTGACGTCCATGCTGTCTCCCCTACACCCCGCTGGTACCAGAACGCCGGTACCGATCCGGGGATGCTGGTAAACATCACGGCTAGCGGTGCCCCCAGATGTATTGGACCATGGCCGGATGACAGGGGATAGCAGGTAAGCAGCGGGGTCCCGCGGTGGGTCCCCGCTGTTCACATGGTCCTGAGTGCCCAGGCAGGGGGCTCCCTGGGGACTGGCTGCTGCGTGGAGCCAGGCGACCAACCTGCGCTTCCACAACCCCCTGGGACAGCGGGCCGCTGCTGAGCGGCATGCGCTGCGGCGTCCCAGGGGTTAAATGCATGCCAGGGGAGCGTGCTTTCCCTGTCTCACACACAGCCTCTCTGCTTAGGCTGATTGGCCATAGTGTGTCAGCGCTCCTCCCCCAGGCCGGCCTCCTTCATCCTCTGCTCCTCGGTGGCCATCTTTAAAGCATGATGAACGCTGCTGGAAGCCTGTGAGCGGTGGCATTGCGGTCTGGGTCCCCCAGTATACCTCTCCTCCGTTTGCCAGAGGTCAGTGTATGCAGCGCTGAGTCCTACCAGCCTGAGGGTCTGAGTAGTTGAAGATCAGCGCTGATAGTGCAGGGATTTGTTTCTTCTGCATTGTATGTGACTGAACTGCTAGCCCTGCTGTCTGTACTTTCTACTGTCAGCCATATTACTGTCCCTGATCTTGCTCTGCTCAAAGCCCTTGCGGTGCACGGAGTGCAGGGCGTTTTTCACACTATACCAATAGTATAGGTGTGAGTGTCACATACTTTACCATCATGTCTGAGACTGATTTTCCTCTCCAGCTCATGTGTACTAAATGTTATGTACCGATAGCGGAGGGGAAGGTAACGCGGAGGGACTATGTCACCAGTGCCTGGCACTGTCACGGCCAATTATGGTCACGGCTCCGGTACAGGAACCTCCCTGGTCTTGTTTCGCTAAGGCGCTTACAATCCTTGTGGGCCAGCTAGCTCCGCCACCTGTGTTTACCCAGACGGGTCTGTCCCAGCAGTCAGTGGTGTCATCACCCATGCAGGGTTTCCCGAGACAACTGATGGTACCCCACAGTCTCCCCAATTCCCGTCACCAGGTTCCTCAGGTGTCTGCGTGGGTTAATACCCTGCATACATCGGTTCAGCATTTGTCCGATGTTTTACAAGGGGAGTCTGTGTTGCGGCCTCATAAGCGGCCGGTGGCGTCTCTGTCTGCTCCTTATGAGGATGACGACGTGACGTCTGATTATGGGGAGATTCTGGATCTATCTGACCAAGAACCTCTCCGTTCCAAAGAGCCGGACGCTAAGTCCAAGGTGTATATCCCTGGTCTTATTCGGGCAGTCCGCATGGCTTTAGTTATTGAGGATGAGGATCCTCCGGTGGCCAGATCCAAATATGCCTTTTTTAAGGATATTAAGGGCAAGGCTACGGTGTTCCCTCTTTCTGATCAAAGTGGATCATTTAGAGAAGGCGTGGAAAAATCCAGGAAAATGGTATCATCCCCAGAGGTGCTTAGCCGTGGCTTATCCGTTTGCGGACAATTATTTTTCTAAGTGGGAATCCCCTCCGAAGGTGGATTTACGTCACACGTCTAGTCAGAAGTCCCACGTTGCCTATGCCTTCGCTGTCATCCTTGAAGGATGTCACAGACCGCAGGGTGGAGATCTGCCTCAAATCCGTTTATTCCCTGGCAGGGGGAGCATCCAGACCGGCTATGGCCGTGTGTTGGGTAGCCAGAGCTATGGAGCGCTGGGCGGATAGTTTGGAGGCGTCTTTGGACTCTGACTGTTCGGCTGAACAGGCCGAGTTGGTGGGCATTCTCCGAGACTCGGCCACTTACATCAATGAAGCAGCCTTAGATATTTGTATGCTCACCTCTAGGATTTCCTCTGCAGCGGTGGCTGCTTGTCGCACCTTATGGTTGCGTTCTTGGAAGGCGGACACTGATTCCAAAAAAGGGCTTAGAAGGTCTGCCTTTCAATGGAGAGGTCCTATTTGGTCCAGATCTGGACAAAATAGTAGCTACGTTGGCAGCAGCAAAATCTGCATGTCTCCCGTCTGCTACGATGCATTCAAGTGCTGGTATGTCGTCCTTTCGGCCTCACAGGGTCCAAGGTAGGCCTAAAGCACAGTCCTTTCCACGACAGGCTGGGACCAAGAAATCGTCCAAGCCCAGGAAACAGGCCTAGAGTACCAGACGTCCGGCCCCTAGGTCAGATGACAAACCTACGGCCTGACGGTCCGGGCTTCCCTTTGGGGTACCCCATAGGGGGGGGCCGCCTGTTTCAGTTCGCCCAGTGCTGGTCGAGAGTTACGACGGACACTTGGGTTCAGAAGGTGGTCTCTCACGGGTATGCCCTCTCCTTTCGGCACAGGCCTCCATTCCGTTTTTTTTACCACAAGCCTTCCGCTAGACCGGAGCAAAGCTTCGGAACTGCGGAAGGTATTGCACACTATGCTCCAGGCCGGAGTTATAGTGCATGTTCCAATTTCCCTGACGATTGCGATACTGCAACGTCACGGCTGGTTGATAAACTGGCAGAAATCCACACTCACCCCGTCTCAGAGGATCCTGCACCTCGGGGCCTTCTTGGACTCCAGGCAGCAGCGGATCTTTGTGACGGAGGAAAAGATCCTGGCTCTGCAGTTGAGGGAGCGCAGTTGTCTGCAGTGTCGTCGAGTGTCGATTCACTCGGCAATGAGGTTATTGGGCTCAATGGTGTCGGTATTCGACATGGTGCCCAATTTCACTCCAGACCTCTGCAGCTATTGATCCTGTCTAGGTGGAATGGATTGCATCAGTGTCTCAGGTCCCAGATGATAGTGCTCACTCCGGAGGTTCGCCTGTCTCTAACCTGGTGGTTGCAGACGACCCACCTCAACAAGGGTCGTCCGTTCTGGCTGGCGAACTGGGTCCTGTTAACAATGGACGCCAGTCTCCGGGGCTGGGGAGCTGTCACGGGTCCACACTTGTTTCAGGGCAGGTGGACTCGGGCAGAAGCGGAGCTTCCACTAAACATCTTGGAACTCCGTGCGGTGTTCAGAGATCTCCAGCTGGCGCAACCGGTTCTCCAGGGTCACCCTGTGCAGGTCCAGTCGGACAACGCCACCACAGTGGCCTATTTAAACACACAAGGAGGAACCCGCAGTCGGGCAGCACTCGCAGAAGTGTCCTGCATTCTGGTCTGGGCGGAGCACAATCTCCCGGCAATATCGGCAGTGTTCATCCCGGGAGTCCTCAACTGGGAAGCGGATTTTCTCAGCAGGCAGGACGTGCATCCGGGAGAGTGGTCTTTGCACCAGGATGTCTTTCAGATTCTGGTGGGCAAGTGGGGTCTTCCAAAGATAGACCTCATGGCGTCCCGACACAACAACAAGTTGCCGGTGTACGGGTCTCGAACAAGAGACGAAAAGGCGTCTCTGGTGGATGTTCTGTCCGTCCAGTGGACGTTCCAGTTTGCCTACCTTTTCCCTCCGTTTTCCCTTCTTCCGCGGGTAATACGAAAATTCAAACAAGAAGGAGGTACGCTACTGTTGATAGCTCCCGAGTGGCCCAGACGGCACTGGTTTTCCGACCCCCAGAGTGTCAGTAGACGTTCCTCTGAGGTTACCATTTTGACCTTGTCTTCACCCGGACCTGACTCGGCTGTCTTTGCCGGCGTGGCTGTTCAAACGGTCATGCTAAAGTCCAGAGGGTTTTCTGGCTCTGTGCTGCAAACCATGCTAAGAGCTCGTAAACCTTCCTCGGTAAGAATCTACCATCGTGTGTGGCATACTTTCTTCCGGTGGTGTAGACCTAGAGGGTATTCCCCTAGGGAGTTCTGTCTGTCTAGGGTGTTGGCTTTCCTACAGGCTGGACTGGATCATGGGCTTCGCCTGGCTTCTCTGAAAGGGCAGGTGTCTGCCCTGTCAGTCTGGTTTCATCATAGGATTGCTGCGCTCTCTGATGTGCGCACCTTTATGCAAGGTGTTCTTCGCATTCAGCCACCTTTGGTTCCACCGGTGGCGCCTTAGGATTTGGCTGTGGTCCTCAGAGTTCTCCAGGGACCGCCGTTTGAAACACTGGGCTCAGTGGACTTCAAATGGCTTACAGCTAAAACCATATTCCTTCGGGCTTTAGGGGCTCTCTCTTGTAGACCCCCTTTGCTGATTTTTCAGAGGAATAGGACAGTGCTTCGCACTCGTCCGGGATTACTTCCCATAGTAGTATCCAGTGTTCACATCAATGAAGAAATTGTTGTGCCGGCTTTCAATTCACCTGGACTTTCAGTGGGTGACGCCACTTGGGATGTTGTGCGGGCATTGAGAATTTGTTGACTGCACTTCTTCTTTTAGGAAGTCGGACGCCTTGTTTGTCCTCTATGACTTCCGTAAAAAGGGTTGACCTGCTTCAAAGTAGACTTTGGCAGGCTGGATTCGTATGGCAATTTCAGAAGCTTATCTTCATGAAGGTCTTCCAGTTCCCTCCTTGGTGAGGGCTCATTCCACTAGGTCTGTGGGTCCTTCGTGGGCAGCTAGACGTGGTGCCTCTGCAGTTCAGATCTGCAAGGCTGCTACGTTGTCTTCTGTCCATACCTTTGTGAGGTATTACGCTTTGACACCTTTGCCTCTCAGGATGCTTCCTTCGGGCGGCGGATTCTCCTCTCAGCACAGGAGCGTCCCCACCCTTAAAGGATACTGCTTTGGGACATCCTCAAGGTATCCTGTGGATACCCTATGGACCCTGAAGTAGAAAATATGAGATATGGTAAGAACTTACCCTTGTTATCTCTATTTCTACGAAGTCCATAGGGTTCAACAGGACTCCCGCCCTGTCGCACCTGTACTGCAGATGGGCTTTATTCTGGTCACCGGTTTTTCCGCCTCCCTATGGTGAGAATGTGATTCTTGTGAGTGTCCAGATTTTTTCTTCTCTCTCTTTCTTCTCCTCCACCGGCCTATGGCTTGTGACGTAACTGAGATGCCTTGGCCCGGGGGCAGGGTATAGGAGAGGGACCCAGATGCATCCTGGGAGGCTGAAAACTTTAACTCTGTGGTGCCTGAAGACTGACGTCATCACCTATACCCAAGGTATCCTGTGGAACCCTATGGACTTCGTAGAAATAGAGATAACAAGGGTAAGTTCTTACCATATCTCATATTATATACACCCAACCTGTCCTCACTCAGGTACTTTATATATACACCCAATCTGTCCTCACTTAGGTGCTTTATATATACACCCAACCTGTCCTCACTGAGGTGCTTTATATATAAACCCAACCTGTCCTCACTCAGGTGCTTTATATATACACCCAACCTGTCCTCACTGAGGTGCTTTATATATACACCCAACCTGTCCTCACTCAGGTGCTTTATATATACACCCAATCTGTCCTCACTTAGGTGCTTTATACACCCAAACCGTCCTCACTCAGGTGCTTTATATATACACCCAACCTGTCCTCACTCAGGTGCTTTATATATACACCCAATCTGTCCTCACTTAGGTGCTTTATACACCCAACCCGTCCTCACTCAGGTGCTTTATATATACACCCAACCTGTCCTCACTTAGGTGCTTTATATATACACCCAACCTGTCCTCACTCAGGTGCTTTATATATACACCCAACCTGTCCTCACTCAGGTGCTTTATATATACACCCAACCTGTCCTCTCTCAGGTGCTTTATATATACACCCAACCTGTCCTAACTCAGGTGCTTTATATATACACCCAACCTGTCCTCACTCTGGTGCTTTATATATACACCCAACCTGTCCTCACTCAGGTGCTTTATACACCCAACCTGTCCTCACTCAGGTGCTTTATATATACACCCAACCTTTCCTAACTCAGGTGCTTTATATATACACCCAACCTGTCCTCACTCAGGTGCTTTATACACCCAACCCGTCCTCACTCAGGTGCTTTATATATACACCCAACCTGTCCTCACTTAGGTGCTTTATATATACACCCAACCTGTCCTCACTCAGGTGCTTTATATATACACCCAATCTGTCCTCACTCAGGTGCTTTATATATACACCCAACCTGTCCTCACTCAGGTGCTTTATATATACACCCAACCTGTCCTCACTCTGGTGCTTTATATATACACCCAACCCGTCCTCACTCAGGTGCTTTATATATACACCCAACCTGTCCTCACTCAGGTGCTTTATACACCCAACCCGTCCTCACTCAGGTGCTTTATATATACACCCAACCTGTCCTCACTGAGGTGCTTTATATATACACCCAACCTGTCCTCACTCAGGTGCTTTATATATACACCCAACCTGTCCTCACTCAGGTGCTTTATATATATATATATATACACCCAACCTGTCCTCACTCTGGTGCTTTATACACCCAACCTGTCCACACTCAGGTGCTTTATATATACACCCAACCTGGCCTCACTCAGGTGCTTTATATATACACCCAACCTGGCCTCACTTAGGTGCTTTATACACCCAACCCGTCCTCACTCAGGTGCTTTATATATACACCCAACCTGTCCTCACTTAGGTGCTTTATATATACACCCAACCTGTCCTCACTCAGGTGCTTTATATATACACCCAATCTGTCCTCACTCAGGTGCTTTATATATACACCCAACCTGTCCTCACTCAGGTGCTTTATATATACACCCAACCTGTCCTCACTCAGGTGCTTTATATATACACCCAACCTGTCCTCACTCTGGTGCTTTATATATACACCCAACCCGTCCTCACTCAGGTGCTTTATATATACACCCAACCTGTCCTCACTCAGGTGCTTTATACACCCAACCCGTCCTCACTCAGGTGCTTTATATATACACCCAACCTGTCCTCACTCAGGTGCTTTATATATACACCCAACTTGTCCTCACTCAGGTGCTTTATATATACACCCAACCTGTCCTCACTCAGGTGCTTTATATATATATACACCCAACCTGTCCTCACTCTGGTGCTTTATATATACACCCAACCTGGCCTCACTCAGGTGCTTTATATATACACCCAACCTTTCCTAACTCAGGTGCTTTATATATACACCCAACCTGTCCTCACTCTGGTGCTTTATATATACACCCAACCTGTCCTCTCTCAGGTGCTTTATATATACACCCAACCTGTCCTCTCTCAGGTGCTTTATATATACACCCAACCTGTCCTCACTCAGGTGCTTTATATATACACCCAACCTGTCCTCACTCAGGTGCTTTATACACCCAACCCGTCCTCACTCAGGTGCTTTATATATACACCCAACCTGTCCTCACTCAGGTGCTTTATATATACACCCAACCTGTCCTCACTCAGGTGCTTTATATATACACCCAACCTGTCCTCACTCAGGTGCTTTATACACCCAACCCGTCCTCACTCAGGTGCTTTATATATACACCCAACCTGTCCTCACTCAGGTGCTTTATATATACACCCAACCTGTCCTCACTCAGGTGCTTTATATATACACCCAACCTGTCCTCACTCAGGTGCTTTATATATATATACACCCAACCTGTCCTCACTCTGGTGCTTTATACACCCAACCTGTCCTCACTCAGGTGCTTTATATATACACCCAACCTGTCCTCACTCAGGTGCTTTATATATACACCCAACCTGGCCTCACTCAGGTGCTTTATATATACACCCAACCTGTCCTCACTCTGGTGCTTTATATATACACCCAACCTGTCCTCACTCAGGTGCTTTATATATATATACACCCAACCCGTCCTCACTCAGGTGCTTTATATATACACCCAACCTGTCCTCACTCAGGTGCTTTATATATACACCCAACCTGTCCTCACTCAGGTGCTTTATATATATATACACCCAACCCGTCCTCACTCAGGTGCTTTATATATACACCCAACCTGGCCTCACTCAGGTGCTTTATATATACACCCAACCTGGCCTCACTCAGGTGCTTTATATATACACCCAACCTGTCCTAACTCAGGTGCTTTATATATACACCCAACCTTTCCTAACTCAGGTGCTTTATATATACACCCAACCTTTCCTAACTCAGGTGCTTTATATATACACCCAACCTGGCCTCACTCAGGTGCTTTATATATACACCCAACCTGGCCTCACTCAGGTGCTTTATATATACACCCAACCTGGCCTCACTCAGGTGCTTTATATATACACCCAATCTGGCCTCACTCAGGTGCTTTATATATACACCCAACCTGTCCTCTCTCAGGTGCTTTATATATACACCCAACCTGTCCTCACTCTGGTGCTTTATATATACACCCAACCTGTCCTCACTCTGGTGCTTTATATATACACCCAACCTTTCCTAACTCAGGTGCTTTATATATACACCCAACCCGTCCTCACTCAGGTGCTTTATATATACACCCAACCTGGCCTCACTCAGGTGCTTTATATATACACCCAACCTTTCCTAACTCAGGTGCTTTATATATACACCCAACCCGTCCTCACTCAGGTGCTTTATATATACACCCAACCTGTCCTCACTCTGGTGCTTTATATATACACCCAACCTTTCCTAACTCTGGTGCTTTATATATACACCCAACCTGTCCTCACTCTGGTGCTTTATATATACACCCAACCTGTCCTCACTCAGGTGCTTTATATATACACCCAACCTTTCCTAACTCAGGTGCTTTATATATATATACACCCAACCTTTCCTAACTCAGGTGCTTTATATATACACCCAACCTGTCCTCACTCTGGTGCTTTATATATACACCCAACCTGTCCTCACTCAGGTGCTTTATATATACACCCAACCTGTCCTCTCTCAGGTGCTTTATATATACACCCAACCTGTCCTCACTCAGGTGCTTTATATATACACCCAACCTGTCCTCACTCTGGTGCTTTATATATACACCCAACCTGTCCTCACTCAGGTGCTTTATATATACACCCAACCTGGCCTCACTCAGGTGCTTTATATATACACCCAACCTTTCCTAACTCAGGTGCTTTATATATACACCCAACCTGGCCTCACTCAGGTGCTTTATATATACACCCAACCTGTCCTCACTCAGGTGCTTTATATATACACCCAACCTGTCCTCACTCAGGTGCTTTATATATACACCCAACCTGGCCTCACTCAGGTGCTTTATATATACACCCAACCTGGCCTCACTCAGGTGCTTTATATATACACCCAACCTGGCCTCACTCAGGTGCTTTATATATACACCCAACCTGTCCTCACTCAGGTGCTTTATATATACACCCAACCTGTCCTCACTCTGGTGCTTTATATATACACCCAACCTGTCCTCACTCAGGTGCTTTATATATACACCCAACCTTTTTAAGACGCGAGAACAGGCATTCTCCGACATAACAGCGCACTGAATTGAATAGCTCCGGGAGCTCCTTCCCAGCGCTATTCAAATCGCGTTGAATAACTTACATTTATCCAGTGGGTGTCCCTTATAATCACCCAGGTTGCCCCTTTCCCCGCTATGTTTTTGTTTGGTTTACGATATGTATCATTAAGTTTCCATGTTTTTATAAAACCTCTATGTCTATTAGGGAATTTCATGTACCACAGAGCACATTTTCTCTTTCATTTAGCTTAGTATCTGTAATACTTTTACATTTATTTTTTTAAGGAATGAACTCTGAGTAAACACATAACAACAGATCAGATCAATCAATCATCCTTTTTCCCAACATTCCTTTACAGCCATTAACGAGCACCGAGGGGTCTGAATGTAAAAATATCTTCTCCCTGCACCAAAACATTTATCAGTGAGTCAGACAGTAACATTCTGCTCATATTAGGAGATTTCTGAAACTTGAATAATATTTAATTTTAATATTCCTTTTTAAAGTTTCTTAAAGTCAGAGAGTAGGTCACTCCGATCTGCCATGTCTTGCTTTATAGAAAGGGAAAGCATATGGTAAGAGTATTTATAGAGTTACCTTATGTCTGAGATACAAGTACAGAGTTGTCTGGCTGAAGACCTTACGGGGACTAACATGAATTGTTTCTTACATGTGATATTGGTGTAAGAGCGCACAATGATAGTGATTTGTATCTATTCACACCTGTCAGCTCTTTGCTATACATCCTGCGCTCTGGGATATGGCCACACTCGTATTGATGTCATGCCCCACACAATGATGTCATAACCACGTTCTCCCACTAAGCCGCCACCAGTGTGTCTTACTCAGAGCCACATTGGAGTCCAAAGCCATTAGCAAAACACATTTAGGGACAGTAGCGAAAAAACTGCAGTAGAAAAATTGCCTAGCAAATGTGGGTGCTATAGGCAACAGCACAATTCTTCCTTTGCACCAGTTACTGCAAATGCCCCAAAAGTAGTGTGCATATGAACATAAGGCCTTCTTTCATAGGCACTATTAATATATAGTCTAATAATAATGGTCCCTCCAGTGCATAAAGTGGTCCTAGAGGCGTGGTGGAACTCAGAGCCCCCCCTATCCTTGGTGCCCCCTGCAGACTATAAATATATACATTTGTGCCCTCCCTCCCTTTTTTCTTTTCAATAAAGGGACAGCGTGCGTGCAAAAAAAGGGGCGTGGTCTCAAAAGAAAGGGGCGTGGTCACAATAATGTCCCCAATTAAAATTAGTGCCCCTGATTCACATTACACCACATAGTAGTGTCCCTTATTCATGTTATAACACACAATAGTGCCCCTTATACATAATGCCCACAGCAGTAGTGCCCCATTTTGCAGTGCCCCTAGTGGTGCCTATTATGCAGAGCCCACAGTAGTGGTGCACCTTATGAAGTGTCCCCAGTAGTGGTGCCCCTTATGCAGTGCCCCCATTGCCTCCAGTAGTAATGCCCCCATTAGTAGTGCCCCTACTACCTTTGTTGGAGTAGTGCCCCCTCAACCACTGCGGGAGCCGGAAGGCGGAGCCCAGGAGTGAACGACCGCTGTATGGAAGAAGCCAGGCACCTGCTGGTAACAAAATCTCAGTGGGCGCTTGGCAAATGGAGTATTCAGCGGCGACACCTATCGAGCCCGGCGCCTCTCTATGCGACATTGACATTGTGCTCACCTTTGTATCAGGCCAGGCTGTGTTTTAATGTAACTAAGCATATTTTAGGTCTACAAGAGATGCAATAATATTACAGGGAACATTACTGTACAGTATATGGGAAATATTTGTATAGTTGTCAGGAAAATGAGCTAGATTGAATAGTCTTGATACCGCTCAGCCTCATATTGTACATGTATCTTAAATGGTCCTCTGTTTTCACACTGATTTATATGTAAGGACGACAGGCTGAATCTGTGCCACGTTTTCTCCTTCACAACTAATCCACATATCCAGCCCTAGTGCACAAGTCACACAGGAACCCGACCGGAGCATTTTATGTCCATCTGACGGATATTTTCCTGATGTCATCTCCATAACTGCCGCACACATGGCAAACTCCCTGCCAGTCTCTAGGCTGTGTTACCACTATAACTGCCGCACACATGGCAAACTCCCTGCCAGTCTCTAGGCTGTGTTACCACTATAACTGCCGCACACATGGCAAACTCCCTGCCAGTCTCTAGGCTGTGTTACCACTATAACTGCCGCACACATGGCAAACTCCCTGCCAGTCTCTAGGCTGTGTTACCACTATAACTGCCACACACATGGCAAGCTCCCTGCCCATCTCTAGGCTGTGTTACCACTATAACTGCCACACACATGGCAATCTCCCTGCCAATCTCTAGACTGTGTTACCACTATAACTGCCACACACATGGCAATCTCCCTGCCAATCTCTAGACTGTGTTACCTACATAACTGCCACACATATGGCAATCTCCCTGCCAATCTCTAGGCTGTGTTCTCTCCATAACTGCCGCACACATGGCAAGCTCCCTGCCAATATCTAGGCTGTGTTGCCTCCATAACTGCCACACACATGGCAAGCTCCCTGCCAATATCTAGGCTGTGTTGCCTCCATAACTGCCACACACATGGCAAGCTCCCTGTCAATCTCTAGGCTGTGTTATCTCCATAACTTCCGCACACATGGCAAGCTCCCTGCCAATCTCTAGGCTGTGTTACCACTATAACTGCCACACACATGGCAAAGCTCCCTGCCAATATCTAGGCTGTGTTACCTCCATAACTGCCACACACATGGCAAGCTCCCTGCCAATATCTAGGCTGTGTTGCCTCTATAACTGCCGCACACATGGCAAACTCCCTGCCAGTCTCTAGGCTGTGTTCTCTCCATAACTGCCACACACATGGCAATCTCCCTGCCTATCTCTAGGCTGTGTTATCTCCATAAGTGCCACACACATGGCAATCTCCCTGCCTATCTCTAGGCTGTGTTCTCTCCATAACTGCCACACACATGGCAAGCTCCCTGCCTATCTCTAGGCTGTGTCACCTCCATAACTGCCACACACATGGCAATCTCCCTGCCAATCTCTAGACTGTGTTACCACTATAACTGCCACACACATGGCAATCTCCCTGCCAATATCTAGGCTGTGTTACCTACATAACTGCCACACATATGGCAATCTCCCTGCCAATCTCTAGGCTGTGTTCTCTCCATAACTGCCACACACATGGCAAGCTCCCTGCCTATCTCTAGGCTGTGTTATCTCCATAAGTGCCACACACATGGCAATCTCCCTGCCTATCTCTAGGCTGTGTTCTCTCCATAACTGCCACACACATGGCAAGCTCCCTGCCTATCTCTAGGCTGTGTCACCTCCATAACTGCCACACACATGGCAATCTCCCTGCCAATCTCTAGACTGTGTTACCACTATAACTGCCACACACATGGCAATCTCCCTGCCAATATCTAGGCTGTGTTACCTACATAACTGCCACACATATGGCAATCTCCCTGCCAATCTCTAGGCTGTGTTCTCTCCATAACTGCCACACACATGGCAATCTCCCTGTCAATATCTAGGCTGTGTTGCCTCCATAACTGCCACACACATGGCAAGCTCCCTGCCAATATCTAGGCTGTGTTGCCTCCATAACTGCCACACACATGGCAAGCTCCCTGTCAATCTCTAGGCTGTGTTATCTCCATAACTGCCGCACACATGGCAAGCTCCCTGCCAATCTCTAGACTGTGTTACCACTATAACTGCCACACACATGGCAAAGCTCCCTGCCAATATCTAGGCTGTGTTACCTCCATAACTGCCGCACACATGGCAAAGCTCCCTGCCAATATCTAGGCTGTGTTACCTCCATAACTGCCACACACATGGCAAGCTCCCTGCCAATATCTAGGCTGTGTTGCCTCTATAACTGCCGCACACATGGCAAACTCCCTGCCAGTCTCTAGGCTGTGTTCTCTCCATAACTGCCACACACATGGCAAGCTCCCTGCCAGTCTCTAGGCTGTGTTATCTCCATAAGTGCCACACACATGGCAATCTCCCTGCCAGTCTCTAGGCTGTGTTCTCTCCATAACTGCCACACACATGGCAAGCTCCCTGCCAGTCTCTAGGCCAGGGGTTCCCAACCACTGTCCTCAAGGCACACTAACAGTCCAGGTTTTAAGGATAACTGTATTTAAGCACAGGTGATTTAATTAGTACCTCAGTTATTTTGATTTAACCATCTGTGCTCAACCATGGATATCACTAAAACCAGGACTGTTAGTGTGCCTTGAGGACCGAGGTTGGGAATCACTGCTCTAGGCTGTGTTACCTCCATAACTGCCACACACATGGCAAGCTCAATGCCAGTCTCTAGGCTGTGTTCTCTCCATAACTGCCACACACATGGCAAGCTCCCTGCCAATCTCTAGGCTGTGTTACCTTGTCAGTGTCACCATTTGTGAATTTTCCTTTTATATCTAAAGAATCTGTGTGATCCATTGTATATGGAAAATGATCACAAGCCCTACAGCTGCTGCGGAACCTCTTGGAAACTGCTGCTGCCATTACTTTGTGCAGTTTTAGAATGTAATTTGTATGGAGTAATTGGTTCTCCAGCATGTAAGAGCCACTGGCATTTACAGTTCTGGGGTCACTGAGATAAGCCTAAATGCGGATGACAAGCTATCACGTGCGATATGAGGAACAGATCTGGATTGGGGAGATTTGTCCTCTCCAGATAACTGCACTGTCTTCAAACTATTTCAATGATTGTGTATGATGGAAAGCAGGTGTTATTATTCCTGTCTTAAATCACAACAGCAGGGACTATCCTTCTTGGCAGTACTAACATGGTGCAATGAGGGAAAGAGAGGAAATAAATGCCAGCAGCAAATAAAAATAATGATCCCTAAAATACTAAATATTGGACACACAGCAGATATTTCATGCAGGAAGTATCTTTGTATACAATACGGAATCAGAGCCTTGCGAACATTCTAACGCTGTGATTGGCTGTAGGTTGCTCAGCCGGGATGTAGTTATATTGCTGGCGGATGGGATGCTGGCCGTCGATATCCCACCGCTCGGTAAAATGCCGACAGCCGGCATCCCGATCGTAAGACGCCGGAGACCCAGGTAAGACTTAGCCGTGTGGGGGAGGGGATAGGGTTAGGTTTAGCCGCCCCCGGCAGCGGGGACAGGGTTAGGCATTCTCCATGGTGGGTTAAGGTCAGGTTGCGGGCAGGGGGTGTTAGGGTTAGGCAACATCAGAGGGAGGTTAGGTTTAGGGTGCGAGAAGGGGGGGTTATGGATATGGCAACCCCAGGAAGGTTAGGGTTAGGTACCACTAAGAGAGGGTTAGGGGGGGAGAGGAGTAGGGATATAATACTTACAGCCGCCGTCGGGATTCTGACTGTTCGAGCCGCTGGTATTTCATACCCATCCTGCTCCAGCCAGCCCTGTGCAGTAACTGGACATCTGAACTTAACGAGTGCTGAGAGTTTGTCAGGTATTTGTTAAGGAGCCAATGGTCACTTGACAACATCCAATAAGATCCACTCTCAACATTTTTTTTTTCTTTTCATTATGTGAGTGGTCTGACCCTGTGAACATTTCCATGGCCTTATGTTTTAGGTGTAAGGCTGTTAGGGAATGGAATCCCTTATCTTAGTCACCACCTGAGTGATGGCAGGAGTCACCGTCTTGGTAGCGCTGCAGGTTCTGGAGAGCTGGGTAAGATTCATAAGTTGTTAGTGGGGAAAGGACTCTGGCACTGGTCCCCGATCGGGTTCAGGAAGTGACTTTTGTTTTGGATTTCTCTTAAGGGGTAAATTTACTAAAGTGTAGTTTTACAAAGCTGATGTTGCCCATAGCAACCAATGAGATTGTAGCTATCATTTTATAGAATGTACAAGATAAATGTTAGGTAGGATCTGATTGGTAGCTATGGACGACACACCCACTTTTGTATAACCGCAATTCCAGAAGTAAATGACTGTATACAATTGATGTAAACTCCCCAGTGTGGTGCACCTAGGAATGGCTGCTATTAATGTCATACTTGTATTACAGGATATTAATCCCTATCATACATTCCTGAGATGTCGTCTTCTTGTCCCTTAGGCTGCCTTGGGAATAGCGCACCTCATAATCATGGCTATGGAAAAGGAAGGCACCTCCAGGGAAGAGGCCATCAAGAAGATCTGGTTGGTGGATTCAAAGGGGCTAATAGTAAAGGTAGGTTTAGATCACTCACATGTCAATGTGTCTGTGTAT
Organism: Taudactylus pleione; assembly: GCA_031769625.1. NCBI lineage: Eukaryota > Metazoa > Chordata > Amphibia > Anura > Myobatrachidae > Taudactylus > Taudactylus pleione. Next base: position 246,063 of record JAUIMM010000477.1, on the reverse strand, counting down.
ATTAGGCTTAGCAAGCTTTTGTGTATGAAATAAATGGAGGCAGAACTGTTAACATAGCCCTGTTTGAAGTCAAACCAAGAATGCTTTCAGTTGGGGGTGCCATGGTCTGTCCATGGGGAGGATGGGCTCAGCTGGGCACCAGGTGCCTGCTAGGGCAACTCATGTTACGGATAACATGTATACTGCCATCCAAAAGTCTATTTCAGTTTCTGAATCAGTTGGCATTTTAGAATGAAGATCCCCAGGCCGCTAGTAATCCATTTTGCCGCAGTGCGCGCCACTTGGAGGCATAGGAAGATGAAGTCGGCCTAGAACAGATTTACTAAAGAAGATCTTGGAAAAAAGATATATACCCCATCAACTGGACATGATCATCAACACCACCTGCCTCAGAAGCCCTAGGATATGTGGTTACCGGGGCAGAACGCCACTTAGAGAAGATTGCTCAGCGCCCGGGTCAAGTTGATGGTGACCTCACAGGGACAGAGGGGTAGATGTATGAAGCAGTGGAAAAGTTACCTGTGGCAACCAATCAGCTTCTACCTATTATTTTATAGAATGTACTTGATAAATGCTACCTCAAAGCTGACTGGTTGCCATGGGCAACTTCTTTTGTCTTTATATCAATAGTATCTACTAATGAACAGACCGGTACCGAGCTGCCCTGCCCACTTCATTATACATACCCCATGTTCTCCGTCCTCATGTCTGGGTGGTCTGTCCCATCGCTGAGCCTGCGGCTCCCCCTGCACATGTCGGAGACGGAACAGGCCTAGGCCCAATATTATGTAGGTAGCGCCTATTACTTTTCATTGTATATCCAAATCTAATCGCTAGAAGGATACTGTGGTCTTGATACATACATTGTGTACTTCATATCATCTTAGATAGCCATCTCCTATTTCTGTTACCGCACAATTATACGTCTCCCCAATAATGTACAAAACAAACAAACAAAAAAAAAAAAGGAGGATGCCCATTCTGTGATCCCCATATTCTATGAACTGGGTTTTTATGTGACGGTTCTACAATTGCTGCCGTTTACTACTATTGTATATAAATCACGTTTTCTGCAGTAATTCTGCAATGTCAGATTTATTTCCTCTTAAAATATTTTTACTACATAACCCTCAATAGCTCCGCTCACTGTAATACATCTTCAGGTCATCTGGGGACTGGAAAGAAACATATTTTTTGTATTGATCTGTCCAGTTCACAACATCGAGAATTGCCGCTATAGCTCTTCCTTGTACAGATGTGTCCTCAAACATCTAAAAAAACGAAAATAATGGAGAGCGCTGGACAGAGGTAAATGACAATAACATAGCATAATATAATAAAAAAAGTAGCAATTATAAGCATAAATATCAGTATAAATTCATGAATCCCAGATTAAATGAACCACCTGAAATCCTCCAAAGAGGGAATCAACATATACTGTAGCAAAAGGCAGCATGCACCAAACAGCTATTATAAGCATAAAATTAGTTGCAAAGCACAGAGCCGTAACTAGACTTTTTGGTGCCCTGTGCCAGAAATAGCATTGGCGCCCCCCTTATTTTTCAAAGGGACATAATGCACCCAAGAAAGGGCCATGGCTTCATGAGGAAGGGCCAGGGAAGAGATAGGGGAGGCCAGGAGATCCTGGGGATGAAATAAGAGTAAGTTACAAACAAGAATGATAATAAACAGAAATTTGACAGGCCCATACAGCGCCCCCTGACCTGTGGTGCTCTGTGCGATGGCACCGGCCGCACTACCCTAGCTACGGCCCTGGCAAAGCATCTCATGCATTCCACATTTGAGCTGAAAAATCGTTAGCGAATCAATCTGTTAGTAGACAAGAGGCTTGCATGCATATTGTCATTCCAGCTGGAAAAGGGTATTAGCTCAGGACAATAACGGCAGTGTGAGCCTTATATAGGTGTCAAATGACAGTAGAATCTTACCACCTTTGAACTGATAGCCGGCGTCCCGGCAAAGTGACTAGGTGGCGTCTGCTGCTTCTCAAAGCTGAAATTATGTAAACAGTCAGCCATCCAGGGAGAATAGACCACTGCCCATTGACCACTGTAAGCCCAAGCAGCAAGAGGGGGGGAAGCCAGGGACGGAGGTCCAGGTAACACCTCCAATGTATAGCTGATGTGCAACGGCGTGTCCACTGTGTGTTGGCCGCTAAGGGTCTAAGCGGCAAAAGGGAGCCAAAAGCGAAGGTCCACGTGACAACTGCAATGTGTATGTCCCGGCCGGCTGAAATGCGGCAGCGTGTCCGTCTCTGAGCTCACTGGAGCGATGGAAGCAGAGCCAGCTGGAAGGAAGCGTGCAGCCAATCAGCTGCTATCTAAGGGCCTGATTCAGAGCCACTCGTAAGCGGCAGCTCGTTCGCTCCGAGCGATGTTTGCCCAACTGCGCATGCGCACGGATCGTTATACGCATGCGCGAACCAGTCAGTGCGGCCGAAATTCATGTGCTCGCAAAATAGCGAATGCCTGATAATTTGAGTGACAGGATTAGGCGTATGTGGGTGGTAACAGGGGAAGGTGCTTGAAAATGGGGAGTGGAGATCAGAACGCAGGCATGCTTAAAGGTCAAAACGGGCGTTTTATGGGTGTGCATATTTAAAACAGCAGCGTCATTGACCACGTCACTGGGTTATTTTATAGCCAGAACTGCTCGCAAAATTGTGGTAGCAAAAACCAACCACAAGAATAGCGAGCAGCTCATACCCTGGTCGATGTACTCGATTAATCTAATAAATAGCGGACATGACGTAGGATGCGAGCGGACAGGGGGCGTAGTTTCCCAAAAAACGACCGCATGTTTTGTTCGCTCATTCAGACCTAGAGGCGTGAACAGACCGCAAACAGCGAACGGTTCATTTGAATAGCCACCCCTATTTTCTGGACGAGCGAGCGCAAATAGCGACCGGCTCTGAATCAGGTCCTAAGTCCAGGATTCAGAGGAAACAACTGACGCGTTTCTCGGCCAATAGGAAAGGCCGTTTCATCAGAGGTAACTTGTGTCTAAAGGACATGCTCTATTTATACTGATCAGTAATGGTAAATAGTAACACGAGATAATTAAAATCAATTAGGTTGTAAGCTCATATTTATCACTGGGATAGATAAAAAATTCAAGGAATAAACTTCATATTAATAAAATAAAATGAAATGGACACCTATAAAACAGGATTTAGTAAAAATTATATGTAATCTTCAATTGATTAACAGAGAATCATAATGATTTCATTCCCACATAGGTTAGGGTATAATTGTCATATAGCAGATGATCATAAATATAACAATAGAGAATATAATAATGATAGCCTCCTTGCGGGTTAAACAGCCCTTCTACTGACACCATGCCGTGGCGTGACTCGGTAACGCTGAGCGTCTTTTTTGGGCAACTTTTTACCTTCATAATAGCATTATTCACACAGTGAAGTGAACAGATAGCACAAGCAGCTTCTGCTGATTAAAATGATATGCCTATGTTCTCAGTGCTGCTGCCGTTGTATCTGCATGTGAAATGCTACGTTACAGTGTTACAGCCGCTGACCCTGTAACGTAGCATTTCACATGCATATATATCATTTTAATCAGCAGAAGCTCCATGTGCTAGCTATTCGCACCACTGTATGAATAAGACGCATTTGATGGTAAAAAGTTGCACGGAGCTCCCGCGTTGTGTGGCGCGACTTGTAGCGCATGGAGGATAGATTTATGTGGACACATCTGTAGTTATATCTAACTATGAGTTTTACATCTCTAAGGGGGCAATGAATAAAATTCTAAAGAGTGGAGAAGTTGCCCACAGCAACCAATCATCTTATACTTATCATTTTATAAAATGTGCTTAACGATAAATGATAACTAGAGGCTGTTTGGTTGCTAGGGGCAACTTCTCCACTCTTTAGAAGATTTGATTTATCTCCCTCTAAATAATGATGAGAGAGTAGATAATATAACCTGACACTTCCTGCACAGTCACACAGTTTGGAAAAGTCATACATTACCCACAAAGTACCTCTTTTCCATCAAAATCCCAGGTCCAGTCTGGGACACTGAACACGGGTTTCAAGCTGTGTCATAGTGGCTTGTACCCCATTTACATTGCAGGCTGGACCCGTGATATTGCCGGAGCTTACCTTTGCCGGTGCTTGGAGTTTACATCATCTCCAAGCGCCTGGAAATGCAGCTCTACCTATGCTTTGAAGTGAACCCGGGTAGGATGACCTGGGATACCCGCAGGGGCATTTGTAGAGAGGAGGGGGCCCGTGTGCAGTCTCCGACACGGGCCACCTCCTCTCTGTTCAGCAGCGTACTGAGCTGTGTGCGGCCAGCGCCGGAGTTATAGACTCTGGGCACCAGAGTGCACCCAGAGTCTATAGAGGATGCGCTGGTCACCGGGAAAATGGCCGCGGCGGCCATTTTTCCTGTACTGCGCATGCGCAAACAACGTGAAAATGGCCGCGGCGGCCATTTTCCAGTCATTTTTACAGTGCCAGACCCCCACGCCGACATGGGACTCCGGAGAGGAAAGTAATTCTATGGGAGCAGGGTGTGCGGTGCGGGGCCCCTCTGGACCCAGGGGCCCGTGTTCCCCGCACACCCTGCACCCATTATAGATACGCCCCTGGATACCTGTTTAAACTGAGCCTTAACCGGGTCTTACCCGCATAAAACCCTGCTCGAGGCCTGGGAAGGAATGCTGGGTCGGTCGAGCCTGGATTTTTTTCATAGGAGCCTTTTCCACTGAGCCACGACCCGGGTTGACACGGCTATCACCCAGGTTTTAGCGGCAATGGAAAAGGAGTATTGTACAAAGAATTAGAACAGGCATTTCACCATAGCTGCCACTAGAGGCAGTATATAGACTAGAGCAGTGGTTCCCAAACTTTCTTGAATCACAGCTCCTTGGAGTATCAGCATATTTTTCATGGCACACCTCTAAGCCAAGAGTTTGTTATTGTGAAATTCTGCAAACATTCTTAAATTAAGTAAATTGTGCTCATTTGTCATCCTTCGGTTCAGTTACATGGTGGTGGTGCCTCTGTATACATATTTTATCATTGGCAGCTGCCAGCACTGGCTTTGCTTATCACATTGGCCATAAATAATTTGATTTGGTCCTGGACCACCAACGCCCCTGTAAGTGCTCCGCGACACTGGACTGAAGCAGGGGTTCCCAAACGCGACCCTCAAGGGACCCTATATCCATGTTTAAGCATATGTGACTTAATAAGCACCTCAGTCAGCTTGATTATCCCATCTGTGCACAAATATGGATATCCATAAAACCTGGACTGTTGGGAAACCTTGAGGACGGAGTTTGGGAAACCCTGGACTAGAGAATCCACAAGGGTTTTAATGGCTGTTGTTTCTCTCCTAAGGGGCATTGGCCCTCATTCAGAGCCGTACGCTCTGAGCAGAGCGCACACTCTGAATGAGGGCCGGCCTCCATGAAAATGGAGCGTCCTCCTGGACGCTCGTATAGCTGTGGGTGACCACCCACAGGCTATACGAGCGTGCAGTTTGATGGCCGCGATGGTCTTGACCATCGCGACCATTGAAACTGCGAGCCGGAGCCTGCGGTTGAGGTTTTCAAACGCAAGCTCCGGAGTGATTTTGGCTCTATCAGAGCCAAAATCACTCCCACTGACATCACTAGTGATGTCAGTGGGCCGGCTTCTGACGGGAGGCGTTCCCGTGGGAACGCCCCCGTCAGGGAGGCACGCCCCTGGCACGCCTACCAAAGGGGGCGTGCTGACAATCAACATCGACAGCACGCCCCCTTTGATCAGACACAACGAGCGAAGGACTTTCCTTCGCTCGTCGCGTCTGGCGCATGCGCACGACGGAGCTCCCTCCGTCGTGCGCATGCTCAGTCCAGAACATCGACCCACTTGCGAGCGGACAGCCGCTTGCGAGTGGGTCTGAATCAGGCCCATTGTTGGTTCAGCTGAGCGGCCAACTGTGTGATGTAAGGTAAATGATACAATACCCAGCAGTTCTAACCCTAACGATAGATAATCTTGTCACAAGGGCTCTGTAGTGCGCCTGTTAATATTACTAATTAAAGTTCTTAGAAAATCAATCATTTATATAACTTTTATTAGTTCAGATTGCCATTTTTAATATGTTTCTAATTAAGAAAACCTTTTTTGCTTAATATTTTTCTGGCAATGCTATTATTGGTTTCAAAACAGCAGAAGGTATTAAAGAAGGTTCTAATGAGAGGCGGCTTTTGCTTTGCTGATGTCTTGAAGATCAGAGAGCCCCACGCTCCTCCCCAAACGTCTGAGGAACCCGAGAATCTCCCTCTGCTGTGCATTTGGTGACAAGATGACATAAATCTGCTCATGTACACACAAACCCTGCTCACGTGCATAATAGCCGCTCACTGCTGGCGCATCCACTAAGCAGGCTAAGGACCACCCGTCAGTGTTCTTACACTCCCACAGTGCACCCTGCCTTACCAGGTTATATATATATATATATTGGCTAGCTGATGATCCCCTGCTTTCTTACAATCCCAAGGTCAACAGGAACTAATTTAAGTAGGACCTAACTAATTTCCATAGAAAATACTGTTTACGTTTTATGTTAAATTCATTTTTAACAAGAGGAACTTAGGGCCTGATTCAGACCCACTCGCGAGCGGCTGTCCGCTCGCAAGTGGGTCGATGTTATGGACTGAGCATGCGCACGACGGAGGGAGCTCCGTCGTGCGCATGCGCCAGACGCGACGAGCGAAGGAAAGTCCTTCGCTCGTTGTGTCCGATCAAAGGGGGCGTGCTGTCAATGTTGATTGACAGCACGCCCCCTTTGGTGGGCGTGCCGGGGGCGTTCCCACGGGAACGCCTCCCGTCAGAAGCCGGCCCACTGACATCACTAGTGATGTCAGTGGGAGTGATTTTGGCTCTGATAGAGCCAAAATCACTCCGGAGCTTGCGGTTGAAAACCTCAACCGCAGGCTTCGGCTCGCAAATTCGATGGTCGCGATGGTCTCGACCATCGCGACCATCACAATGCACGCTCGTATAGCCTGCGGGTGGTGACCCACAGCTATACGAGCGTCCAGGAGGACGCTCCATGAAAATGGAGCCCGGCCCTCATTCAGAGTGTGCGCTCTGCTCAGAGCGTACGGCTCTGAATGAGGGCCTTAATGTGTTTGGCAATAAAATATGTTGTATTTACTATATATACTTTACTGATGGCATTTCACCAAACATTGGGCCTGATTCAGACCCGCTCGCTAGATGCGGCCGCTCGCTCCCTGCGTATGTAAATTCATCGAAGTGACGTCAAGGCAGCCGCTCGCACGACAAGGCATAAGCACGCCCACTATGTCTTGGCAAGCGATCACTTTGGGCGGAATTCAATTGATTACGCGGTCCGGATCTCCCGTCTAAAGTGACAGGAGATCGCGGGCCGCCATTCAATTGCTGCCGTTCTTCACGCTGATCGCACCCATAGAGGTCAGGTTTAGCCGCGAAAAAGCAGCTAAACCCGACCAAAGTGCTGGGCGCGATCGCGAAAAGTGATGTTTGGGCGCCCAAACATGTCACTTTTCGCACATTTCAGCTCTCATCCCCCAGGGGCTGCGAGCTGAAATGTAGCGCTTGGCAGCTGATCGCGCCCGACAGGAGCAAGAATAGAATAGCTCAGTCGGGCGCGATAGGGGATGAAAACAATAGAATTCCACCCTTTGTGTTTCCAGGTGCCCACCAGCCTGTCTTTAGCCGCCCACTAGCGTACGTCATCTCCAGGATGTATATACAACCATCGGATCTGACCGCAGCGCTTGCGGTTGACTATACCATACCGCAAGCACTGCGAGCAGTTCAGTGTATTATTCAACCAGGTGACTCGTACTATGACTCTGCCTGTTAATTATGCACGCCTCTGAAACGGCGTTGAAACACTCTGGCACGCCTGCGTCCACAAGTCCACTCCCCCGTTATTAGTGTCCTGCCCCTGTTACCACCCACAAACGGCCTCTCCTGTCACTCATTCCACTGGGCTGCCTTTGCAGGGCGAGCGAGCACATTCCGATCACTCGTACTAGTTTGCGCACGCGCACTGCGAACTACACGCATGCGCACAATAGCGAACATCGTCTGCAATGAGCGGCCGCTTGCTAGTGAGCAGGTCTGAATCAGACCCATTGTGTTTTAAGAATAATTTGCTGGAATATTCCAGTCCAGAGTTTGTACGGTCCCGCTGAGTGAGTGGCTGCCGTCGAGGCTCGGTATAATGTATCTGGTATTGGCTCTTTTCCTGTCTCTCCCCGGGAGTCACTGATTAGCGGCTTCTGTGCCAGAAAGTAAAGAGAACCATATTTCTGTTCCTCTGCTTGACGAAGCTGGAACAATATTGTTTTATAATTTTATGGACTGTGCAAAATCCCAAGAATGTGCAGATTATTAGTGCTCCACTGCCCCTGTACACAGCAAGGGTAGGAAGTTTTGGATGTTGTTCTGGACAATTTGTTGCAACCACAAAACTAATCAGCATTTGTGACTGCGCCAGCTTGAGTGCTCCCTACTCACCAGTTAATGTTATTGCTCAGTCATCCAACATAGTGGCATTTCCCATTAGAATGTATGGCACATCTAGCAATCTGACCCACCTGCATAACAGGCTCTGGAACCACAATGCCGTCCTTACCTGCTGGTCACTCGCCTTTTGTTTCAAATCAAGCCACAAAGCGGTCATTTATCTAGAATACACACAACATAGATGTTTTAGCTGAGGATGGGAAAGTGTATGTACAGTATGTATGTACTCTATGTATGTATGTATGTATGTATGTATGTATGTATGAGCTTATAATAGTTTCTCCAATGTGCATTTGATGTTCATATGTTGGGTTCATACAAATCCCATGAGTGTCACACAGATATCGCTGCAACGGGAAGGACACAAAGACATGAGCAAATGCATTAAATATATAATTTTCTTGATATTTAATAATGGACCAATTTGTACTATTTTTAATATTTACAACATTTAAATGTAATTATTTTTGTCATTAATAATAATAATTGCAGAAAATATGCAACTTGTGAACATTTGGATAATGGATAAGAGGAGTGTGGTGTAATTACCGTAATGACACGGGCAACGATCACTCTGTATACAGCCGTGTAATTTGCGCGCCACCCGCTGGCCAGACGGCATATAATGCAGTAGTCCTATAGGAAGTTATATATAGAGATGGTTGTTACAGCCTCTAGCCTGTATCTGGGCTATAATAACTTTCTGGCTAATAGATTATGAGCCCAGTGAGGTGGTCATTGTCGGCCCTGTCTACCTGGCCCACAGAGAGTTATCGCTGGCGTATGCGGTTTGCAGAGCTGGCGTTGATACAGCCGCCTTTCAGTGTGTGTGTACAGGTCCCCCAGACTTACATTATTTCTGGAACCTGGGCCTTGGAGAGCGTTAATGAAACTTTGCTGGTGCTCCCTAAACCAACCTTGATGTTCCACAATCCTCCTTGGATGCAGCACAGGATACTAGGATATACACACAGCTGTGCACATTGTTACACTGATCCATGTACTGTCTATGTGCTAAACCTGTCTGTGAGACTAAAGTCCCATTCTGTTCTATCACAGGGCCGAGGAAACATCAATCATGAAAAAGAGATGTTCGCCCACGATCACCCTCCGGTGAAAACTCTGGAAGAAGCTGTGGATATACTGAAACCTACAGCAATTATCGGTGGGTAGCAGATAGCTACAGCGGGGACGGCAAAGGGGTATTTTCCTCCAGAAGTTTTAATATCTTGGGGTATATTTACTAAAGTGCAGGTTTCTATAGGTGATGTTGCCCATAGCAACCAATCAGATTTTACTCACCATTTATCTAGCACCTTCTAGAAGATAATAGCTATAATCTGAGTTCTGTTCAGTCAGCAGATCCTCTGCCTTGTGAGTACGGAGCTGTAATGTAGGGAAGAATCCACCAGGGCGGGAGTAGAGAGCAGTAGGTAGCCAGACTCAGAAGCGACCTCCGGCAATTTGCATACAGTGAGGGCTATGTTTTATGTCCTCTCTTTATCAGAAAAAAAGATACAGGACACATCTGTACATGTGCTGTCTCTTACACTATAGTGAATCTGCTGATGATGTACAGTGCATCCGGAAAGTATTCACAACGCTTCACTTTTTCCACATTTTGTTATGTTACAGCCTTATTCCAAAATGGAATAAATTCAGTCTTGTCCTCAAAATTCTACACACAATACCTCATAATGACAACATGTAAAAGTTTTTCTGAGACTTTTGCAAATTTAATAAAGTAAAACTAAGAAATCACATGTACATAAGTATTCACAACTTTTGATCAATACTTTGTTGATGCACCTTTGGCAGCAATTACAACTTCAAGTCTTTTTGAATATGATGCCACAAGCTTGGCACACCTATCTTTGGGCAGTTTCGCCCATTCCTCTTTGCAGCACCTCTCAAGCTCCATCAGGTTGGATGGGAAGCGTTGGTGCACAGCCTTTTTCAGATCTCTCCAGAGATGTTCAATTGGATTAAATTCTGGGCTCTGGCTGAGCCACTCAAGGACATTCACAGAGTTGTCCTGAAGCCACTCCTTTGATATCTTGGCTGTGTGCTTAGGGTCATTGTCCTGCTGAAAGATGAACCGTCGCCCCAGTCTGAGGTCAAGAGCGCCCTGGAGCAGGTTTTCATCCAGGATGTCTCTGTACATTGCTACATTCATCTTTCCCTCTATCCTGACTAGTCTCCCAGTTCCTGCCGGTGAAAAACATCTTCACAGCATGATGCTGCCACCACCATGCTTTACTGTAGGGATGGTATTGACCTGGTGATGAACGGTGCTTGGTTTCCTCCAAACCTAACACCTGGCATTCACGCCAAAGAGTTCAATCTTTGTCTCTCATGGTCTGAGAGTCCTTCAGGTGCATTTTGGCAAACTCCAGGCGGGCTGCCATGTGCTTTTTACTAAGGAGTGGCTTCCGTCTGGCCACTCTACCATACAGGCCTGATTGGTGGATTGCTGCAAAGATGGTTGTCCTTCTGGCAAGTTCTCCTCTCTCCACAGAGGAATGCTGTAGCTCTGACAGAGTGACCACCGGGTTCTTGGTCACCTCCCTGACTAGGGCACTTCTCCCCCGATCGCTCAGTTTAGACGGCCGGCCGGCCGGCCAACTCTAGGAAGAGTCCTGGTGGTTCCGAACTTCTTCCATTTAGCAGCAGATATTTTTCTGTACCCTTCCCCAGATTTGTGGCTCGGGACAATCCTGTCTCTGAGGTCTACAGACAATTCCTTGGACTTCATGCTTGGTTTGTGCTCTGACATGCACTGTCAAGTGTGCGACCTTATATAGACAGGTGTATGCCGTTCAAAATCATGTCCAATCAACTGAATTTACCACAGGTGGACTCCAATTAAGCTGTAGGAACATCTCAAGGATGATCAGTGGAAACAGGATGCACCTGAGCTCAATTTTGAGCTTCATGGCAAAGGCCATGAATACTTATATGCATGTGTTTTCTTAGTGGGTATTTCTTAATTAAATTTGCAAAAATCTCAAAAAAAACTTTTTACATGTTGTCATTATGGAGTATTGTGTGTAGAATTTTGAGGACAAAAATGAATTTATTCCATTTTGGAATAAGGCTGTAACATAACAAAATGTGGGAAAAGTGAAGGGTTGTGAATACTTTCCGTATGCAAATATTTTGTCCATGATTCTGGCTCGGATGCAAGTGAAGACCGACGGGCGCGGAAGCCAGATTACTACCTTATTCTGAGTATATGTCCATCTTCATGCGTATTGCTGCACTGTTTGTCTGTCTGCAGCCCCAGCCATTATCATTAGTATCGGCACTTACCCCAACCCCATGCTGGAGCAAGAGGTCTGTCGAAAATGGGTCCCTTCCCCGTACACCAGACATCAGCTAGCACGCCCAGGACACTTCAACGAGATGGGGTTTTTTTCTGTTCGTAGGGCCGCAAACGCCCAAATCACAGACTGAGCAAAATGGCCGCTGTCTTATCCTCGTTCAAGGTGCATTTGGACAGTGCTGCGCATGCGCAGTCTGCTGATAATTGCGAGAAGCGTCCGCAGTCGGAGCTGAGTCTGACTCAAAATCCGGCCCTTTATGTGTCTGGGATACAGCCCTGCTCCATGTATTCCACTTGCTAGTGTAAATGCACTCACTATCTGCAGAGAATGTAAGAAATGAGAAAATACTGTATAAACATTTCAGGAACTTGCTAAAACTAGATATAGGGGTCAGTTCTATTAACCTGCTAAAGGGGTGGGTGGCCGTTGCTACGGGGTGCAAACAACGGCATCGGAAGTCGCCCCCTTCGCTGCCCCAGATGGATTTTTGTATTGAGCCCTTTGGCGCTGTGAACAAAAATCCACAAGTCCGGCAGTACCATAAGTCCGGCAGTACCATAAGTCCGGCAGTACCATAAGTGCGGCATATTCATACTTACACCCGAGCGTAGATCGCAGGTAGGATCGAGCCCATTGTTTAACGGTGACAGAGAAGCATTTTCTAGCCCTGTTTATTGAAATAAAGAAGAGTATTTCTGAAATATGTGCATACTAGTCTCTCTTATTAATGTCAGTGCATTTTGGTTTAGGAACCTTTTCATGTGAAAGAGTGAATTTAATAGGAAAGAGCCAGACTGAGACCCCTGTGGTGTCTGACATGACGTTCGGTGTTTCCAGGCGCAGTAATGAAGGGGATGAGGGATCATTTTCGGACGTTTTGTCCAGAGGGTGTGGGGGACGGTGTGAGAGGTGTCAGGGAAACCAGGAGTGAAATGCAAATGGTGTAACATGACGTGTACGTGACAAGGGGAGCAGTCACAGACCCATCGGGAGATGGCATCAGACAATATAGGGGTGTAACGGGTGACGTCTAGTAACAGAACAGTAATAAGCGACTGTGGGGGAGATGTACTAAGCCTTGGAGAGAGATAAAGTGGATGGAGATAAAGTACCAATCAGTCAGCTGCTAACTGTCACTTTATAGGCTGTGTTTGAAAAATGACAGTTAGGAGCTGATTGGTCAGTACTTTATCTCTCTCCACTTTATCTCTCTACACGACTTAGTTTATCTCCCCCTGTATGTGGCAGACAGGGACCAATAGGAGATGGCACTTCGTGGGGAATGGGTATGAAGTCCCGGCGAGTCATATCTCGACGCTGGCAGCCCAAAGGGAGAAGATCCTGACAGAGCAGGTAAGTACCTTATCCCTAACCCTCCCCCGGGGGTGCCTAACCCTAACCCCCCTTACCGCACCCTAAACCTAACCTTCCCAAGGGGTGCCTAACCCTAACCTTCCCCCAGGGCTGCCTAACCCTCCCCCTCCCAAAACCTAACCCTAACCCCGCTATGTTCCCTAAACCTAACCCCCGAACACCTGTCCCCGCTCGCGGCTAACGCTAAGAGCGCCCCGGACTTACCTCGTTCGGGCTGGAGTTCCGACATCGGGATTAAGATAGGCATCGGTATTTCGACGCCTATCTTAAGTCCCTTGTCAGGATTCGGATGTCGGTATTGAGACCATCATAACTACATCCTCTTAGTGATCGCTGTGCCCCTAGGCAGGAGCCGAGGTTGCCTAGTGGGTTATCCGGGACCGCTGAGTGTTACAATACAAATTTGTGCTATTGAATTAATCAGTATTAGAAGCTTTTTATGTTTATGTGTCTAATGTACATTATTATTTGGAATATTGTTACTTTGGTTTAGAAGAATTGGCCGTTACATTGCAGGATATATGTTTTTCTTGCTGGATTTTAAATCGAAGGATAATAATCTATAGGTCAGGGCCTGACATATTTTGTGGTGAAATTCTGGATGATCCCCTCTTTGCTTTATTGTGTTTGACAAACTAATAAACACTAATTATGTTTTAATATTATGTTGTGCTAGTCCTCCATTCTGTTTAATTTGTAGTTGACAATAAACACATTATTGATGAAAAATGTCACAAACGAATTCACAAAAATAATTTCTGCCCTGGCTAAAAAAAGATTGAGAACCTCTTCATGTTATGCACGAAGGCTCATATCTCCCCCACCAAGCTGTGTAACGTATCAGCGAAGTGTATACAGGTAGCACATAGAGGTATACAGACCGTACATACAGGTACACAGGCAGTACTTACAGGTACACAGGCAGTACATACAGGTACACAGGCAGTACATACAGGTACACAGGCAGTACTTACAGGTACACAGGCAGTACATACAGGTACACAGGCAGTACTTACAGGTACACAGGCAGTACTTACAGGTACACCGGCAGTACTTACAGGAACACAGGCAGTACATACAGGTACACAGGCAGTACATACAGGTACACAGGCAGTACATACAGGTATAAAGCTAGTACATACAGGTACACAGGCAGTACATACAGGTACACAAGCAGTACATACAGGTACACAGGCAGTACTTACAGGTACACAGGCAGTACATACAGGTACACTGTACACAGACAGTACATAGAGGTACACAGACAGAACATACAGGTACACAGGCAGTACTTACAGGTACACAGGCAGTACTTACAGGTACACAGGCAGTACTTACAGGTACACAGGCAGTACATACAGGTACACAGGCAGTACATACAGGTATAAAGCTAGTACATACAGGTACACAGACAGTACATACAGGTATAACGCTAGTACATACAGGTACACAGGCAGTACTTACAGGTACACAGGCAGTACATACAGGTATAAAGCTAGTACATACAGGTACACAGGCAGTACATACAGGTACACAGGCAGTACATACAGGTACACAGGCAGTACATACAGGTACACAGGCAGTACATACAGGTATAAAGCTAGTACATACAGGTACACAGGCAGTACATACAGGTACACAGGCAGTACATACAGGTACACAGGCAGTACATACAGGTATAAAGCTAGTACATACAGGTACACAGGCAGTACATACAGGTACACAGGCAGTACATACAGGTACACAGGCAGTACTTACAGGTACACAGGCAGTACATACAGGTACACTGTACACAGACAGTACATACAGGTACACAGACAGTACATACAGGTACACAGACAGTACATAGAGGTACACAGGCAGTACATAGAGGTACACAGGCAGTACATAGAGGTACACAGGCAGTACTTACAGGTACACAGACAGTACATACAGGTATAACGCTAGTACATACAGGTACACAGGCAGTACTTACAGGTACACAGGCAGTACATACAGGTACACAGGCAGTACATACAGGTATAAAGCTAGTACATACAGGTACACAGGCAGTACATACAGGTACACAGGCAGTACATACAGGTATAAAGCTAGTACATACAGGTACACAGGCAGTACATACAGGTACACAGGCAGTACTTACAGGTACACAGGCAGTACATACAGGTATAAAGCTAGTACATACAGGTACACAGGCAGTACATACAGGTACACAGGCAGTACATACAGGTACACAGGCAGTACATACAGGTATAAAGCTAGTACATACAGGTATAAAGCTAGTACATACAGGTACACAGGCAGTACATACAGGTACACAGGCAGTACATACAGGTACACAGGCAGTACATACAGGTACACTGTACACAGACAGTACATACAGGTACACAGACAGTACATACAGGTACACAGACAGTACATACAGGTACACAGGCAGTACATACAGGTACACAGGCAGTACATACAGGTACACAGGCAGTACTTACAGGTACACAGGCAGTACATACAGGTACACTGTACACAGACAGTACATACAGGTACACAGGCAGTACATAGAGGTACACAGGCAGTACATAGAGGTACACAGGCAGTACATACAGGTACACAGGCAGTAATTACAGGTACACAGACAGTACATACAGGTATAACGCTAGTACATACAGGTACACAGGCAGTACTTACAGGTACACAGGCAGTACATACAGGTATAAAGCTAGTACATACAGGTACACAGGCAGTACATACAGGTACACAGGCAGTACATACAGGTACACAGGCAGTACATACAGGTATAAAGCTAGTACATACAGGTACACAGGCAGTACATACAGGTACACAGGCAGTACTTACAGGTACACAGGCAGTACATACAGGTATAAAGCTAGTACATACAGGTACACAGGCAGTACATACAGGTACACAGGCAGTACATACAGGTACACAGGCAGTACATACAGGTATAAAGCTAGTACATACAGGTACACAGGCAGTACATACAGGTACACAGGCAGTACATACAGGTACACAGACAGTACATACAGGTACACAGACAGTACATAGAGGTACACAGGCAGTACATAGAGGTACACAGGCAGTACATACAGGTACACAGACAGTACATACAGGTATAACGCTAGTACATACAGGTACACAGGCAGTACTTACAGGTACACAGGCAGTACATACAGGTACACAGGCAGTACATACAGGTATAAAGCTAGTACATACAGGTACACAGGCAGTACATACAGGTATAAAGCTAGTACATACAGGTACACAGGCAGTACATACAGGTACACAGGCAGTACATACAGGTATAAAGCTAGTACATACAGGTACACAGGCAGTACATACAGGTATAAAGCTAGTACATACAGGTACACAGGCAGTACATACAGGTACACAGGCAGTACATACAGGTATAAAGCTAGTACATACAGGTACACAGGCAGTACTTACAGGTACACAGGCAGTACATACAGGTACACAGGCAGTACATACAGGTACACAGGCAGTACATACAGGTACACAGGCAGTACATACAGGTATAAAGCTAGTACATACAGGTACACAGGCAGTACATACAGGTACACAGGCAGTACATACAGGTATAAAGCTAGTACATACAGGTAGTACTACAGGTATACAGGTAGTATAAAGCCTTGAAGGATAAATCTGTATTATAGAACCATCAGGGTAACATGACAGTATTATGACCTGTGACCTGAGCGCTGGCCATGAGCTGGACGCGATCATTTGTTAAACATTTGCGTTTTCGGCTTGTTAGGTGCTGCTGCTGTTGGTGGAGCATTTACAGAGAAGATATTGCGGTCTATGGCTGCTTTCAATAATCGACCAATTATATTCGCACTGAGCAACCCAACCAGCAAGGCAGAGTGCACGGCGGAGCAGTGTTATCGTCTGACAGAGGTAATCTTCCCCGCCATCCATTACTGTGCTATAGATACCCCGTAACCCAGGGGCCCGGACCGGCTAACACTATTCTGGCCCTTGGTGCTTCGTGTGTGACATGTGGTGAGGTGTTCCCTCTCCGCAGCTGGCTCACTGGGCCTTGCTCAGTCCTCCTCTTGTCTCCTGTTCTCCAGGGCCGAGGGATCTTTGCCAGCGGGAGCCCATTCTCTAAGGTGACGCTTCCAAACAATCAGACCTTCTACCCAGGTCAGGGGAATAACGCCTACGTGTTCCCAGGGGTGGCGCTGGGGGTGATTGCGTGTGGCGTCAGACACATATCGGAGGAAATCTTTCTCACTACAGCAGAGGTGAGTCGCTCTGTCCTTTATTCCCCCCTCCTGTGTCAGTCACATGTCCCTGTTTCCATATACGTCATATAACGCATTTACAAATAAAGCCGTTTTGGTGGCAAAGGGGTGTTATGGCTAGAAAATGGATTTTCCATACAATTAAAGGCAAAAGAGAAGGTTCTCTGGTATAATAGTGCATACTCCAATGATTTACTGCATATGTATTCTTATTTACTTCATATGTATTAACTTATTTACTATAAGCGCCATAATACTTAGTAGAGGCAGCCATGTTGTGTGCTTCACCACTTTTCATTAATTTCCCAGTGATGTCATTAATATCCCAGTGATGTCATTAATACTCCAGTGTTGTCACTTGTTCAGTACAGTAAGTGTAAGCGACAGGTGATTACTGCATATCTCATCTCGTCTTAGGCCATCGCTGAGGAGGTGACGGAAGCTCACCTAGCAGAGGGCAGATTGTATCCTCCACTCAGCACCATCAGAGAGGTGTCCCTCAAAATCGCTGTCAGGGTAAGTAGCGTATCCCCTAAATAATATAGTGCTGCCAGAATGAATACATGCAAAGTACATGTGTGCCGCCTTAGGGTTAGACACTAGGGGGAGGGATGAGGTTAGGCTACATGTGTGCCGCCTCAGGGTTAGACACTAGGGGGAGAGATAAGGTTAGGCTACATGTGTGCCACCTCAGGGTTAGACACTAGGGGGAGAGATAAGGTTAGGCTACATGTGTGCCGCCTCAGGGTTAGACACTAGGGGGAGGGATAAGGTTAGGCTACATGTGTGCCGCCTCAGGGTTAGACACTAGGGGGAGGGATAAGTTTAGGCTACATGTGTGCCGCCTCAGGGTTAGACACTAGGGGTGAGGGATGAGGTTAGGCTACATGTGTGCCGCCTCAGGGTTAGACACTAGGGGGAGGGATAAGGCTACATGTGTGCCGCCTCAGGGTTAGACACTAGGGGGAGAGATAAGGTTAGGCTACATGTGTGCCGCCTCAGGGTTAGACACTAGGGGGAGGGATGAGGTTAGGCTACATGTGTGCCGCCTCAGGGTTAGACACTAGGGGGGAGGGATGAGGTTAGGCTACATGTGTGCCGCCTCAGGGTTAGACACTAGGGGGGAGGGATAAGGTTAGGCTACATGTGTGCCGCCTCAGGGTTAGACACTAGGGGGGGGGGATAAGGTTAGGCTACATGTGTGCCGCCTCAGGGTTAGACACTAGGGGGGAGGGATGAGGTTAGGCTACATGTGTGCCGCCTCAGGGTTAGACACTAGGGGGGGGGGATAAGGTTAGGCTACATGTGTGCCGCCTCAGGGTTAGACACTAGGGGGGAGGGATGAGGTTAGGCTACATGTGTGCCGCCTCAGGGTTAGACACTAGGGGGAGGAATGAGGTTAGGCTACATGTGTGCCGCCTCAGGGTTAGACACTAGGGGGAGAGATAAGGTTAGGCTACATGTGTGCCGCCTCAGGGTTAGACACTAGGGGGGGGGGGATAAGGTTAGGCTACATGTGTGCCGCCTCAGGGATATACACTAGGGGGAGGGATAAGGTTAGGCTACCTGAGTGCAAATTAGAGTTAGGCACTAGGGGGAGGGTTAGGGTCAGGCACTATGGGAGAGGGCGATATCGGCACGATTTAGCGTATCACGTATATTACCTAGTGTGTACGCACTATTGTGCACTCCTGCTGGTCGCATGCGTTATCGTGTGATTGGACGTGCTGCACAGCCAATTATATTGCATGCAGTGCCACACATATTAATGAAGGACGGAACAAGTAATCGTTCCATCGTTAAATCGTGCAGTGTATACCGGCAATCATGCGATGTCCATGTGAAGGCAAATCACCCTGAACATAGGCACGATTGGCAGTCATTTAGCTGTGTACCCAGCCTTAGACACTAGGGGGGAGGGTTAGGGCTAGGCACTAGGGGGAGGGTTAGGGCTAGGCACTAGGGGGAGGGTTAGGGCTAGGCACTAGGGGGGAGGGTTAGGGCTAGGCACTAGGGGGGGAAGATTAGGGCTAGGCACTAGGGGGGAAGATTAGGGCTAGGCACTAGGGGGGAGGATTAGGGCTAGGCACTAGGGGGGAGGATTAGGGCTAGGCACTAGGGGGGAGGATTAGGGCTAGGCACTAGGGGGAGGGTTAGGGCTAGGCACTAGGGGGATGGTCAGACACTAGGGGGAGGGTTAGGCACTAGGGGGGAGGATTAGGGCTAGGCACTAGGGGGGAGGATTAGGGCTTGGCACTAGGGGGGAGGATTAGGGCTAGGCACTAGGGGGATGGTCAGACACTAGGGGGAGGGTTAGGCACTAGGGGGAGGGTTAGGGTTAGGCACTAGGGGGGAGGGTTGGGGCTAGGCACTAGGGGGAGGGTCAGACACTAGGGGGAGGGTTGGGGCTAGGCACCAGGGGGGAGGGTTGGGGCTAGGCACCAGGGGGGAGGGTTGGGGCTAGGCACTAGGGGGAGGGATGGGTCTAGGCACTAGGGGGGAGGGTTAGGCACTAGGGGGGAGGGATGGGGCTAGGCTCTATTGCAGCGTTTCACACTCTATTTTGTTTCATTGTAAAATAACGCGTGTGGCGGGGATGTGGGTATTGTACTTACCCAGTGCCAGATTAGATGAATGAATGGGTGAGCAATAGCATGTGATTGGCTGTGAGAGGGAGGCACAGGGCAGCTGGTTCTGGCTCTCATCCAGTTCCAACCTCCCAGGGCATGTAATAGATGAGAGCTACCAATGCAGACACGTGTGACAGCGGAGTGTCAGTGCTGTATCTCTCATTATCGGCTTCTCCTCGCTGCACATACATCTATGTCACACACAGATCACAGGGGCATTGTGTTTTGGAACGTGCTGCAAAAAAGCCACAGCTAATAACACATTTATATACACAAAGGAACAACACTGACTATCCCCACATCCCCGTTACCCAGTATAATGTTGCCCTACTGTGACTAACTCTGTTCCGTGCTCAAATAACCCAACTTGTCCTTTCGCTGTGTTTTGTGGTTTTAGATCGTTGACTACGCCTACAAGAATAATTTGGCCTCGTGGTATCCAGAACCTCAGGACAAGCTGTCGTTCGTTAAATCCCTGGTCTACAGCCCAGACTACGACTCCTTCACCATCGACAACTACAAGTGGCCCGAGCACGCCATGCAGATACAAGACGTGTAGCTTGTCGCCGTCATCACGCTTGTGCGGTCGCTCTGCTAAACACTCCGGGGGGTGTCAGAGGACACAAAGACACTTATTTCATATGAAAGCTTCCTCTTGTGAGATTACAACACTCCGTAAAGCAGACGCGACCTGAGATGATAATGTAGCACAAGCAGTACGTGGCCTGGCCAAGCAACCACCCGAGGAACGAATCAGTGCATTTATAACTATGCTCCAGTGACACCGTGGTCATCTGTAATCTGTAATTAATAGAGAATCAATCATGGCGGTAGCAGAGATTGTTAAATCAGTTATCAATCCCACGGTGAGAGGTGACTGTGGCTTTGTTTGACGGTTGACAGGGTGCTTATAACACAACAATTGCTCCCCCGATGCCATACAATTATCACATTTAAAGTGTATCCATCACTCACACTAAGTTGAGGCAGCCATATTGTGGACGTAACCATATTTATAATAGTCCGGTCTATCCATTCACTAGAAGCCAGTGACATACTGAGGTATGGATGGTAGATAAAAGGTGGGGCTACACCAGTCATTGTGAGAGTGAGGCACGAGGTATGGATGGTAGATAAAAGGTGGGGCTACACCAGTAATTGTGAGAGTGAGGCATGAGGTGTGGATGGAAGCTAAAAGGTGGGGCTACACCAGTAATTGTTAGACTGAGGCACGAGGTATGGATGGAAGATAAAAGGTGGGGCTACACCAGTAATTGTGAGACTGAGACACAAAGTGAGGTCACTAGCGCCTCCTGAATTGAAAAGCGTCTTTCTCCAGATTATTCCTGTAGCCTCCACAATAATACTGCATGGCTCATGTCACTGGTTGCAGTGTAATGGATAACATGGCTGCCCACGCATATTGGCGCGTTGTATGTAGACCACAGGCACTGTTTAAAACACATGAAGCTGTAATAAGACTTCCGTCACTGTGTCCCTCCACCCAACCACCTCCACCTCCCCGTTCAGCAGACCTCATCTGACATCCTCCATACTGATACCCTCCATAATGTAACTCTGGCCATTATATAATAAAATGAAATGTGCCAGGGGTTCTAATATAAAGGGAAGACCTCAATGTTATATCCCGAACTCCCCTCCATATTAGTCCTGTGTTATGTGTGTGTTTGAGGCTTTTCAGCTTGGTTAGATTTTATAATACAAAATCAACTGAGAAAATGCAGGAAGCTGGTCAGGTTACTCTTTCCCTGGCTAGTATCTAACGGTTGTCCCCAAACCATCCGGATAAACCTATCTAGCTGCAGGATGCATATTCAGGTTTTTGGGACATTTTACACCATCCAGTGTCATCCATAGTGTAAATGATTGAAATCTCGCAGAACAATCTTTTTGGAATGGTTTAATCTGCAAGGATAGGTACAAATCTGTACTGTGGGATAGAGGCGGCTCAGTGGTTAAATGATACGTCCATAAAAATAGACATCTTGTCAATAATTCCTATCCACATAACTAGCAGAACTGAGAGCTACTCAGCCCCACCATCAGCAATTTGGGTCCTTAGACTGAGAACCAAGGACCCGTTGCACCTTATGGAGACAGCTGTAGCCGCTGTGTCCTTTCTAACTACTTACTACAATTAACTTTGTGAAGTTGGGAGGACCTGTGGATTTCTCAATAGCCTCCTGCAATAATATGTTATGACAAGCGGCATCGTCTAGTTGGGGGAGGAATTCAGTTATACTGTACAGTTCTTAAAATAGGTAATTCCACCTTTCCACAATGAAGAACCGATCAGTAACTAGGCCACCAGCTGAGCTCCGCGCCGGCCCCACCCCCTGATCCTCATTATGTCAGAGGTACGAGCGTCAACCGCTATTGTGCGGCGATAAGAGCAGAAGGCAACATACAACACAGATTTGGTCTGTGCCATATATAAATGTGGGTCCAAGGCAGTCGCCCCTATAATTCAGGTAGTAGGGGGGTGAGGGGTCACGTTTGGTGGATATACCTGCTAAGTGCATAACAGTGAATACAGTTCTTTTGATAGTTTTTCACGTCCCGTACAGTAAAATAAGATTGCGAGCTGGAACGAGGAAGCTGTGCCTGAAATATTTAGCATACACGGTAATGTAAAACTGTCTGCGCTACGTCCAACGGTAAGAATGCCTTTATTAGCTGTGACATCCGCAAGATGTAAATATTTATTTTGGAATCCGCTTCTGAACTGCGCGCCCCCCTATAGCTTTACATACCAGTGTCAGGACTCTTAGCTCTTGTAATGTTATACTGTAAATGTTCTGACTTGTCAGGTAACTGAGTGTTTCTATTATACCAGGACCACCGGGAAACTTTTATACTTACAACTCCTTTTAAAAAAAATATCTATATCAGCGTGTTTTAAATCATGTTCTGTACAGTGTTTTAGAGCTGTAAAATGTTAGCGGTTGGACGCCTGGTCCATGTGTAACCCTATCTTCTCACAGCTCTGATAAATGTACATGATCCGTACCCTGTTCTGTGTCGTGTTTATATAAACTGGACATTCCCGGTGAAGGTCCCTCCCGACATTACACACACGGGGCCAGATTACCAAGGTTATTTGTAGTGCCGCATTATCAGCCCCCTCATATAACATAGGAACATCCTGCTCCCCCTGAGGATTAATGTATTTCTGTGCCCTTGATGCAAGACGTACACACGCAGCAGCAAAACTGTGCCCCCACCTCGCAGAAGGTCCCTTAGGAGAAAGTCATTTTTGTCAATGTGATGGAGACTAGTGGGGGTACAACAAATTGCCCCTTCAGATAAATAATTAGCGAATGAAGGCATTGATCCTACAATGATAGTGGACAGTACTGAAGCACCGTCATGTCTGCACACCATCCCACAGGCCTCCATGTAATATCTGCCTTGTGTGAACAAAATGTAAACATTACATATAGTCAAAAATTTATGTTGTCAGCACTATATGGGTGGGTTCAGTATGATTTACGGCCAGCGGTTCAAATCCCGGGAAGCGGCAGCCCAACAGAGGAGGAAATCCCGATCGTCCTAAAGGTAAGTATAAACTAACCTAATTCTACCCCCTAACCCTCCTTACGGGTGCCTAACCCTAACCTTCCTCCCTAGTGTCTAACCCTAATCCCCCCCTCAAGGTGCCTAACCCTAACCTCCCCCCTGTGCCTAACCCTAATCCCCCCTCTAAGTGCCTAAACCTAACCTCCCCCTTCCCCGCCGCCTAAGTCCCCTGGGGGGTTGCCTAACCCTAAGTCCCCCTAACCTCCTGGGGGGGTGCCTAACCCTCCCTTAGGGGTGCCTAACTCTAACCTCCCCCCCTGTGCCTAACCCTAAGTCCCCCTAACCTCCTGGGGGGGTGCCTAACCCTCCCTTAGGGGTGCCTAACTCTAACCTCCCCCCCTGTGCCTAACCCTAATCCCCCTCTAAGTGCCTAACCCCCCCTTCCCCTACCTAGCCTGACCCTAACCTCCCGGGGGGGTGCCTAACACTAAGTCCCCCCCGGGAGCCCTAAACCAGTTCTGAAAACCCTGCGGCGCATATTTTTTGCTGAAAAAAAACAAACACCTTACCGGGGGCCTCCAGTAGTCTCCGTGGCTCCCGGCGGCCTCCCCTCTCTCTGGAGAGGGGGTTGCTGGGAGTCCCAGGGGCTGGTGGGAGAGACAAGGGCTGCAGGGAGATGTAGTTCTCAATGATGTATACACAAACTAATGTGCACATTAATCCTTTATTATAATTTATGCATACGACAATGATTGCTTACAGACGCTATTTAAACTTCAAACCAATTTTTTCCTTCAGAGCGTTCCGCAGCAGTCATTCTGCAGAGCCAATTGCTGGTGCAGCCACAGCACAGACAGAGGTAGGAGAGTGTTTTCACGTCTTATAACTGGGCAGACTTAGTAAGTAGACATGGTCATTGTAGATAGCAACATTGGGTACAGAAGGCACAAACAGAATCCTATTTCATCATGTACTAACAAGGACTGTCCCATCCATAGCGGTCAGAGGTCCTCACACCATCAGCCGGGACCCGGGTATGTACCGGCTTTCCCGCCACACGTTGCTCTCACCGCAGTTTGATGTTCGTTTCTTACACTGAAAGCAGCGATTATACTTCTCAAACTGATCTAGGAGGAGGTGACTTCCAGCCCTGGGGGAAAGAGATCACAGATTACACCAATGGACCAATTTCTGGGGGTGACCAGGGATAAGAGGGGAATGGAGAACTAGCCGTGTGCGTTACATGGAATTACCATTAACAAGCTTGTTTTGATAGTCATAGATTTACAGTTACAATAAAGCCTACAAAACCGAGCTCACAACTATTGTTTCTGCTGGATGGTATCTCAGGAAGACGTGGCCTGGGCTGACCCAGCTACGATTCAACAAAGCTTTGTTTTCAAGTACTTTTGTTGTTGCACTTAGCTTGCTACATGGTATACGTTCAGTTCAGTATCCCGGAACGGGGGATGCCGGCGCTTAGAATCCCAGTGCTGGAATCCCGACACCTGTCGGCAACGTGACCGCCGGCATCCCGAAGGTAAGTAGCGGGGTTGGGGGGGAGGATTATGGGTTACGATTAGGCACTAGGGGGAGGGTTAGGATTAGGCACTAGTGGGGGGGGGGATAGGTTTGGCACCGGGGAGGGAGGGTTAGGATACCTACCGATAGGTGTCCGTATCCTAACCCTGTCAGGATGCCGGTGTCGATTTTGAACACCGGGATCTCAAGAGCCGGCATCCTGTACCCATTCCTGCTACACTGTAATCTCTGATGGGAACACAGGTCCAGACGCGGAATGCTAATGCAACTTATCCGCCCACTTGCTGTGTTGTACGCATATATGCGATCACGCCACTCCTGCGTCCGCGAAAGCAGCCGTTATCCCTACCATCAGCACTTGGCACTACCACGGTGCTAGGTGCAGGGGATCAGCCTGAATTTGGAATAGGAGGTGCCTCTGGCTACACACCCATGACACACCCACGAAACTTATCCAACGTGCGTTCGCATTGTTGCCACCCAGAATTGCCCATTTAGCGCACAGGAGTGTTTGTGGGAGCACAATGGGAATAATAATCCCTATGGAGTTATTCTAGAACGTAGGAATGGAAATGTTGCCTTAGTCTGTCCTTGTCCTACACGTTTTATCTCCATTCTTCCTGACACTCCTCCCTCCCATCTCCTCCTGGATGTGGTTTACTTAATGCCACAATACCCTTGGGGTAAATTTAGTATTCAACAATTTATCAACGCTGTCAATGAGCTACAGCTTTGACCGATGGATTTAAAGCAGCAGCAGGAATCGATGCTAAACAAACCTGATGTAACATTAATTCCTGTTACCATTTTAAAATGATCTTGGACAAACCTCGGGTTAGTAAATCTAGCCCTTACAGTACGTTATGTAATGTTTTTTTGCATATTTTCTTCCTTTTGAATCAACGTCCATTTTAATAAGAAAGCGCAAGTGTATCCAGCTCCTGGCTGGCCTCCCCCTCACCCACATCCTCCCTGTGCCAACCCCCCTCCTGTCTCTGCTTCACCACTCCCTATTACATTGGAAGCTGCCACGAGCATAGCCCTCTTTACACTTGTCTGCACCCACCCTAAAGATACATGATCAAAGAGTAATTTTGTATTGATCTGGAATTGATTAATTGTACTGACACGGTGCGATTATCGGTAGGGAAAGACCGGTCCTTTTGCCATATTGACAGAAGACTGTTCCTGCCTGATGCTAACTGAACAGTGGGTGATAGGGACACTCCCATAGGCTGAGTCTTTCATTGTTCACTCCACATTACACATCTCCTTATCCATGTCCCCGCCCATAGAGAGCAATGTAACACGTGACTCCACTGGCTGGAAGAGATGCGGATCACTTTCCTCTATCGCTCCTCATAGGCTGCAGGGAAGCGGACGTTGGCTTGTTTTAGCTTTTTCCCTGTATCACTGGGAAAATATTGATCCACATTGTCTGAATCGCATTACGATTGAACCCTATAGAGTGACCTTTGATGTCCATCTCTACTCCCACCTCATCCACCTGTGCGTATTTGTCTCTTTCCTCCTGTATGTTATTTACTACACTGTTATATTCCCTGCTTAGTACGTCTTCGGTACTGCATTTCCATTGCTTTGCTTGTTGGTATATATATATATATATATGTGTTATACCCCCTATTTCCCCTGCACATTTTAGTAGCACCTTATAAATAAAATTAGAGTTTTGGTAGACTTGCCTTGGAAAACTCCTTTTCTTCGAGGTCCATAGGGATACCATGGGGATAATGTAGTTGGAGAGATACAGGCACCAAACAGTTAAAGCTTTCAGCTCCCAGGATGCCTCAGGTCCTCCTTCATATATACCCACCCCTAGCCACAGGCCTTCAGTTTCGTTAACAAGCCTCAAGGCAGGAGAAGGAAGAGCAATCGTACACCAGAAACACTCTTACACAAGATGAGGGAATATTTGACTGAAAACAAATAATTACCCATACAGCCAAGTGAGTCAGGGTGGGGTTCCCTATGGACCTCGAAGAAGAGGAGTTATCAAGGTAAGTCTACCATAACTCTAATTTTCTTCTTCAGAGTCCATAGGGATCCACAGGATACCATGGGTATGGTCCTAAAGCAGTTCCCCTAGGGTGGGGGATGCTCCTGAGCAGAAAGGCTAGCTTGTCACCCAAAGGAAGCATCCTGAGAGGCAAAAGTATCAAAGGTGTAGAATCTAAGAAAAGTGTGGACAGAAGACCACGTGGCTGCCTTACACAACTGTTCAGCAGAGGCACCACGACTAAACGCCCAAGATGGCCCTACAGACTGAGTAGAATGTGCTGTCACAGTGCTTGGGACAGGAAGATCAGCCTGTGTGTACTCCTGAGAGATAATCATGTGTAGCCATCTCACCAGAGTCTGCTTGTTAGCTGGCCATCCTCGTTTGTGAAAACCATATAATACAAAAAGAGCATCTGATTTTCTAACCGAGTTTGTGCACTCCACATGGATACGGAGAGCACGAACTACTGTACATCCAGGGAGGCTTCACCTACATAAAGATCTGGAGCCTGAAAAGCTGGAACTACAATTTCTTTATTCACATGAAAATGGGACAATACCTTAGGCAGGTAACCCTCCCTTGTACGAAGAACAGTTCTATAAGAGAGTGCTGTCAAATCAGCGACTCTGCGTGCAGAAGAAATAGCGAGGAGAATAAGGGTTCTGTCAACCATTTCAAGTCTACAGAGTCCAGAGGTTCAAATGCTGGAGCTTGTAGCCCCTTAAGAACCAAATACAAATCCCAAAGTGCTATCGGTGGAACAAAAAAGGCTGAACTTGCAGAACTCCTTGAAAAATAGTCTAACATCTGGTAATGAGGCAATCTTCCTCTGGAACCAGACTGCTAGAGTAGAAACCTGCACTCTCAGCCAGACAGAGACCCCGGTCTAAACCTGCCTGGAGAAAATCCAGTACCAGGAAATCCTAAACACCTTAGGATCATACTTTCTGTGGGAACACCACTGACCAAAAGAATGCCAAACCCTGTAATAGATGCGGGCAGAGGCAGGCTTTCGTGCCCTAAGCATCGTTTGAATTACAAAACTGAAAAAACCTTTTGCTCTTAAGATGGTAGATTCAAGAGCCATGTTATCAAAGCCAGACGAGGTAAGTCCAGATGCCAGCAGAGACCCTCGTTAGCAGATCCTGCCATAGAGGAGGAAGATACGGCTGTCTATGGATAGATTCTTTATGTTGGTGAACCAATGACGTCTGGGCCAAACCGGAGCCACCAGTATTACTGTTCCACCTTCCTGCTTGATTTTCCTGAGCACTCTTGGGAGGAGGGAATTCGGAGGAAAGAGATACGCCAGCTTGAAGTCCCATCTTACTGCCAGTGCGTCCACAAAGGATGCTGATGGGTCTCTGGACCTGGACCCGTACCTGGGGACCTTGTGGTTGTGACGTGATCCCATGAGATCTATTTTTGGTAGACCCCATTTATTTACCAGGAGCTTAAACACTCCCGGATGGAGAGACCACTCTCCGGCGTGTATGTCCTGGCAACTTAGGAAGTCTACTTCCCAATTGAGTACTCCCGGTATGAATATTGCCGAGATGGCAGGAAGATGACGTTCTGCCCAAATCAGAACCTTTGTCACCTCTTTCATGGCTGCATAACTTCTTGTGCATCCCTGATGGTTGAGGTAAGGCCACTTTAGTCACGTTGTCGGAATGGATCTGGAACGGCCTGCCCTGCAGCAAGTCCGGTGCCATAATAAGTGCCTTGTATTCTGCTCGCAGTTCCAGAATGTTTTTTGGCAGATTACTTTCCTGATTTATCCACATTCCCTGAAAGGTGTGATGACCTGTCACTGCTCCCCATACGCGAAGACTGGCATCCGTGGTAAGAAGCACCCAATTTGGAATCCAGAATGGGTGCCCTTTGTTCAGATGGTCCTTTTTTAGCCACCACAGGAGGGAGTGACGAACCTCTGGAGTGAGAAGGATCCTTTGGGACCTTATTAGATGATGCTGTCCATTCCACCTAGAGAGAATCAATTTTTACAGAGGACTGGAAAGGAACTGAGCATACCCCACCATATCCAAGGTGGATACCATTGATCCCAGGACCTGCATCGCTAATAATATGGATACCGTTCGCTTGCATAGTATCTTGCGTATTCGCAATGATAGAGCCGCAATCTTGTCCTCTGGCAGAAACACTCTTTGTGCCCGAGAATCCAGAAGAGCTCCCAGATGTACCATCTGCTGTGTTGGAGTAAGAGATGATTTCTTCCAATTGATGATCCAGCTGTGCTTTTGTAGTCAGGCTATGGTCAGCTGAAGATGATTTTGTAAAGCAAACAGAGCCTGCGCCAATATCAGAAGGTCGTCCAGATAAGGCAGTATTCTGACTCCCTGACGCCTGAGATAAGCCGTCATGACTGCCATTATTTTGGTAAATACCCGGGGAGCCCTAGATAGGCCATACCCCCTGAGAGAACACCTCTCAGACCCAGGCATCTGTTGTTGTTTGATGCCAGTAATCCGCAAACTGAAGAAGTCGGTCTCCCACCCTGGGATCGCCCAGGAGGAGGCCCGCCCCATCAGGCCAAGGGTTTGTCGTCCGGTTTAGAAGCTGGACGTCTTGCCGGCCCAGACTTCTTAGTTTGTCGCCTTGTTGTACTGTGAAAACTAGACGGCTTAGAGGAAGACTGATCCCTTGCTCATCCGTGAGGACGGAAGGACTGAAAAGTAACCTGCTTAGATTTTATTGTAGCCGTAGATGGCAGACCTGCTGACTTTGAAGCTGTCTGAGTAGCCATTATCTAACTCTGCTCCAAAAAGTAATTTTCCATAGAAAGGTAAGACTTCTAGCGCCTTCTCTGATCCTGCATCAGCTTTCTAGGATCTTAACCAAATGGCCCTGCATGCCACTATTGAAGCTGCTGATGCCTTAGAAGCTAAAATTCCAGCATCTACTGCAGCTCCTCCTCTGTTCTCTGGTAGAGAATCTTCCAATGCCCCCATCCATTCTTCAACATCTTTGGCTACCCAGGCTCCAGCCATAGCTGGACGAGTAACAGCTCCAGACCATGAAAATATTGTTTTAAGACGTGCTTCAATTTTTCTATCTGTGGAATCCTTCAGGGAAGATGCTGATGGAATAGGCAATGTAGCATTTCTGATTAAATGAGTCACATGAGCATCCACAGTAGGAGGTACGTCCCGCATAGTATATACAGAAGCTGGGAAAGGATGCAACGACGTTATTCTTTTATTCACATAAAACCGTTTGTCCGGGTTATCCCATGCCTCTTCCATCAGCTCAGTGAGCTGCTCAAATATAGGAAACTCCGTTTTGGCCACCTTCTGGTGGTGTTTAAACACTGGAGCCTTCTTACTATGAGTTGGTTCATCATCCTGAATATCTAGCCCCTAGAGAAGAACCCTGCACATCATCTGATTCCTCTGATGATGCGTCTGAATCCATATGTTGAGCAGACTGATAAAAAGATAACTTGCGCTTAGATACCTTAGTAACTAACGGTCTGCTTTCAACATTAGATGGTGCCAAACTCTGACTATAATGGCCATAAACATCTTTCCAGGAAAGATGCATAGGAGGTGCAAACATGGCATGCCGTGTACACCCCATCCAAGGAGGATGTGTTGGAGCAGCCATACGATCCACAAACTGCTTCATTACCTGGGACAAAGAGGGTACCCAAGATGGTTCTTGTACAGGGACAGGTAAACTGGAATGGTGAGGTGGCTCTTTGTAACAGACAACACACAAACCATCCTTTACATCCTAAGGGTACAAACTGGCCATACAGAATTTACATGAAACCAGCACAGGGGCCTACACCTCCTGTTTCCCTTTATCCTTTGACATGTTGAAGATAAAGGCAATAAATGCAATGTTATGTCACAGTCTTCAAAAATACTTAGTGAATGTGAAGGACCCAAAGAAAAACTTCCAAACCACAGGGATGGAGAGAGAAAAAACAGTGATAGTTATAATTGACAGACAAAAATGAAAGACAGTATCAATACAGTAGCTAGCAAACAGTCACATACAATGCATATGTAATATAATTACAATAAACTCTAAATCAACTACACAAATCAAGGAATGGTATGATATAGAGCACTATGGGCCTGATTCAGAGTTGGGAATATAGAGAGAGATAGCACTTAACTGTGAACCTGAACAAACCATATTGCAATGCAAGGGGTGTAAATACAAACATTTTATTGCATGAGGGGTAAATACTGGCTGATTTTACATGTAGCCCACAAATACTGCACAGCTTTATTATTACTCTACAATTTAGATGTCAGTTTGGACACCTCCCTCCCAAATCTAAATCTCTCTGCACATTTTAAATCTGCCCCACCTGCAGTGCAGCATGGTCTCACCAAGATGATCAGTTGAGAGAAATATCTCTCTCTATTCCCAACTCTGAATCAGGCCTATATACCTTATCCAAGGGACAGGTATACAGGGAGACTGACCCAAACCCTCTTGAGACCAACAACTACAGCAGCGCACATATAGTGGACCGTGAGCGTCTCATACACGTGGAGGGTAGGCAGAGCAAATCAGACGCACAAAAACTATTGATGGTTGTGAGCATCAACCAGCCGGGTATGGTGGCCTCATGACAGCAAAAGCGTCTGCTGACGATCCCCGGCGTCAGACGATAAGGCCCCAGCGGTCTAGTGAGGATGCGGACGCTCCGGCCCTGACTGCAGCGGCTTCCAGTGAGTCTCCGGCGCTGGAAGCAAGGACTGCCGCGTGTGATTCCCCGTAAGCGAGGAATTGCCTTACCGGACATCTCAGTGCGTCCGGTTGCAGTCCTGGTCCCAGCATCGCTGCTAGCATGCTCAGCTGTGACACGCCGGGATCACCAGCCCTGTTACTGGTGTTGCGGCCCGGGGGAGGTAGATGGAGTTATAGCACTTGTGTCTTAATTCAGACGCTTAATTCTGCCAACCCAAAAACATAGAAAATAAAATAAAAGCTTAGGACTGCCTGAGCAGACCCCTGTTACAAAAGGTGCGGCTTAATCCTGCCACACCAAACAAACAACTGAAGGCCTATGGCTAGGGGCGGGGTATATATGGAGGAGGACCCGTGGCATCCTGGGAGCTGAGAGCTTTAACTGTTTGGTGCCTGGATCTCTCCAACCACACTATCCCCATGGTATCCCTGAGGATGCCTATGGACCCTGAAGAAGAAATAATAATCACTATAAATTATAATAATATCTCCAACTGGATTCTGATTTTTCTCATATCCCACCTAACAAAATCAGCCTGGGGCCTGCTACACTCTCCATCGCTGGGGTTCCCAATAGATGCTGCACAACAGAGACATTCTACAAGTATAGAGAAATATGGAGCTGCTCTCATGGAACAATTCTCACACTTCCTATATTTTTTTTTTTTTTTAATTATTATTATTATTATTGAGAACGTATACCTGTCCTGGTTTATTCTATAACAAGTAGTCCCGTCCCGTCCCGTCCCATCCCCCGTCACACACACACGAGCAGGCTGCAGTATATGAGGCAGGAGATAATGGATGTGAATTTTGGTAGCACCATGGAGAAGGGTCTAATCCTGGTGACAGTTTGTAGATGGAACTGATAAGGATGAGAGAGGGACTGGATGTGGGGAAAGGGGAGGGGGGAGGACACCCTGGCAGTGAGCATGAGGAACAGGGAAGAGTGTAACGTTGTCCACGGAGAGGGATAGATGAGTAGTTTTGGAGATACTACAGAGAGGGAAGATACTGAGCTCTGCGTTGTGCTTAGAATAATGTTGGCACATACAGGGGTAAATGTACTATCCAGCAAGATGACGGCATCGGCGAGGCTGCCCGATGGTTTATAGATGCAATTATATAAAGAGCAATCTCGCCGATGGCTGCATCTCGCAGGCTATTACATCTACCCCACAGACTGCAGACATCAACTGAATTGCTATACAGACACACACGGTAATTGTATTACATCGGCCAGATGATGGCAGTGTGAGGCCACGTTAGGGCAGGAGCAGTGTTTTGGTTAGAGCCATAACCGGCTGAGTACAGTGTGAGTGGACTCACTTGATGAACCGTTCCTCGTTGTGGTCCCTGAGTCTCTTCATTTCCAAGCTCTTTGCCCAATCTTCCTGTAATCCTTTATGTAACCGGTGAGTCCTCTCGTACTGATCTGCTCTATCCAGCAAGAACCTGGAACACAAATGTGATGAAAAGAATATACCAGGAATATACAGGACATTTGTATATGGTGTATGATGTATACAGCCGCCTCTGCCCTAGTGTGCCCTGCTCTATGGTTACAGAAAGCTTTAGGTTGTCCCTTATATTAGCCATACAAGCCTAAAGGTGCCACACTTCTGCTATTAGACAATAAGTTGTGTGGGGTTAGTATGCAGCGCTTCTGTCAGTAAGATGCATGTGAGAGCGGAGAATACGGCATTTACAGCACAGAACGATAGATCTATGGTCTAAACGTGGTGAATAGGTTACGTACTGTTCTTTAGACTTCTGCAACATGTCTGCTTCCTTCCTCTGCTGCACCAGGTCATTCAGTATAACCAGACGTTCATGGTCCGCTGAAGTCTGTAGCTGGTGCTTGGACACCTCCTGGGCCCGCCTCTTCCTCTCCGCCAGTTTTTCATTGGTCAAATCGTTCCTCCCAAATATTGGCTTGGTATCCTCCGCATCAGGAGGCAGCACGAGCTGTGGCTTTATTTTCATCTGTAGTCAGATAGTTGGGACATTATAAGTTTATGGGCCGGATTCTAAATCAGGGTTGCATAAAATTGGATTTAAAAAAATAAATAAATCAAAAACGGATTTATTTGATTTCAATAGAATTTTTAATTAAAAAAAAAAAATTGTTAAAATACACATTTAAAAATTTAAAACGTTTACTTTAAAAAACATTTTAATAAAAAATCCTATTTAAATCCAAAAAATCTGATTTAAATCAAATTAATCCGTTTTTGATTTTTTTTTTTTTTAAATTTGCATAATTTTATGCAACCCTGTTCTAAATCGCACGTAATGCTGATGCTCATGTAGTTCAGCAATTATTCGCAACTGCGCATGTGCAAAAAGTTCTGAAAACTTTTCAAAGAGGTGACTTGGAAGATGGCGTTCTGCGGAGTAGGAGAGACCTGCTTGGCAGCACATAGTATACTATGGGTTCAAGGTGTGCGGTGCGGGGCCCTTGTACACCGCACACTCTGCCCCCATTATAAAAATACGCCTATGCCTGCACATTCTAAAGTGTTCTCAAGGGGAGCTAGTCGCAGCACGAGATTTGCGCATGCGAATGGGTCGCAAAGATGCGAATGGATTTGCAATTACTTTATGCGATTCTGGATGTGACTGGCTCTGAATAAGACCCACAGGGGAGTAGTAGGGATATAAATAAGATGATGCACTGTAACAAAAAAGTTTAGGATCAGATTTTAAAGTTACAACCAGACTAACCAGTGCATGAAAATGATCTACATTCGGCAAACGTACTGTGAGGAACAGCTGGCCAGGCCCCACGTAATCTGCCGCTGCCGGCCGTGTTATCACATCTCCATGCAAATTAACAAAACACTTTTCTCTCTGTGTTTCTACTGAGCCGTATCATTTAATTATAAAACAGCTTGTTAGTACTTCGAGTAACAATGATCACTGAGGACATGCCAGGCAGGCGAGATAAAGTGACATTATCAGAGACAAGTCATTTCTTTTGAAAACAAAACATCTTGTACAGTAGACGTTGCTGAGTGACAGCGCGAGCAGCGGTGGCGGCAGACGTAGGGAAGTCAGTATGTTCCTTATCCATCCCCCCTCAGTCCTGCTAATGTATCTTTTAAATAAACATTATAAAATATTTATGACAATTGTTTTATTTTATATTCATGATGCTGTCATGAGCACACAAGCTAAATGTCAACTCATTTCTATTAAATAAATGTTACAGGTGAAAATGTAAACGGCTGCTGCAGTCAGTACATAGCGCGTCAGGCTTTACACTGGCTGCTGCAGTCAGTACATAGCGCGTCAGGCTTTACACCGGCTGCTGCAGTCACTACATGGCGCGTCAGGCTTTACACCGGCTGCTGCAGTCAGTACATAGCGCGTCATGCTTTACACCAGCTGCTGCAGTCAGTACATAGCGCGTCAGGCTTTACACCGGCTGCTGCAGTCAGTACATAGCGCGTCAGGCTTTACACCAGCTGCTGCAGTCAGTACATAGCGCGTCAGGCTTTACACCGGCTGCTGCAGTCAGTACATAGCGCGTCAGGCTTTACACCAGCTGCTGCAGTCAGTACATAGCGCGTCAGGCTTTACACCGGCTGCTGCAGTCAGTACATAGCGCGTCAGGCTTTACACCGGCTGCTGCAGTCAGAACATAGCGCGTCAGGCTTTACACCGGCTGCTGCAGTCAGTACACAGCGCGTCAGGCTTTACACCGGCTGCTGCAGTCAGTACATAGCGCGTCAGGCTTTACACCAGCTGCTGCAGTCAGTACATAGCGCGTCAGGCTTTACACCGGCTGCTGCAGTCAGAACATAGCGCGTCAGGCTTTACACCGGCTGCTGCAGTCAGTACACAGCGCGTCAGGCTTTACACCGGCTGCTGCAGTCAGTACACAGCGCGTCAGGCTTTACACCGGCTGCTGCAGTCAGTACATAGCGCGTCAGGCTTTACACTGGCTGCTGCAGTCAGTACATAGCGCGTCAGGCTTTACACTGGCTGCTGCAGTCAGGCTTTACACCGGCTGCTGCAGTCAGTACATAGCGCGTCAGGCTTTACACTGGCTGCTGCAGTCAGTACATAGCGCGTCAGGCTTTACACTGGCTGCTGCAGTCAGTACATAGCGCGTCAGGCTTTACACTGGCTGCTGCAGTCACTACATAGCGCGTCAGGCTTTACACTGGCTGCTGCAGTCACTACATAGCGCGTCAGGCTTTACACTGGCTGCTGCAGTCACTACATGGCGCGTCAGGCTTTACACTGGCTGCTGCAGTCAGTACATAGCGCGTCAGGCTTTACACCGGCTGCTGCAGTCAGTACATAGCGCGTCAGGCTTTACACCGGCTGCTGCAGTCAGTACATAGCGCGTCAGGCTTTACACCGGCTGCTGCAGTCAGTACACAGCGCGTCAGGCTTTACACCGGCTGCTGCAGTCAGTACACAGCGCGTCAGGCTTTACACCGGCTGCTGCAGTCAGTACATAGCGCGTCAGGCTTTACACTGGCTGCTGCAGTCAGTACATAGCGCGTCAGGCTTTACACCGGCTGCTGCAGTCAGTACACAGCGCGTCAGGCTTTACACCGGCTGCTGCAGTCAGTACACAGCGCGTCAGGCTTTACACCGGCTGCTGCAGTCAGTACATAGCGCGTCAGGCTTTACACTGGCTGCTGCA
The DNA here is from genome assembly GCA_031769625.1 of Taudactylus pleione. Taxonomy (NCBI): domain Eukaryota; kingdom Metazoa; phylum Chordata; class Amphibia; order Anura; family Myobatrachidae; genus Taudactylus; species Taudactylus pleione. The sequence continues at coordinate 209,394 of JAUIMM010000477.1, read as the reverse complement.
GTCAGTACATAGCGCGTCAGGCTTTACACCGGCTGCTGCAGTCAGTACACAGCGCGTCAGGCTTTACACCGGCTGCTGCAGTCAGTACACAGCGCGTCAGGCTTTACACCGGCTGCTGCAGTCAGTACATAGCGCGTCAGGCTTTACACTGGCTGCTGCAGTCAGTACATAGCGCGTCAGGCTTTACACTGGCTGCTGCAGTCACTACATAGCGCGTCAGGCTTTACACTGGCTGCTGCAGTCAGTACATAGCGCGTCAGGCTTTACACTGGCTGCTGCAGTCAGTACATAGCGCGTCAGGCTTTACACTGGCTGCTGCAGTCAGTACATAGCGCGTCAGGCTTTACACTGGCTGCTGCAGTCAGTACATAGCGCGTCAGGCTTTACAATCAAGCATTACCGCAACCGCTGTCCCTGCTCAAAATATTGCTGCATAGCTTCCAAATTTTATAATTGCTAAAATCTCGTGACGATGTTGCCCGATAATAGTCTGGGTAACATCGTCACTCTTGCTAAATAGACCCCACAGTCTGTTTGAGTGGGAAACAAGCCGCAATGTGCACAGATCTTGCGGATTTCAGCACGCTGGATCGGGTGTCTGCACACAGACGGAACTGGCTAGTGCGCACAGATGGATCCGTCCGTCAATGGACCGCACTGTCCGGTAAAATGGGCACTAACTGGATGGCGACCATGTGAGCACACAGGACTTTTCCATCTAGCGGGCACTGTCGTGGATGTGTAAGCCGGCTTCTGTGCTGGATCGTAGCCTGCGGGCGGAGGTGGGACGTATGTTTCGAACTGATATTTTGCACCCAGCATGGGGTGTGTGCAAATACAGATAGTAATGAGGATGTTTGCATATGTAATAACTATGGGTGGGACAGGCTTCCACATACGCAAAAGCGGATGCGTACGAATGGGAGAACGCATTTTCCCGTTATTACCTGCATGTCCAGAGCATTTTTGTATAAGACCATTTGCTCAGTCTTCTCCCTCAAATATTTAACCCTCTGAGCAGCCAACCTGAAAAACAAAACCGAATCGGAGAACAGATGAATGGTCAGTGACTACTTCTGTTAATTAAGTGCCCACACGTGCTGGAGCTTTGTTCCTGTATTACGGAGTCTACAGCTGCTATTTATCATTTATGTCCATAATTGGTAAGAAGAATTTTGCATATCATTGTGATTCAATTGTCTGGAGCTTTATGGCAGCAGATCGTCTTAACACTAAAGGTGCATACACACGTAACGAGTTTGTGAACGATTTGTCGTAAATGACGTCGTTATCGTTAAAAAAATCATTCAGTTTCTAGGTTAGAACGATGAACGATAATCGTTCAAGTGCGCTCCCGTTTGTAGTTATCATTCATCGTCCATTTCAGACTCTCCAACATAACGATTTTCATTAAAGGAAGGAACATTTTTCGTTCATCATTGTAAAAATCGTTCATTGCACTTCAAAAAATCGTTCACTTATTCAAGGGAAAATCTGACAGATAATCGTTGGTTACAAAATCGTTACGTGTGTATGCACCTTAACAGTGTTATATATTATTTACTAACACAACTGCAAACTCGCTTACCCATCGCAGTAACCTGTATCAGCAAATCAGAAATTAGCCTTCATTGATCTATTGAAAGCTACACTAACATAAGCAAAAGTTTAATCAGTGCTCCTGCACATTTACATGTACATTGTAAACCTACCTGTATTAGTAAATATCATTTATCAAAAGAAAAAAAATAAGGTGGCCGTCTTAAATTGTATTCAGTACAGTATGTCCTTATACAATAGTCTTTCAAATCTGGGAATCACTTAGAGAGGTTATACCGCCATCTTGTGGTGGATCTAAGCAAGACTAGGAAAAGGTTGATATTGTCAAAATATATATATTAGAGATGTGTGGCTTCGGATTTACTTGGTTCTTTTTGCCAAAATTATCGCAAGTTCGGATATATTTTATTGGTTATTTAAAACACGTGATAGCCGATAGCCAATAAATTATAGATATTGCACACACTATATGGACAAAAGTATTTGGCCACACCTGTTATTATTGAATTTAGGTGTTTCAATCAGACCCGTTGCCACAGGTGTATAAAATCAAGCATCTAGCCATGCAGTCTCCATTTGCAAACATTTGTGATACAAAATGGGTCAGTGACTTCAAGCGTGGTACTGTGATAGGAAGCGTGGTACTGTGATAGGAAGCGTGGTACTGTGATAGGAAGCGTAGTACTGGGATAGGAAGCGTGGTACTGTGATTGGAAGCGTGGTACTGTGATTGGAAGCGTGGTACTGGGATAGGAAGCGTGGTACTGTCATTGGAAGCGTGGTACTGGGATAGGAAGCGTGGTACTGGGATAGGAAGCGTGGTGCTGTGATTGGAAGCGTGGTGCTGTGATAGGATGCGTGATGCTGTGATAGGAAGCGTGGTACTGTGATAGGAAGCGCGGTACTGGGATAGGAAGCGCGGTACTGGGATAGGAAGCGCGGTACTGGGATAGGAAGCGCGGTACTGGGACAGGAAGCGCGGTACTGGGATAGGAAGCGCGGTACTGGGATAGGATGCGTGGCACTGTGATAGTAAGCGTGGTACTGTGATAGGAAGCGTGGTACTGGGATATGATGCCACCTTTGCAATAAGACGGTTCATGATATTTCATCCCTGCTGGATATTCCACGGTCAACTGTAAGTGATATTATTAGAAAGTGGAAGCGTTTAGGAACAACAGCTACTCAGCCACAAATCGAAAGACCACGTTAAATCAGAGCGGGGTGAATGACTGCTAAGGCGCATGGTGCATAAAAGTCGCCAACACTCTGCTGATTCCATAGCTGAAGAGTTCTAAACTTCCACTGGCATTAATGTGAGCACAAAACCTGTGCGGCGGGAGCTTAATGTGGGTTTCCATGGCCGAGCAGCTACATGCAAGCCTCACATCACCAAGTTCAATGCCAAGCGTCGGATGGAGTGGTGTAAAGCACAACGACACTGGACTGTGGAGCAGTGGTAACGTGTTCTGTGGATTGACAAATCACGTTTCTCTGTTTGGCAGTCAGATGGGCGAGTCTGGGTTTGGCGAATGCCGGGAGAACGTTACCTACGTGACTGCATTGTGCCAACTGTGAAGTTTGGTGGTGGAGGAGGGATAATGGTATGGGGCTGTTTTTCAGGGTTTGGGCTAAGCCCCTTATCTACATTGAAGGGCAATATTAATGCTTCAGAATACCAAGACATTTTGGACAATGCTATGCTTCCAACTTTGTGGCAATAATTTGGGGAAGGCCCTATCCTATTCCAACATGACTGTGCCCCAGTGCACAAAGCAAGGACTATAAAGACATAGGGCCTGATTCAGACTTGGGAATAGAGAGAGATATCTCTCTCAACTGATCATCTTGGTGAGACCATGCTGCACTGCAGGTGGGGGCAGATTTAAAATGTGCAGGGAGATTTAGATTTGGGAGGGAGGTGTCCAAACTGACATCTAAATTGCAGAGTAATAATAAAGCTGTGCAGTATTTGTGGGCTACATGCAAAAGCAGCCAGTATTTACCCACATGCAATAAAATGTATGTATTTACACCCCTTGCATTGCAATATGGTTTGTTCAGGTTCACAGTAAAGTGCTATCTCTCTCTCTATTCCCAAGTCTGAATCAGGCCCATGGTTTGATGAGTACGGTGTGGAAGAACTTGACCGGCCCGCACAGAGGGCCTGATTCAGACCCGCTCGCAAGCGGGTCGATGGTGAGCTCTGCGCACACGCAGCAGCCGCACTGCGCGTGCGCAAGCCCCGGAGCGAGAGAGAAATTCTCTCGCTCCGTGGCTCACTACAAAAGGGGCGGCTGTCAATGTTGATCGACAGCTCGCCCTGTTTTGAAGGCATGGCGGGGGGGGGTGGCTTCACAAACATAGGCGTTCCCAAGCGAACGCCTGCCGTTTGTGGGCGGCCCCACTGACATCACCAGTCATGTCAGTGGGAGAGCTTCCGGCTCTAATAGAGCCGAAAGCTCTCTGGTGCTTGCGGCCACGAGACCCTACCACAAGGGTCTCGTCACAAGCCCCGATGGTCTTGACCATCGCGACCATCATCCTGGCCACTCACAATAGCTGTGGGTGGTAAAAAAAAAAAAAAAAAAGCCCTGATTCAGGGCGAGCGTCCGTCTCTGAATCAGACTCATCCCATCAAGCACCTTTGGAGATTGCGAGCCAGAACTTCTCATCCAACATCAGTGCCTGACCTCATAAATGCTGTACAGAATGACTGGGCACAAATTCCCACAGAAACACTCCAATATCTTGTGGAAAGCCTTCCAGGAAGAGTGGGAACTGTTATAGCTGCACAAGGGGGACCAGCTCCATATTAAAGTATATGTATTTGTATACAATGTCATTACAGTCCCTGTTGGTGTAATGGTCAGGCGTCCGAATACTTTTGTCCATATAGTGTATATATATATATATATATATATATATATATACTCCAATTTCAAAACAATTTTTTCTCCCTGGTGTATATTGTATGTGCTATAGTCAGTGCTACAAAACCAGCCTCTTATATAACTGTACAGGAACTCCTGCTGTAGAAAGTAGGAAACTTATTAAAACTAAAATCCTTCATTTTATCTGAAACCACAGGGCACCTATCAGCTATAAATATCAGTAGGGAGAGCGTAGGGGTCAGGTACAAGCTCCCATTGTTCAGCTTTGCACAGCAGGAGAGCCAATGCTTTCATCTGTAGAGGAATCAGAGATAGCCTGCAGGTTATACTAGGTAAAGGACAGAAGTGATGTGCAGTGTTATACTGCCCATCCACTAGCAGACCATAGAAACCACAGCACGATTATGACCATGTAATCGAGCTGTCGTTTCTATGTCTGTGATGAGCCTGCACTGAACGAACAGTCGTTCAGTGCAGGCTCATCAATCATCTGCAAACATGCTGAACCCGACGTTATCGTCAGGTTGACCAGCATGTTTGCCCGATGATTGATGTCGGAAACGACCAGCGGGCGCACGCATTGTGGACGATTTGCAAGCGATTGCACGATAACAACGACGTTATCGTGCAATTGCCTGTCAAAATCACCTAGTGGATGGGCAGCATTAAGGTGCCCATCCACTAGACGATTAAGGGCCTGATTCAGAGCCGGACGCTCTGACCAGAGCGCTCGCTCTGAATCAGGGCCCTCCTCCATTAAAATGGAGCGTCCTCCTGGACGCTCGTATAGCTGTGGGTCACCACCCACAGCATATACGAGCGTCCAAAAAGATGGTCGCGATGGTCTTGACCCTCGCGACCATCGGACTTGCGACGGAGACCCTGCGGTAGGGTCTCCCTGCCACAAGCCCTGGAGTGATTTTGGCTCTATCAGTGATGTCAGTGGGGCCGGCTTCAGACGGTAGGCCCATGGGAACGCCTCCGTCTGGCAGGCACGCCCACCAAAGGGGGCATGCTGTCAATCAACATCGAGAGCACGGCCCCTTTGGTGCGAGACCCGGAGCGACAGCTTGGCTGTCACAGTCCGGGTCTCGCGCATGCGCACGACGGAGCTCCCTCCATCGTGCGCATGCGCAGTGGGGAACATCGACCCGCTTGCAAGCGTACTGCCGCTTGCGAGTGGGTCTGAATGACCCCCTAAGTTCATAAATAGTTTGCAAAAATGTCTAAAACGACCAGCAATGCGCGTGCCCGCCGGTCGTTTAGACATCTATCATCGTGCAAACATGCTGGTCAACTTGACGATAAAGTCAGGTTCAGCATGTTTGCAGATGATTGATGATCCTGCACTGAACGATTGCTCGTTCAGTGCAGGCTCATCACAGACTGACAAACAACTGCACGATTACAATGTCGTAATCGTGCAGTCGTTTTCATGTCTGCCAGTGGATGGGCACCTTTAGCCCCATCATAAGGTGAGTACACACTGGGCGATTAAAGTGGACGACTGAACGATATCGTTATCGTTCACTTTATCGTTAATTTTTTTACCAAATCGATGAATGATAACGACGAACGATGCACGTGCCCGCAGGTTGTTCATCTGGCAAACATGCAGGCCAACCTGACGATATTGTCAGGTTGCGGCATGTTGGGGAATGGGGGAGAGAGCCTGGCGCTGAACGATATCGTTAATGATATCGATCAGCGGGTGTGCTCGATGTCATGAACGATATTGAGCACACCCTGCCAGGGGCACACTAGACGATATCGCTCAGAGACCATATCGTCTAGTGTGTATGCTCCCATAGATAGGTCAGATTAGATGCGGTCTGTGAGTGTAAATTAGAGGTTACTCTTCAGCAAGCTGAACTTGTTCCAGTCTGCCCAGCAAGTCCTGGTCCTGTTTTTCCCTCGCTTCCTTCCCTCTTCTGTCCGCCATCTGCTTGGTCAGTGACTGGTAGAATTGCTCTTGTTTTAGTATTGCTGGAGGGGTCAGCGGCCTTTTCTGGAAAATGTAGGATTTCTGGAAATAAAGGTATATACACATTATAACGAGGACAGAAAGCAGCTGCTATAATAATACTATATGTAGATATAGAATTTCTTTGGTTCAGGTATACTGAGAAAAAAAAGAAAAGATATATAAGGGCAGATCTATACAGCACGATGGCGCGTGATGCTCTGCTTTGGAACGGCACATCGCGGCCAGTGACATTGCAGGTTTGTCCTCGGATCCCATAGAAATGCACAGCATTCAGAGTACTGTGTAGGGCGTATATATGTGCACAGTCGAAGATCGTGCCGATGTCAACCAGCCCAGATAATCTGGAGGTGTGGCCACTGGAGTGGGTGTGGTTGTGAATATCAGGGGGTGTGGTTATTAGTCTGCACTCTGATCATTTGTACATGACCCCCCCTCTCGGCCCCCTGCATGAGAATGTAGCCTAATGGAAATGGAAGGAGCCATATTTCAGACTGGATAACAGGATGGACATTACTAATTCCTAGTGCGTTAAGCAGCTGCAGCTTTGTAATGAAACCTGACAGGACAGAGAATTCCGTATCCTCACATAGAAGTCGGTGCTTCGGACGCTGCATTCGTTCCTGATGGCATCCGCCACGCCCCGATTGTATAATGCGTCTTTCTGTCTTTGCTCTCGGTTCGCCTGAGACGCCAACTGTGGGAAAAGAGAAATAAAGCTCATGGCGTGAGCTGTATCAATGTAGTTCTAGTATTAATGCTCATACCTCTCGCTGACAGCTGTAAGGGTAAAGCAACGACAGCAGGGGGCGCTATGAGACCTCCCCCAGACATGGAGGAGTTATGTGCCTGGAGAGGCGGCCTCACCTGTGGAATAAGCCTGTGAAACCTTTGTGCAGGTTCCTTTACTCCATAGGTATTAGGTTACAATTTTTTACGTATGTTTTTTTTTTTTTTTTTTTTTTTTTAAAAGCCAATTTAAATGTACTATACTATATACAGCATTGCAATGCCCAAGATCCTGCACCCCGTCATATCATCTTCTATAGCGCATGATTTATACACATAGGAGGCCATTTGTTCTCAGAGCATTCTTCTAACTTGTGCCAAATTCACATCACCATCAGGAGCCCTCCACTCTCTCTCTACACAGAAGCTGTCCTGGGAACGGGTGCCACCCTGACTTCTAAGAGCAAGGAGTATAAGCTATCTTATTACATAATATACATTGCTCGGAATTGTAAAAGGTACATACACACTGGGCGATTAATATGAGCGATTGAACGATTACTACATCGTAATCGTTCAATCGCTATTTAATCGTTCAGTAATCGTGCAGTATAATGTCGAAAACGACCAGCGATGCGCGCTCCCGCTGGTCGTTTTCTACACCAATCATCGGCCTGAACATGCCGGCCAACCTGCCGATAACGATAGGTTGGGCATGTTCGGGGATGAAGGAGGGTGCCTGCACTGATGGACGTGTCAAAAGTTGACACTGACATGTCGGCATTGCCAGAATATCGACAATGGGATTTCCCGTTTAATTTCACTCGAAGTCTAAACCTAACCCTAATTGATGCCTTAATGTCCATATGCAGACTATGGGGCGGGTACACTGCAGATCGCAATGCTGCGTACGCACACAGTTCAACTGCGATAGCAAGCCAATCCACTGCGATCACAATGCAAACCCATCACCACATAAGGACGCCCACTTTACCTTATGCACATCCGTAATGCTTAGCAGAATAGCGAAACCATCGGTACAATTGAGTATCATCGCAACAAAGCCCTGACCTTACTCAGCAATTGCTTACAGGCACGCACGCTATCAGGCCTCACACATGCGTATGGCTTTGCAGTGGATAACTTATGTACGTCCCTGAAATGGCGTGCGAATGCACTGGCATGCCTGCGTTCGGCCGACCACCCCTCACGTCACCACCCACAAACGGCACTTCCTGTCAATTACTCTGCGATGGGTATGTATGTGTGTGCATGTGTGTGTGTGTATAGTGTGTGATTGTATGTATGTGTGTGACTATGTATGTATATATACATGTGTGACTTTTTGTATGTGTATATGTGTGTGACTTTATGTATGTGTATGTGTGTGGCTGTATATATGTGTGTACAGGTGTGTGACTGTATATATATGTGTGTGCATGTGTGTGGATATATGTATAGGTGTGTGACTATGTGTACATGTGTGTGATTGTATGTATGTGTATGTGTGTGTGACTATGTGTACATGTGTGTGATTGTATGTATGTGTATATGTGTGTGACTATGTATGTATACATACGTGTGTGTGACTTTATGTATGTGTAAGTGTGTGGCTGTATATATGTGTGTGCATGTATGTGTATAGGTGTGTGACTGTATATATGTATAGGTGTGTGACTATGTATGTATACATACCTCCGTACCATCCCGATGTTGGTGGGACAGTCCTGCTTTACAGGTACTGGCCCACCCGTGGGCTGCAGTGTCCCGCGGGGAGGAAAGCTTGGGAGGGAACGCTCTGAAGCGATGTACATGTGCATGGCGTGACATGAAATAGGGACGTGATGTGTGACCTCGCCCTCTTCTCATGTACGCGTGAAAGGTATGTGCACAAGGGCCCGATTCCTGCATTCCAAATGTTGCTCTTTAGAGCCCTCCAGTCTCAAGTGCTCCTGGGCCTCCACTAAGCCATAATCCAGCTCTGCTTGCACACTTGTCCCAATTTCCCAACCTAACATTTTGGTCTGATTCCATAACTTAAAATGTCAGAAGGTGTGTCCTTAATAAACACCTATCTGATTTATGGAAGCACAGATCCTGACACCCTTCCGGTATCACACAGATTTCTGAGCAACAGTCACTTGAGTGCTTGTTTAGTCCTTACAGTCTTTGCTCATTCCTTCTGCTATACTGACAACCTGTCACTGACCAACCTGTCACTGACCAACCTGTCACTGACCAACCTGTCACTGACCAACCTGTCTAGGTTTGTGTGCTAGTGAAAAATATACAAATATTGAAGGTGCTAGATTGAAAACAGTCGTGTGTGCTTTGGGATGTAGTCATGTGACCCTCACAAACCCGACAGCGGAATATGATAGGTGTCGAAATACTGACGTCTATCATAATCCAGATGCCGGAACGCCGTGGACGACATCCCGATCGAAGGTAAGTTCGGGGAGTCCTTAGCGTTAGCCGTGGGGGGAAGGTTAGGATTAGGGAGTCTAGCGGGTTTAGGGTTAGGTTTGGGGGGGGGGGGGGGGGAGAAATTATGGTTAGGCACCCCAAGGGAGAGGTTAGGGCTAGGCACCCCCCTGGGTGGTTAGGTTTAGGGTGCGGTAAGGAGGGGTTAGGCACCCCCGAGGGTAGGTTAGGGTTGGGCACCACTAAGGGTTTGGACAGGGGAGGTTAGGGTACTTACCTGCCTCTGTCGGGATCTTGATCATGTTGGGCAGCCCCTATCGGGATTTGAACGTCGCCGGCATTTCAATCCCATTCCTAAATGGATATAAATCTCTACTACCGGACTGCAGCCCCAAATGTAATTGAGGAGCTGACCCTCAAATTCAGGCAATTTCAAAAAGGTAAACAAGAAGCGCTGTCCAGATAATATAGAAAATTATATCATATTTATTAAAAACTACAATTTAATAACATATCCTAAGTATAGATAAAATAATCATAAATCTGAACATTCAATGGAACATTGTATTCAAAGAATGCAGCGTCTTTGACTCATGCAGGGAACATTGGTTATTCTGTATCTCCTGGACCTGATACTATGCAGGAAACATTAGTTATTCTGTATCTCCTGGACCTGATACTATGCAGGAAACATTAGTTATTCTGTATCTCCTGGACCTGATACTATGCAGGGAACATTAGTTATTCTGTATCTCCTGGACCTGATACTATGCAGGAAACATTAGTTATTCTGTATCTCCTGGACCTGATACTATGCAGGGAACATTAGTTATTCTGTATCTCCTGGACCTGATACTATGCAGGGAACATTAGTTATTCTGTATCTCCTGGACCTGATACTATGCAGGGAACATTAGTTATTCTGTATCTCCTGGACCTGATACTATGCAGGGAACATTGGTTATTCTGTATCTCCTGGACCTGATACTATGCAGGGAACATTGGTTATTCTGTATCTCCTGGACCTGATACTATGCAGGGAACATTAGTTATTCTGTATCTCCTGGACCTGATACTATGCAGGGAACATTAGTTATTCTGTATCTCCTGGACCTGATGCTATGCAGGGAACATTAGTTATTCTGTATCTCCTGGACCTGATGCTATGCAGGGAACATTAGTTATTCTGTATCTCCTGGACCTGATGCTATGCAGGGAACATTGGTTATTCTGTATCTCCTGGACCTGATACTATGCAGGGAACATTGGTTATTCTGTATCTCCTGGACCTGATACTATGCAGGGAACATTGGTTATTCTGTATCTCCTGGACCTGATACTATGCAGGGAACATTAGTTATTCTGTATCTCCTGGACCTGATACTATGCAGGGAACATTAGTTATTCTGTATCTCCTGGACCTGATGCTATGCAGGGAACATTAGTTATTCTGTATCTCCTGGACCTGATGCTATGCAGGGAACATTAGTTATTCTGTATCTCCTGGACCTGATGCTATGCAGGGAACATTGGTTATTCTGTATCTCCTGGACCTGATGCTATGCAGGGAACATTAGTTATTCTGTATCTCCTGGACCTGATGCTATGCAGGGAACATTAGTTATTCTGTATCTCCTGGACCTGATGCTATGCAGGGAACATTAGTTATTCTGTATCTCCTGGACCTGATGCTATGCAGGGAACATTAGTTATTCTGTATCTCCTGGACCTGATGCTATGCAGGGAACATTAGTTATTCTGTATCTCCTGGACCTGATGCTATGCAGGGAACATTAGTTATTCTGTATCTCCTGGACCTGATGCTATGCAGGGAACATGGGTTATTCTGTATCTCCTGGACCTGATGCTATGCAGGGAACATGGGTTATTCTGTATCTCCTGGACCTGATGCTATGCAGGGAACATGGGTTATTCTGTATCTCCTGGACCTGATGCTATGCAGGGAACATTGGTTATTCTGTATCTCCTGGACCTGATGCTATGCAGGGAACATTGGTTATTCTGTATCTCCTGGACCTGATGCTATGCAGGGAACATTAGTTATTCTGTATCTCCTGGACCTGATGCTATGCAGGGAACATTAGTTATTCTGTATCTCCTGGACCTGATGCTATGCAGGGAACATTAGTTATTCTGTATCTCCTGGACCTGATACTATGCAGGGAACATTAGTTATTCTGTATCTCCTGGACCTGATACTATGCGGGGAACATTAGTTATTCTGTATCTCCTGGACCTGATACTATGCAGGGAACATTAGTTATTCTGTATCTCCTGGACCTGATACTATGCAGGGAACATTAGTTATTCTGTATCTCCTGGACCTGATACTATGCGGGGAACATTAGTTATTCTGTATCTCCTGGACCTGATGCTATGCAGGGAACATTAGTTATTCTGTATCTCCTGGACCTGATGCTATGCAGGGAACATTAGTTATTCTGTATCTCCTGGACCTGATGCTATGCGGGGAACATTAGTTATTCTGTATCTCCTGGACCTGATACTATGCGGGGAACATTAGTTATTCTGTATCTCCTGGACCTGATGCTATGCAGGGAACATTAGTTATTCTGTATCTCCTGGACCTGATGCTATGCAGGGAACATTAGTTATTCTGTATCTCCTGGACCTGATGCTATGCAGGGAACATTGGTTATTCTGTATCTCCTGGACCTGATACTATGCAGGGAACATTAGTTATTCTGTATCTCCTGGACCTGATACTATGCAGGGAACATTAGTTATTCTGTATCTCCTGGACCTGATGCTATGCAGGGAACATTAGTTATTCTGTATCTCCTGGACCTGATGCTATGCAGGGAACATTAGTTATTCTGTATCTCCTGGACCTGATACTATGCAGGGAACATTTGTTATTCTGTATCTCCTGGACCTGATACTATACAGGGAACATTTGTTATTCTGTATCTCCTGGACCTCATACTATGCAGGGAACATGAGTTATTCTGTATCTCCTGGACCTGATACTATGCAGGGAACATTAGTTATTCTGTATCTCCTGGACCTGATACTATGCAGGGAACATGTGTTATTCTGTATCTCCTGGACCTGATACTATGCAGGGAACATTTGTTATTCTGTATCTCCTGGACCTGATACTATGCAGGGAACATGTGTTATTCTGTATCTCCTGGACCTGATACTATGCAGGGAACATTTGTTATTCTGTATCTCCTGGACCTCATACTATGCAGGGACCATTAGTTATTCTGTATCTCCTGGACCTCATACTATGCAGGGAACATTAGTTATTCTGTATCTCCTGGACCTCATACTATGCAGGGAACATTAGTTATTCTGTATCTCCTGGATCTCATACTATGCAGGGAACATGTGTTATTCTGTATCTCCTGGACCTGATGCTATGCAGGGAACATTAGTTATTCTGTATCTCCTGGACCTGATACTATGCAGGGAGCATTGGTTATTCTGTATCTCCTGGACCTGATGCTATGCAGGCAGTGAAGCCAGAGTGTGGATTTTCCGGTGTTCAAACTTAGCAGTAAACACTAATCGTCTAAACTCTATATAGCAGGATCCAGATAGAGACAAGAATATATAGGAAAAAATAGTCCTTTTTAAGTTCACTCCCATATAAAGTATAATCACTGTCCAATCTTTTATATAAAAATGTAGTCAGGGAGCGTTATATAACTGTGCAATTATTGGTGTCAGCCCATTCACTATATGCGATCAAACATGTAACTTGAAAGAATCCTACCAAATCGCCCATATATTACCTTTCCACTCCTCGGTGTCCGAGAGAGGGTTTCCGTGAGCAATGCCGCTTATCCGTGTGTGTGAACAGTGATTATCAGGCGAGGGTACTTTCACTACCCCAGTATTTGTAAAGGAGGATCCTTCCAGGGATCACTAGTTGTTTGAGCCGCTATCCTGACTCACGTCAGCCGCTGTCACGGGTCTCTTACACAGCAGCTGTCCCGGCAGCTGTATTTTTTTTTTTATAAATTTGATATTTTCTATATTCTCTTGACAGCGCTACTTTTTTACCTTTTTGAAAATGTGTGCTAGTGGTCTGGACTGCTCATGCTGCCTGCCCGGACCCCTGGCCTCTCCCCGAGTACGTCCTGTGCTCTAATCCCATAGCTGTCCTATCCTGACAAGGCTGTGATGTTGCCTTGTGCTGTCCCTTGCCTCGTGAGGGTTACCTGGGAGCTGTGACCTGTATGTGCCCAGCAGCCAAGCTCAATCTATGCTTGGGGGCCACCATGGATGACCACAGAGGGGTAAACTACTTACAGCAAATTTGGTCTACACCCAGGAACGTTGTACAAAAAGGGGCATCACCCCTGCCTTACAGCCAAGCCCAGGGTCTGCGTTGTCAGGCAACCGATTTTCTGGAGCTGGCAGAGGGGTTCAGACGGCTGGGCTGATTAAGCTTCTGCTTACACAGACTGACCGAGAACAGCGACCATCGCGACTGACTATGGACGCTGCACTCGGATGGCAGATACATGCAGGAGACGTCCATTTCCTACAGACACCTGCTGCATTTGCATTTTATTTGGATGGTATTGCACAACCGATTCCGTATCCACATTGGAATGAGGCCCTGTGTAGGCAGAATTAACACAATGTAGCCTCCTTCATGTGCCCTGATATACACTTACATCTGTCCTATATAATACCTGATACTTCTGTATGGCCTCCTGGTATTTCCGATGCTGGTACTGCTGCAGTATCCACTCCTCCTTCATGTGCCCTGATATACACTTACATCTGTCCTATATAATACCTGATACTTCTGTATGGCCTCCTGGTCTCTCCGATTCTGGTACTGCTGCAATATCCGCTCCTCCTCCGTCATGTGCCCTGATATACACTTACATCTGTCCTATATAATACCTGATACTTCTGTATGGCCTCCTGGTCTCTCCGATTCTGGTACTGCTGCAATATCCGCTCCTCCTCCTTCATGTGCCCTGATATACACTTACATCTGTCCTATATAATACCTGATACTTCTGTATGGGCTCCTGGTCTCTCGTGTGATGGTACTGCTGCAATATCCGCTCCTCCTCCGTCATGTGCCCTGATATACACTTACATCTGTCCTATATAATACCTGATACTTCTGTATGGCCTCCTGGTCTCTCCGATTCTGGTACTGCTGCAATATCCGCTCCTCCTCCTTCATGTGCCCTGATATACACTTACATCTGTCCTATATAATACCTGATACTTCTGTATGGGCTCCTGGTCTCTCGTGTGATGGTACTGCTGCAATATCCGCTCCTCCTCCTTCATGTGCCTTGATATACACTTACATCTGTGCTATATAATACCTGATACTTCTGTATGGTCTCCTGGTCTCTCAGATGCTGGTACTGCTGCAATATCTGCTCCTCCTCCTTCATGTGCCCTGATATACACTTACATCTGTCCTATAGAATACCTGATACTTCTGTATGGCCTCCTGGTCTTTCCGATGCTGGTACTGCTGCTGTATCCGCTCCTCCTCCTTCATGTGCCCTGATATACACTTACATCTGTCCTATATAATATCTGATACTTCTGTATGGCCTCCTGGTCTTTCCGATGCTGGTACTGCTGCTGTATCCGCTCCTCCTCCTCCTTCATGTGCCCTGATATACACTTACATCTGTCCTATATAATACCTGATACTTCTGTATGGCCTCCTGGTCTCTCCGATGCTGGTACTGCTGCTGTATCCGCTCCTCCTCCTCCTTCATGTGCCCTGATATACACTTACATCTGTCCTATATAATACCTGATACTTCTGTATGGCCTCCTGGTCTCTCCGGTGTTGGTACTGCTGCAATATCCGCTCCTCCTCCTTCTCCTTCAGTTTCCTCTCTTCTGTGAAATACACTGGGATGTTCTTCTGGGCACGTTGCAGGCACAAGTAGCACAATTCCTAATGTAACACACAGATGTTACAACGTCTCACTGATGTTACAATGTCTCACTAATGTTACAATGTCTCACTGATGTTACAATGTCTCACTGATGTTACAATGTCTCACTGATGTTACAATGTCTCACTGATGTTACAATGTTGCAATGTCTCACTGATGTTACAATGTGACAATGTTTCACTGATGATACAATGCCTCACTGATGATACAATGTTACAATATCTCACTGATGTTACAACGTCTCACCGATGATACAATGTGACAATGTCTCACCGATGATACAATGTGACAATGTCTCACTGATGATACAATGTTACAACGTATCACTGATGATACAATGTTAAAATGTCTCACTGATTATACAATGTCTCACTGATGATGCAATGTTACAATGTCTCACTGATGTTACAATGTCTCACTGATGTTACAATGTGACAATGTCTCACTGATGATACAATGTCTCACTGATGATACAATGTCTCACTGATGATACAATGTTACAGTGTCTCACTGATGTTACAATGTCCCACTGATGTTACAATGTCTCACTGATGATACAATGTCTCACTGATGTTACAATGTTGCAATGTCTCACTGATGTTACAATGTGACAATGTCTCACTGATGATACAATGTCTCACTGATGATACAATGTTACAATGTCTCACTGATGTTACAATGTCTCACTGATGTTACAATGTGACAATGTCTCACTGATGATACAATGTCTCACTGATGATACAATGTTACAGTGTCCCACTGATGTTACAATGTCTCACTGATGATACAATGTCTCACTGATGTTACAATGTCTCACTGATGTTACAATGTGACAATGTCTCACTGATGATACAATGTCTCACTGATGATACAATGTTACAATGTCTCACTGATGTTACAATGTCTCACTGATGTTACAATGTGACAATGTCTCACTGATGATACAATGTCTCACTGATGATACAATGTTACAGTGTCTCACTGATGTTACAATGTCCCACTGATGTTACAATGTCTCACTGATGTTACAATGTTGCAATGTCTCACTGATGTTACAATGTGACAATGTCTCACTGATGATACAATGTCTCACTGATGATACAATGTTACAATGTCTCACTGATGTTACAATGTCTCACTGATGATACAATGTTACAACGTATCACTGGTGATACAATGTTACAACGTATCACTGATGTTACAATGTGACAATGTCTCACTGATGATACAATGCCTCACTGATGATACAATGTGACAATGTCTCACCGATGATACAATGTGACAATATCTCACTGATGATACAATGTTACAACGTATCACTGATGATACAATGTGACAATGTCTCACTGATTATACAATGTCTCACTGATGATGCAATGTTACAATGTCTCACTGATGTTACAATGTCTCACTGATGTTACAATGTGACAATGTCTCACTGATGATAAAATGTCTCACTGATGATACAATGTTACAGTGTCTCACTGATGTTACAACGTCTCACTGATGTTACAATGTTCCACTGATGTTACAACGTCTCACTGATGTTACAATGTCTCACCGATGTTACAATGTTGCAATGTCTCACTGATGTTACAATGTCTCACCGATGTTACAATGTTGCAATGTCTCACTGATGTTACAATGTGACAATGTTTCACTGATGATACAATGCCTCACTGATGATACAATGTTACAATATCTCACTGATGTTACAACGTCTCACCGATGATACAATGTGACAATGTCTCACTGATGATACAATGTTACAACGTATCACTGATGATACAATGATACAACGTATCACTGATGATACAATGTTACAATGTCTCAATGATGATACAATGTTACACTGATGATACAATGTCTCACTGATGATACAATGGTCTCACTGATGATACAATGTCACACTGTCTCACTGATGATACAATGTCTCACTGATGATACAATGTTACAATGTCTCTCTGATGATACAGGATGACTATAATAATGTGTAAGGATGACAGCAGTCTATGTACCTGCCCTGCGCGGCAGTGGTCCAGGCACGTCGGTGGCATTCTTAGCAGGGCATTCGCTTGGTTGACTTCAGGATCAGCTCTTGGGATGTTCGTAGAAAGGGATGATCCCATTCTGAAAATGGAAGACATAAAAATAAAGTCACGTCCCATTTGGTGCAGCCCATTTGGCTTCTGGAGTATGGGAGTTAGTGATTTCTGTGCGCCAAGCCCCAGCCTTCAGCGGTACCAGTCTAACATATGTCTTGTAGAACGCTACTTATATCAAACAAGTGTAACTTCTGAGAGATACTGCTCTCAATAGTGGTCAATAAAACAAGGCAGTGTGAACCAAGATGGTTAGGGGACCTTATAATAAGCTAGAATGGTGGAGGACAGAGGAGGCCTTAGGGGGATGAAAGACAACTTTTGTACGGTTAACTAGCCTTATGCTGGCCACACACACTCCAATACTGCAGCTGGTAGGTAACCCATCAGAATAGCTCATTAGCGGCTGGGCCATATTCAATTAGCGGCAGCGAAAATGGACGTTTTTCGCAAAAAAAAAGGGCAACATTTTCAGCAAAAAAAACTGCGAAAACGGCAACAGGTGAAAATGGAGAAAAAAAAAACTGGAGAAAAATTTTCTCCATCCCAGACCAGGAGAGAAAAAAAAGCAAAATCCCTATTTTTGTCAAAAAATATGGGGATTTCTTTCAGAACCCTTTGGACATCCCCCTAATAATAAATTACCCCAAACATTTTTCGGAAGTTGCGTACTTTGCCGAAAAGTGCAGTTTTTGGGTGAAAAAATAAATAAATCGTTGAAAATGATAGAAAGCTATTTTTTTTCAAGGAAATTACTGTCCCACGTAAATTGGGGGTACGTTAAAATGGTTGCAAGTACTGTATATTTTCGTGTTGTAAATATGCAATTTTAAAACCGTTAAAACGCCTGCTGCGACTGTGTGCGATGTTTTAAACACTTGACGCATCCATACTGCCCCCCCCAAAAAAATCAGACCCAATACGTTAAAACCATTTAAGGTTTTTGTTTTCACCCAAAAATTGCACAAAAATTTGGCGAAAAAAATGGCCATTTTCGCCGCTAATTGAACACGGCAATAGTTGGAACATGTCAGCAGATAACAATATTGTTCTGTGTGTGGTCTTCAACAGACACACAAACAGATCCTAGTCATGTTGGGAGCAACATAGCTGCCTGGCTCAAGGGACTGTACCACATTCTGATCGCCTGTGTGTGAGGCCAAGTTAGACAGTGATCCTGCCATACCGCGCTGTGGTCTGCATTAAGTGAGAAGACGATGGACTTGTGACCGTTCTATGGGAACAGCATGTCTCTCGTCAGTTAGGCAAAGCCAGGCCCGGCCACTTCATTGCCAGTCTCAGGAGGAGAGGAGAAAATGAGAGTACATGGTAGCTACTTGGTAAGGACCTCTGTCTCGCCCAACAATTGTTAAAAAGGTTGGTGTCACAGCACCCATCATTTTTCTTAACAGTTTGACCACTAGAGGCACTATTCTGTTTTAGTTAGGCTCCCACACATCTTAATGAATGCAAAACTGCAAAGGTTTATAGGAAAAAAACATCCAATGTGTCTATAAAATTTTTATAAAGAAAATAAACGGTATATTGTATACTGTAATCTACCTTAAAATTGCAAAAAAAATACCAAATTATCAGTATGATTAATCATATAACTTTGTAACGCATTGGGGAGCAACAAATGTGAATAAATCTATAATTATTGTATCAAGCAGATAAGAATCACTGGTTATATGTGAGGTTTAAGGTATGTATGGATGGCAATTATTCTTTTAAGTGCATACAGAGCTGGGAGCACGGCATGTAACCGCACAGAGCTGGGAGCACGGCATGTAACCGCACAGAGCTGAGAGCACGGCATGTAACCACACAGAGTTGGGAGCACGGCATGTAACCGCACAGAGCTGAGAGCACGGCATGTAACCACACAGAGTTGGGAGCACGGCATGTAAGCGCACAGAGCTGGGAGCACGGCATGTAAGTGCACAGAGCTGGGAGAATGGAATGTAACCCCACACAGAGTTGGGAGCACGGCATGTAACCACACAGCTTTGGGAGCACGGCATGTAAGCGCACAGAGCTGGGAGCACGGCATGTAAGCGCACAGAGCTGGGAGCACGGCATGTAAGCGCTCAGAGCTGGGAGAATGGAATGTAACCCCACACAGAGCTGGGAGCACGGCATGTAACCCCACACAGAGCTGGGAGCACGGCATGTAACCCCACACAGAGCTGGGAGCACGGCATGTAACCCCACACAGAGCTGGGAGCACGGCATGTAACCCCACACAGAGCTGGGAGCACGGCATGTAACCACACAGAGCTAAGAGCATGGCATGTAACCACACAGAGCGCAGAGCACGGCATGTAACCACACAGAGCGCAGAGCACGGCATGTAACCGCACAGAGCGCAGAGCACGGCATGTAACCGCACAGAGCGCAGAGCACGGCATGTAACCGCACAGAGCGCAGAGCACGGCATGTAACCGCACAGAGCTAAGAGCACGGCATGTAACCGCACAGAGCTGGCAGCACGGCATGTAACCACACAGAGCGTAGAGCACGGCATGTAACCACACAGAGCGCAGAGCACGGCATGTAACCACACAGAGCGCAGAGCACAGCATGTAACCAGAGTGCAGAGCATGGCATGTAACCACAAAAATCGCAGAGCACGGCATGTAACCATACACAGCGCATAGCACTGCATGTAACCAATCAGAGCACAGAGCACGGCATGAAACCATACAGAGCGCATAGCACTGCATGTAACCAATCAGAGCGCAGAGCGCGGCATGTAACCATACAGAGCTCGGTTTCCATTTCAAAGTGTGAGGAAAGTCTGACACCAAAACCTCCTGTAACATTAAATCCCCCCTACCCTGCTTGCCTTCTCTGTATATACCATTCAACGTCTGGCTGACACTTGATACTTTTGTATAAAATTAAGATAGTGAAACATTTAAACCATTAAGGGAACATTTGTCATTGTTGTTGTTTTGTATTAATTATTTATGAGCCTCACAAGACTGAATATATGAACCAGCTCCTTGTATAGAGCAAAGGTCTGTGCCCTGGATTTCCCACGGAGGAACATAAAGAACAGATGTCCCTGTTTCATAATCAAAATAAACTTAATAAACTGGAATATTATGAGATTATGTAGAGGGTGATTTATATGATTTTACAACACCTCTATGTACTCAGTAACCAATTAGAAGTGAGGCCCATGTGGGTCATTTACAAACTAAATAAATAAGAGCCGGCACTAATGGTAATTATACACAAGACAAGTCTGCTAAGTGTCCCCCATATCAGGGACCACTGCTCCTGCCTGGCCTTTGCCACTACCCTACTAAAAGGATGATGCTCCTACATATGTGGATTGGTTGGCACTCTCGAAAATGCGAATGATGGAAATGGTAAAAATATAATTACAATGACTACTTCTACTTTACCACCATCCCCCTAATGCTTTACTCCTAAAATACACTCTGTATTGTTATTGTTGCCGGCTTATTGCAACATGTTTTCTTTTTGTTCCAAAATCTAACATTTCTAACCCTAGTCCAGAAATCCTGCATTTGCCCCTGGAGTGGAGACTGGAAACGGTACTGCATCTGGCCTGCAGCCACCACATCCTGCTAGGAGGGTACTGCATCTGGCCTGCAGCCACCACATCCTGCTAGGAGGGTAGTGCATCTGGCCTGCAGCCACCACATCCTGCTAGGAGGGGAGTGCATCTGGCCTGCAGCCACCACATCCTGCTAGGAGGGGAGTGCATCTGGCCTGCAGCCACCACATCCTGCTAGGAGGGGAGTGCATCTGGCCTGCAGCCACCACATCCTGCTAGGAGGGGAGTGCATCTGGCCTGCAGCCTCTATATCCTGCTAGGAGGGGAGTGCATCTGGCCTGCAGCCTCCACATTCTGCTAGGAGGGGGAGTGCATCTGGCCTGAAGCTTCCACATCCTGCTAGGAGGGGAGTGCATCTGGCCTGCAGCCTCCACATCCTACTAGGAGGGGAGTGCATCTGGCCTGCAGCCACCACATCCTGCTAGGAGGGGGAGTGCATCTGGCCTGCAGCCACCACATCCTGCTAGGAGGGGAGTGCATCTGGCCTGCAGCCACCACATCCTGCTAGGAGGGGAGTGCATCTGGTCTGCAGCCACCACATCCTGCTAGGAGGGGAGTGCATCTGGCCAGCAGCCACCACATCCTGCTAGGAGGGGAGTGCATCTGGTCTGCAGCCACCACATCCTGCTAGGAGGGGAGTGCATCTCTCCTGCAGCCACCACATCCTGCTAGGAGGGGAGTGCATCTGGCCTGCAGCCACCACATCCTGCTAGGAGGGGTGTGCATCTGGCCTGCAGCCACCACATCCTGCTAGGAGGGGAGTGCATCTGGCCTGCAGCTACCACATCCTGCTAGGAGGGGAGTGCATCTGGTCTGCAGCCACCACATCCTGCTAGGAGGGGAGTGCATCTGGCCTGCAGCCACCACATCCTGCTAGGAGGGGAGTGCATCTGGTCTGCAGCCACCACATCCTGCTAGGAGGGGAGTGCATCTGGCCTACAGCCACCACATCCTGCTAGGAGGGGAGTGCATCTGGTCTGCAGCCACCACATCCTGCTAGGAGGGGAGTGCATCTCACCTGCAGCCACCACATCCTGCTAGGAGGGGAGTGCATCTGGCCTGCAGCCACCACATCCTGCTAGGAGGGGAGTGCATCTGGCCTGCAGCCACCACATCCTGCTAGGAGGGTACTGCATCTGGCCTGCAGCCACCACATCCTGCTAGGAGGGGGAGTGCATCTGGCCTGCAGCTACGACATCCTGCTAGGAGGGGAATGCATCTGGCCTGCAGCCACCACATCCTGCTAGGAGGGGAGTGCATCTGGCCTGCAGCCTCTATATCCTGCTAGGAGGGGAGTGCATCTGGCCTGCAGCCTCCACATTCTGCTAGGAGGGGGAGTGCATCTGGCCTGAAGCTTCCACATCCTGCTAGGAGGGGAGTGCATCTGGCCTGCAGCCTCCACATCCTGCTAGGAGGGGAGTGCATCTGGCCTGCAGCCACCACATCCTGCTAGGAGGGGGAGTGCATCTGGCCTGCAGCCACCACATCCTGCTAGGAGGGGAGTGCATCTGGCCTGCAGCCTCCACATCCTGCTAGGAGGGGAGTGCATTTGGCCTGCAGCCACCACATCCTGCTAGGAGGGTACTGCATCTGGCCTGCAGCCACCACATCCTGCTAGGAGGGGGAGTGCATCTGGCCTGCAGCTACGACATCCTGCTAGGAGGGGAATGCATCTGGCCTGCAGCCTCCACATCCTGCTAGGAGGAGTTGAGAGTTATTATTCTCATTGTACAAATGTGAAGTGTGTGAGAGGCTTGGAAGGGGGTATTGGGGGAGGAGAGGGCGGCAGCCCAAAGCTTTGCCTAGTGGACTGAGAAACCTTACACCGGCCCTGGATAGGAAGGATTCCCCCCCCCAAAGTGGATTTCACCATGAATATGTATAATTCTCTTGGTATGTACATTACATATATATCTGAAATCTATTTATTTCTATCTTTATTGGATATAACCTTTTTGTATGTAAAAGTGTTCTCTCCTTTTTTTTTTAAGTGAAAGGGGGAACTTAATGTACCACATTGATAGTGCAGTTTGCCAAGAGCCAATGAAATATTTGGGGCACACTTCCGATACCACATAACACAGGGAGCCCTCTGACCTTTCAGGAGCGGTTTTTGGCTTAGTAAGTTTCTCCAGATCTTCACTTAGGCTGATCCCGGTCACTCGCGCCGGCACAATACACCGTCTATTCAGCAAACGCTTAGGCGGCGAATATTCTGCAACATGAAATGATATATAAAATTAGAAAATGCCCTCCATTACTAATAACACAGATAGGACACATGGTGTATGGGAGAACAGTCACAAAATGTATTTAGTGCAGTGACGTAATGGATTTTTCGCCCATTATTCATTAAGGTATGGAAAACCGCTGGAGTCATCCTGAGAAGGTCAGAAAAAATGTGGATGTTACAAGAAAACCATTTTGATTTTCCTTATACAGTACAATGCCCACAATAGGAGACCGTCAGTAGCGTCATCTAGTTGTGGAACACTTCTAATTTCATAGGGCAATAAATGGATGCAAAACATTTTCTGTGAGGGTTATGTGTGTGTTCATTTATTATTTATCCCGAACTATCCCTCTCACCTTGGAAATGTTTTTTTCTTTTTCCCAGACACTATAAACCATAAGCCAGGCCTGGCCAACCTGTGGCTCTCCAGCTGTTGTGAAACTACAAGTCCCAGAATGTCCTGCAACAGTTTTAGCATTCCCTAATAGCAAAACTGTCGCAGGGCATGCTGGGACTTGTAGTTTCAGAACAGCTGGAGAGCCACAGGTTGGCCAGGCCTGCCATAAGCCATTTTCGAAAAAGGGAAACTCCTAAGACCAGCTAAGTCTGTATTGTTTCACATCACCTTTTATGTTTGTTTATTATTCATGTATTTTTTCACATATTTTTTAACCTCTCATTCCACACTTAATGATTACTCACACACAGCTATACTTTACACTGCACTGTCACTCTTTTTCCATTTTCGTGTGATGCCCTGGGGGGGTCCTGGGCTGGACGTTTTTTGGGGTGCACTGCGCCCCGGACGTGAACCCCTTAGTGTTAGGGACTGCTGGTAACAGAGAAGCCGTGACGTGGCCCAGCAGCCTCCCATGTATTTGCAAATGCATGCAACTAATATCTCTGAATTTCTATGACCATATAGTCTTCATATATTGTTGCAGGTATTATTCAGTGTGCTGAGGTACAATAGGGGGTTAAATCCCCCTCCTTTTTCTACTTAGTCTGACCCCTCCCTTTCATGCACCTGATTAGTACTGCTAGATTGATTGAGCAGCTGCCATTTTTGTTTATTTGTTATGAGTTGCATGAAGGAGCCAGCATTAGTAGGGCATGCTGGTTCTAGTAGTGCTAGTTGGAGTTCCCAGGGGTGACTCCCAGGTAAGCTGGCTCTCAATTTGGATGCATTTATGTATGTGCCTTTATCATGAGGCCTTACATTTGACAAAATTATATATGTGCCTTTATCATGAGGCCTTATAATTGGTATATTTTACATTTGGGGTGAGCGTTTGGGCGTAGGGCCCCTGGGACTGGTCTGGCTGGGCCTCCTCAGGGCATCACCACTTAATACACATAGTTGCTTTTCACATCACCTTTTATGTTTGTTTATTATTCATGTATTTTTTCACATATATTTTAACCTCTCATTCCACACTTAATGATTACTCACACACAGCTATACTTTACACTGCACTGTCACTCTTTTTCCATTTTCGTGTGATGCCCTGGGGGGGTCCTGGGCTGGACGTTTTTTGGGGTGCACTGCGCCCCGGACGTGAACCCCTTAGTGTTAGGGACTGCTGGTAACAGAGAAGCCGTGACGTGGCCCAGCAGCCTCCCATGTATTTGCAAATGCATGCAACTAATATCTCTGAATTTCTATGACCATATAGTCTTCATATATTGTTGCAGGTATTATTCAGTGTGCTGAGGTACAATAGGGGGTTAAATCCCCCTCCTTTTTCTACTTAGTCTGACCCCTCCCTTTCATGCACCTGATTAGTACTGCTAGATTGATTGAGCAGCTGCCATTTTTGTAAGTCTGTATTGTTCCCTTAAAAGACGTAAAGGAGAATATTTATCAATAGACTTTTGCGGACGACCTGCTTGGTAGGGAACGCTATCTCTAGCCTATGGGCTAAATATAAAGAAATGGTTTGGGCGAGAGATGAGAAGTATCCCTCCCCGGTAATGTCCCATTGCACATTGCTGTGATGAGCACTTATCGGAACCCCTGTCCCGGCGGCTGTCCTTCCATAAATTGCGCAAAAAAAAAAAAGATTCCTTATTGCCGCGATTTGCGGCAATAAGGAATCTTAATATTTGGGGACACGTAATAACAAATATGCCCCTTAGGGTCCAGATGTTATCTAATGTAGCTAAATACTACTCTGTATCCATAGGAGATGAAATCTGCATGTGGGGGGGGGGAAGATGTACAAAAATGAGATTTTATATAGCAAATTATGCAGGATTTGGCCACTGAAAACTCAAACATCAGGTTTTCCCCTACAACTTTCTAAAAGCCCAGCACTGGGCCTGGTCCTCTAGGGAGAAGGTGTGAGCAAATGATCCGGTCCCCTCACTTAGAGAGGCTCGGCCCAATGGTAGGAGGCACTGGGCCTGGTTCTCTAGGGAGAAGGTCCCCTCACCTAGAGAGGCTCGGCCCAATGGTAGGAGGCACTGGGCCTCTCCTGGTATCCCTGGCCAGCTGATACCAGGGTAGTTACCTATTAGTAATAGAAAAGATCATGTGATACCTATTTATATCATTATAATAACTGTAATCTCCCTGTTGTGTTATAATAAATACATTCAACTGTTCTTTGGGGTCTCAGTGCCCGATGGAGGTTTTAAATTGTTACTCCGATCGGGCGTGAATGCAGTGTGCGCCCTTTACTTCTGCTCGCACCCTCTCGAGGTGGCGAGCAGAAATGTGCAAAAAGTTGGCCCATTGGGGTACAAAACTGCCGTTTTGGCAGCGCACCTATTAGTTTAGAAGGGTTTAGCAGCTTTAAGTGATAAGAAATGGACGGCCGCGACACTCGCACTCACCGGAACGTCAACTGAGTAAAACAATTTCATTCCCCCATAGTGTCCCCTGTTGTATTACACGATCGAGTCACATTATTATGACCACCTCCTACATTTGACGTCGGCAGTGCGTAGCCAATGAAGTACATCACGTGCCGTGCGCTGGCTTGGTGGGTATATAAGGTGTGCGATAGGCCATCTGCATACATATCAATCGTTGCTGTCATGGGTAAAAGGGGCAAATATCCGAGTTGCAAAAAGGGATGATTATTGGCTTTCGGGCCGAGGGTGGCAGTACTTCTGAAACAGCGCAGTTTGCAAACTGTTCGTGTGCTGCTGTGGTGAAGGTGTATCGTGACTGGACAAATGGCACCATTGTGAATAACCGGCGTGGAAACTGCGGAGCACCACGTGTCATTGATGTGAGAGGTGAACGTCGGCTCCGAAGGTGTGCGAGGGCCGACCGACACGCTACAGTAGAGCAGCTCACCATCAAAATGAACCTGGGGGCTACCAGAACGACAGTTCAGTGAACCCTGCTGCGTATGAGGCTCCGAAGCAAACAGATGGTCACTTGCTATGAAGGTGCATCGGCGGAAAAGGCTTCAATTTTAATGCCTGTATCGGAATTGGACCTCAGCTGATTGGCGAATGTTTGCCTTCTCCGATGAGTCGTGCTTTTCTGCTTCATCGGACGGATGGACGTTGATGTGTTCGAGAACACACACCCTGCAACCATTGCTGGTAGAACACAAGCTGGTAGTGGCAGCATTATGCTCTGGGAAATGTGTTCATGGCATTCTCTGGGCCCACTCATCCATGTCGAAGGCTTCCTCAACAGATTTGGTTATGAATCCATCCTTGCAGAGCACGTACACCCATACTGTACATGCTGATACCCTGGACTTGAACCCAATTGAGCATCTGTGGGACCACCTCGATCGTTGTGTTTGCTCTAAGGAACCTCCATCACGCACCCTCCAGCAGCTGTGGGATGCACTGCAGTCAGCTTGGCTCCAGATACCTGTGCCAACCTACCAGCACCTTATTGAGTCACTCCCAGCCCGTCTAGCTGCTGTCCGTGGCTGCACACGGCGGTTACTCTGGCTATTAGCTGGTGGTCACAATAATGTGACTCGACTGTGTATAATAAATATGTATAGTACACTATTGTATACATTTTAGTGTTCCCTGTTGCATTAGAATAACTACACATTATCCACGCTTGCATTATAATAAATACATAGTGCCCCTGTCTGATAGGATATCAGTGATGAGCGGTGTGAGAGAAAGTGCCTGCACTGTCCCCTGGATCGGGTACATATATAATTTAAAATATCCTGCATGAAAACAAGTATTTATAGCATAGATTGTCCCAGCACCGTCCATTATATACTGTACTTAGCAGTCTACAGTAATAAATCCTACAACAACTCACATTAGACCTGGCATTATTCAGTCACTCATAACTACGCACTTCCTCATTACCTCTTCTGCCGGAGATTGGCTCCTCTTCCTCGTGCTCTTTTTCTATTGGTTGACTTAACGCAGGCTCCTCCCCACTCTCCGTGACTCTAGGTTCCTCTGGGATGGTCTCCATAGCTGTTGCTTTTTCTGCTGCTTTCAGCTCAATCCTAATACAGAGACACAGATGCGTTTCCTTAGCTGCGCAGACGGGAAATACTGTCAGCTTCATAGGCAGAGCTTACCCTGGCTTCCTCTCTCTCAGCATGCTCCACAAAGCAGACAAATGTTATTCATAGATCCATATCTGCACATTGTTTATATGCCATAATAACTGGCTGACCAAAATGTGGGTATCGCTTAAAGACCTAGGAGCCTATTTATCAATTATTACTTGTTAACACCCATTTTCAGGGGGTACCTGCAAATAATAAGTGTCCCCCGAAAGTATCTACAGGGGACCGCAGCTAAAAAAGTGAAGGCTGCTTCCTTGCCGAATTTACTAAGCTCTGGAATGCTAATGCCCATAGACTACATTCCTCACAGGACCGGGCACCCTGGCACTCAGCTAATGCAATCCCTTTACTATTACACATGGCAGGGACGGGTTCCTATCAGATCTCCTGTCCCTGCAGGTGTTCCATGTTACGTGCCGGCGGCATGCGAATAGCGGCTATATACGAAATTATAACCATAGGGACTAGGACTCGATAATTAGTCAATATGCCCCCAGTGTGGCCACATTTGGAAATTGTGGAGCTAATTTATGAAGATCACCACCCGTACACTGCAGATCACCTCCCGGCGCACATTAAGGTCCATGCCTCATCTCCACCCTTAGTAGCACCTACAAACAATATGAAAGTGTGCAATGGTGAGCGGAGAAGCCGAAACCTCTTTAGTAGATGCACCGTACATGTCACATGTTCATCCAAACCCCTTTACTATCACCAGTATCACTCCTTCCCATAGTATAAACCAGGGATGGGGAACCTCAGGCCTGGGGCCCGTATAAGGCCCTCAGAATCATTTGGTCTGGCCCTCTGGTCTTTTTCTGCTAGCCTCATCTGGCTAGCAGGGTACGTAGAATGGCACCCTGCAGCCAGAATCTATGCAGCAGTGCCACCTGGAGCGTCCTCAGGATGCTTCAGACGGTCACAGCGCTGCTTTTACAGCTCCCCGGAGCATCCTGAGGATGCTCCGGGCATTGCTGTAATCGCTGGCGATTGTGACCCTGCCCCTATGTGACATCACACAGAGGGGGCATGGCCTGCACCGGACCCGCAAATAATATTATATATTGAAAAAAATGGCCCTCGGCGGAAAAAAGGTTCCCCACCCCTGGTATAAACCATTAATATACTGATCAGTTTAGCATTACTGTATATAAAATCATGAGAGTAAGGGGACATCGGCACTGGTGTTTGTTACGTGACCCTTTTTTTATATCAGAGTATGCAAAAAAACATAAAGCACAGTCCTCTTGCTAGTTGGTGCAAACATTGCCAAGCACTGCCCCACACAGGAGTTTGCAGTGCCACAGACAGGATGCACATATCTGTATAACTCCAGGGACTCGGATCTGAGTAAAACATAGCAAAGTGCACAGGGTGATATTCCAGGGACCACGCTGCCCCATTTGTCACTGAGTGTCTGACAAAGGCAGCTGTGTGGTCCCTGACATGTCACACTATGACCTCTGCTCTCACTGGAGAACAGTAATGCTGGTAAGGTAATGCTGATGAGTGCATCCTGTCTGGTTTCCGGTCCTGCGTGAGGTTTTATTAATTGCAGAATGCACCTAGAAATGTGTCACTCCGCCCAAGGCCTATACTATTATTATCACCCATTCAGCGGAGAAGTGTACTCGGCCCCTGTAATAATACAATTCCCATGTCCATTCCCAGGGTTATTGCTGCGATGGCGACCACAAAAAAACAGCATGTCCTATTCAGAGGCTGCCATCTCTGTTACTTTGTCATTGCTTTGGTTCATTAAGAATTTTTAGTGGGATTTTTAGAAGAGGGTACACTGTAACAACAAGGAGAAGCTACAACAGTGACAACTTTAGACACAGCGCCTCCTACTGTCCTTCCAGTGGAGCTTTTCAAATATACAGCCTGTAGCTGTTGCTATGCTCCAAAACTTATGTAACAGGAAAGTTATTCCTGCTCTTCTCTCAGAGCCAGTCCTCATCTGTACACACGGGAAAAGTGTGATGAACTAGCTACACACTAATAAATGCTGAAAAGAAGCACAGGCCCAGAATTGTGTATGACTGGGCCTAGAGCGACAGATTTCCCTCATTTCATAATCGTATCACTTTTTCTTCTTCTTTTATCCACCTGTCTATCTTTTTATACACATGGTGCATGGGCTGTGGCACAAGTCTGAGTCTAATTAATTCCCTGCAGTGCTCCTTAGACAGAAAGGGGGGTACTCTGTAAATGTGGAGTAATCAGAGAAATCATATCGGAAATACTGTCATAACTGTTTGCGTGGCGCAGTCCTGCTGACGAGGCTAGCATTGGCGTATGTGAGGGGGGGTAATTACTTTAACATTTTTTATATCCACAAACTGGAGGAGAAAATATGTGAAGTCCAATAGCTGCGTCTTATACATAAGACAACAACAAGACAGGTGTCAAATATCCTGTCTGGAAATATATCCCTCGGTGTAAATTACCTGGGGAATAGGAGAGCGCCACATGAACGAGGGCGCAGGGAAGTGGCATCTCCTGCCGACATCACAGAATCAGCCGTTCCCGGTCTCTAATGAAGAAGCAGAATATGACAATTACTGACTGTGTAGAATTACAACGTATCCAAGTGATGCAGCATTCCAGTAACTTAGGGGTCAATCTTATTCTGTGCGAAGGGTGCGAATCCGGGGCTGCCATAAAGTGCGGCCACTGCCGCCATAACTCGCACTGACGAGATCATCGCACGGAATAGGACTGACCCCTTAGAAGGACAGTATCATCATAATATTATATTTACTTTGTTTCATCGTGTACATATAACTGAGGAGATAAAATAACTAGTGCCTGCATGGTCTATATATCCTTTATGTTTCCTCAGAATTCTCCTCTCTGTCCTCTTGTAGCGCCCACAATTGTTCGGGGTGTTTTTGTAATTTTCTTTCCCACTTCATTCTTCCCTTGTTGCTTTCTTCTCTGTGCCAATAATACAGCCGAAAGGCAGGCGAGACTATACCCACTGACAGACACCGCCAGGCTGATAGGAGATGGAAGGGAGGAGGAAGCGGGGGATTTACAAATTCCTCCTAATTTACTTTGGAGCTACAGAGCCGAGACTTCTCTGCTGCTAAATTTCTTGTAATTACATTTTCTTTTTTACTTTCTTGTAATTACATTTTCTTTTTTACTTTCTTGTAATTACATTTTCTTTTTAAGGCCAAACGCTGCTGTAGCCTAAAGCATCTGGATGCAACGGTCACAAGCCGCCGCACTGTGAATGCAGGACGAGACAAACACCGGGCGAGCGTTCGCTGAAACTCCTCCTACCTCCTGTCCTTCATTCCGGGATCGTTCTGGATTGGCTCCTGCATCTACTTCCTTCTGGTGTGAACGCTGGTCCGATGCCGGTGATAGCGTTTAACGTGTTTCCGGTTTTGGTGTTGTCTCCTGGTATCCAGTCGAGTACCCAGTCCTCCTGTCTGCCTCTGTTACCTGCCGTTTGTGACATCCAGGCGGCACGGTCCGCATATCTAATTACTTGCCGCTTGTGTCATCTAGGTGGCACGATCTGCATATCCACGCTCTGGTGTTTGTGTCATCCAGGCGGCACGGACAGCCCTCAGTGTCCAGAGTGCGCAGTTCTGCGTCCAGCTGCTTGTGTCAACCCGGCGACACAGGCCGCAATCCAGCGTCCAAAGTATGCAATCCAGCGTATCATCGCTTGTGTCAACCCGGCGGCAAAGGCTGCAATCCAGCGTCCTGTGGGCCTGATTCAGACCCGGTCACGAGCGCTATGCCCTCGCAAGCAGGTCGATGGTGGCCCAGTGCGCATGCGCACGATGGAGCCGGCTCTGTCGTGCGCATGCGAGAGACCCGGATAGCGACGGCTAAACCGTCGCTCCGAGTCTCGTACCAAACGGGGCGTGCTGTCGATGTTGAGTGACAGCACGCCCTCTTTGGTGGGTGGGCCGGGGGAGTGTCTGCCCAAACGGAGGCGTTCCCATGTGAACGCCTCCGTTTGGGGACGGCCCCACTGACATCATGAGTGATGTCAGTGGGAGAGATTTTGGCTCTGTGAGAGCCGAAATCTCTCTGGGGCTTGCGGCCACGAGACCCTACCACAAGGGTCTCGTCACAAGCCCGATGGTCGCGATGGTCAAGACCATCGCGAACCATCTTCCTGGCCGCTCGCTATAGCTGTGGGTGGTCACCCACAGCTATCCGAGCGGCCAGGAGGCTCTGTCAGATCGTCCGGCTCTGAATCAGGGCCTAAGTACGCAATCCAGTGTACCACCGCTTGTGTCAACCTGGCGGCACAGACCGCAATCCAGCGTCCAAAGTACGCAATCCTGTGTACCACCGCCAGGCAACCCTCCCCCCTTCTCCCCCTAACCCTCTGTTTCTACATCCTAACACTCACCTTCCCCGCACCCCATCCTAACCTTAACCCTCCCCGTTAGTGTCTAAACCCAACCCTCCCCCGGTGATGCCTAAACCCCATCCTAACCTTAACTATCCCCTTTTGGTGCCTAAACTTAACCCTCCCCCCCACGGCTAAGTCCTGACCATCCCCGCTATACTCACGTTTGGCATGCTGGCTGTCTGGATTCCGGCGTCGGAATGTCACCTCCTGGCGGTATTCCGGCGCCGGTCTTCTAGCCAGGTAGTTGCATTCCAACGCCAGAATTTCTTCAGCCGGGATGCCGCAGGCTGGTATTTTAACTACATCCCAGATTAAACTACTGGCATTGGGTATATGATGACTAAAGAAAAAGGTACCACTCAGATACACTCTGGTACAAAGTGTATCTAACCAACAACAAAGACAGGAGAGGGGTTATATTTGTAAAATAGGATTTTAGGGGTTTATTTTGCACTGTTATCCAAAAATAAAAATCCACAAAAGTGGCCATGTCCTTTGAGGCTGTGTTACAAGATAAAGCCCTCAGCATGATTGTTCCCCACAGTATAGAGACTGCAGAAGGGGGGTGAGAGCAGGAGATGTCACACAGGCCTGGTTTTCAGCCGGGGCTTATGGATACCGGGGGAAAATAACTGAACAAAGCAGAATATGCACTTACATTAGAAAGTGACTGCACCAGAGTCCCCGTTCCGTCCATTCTATTAACAAACTCTTTATAAAACGTCATCTTTACTTTCAGGTCCCTGATGATGAGGGTTCCGATGCCTTTAAAACTAAACTCTACATTTTGTTTTGTCGCAACAGAGCGTGAGAAGACAACGAGGGTCTCCTTCACACAGCCCTCGATGGTGTCTCTGTTATAGGGGCACGCAAAGGACAGGGCAATGAAGTTAAGAGGAACAGTTGGGATATCGCCTGCAAATAGAAGAGGGGGAAATAGATTTACCATTATTATTAAAATGTACTTATACAGGTGCAACATAATTGTAAGCAGTTTACAACTAGGACCAAACGCAGACATTATTAGGATCATTAACGCTTATTTACAGAGCGCCAGCCTAATCCCCAGCACTTCACAAAACAAACAGAAATAAAACAAGACTGTGGGCCAAAAGTAATAGCTGGTGATTTGCGGGCATCAATGCTATTATGGCGCTAGCTAGGGCTAGCGGGTGGTAGTCTGGTTGCCAATTATATCACATTTTAATAGCCAGTTGATCCAACTCCTGTGCCAGCCAGTGCTGGGTTGGAGAAACCCTGGGGACTGCAGAGGAAATGGCATCGAAAAATGTGCCAGCATAAGTCTCCGCGCATCTCTACATTTATAACAGAGAGTCTACCCCATCCATTTCTCCTCCTCCACAGTCCCAGATTGGCAGCCGCTACACCCAGCAGCCAGATGGTCTGCCAACTAGTGCCGGACTGAGCCAAAGGTAACTTATAATAATTCTGCTGTAAAACTGAGGGCATGTACTATAGATATCACAGAGGGTATGGGACCCTCATGCCGATGGCCAACCAGCTTCCCAACCCTGGAGGTGTAGTCATAGTCACAGCTAGTATAATACTGGCACCACCTTTCCTGGCATACTCATGGCCACTGCTGGTACTAAGACCACCTCTGCTAGAATATATAATCTGGGAGCTGCCAGCATGACCTGGTCACAAACCTCTGTTAGAATAGTCATTGTCGCTGCTAGTACAATGTTGGTGCCCGCCTCCATTAGTATACTCATGGTTAATAATAATGTGTACAGGTAGCGCTGGGGACTCTACCTTACTTACCAGTTGTGAATACTTTGTTGCACTTTAATCCGTGAGTTTGTGCACATTTCTCAGACAGAAGAAAGACTGGGCGTTGTACCGGAGTAAATTTGTTGTTACCAACATTTAACTTTTGCCTTGACAGAGTAAATGTTCCCAGCCCGGGTACTTGCACCCCCTAAGAGATAATGAGAATAACAGATAATGATTTCCTGGCCTCTGTATTAAACAGTTGAACTTGGCTCTATAATGAACACTAGCCACCAGAACTAGGATCTGGATTCAATACAGGCTACCAGGAACTGGGCTATGCATTGTACACTTAGCCACCAGGGACTGGGCTATGCATTGTACACTTAGCCACCAGGGACTGGGCTATGCATTGTACACTTAGCCACCAGGGACTGGGCTATGCATTGTACACTTAGCCACCAGGGACTGGGCTATGCATTGTACACTTAGCCACCAGGGACTGGGCTGTGTATTCTACACTTAGCCACCAGGGACTGGGCTGTGTATGGTACACTTAGCCACCAGGGACTGGGCTGTGTATGGTACACTTAGCCACCAGGGACTGGGCTGTGTATTCTACACTTAGCCACCAGGGACTGGGCTGTGTATGGTACACTTAGCCACCAGGGACTGGGCTGTGTATGGTACACTTAGCCACCAGGGACTGGGCTGTGTATGGTACACTTAGCCACCAGGGACTGGGCTGTGTATGGTACACTTAGCCACCAGGGACTGGGCTGTGTATGGTACACTTAGCCACCAGGGACTGGGCTGTGTATGGTACACTTAGCCACCAGGGACTGGGCTGTGTATGGTACACTTAGCCACCAGGGACTGGGCTGTGTATGGTACACTTAGCCACCAGGGACTGGGCTGTGTATGGTACACTTAGCCACCAGGGACTGGGCTGTGTATGGTACACTAGCCACCAGGGACTGGGCTGTGTATGGTACACTTAGCCACCAGGGACTGGGCTGTGTATGGTACACTTAGCCACCAGGGACTGGGCTGTGTATGGTACACTTAGCCACCAGGGACTGGGCTGTGTATGGTACACTTAGCCACCAGGGACTGGGCTGTGTATGGTACACTTAGCCACCAGGGACTGGGCTGTGTATGGTACACTTAGCCACCAGGGACTGGGCTGTGTATGGTACACTTAGCCACCAGGGACTGGCTGTGTATGGTACACTTAGCCACCAGGGACTGGGCTGTGTATGGTACACTTAGCCACCAGGGACTGGGCTGTGTATGGTACACTTAGCCACCAGGGACTGGGCTGTGTATGGTACACTTAGCCACCAGGGACTGGGCTGTGTATGGTACACTTAGCCACCAGGGACTGGGCTGTGTATGGTACACTTAGCCACCAGGGACTGGGCTGTGTATGGTACACTTAGCCACCAGGGACTGGGCTGTGTATGGTACACTTAGCCACCAGGGCCTGGGCTGTGTATGGTACACTTAGCCACCAGGGACTGGGCTATATTTGTTACGCTTTCCCACAAAGGACTGGGCTTTATATTGGACTCTTGGCCATAAGTTACTTGGTTATACTGAACACTTGGCTACAGTGACTGGGCAATATATTGTAGACATGACTATCAGGGACTAGGTTCTATATTGTTCACTTTACAATCAGTGGCGGCGATTCAATTCAATGCAAATTGAATTTCGCCGGGAGCAAGCTCCCGGAACTATTCAATTCAGTGCGCTGTGTGGTCGGAGAATTGCCGGTTAACGCGCCTATCGCACCTTAGCAAGGGTGTTAAGGGGCGTTAACCGGTATTCTCTGACCAAAGTGCCGGGCGCGTGGCTGTTAGCGCCGCGCTAAGCAGAAAAAGAGCGGCACGCTCGGCACTTTGGTCGGATTTCTCCTCGAATCCCCAGGGGGGTGCGAGAAGAAATCCTTAGCGCGCCCAAACAGCGCCGTGTATTGAATAGCTTTGGGAGTCCCTCCCGTCGCTATTCAATAGCGTGTTGAATTGAATTCCTCCCAGTGATAGGACTCTCTATTGTATATTTGGCCACCAGGAACTAGGGTTTTTATCGTACAGTGGCCACCAGACAACGGCTATGTATTGTACTTTGTATAACTAGATATTGGATTCTGCATCCTATACTGGTCACTAGGCAATGGGCTTTTTATCGTACAGTGGCCATCAGACAATGGCTCTATATAACTAGGGATTGGGTTCTGCATTCTATACTGGTCACTAGGCAATGGGCTTTTTATCGTACAGTGGCCATAGGACAATGGCTCTATATAACTAGGGATTGGGTTCTGCATCCTATACTGGTCACTAGGCAATGGGCTTTTTATTGTACAGTGGCCATAAGACAATGGCTCTATATAACTAGGGATTGGGTTCTGCATCCTATACTGGTCACTAGGCAATGGGCTTTTTATTGTACAGTGGCCATAAGACAATGGCTCTATATAACTAGGGATTGGGTTCTGCATCCTATACTGGTCACTAGGCAATGGGCTTTTTATTGTACAGTGGCCATAAGACAATGGCTCTATATAACTAGGGATTGGGTTCTGCATCCTATTCTGGTCACTAGGCAATGGGCTTTTTATTGTACAGTGGCCATAGGACAATGGCTCTATATAACTAGGGATTGGGTTCTGCATCCTATACTGGTCACTAGGCAATGGGCTTTTTATTGTACAGTGGCCATAAGACAATGGCTCTATATAACTAGGGATTGGGTTCTGCAATCTATACTGGTCACTAGGCAATGGGCTTTTTATCGTACAGTGGCCATAAGACAAAGGCTCTATATAACTAGGGATTGGGTTCTGCATTCTATACTGGTCACTAGGCAATGGGCTTTTTATTGTACAGTGGCCATAGGACAATGGCTCTATATAACTAGGGATTGGGTTCTGCATCCTATACTGGTCACTAGGCAATGGGCTTTTTATTGTACAGTGGCCATAAGACAATGGCTCTATATAACTAGGGATTGGGTTCTGCAATCTATACTGGTCACTAGGCAATGGGCTTTTTATCGTACAGTGGCCATAAGACAAAGGCTCTATATAACTAGGGATTGGGTTCTGCATTCTATACTGGTCACTAGGCAATGGGCTTTTTATTGTACAGTGGCCATAGGACAATGGCTCTATATAACTAGGGATTGGGTTCTGCATCCTATACTGGTCACTAGGCAATGGGCTTTTTATTGTACAGTGGCCATAAGACAATGGCTCTATATAACTAGGGATTGGGTTCTGCAATCTATACTGGTCACTAGGCAATGGGCTTTTTATTGTACAGTGGCCATAAGACAAAGGCTCTATATAACTAGGGATTGGGTTCTGCATTCTATACTGGTCACTAGGCAATGGGCTTTTTATTGTACAGTGGCCATAAGACAATGGCTCTATATAACTAGGGATTGGGTTCTGCATCCTATACTGGTCACTAGGCAATGGGCTTTTTATTGTACAGTGGCCATAAGACAATGGCTCTATATAACTAGGGATTGGGTTCTGCATCCTATTCTGGTCACTAGGCAATGGGCTTTTTATTGTACAGTGGCCATAAGACAATGGCTCTATATAACTAGGGATTGGGTTCTGCATCCTATACTGGTCACTAGGCAATGGGCTTTTTATCGTACAGTGGCCATAAGACAATGGCTCTATATAACTAGGGATTGGGTTCTGCAATCTATACTGGTCACTAGGCTTCTTATTGTTTACTAGTAGAAAATTGTATAATGCAAACACAAAAAAGTGCCCAAGACTATGAGAAATGGGATCACACTAATAAAGTCAAAAATAGCAAAGAGACAGGCAGCACAAAGTGTCAGCACAAAAATAGTATCACGTGCAAAAACATTCTCTTCTTGTCTTTATTGAAGAGCGCCGTATAAATCACCAATAAGGGACAAATGAAGGTGCCTTTATCAAAACAGTCCCATTGTCTGTTGGCCAGCACAGCTTTCGTTTACACCCCACCCTTCATCATCATGGGGTACATTGAAGGTCATCTAATTTTAATTACAGTAGCATACAGCTGTAAGCTCTTGCACCAGAAAATACTTCACATATACTGTACATGTATGTATACAGTACAAAAACATATCCATAAACAAAACGCCTCTGATCGTTATTACTATGTTTTTTTAATGACACTCCTGTAGTTTAATGCATGATAACAAGTTACGTTATATACAGTATGCACAGTGGAGGCAGCCATTTTGTGGGCTAAATTGATATTCATGCCAATGACTTAGGGATCAGTAAGACACAAAATGGCTGCCTCCACTGTGGGTAGACAAGTAGTCGACTTAATACATAATATATACATTACCTTTTGCAGAGACATTTGATGCTCAATGAAGTCAGACACACAAGCCCATATTGTGCAAACATCTGAAAGAGAACAGAAAAATCAGACAAATATAAGGTTCCTGGGTCTTGTACCCTCTCAAAAGTAATTCATTATATAGCAACAACAAATGATTTATTTATTCCACTTCACTGCTCAGTCTCTTGTAAGCAGCTACATCTTAATATTAGACTTCAGGCCTTCGTCCGGATAAGTTTCCACTTGCACATGAATGGTGCACACCTGGTGACTGATTCATAGGTGGAGACTGATGCGTCCGTTCCTGCGCCTGTTGCTGGAATCGCGGCTGCAATAATATGCCAATGCTAGCGTCAGCCTTGCCTGGTGTAGAAGCTTATTTGTGACGTAAATATTTGCTTTACATCATGCAGGAACGGTAAGGCAAACATTAGTATCAGGGCAATTTAACAATACGGGCCGAATTCTATTAGAGGCGAAAAGTCACAGCCGGCGCCTCATTCGCCTGGTTGTTTTCGCGTACTTTCACAATGCGCGCTCCCACTTTTTTGCCCTATTCAATTCCAAAACAGGCGAAAATGCATTTGTGCGAATGCAGTGAATGGCGAAACTAGCGAAAAGGACAGCTTATTTTAGGGAAATCAGTCTGTACCCCCTAACAAGCCTAACTGACTCTGGAAATCAATATAGAAGTGTATTAATATCCCTAATAAACGTATTTAGGGTCCTTAATTTGAGGCAATGGGCTGTTATTTGCATATGTGCATAAGTGTTGAAAATGATCTAAAGCAATTTATTTTGCGAAAAATAATTGCTGTAGTTAAATTGGGGGTACATGTAAATGAGTACTAGTATATTTTTAAGTCTCTGAAGTCCCCCTGCATTAATTTCCACACTGGAAATTATGGTATTCATCAAATTCCGAAAATTATGTATTTTCGGAATTTGATGGCGTTACCATATGCCACTGTGAGGTGGCGTATAGTAGGTAACACTTACCTGCTTTCAGCTGGGCATGTCCCCTGGTGTCTTCCTCCATTGCTCTGGACTCTCCTCTGGCTCCGTCTGCTATGTTGTCATGCGTTCTCCCCGCAGAACACAATAAAGTTTAGAAAAAAAAAAATTTTTTTTTTTTTTTAGTTCTAACTACTAAGTTCTGCTGGGGAGAACACATGAGAGCATAGCAGATAGAGCCTGAGGCTGCTGCGCGAGCAGGTAAGTGCGGGGACGTGGGGCAGGTGAGCGGAGGTTACCGCAGCTGTAGGTAGTGCTGCGCATGCGCTGGGTTAACTAATCGCATGCGCAGCACGTATTACAGCTGCGGTAAGTTAGTGTAGACATGGTAACTATTTCCTGAAAAGCTGTCATCGCAAAAATGACAGCTTTTCTAAATAGATAGTTATGGGGAGGAGGAATGATGAATTCCTCCGGTAATTAGGTAGAACGCCATGCCAGTTCTAAACCTAATTACCTCCAGGGAAAGTTTAGGTTTGATGAATAGGCCCCCCAGTCTTGTTCTATTAATGTTGATTCAAATTGTAAAGCGCGACGGAATATGCTGCGCTATATAAGAAACTGTTAATAAATAGTAAATAAAGATACTATACATTACTATGGGAATTTCCATGTACAGTACAGAGACCTATTGTACAATATGTATGACAGTGCGAAACTACCAGCACTGGCAGGTTGTCTGCTGAAAGAACTACGATCGACCACACACACTTCACCAGTGCCGTCCCGTCCAGTAACTGACCCAATAGCGTAATATGGTTGTTATCAACAGATATTGATGGTATCATTGAGTAATGGCATGCTGGCACGTGCAGTCAGAGGGTGACTACAAATTAACGCTGTCTGTCTTTGTGGTAAACTTTCCACCATGCCATGCAAAAGCACAAGAGGCTGAATGGACAAATCCAAACCCTGTGCGATTTATCCTAGATGTGTGGCCAAATTGCACACTGACGCTGTCGTCCATAGCTGACAGCAAGCAGCAGGATAGGCTGTAAGTGAATAGCGGGGGTCAGCATGGAAAAGACCTCCCATATTGTGCAAGGCTATTAACCAGCAGTCTTTTATTAGAATTAAAAATAAAATCATGTTCAATTATTTTTAGAATATGATACTCAACATACTGTACAGAAATCTGCAACAAGTCCAACCGGTCTCATATAAAGGACCATTATTACCCCTATGCCTACACCTGGCTTGTCAGCCCTCTCCACACCTGACCCCCCACATCCATTTATGTCATACGCTGCATTTAATCCATTATTATAGCCATTTTACCACACCCTATTGTATTCTGACAAGTTTATTAGACTTTAGGATTGTCAGGAGAGCTGAGGAAGGAGATTAATTATGAGGATGAGAAGGTAAATTATGGAACTGTACTGAATGGTTTGTTCTGCCTTGCAAACTTCATAGCACCATTATAGAAACTTAAAAACAAATAACAAGAATGTGTGTATTTTTTATATTAATTACATAATATACACATTAGACATTTATGGAGGGAATAAAATTAAAGACCATTTAAAGTCATCTGCATTAAATTAAGTAGGTTTTTAATGGAATAAAAATATACTTGATATCTGAGTTTTTTTGTACATTTACAGTACACACGAATCAAAAAGTGGAAAGTTAATATACAGGCCTATTTTGCATGTACTTTTGAGAACAATACATGTCTGCTAACGCAGGGAGCTAATGGACTTAATTAGAGGGTATTCAATTTCTCTCTATTGAATCTTTTATCAATATACAGTAGCTTTATTACCAGGTAACATAATACGGTAATCCACAAGACAATGCAAGTGTTTCTCCCAGGGAAGTGAGCCGGCAGCTTTGCTAAGTGTAACACTTAATGCACGGCCTAGAGCAGAATAGTACATAGGATTCTGGTGTCAGCAATAACATTGGGGGAAACCTCATTTTCCATATTACATTTAGCTGCTGCCAAAATGTCATATTATATTTAGCGGTTGCCTAAACCTTTGTTGGGAGAAGGTTATATAGGTGCTATTCTAGATAGAATGCCCTTTTATTTTTGCTAAGGACAGATTTGCAATAACGTAAAAGGCTTCTCAGATATTATATACATTGCTTTACAGACTCCTCCTGACAAGTGTTACCCAGGGCTCCATTTAGCAACGAGGCATAAACCCTTCAGCGCTCGCTAAAGGGGGCTTGTCCTCCGTTCAGTATTTAACAAACAGCAGGAGGGTTACTACTGTTAGAGACTGTACCGCTTATGCGTAGTTGGTGTTACATGTACGGTGCCCATTGCCCGGCAACGTTGATCCAGGAAAAAGCCCTTCCGCCCTCAGCAAAGCTTTCCAGTCCCCGGGAGAAAGTGCAATGCACAGACAGGCTTCGCACATGCGCATTACGCTGCAGTCCGTCGCAAGCATCGGTAGGCTGCCATCAACAGAGCGGAGGATGCTGCTGAGGAGGGGGCACATCGCTGGACCTCGCCAGGGGGTTCATTAATGTTAAACATCGCTGGAATATTCGCAGACACAGATAGAAATCCGCCACTGTAAGGGGTATATTTACTAAAGTGAGAGTTTTTAGAAGTGGAGATGTTACCCATAGCAACCAATCAGATTCTACTTAACATTTAACTAGCACCTTCTAGAACAGGGGTTCCCAACAATGGCCCTCAAGGCACACTAACAGTCCAGGTTTTAGGGATAGCCATACTTGAGCATAAGTGACTTAATTAGTACCTTAGTTATTTTGATTTAACCATCTGTGCACAATCATGGATATCACTAAAACCAGGACTGTTAGTGTGCCTTGAGGACCAGGGTTGGGAATCACTGTTCTAGAAGATAATAGCTATAATCTGATTGGATGCTCTGGGCAACATCTCCTACAAGAGGCAGCAGTTGAGACACTGGAATACATCCTCCATTTAATCAGCACAGCCGGCCCCAACTTACTATATTACCAATAAAATGTTGTGAGGTGTATGCACTGTCTGTCACAGTCAGCTGTACTGCACCGAGCTCAATATTATTAACAGTATTTCTGAATATGAGCTATACAGTTATGTAATAAAAATCCCCTGACTGTACTTACCATCCTCGGAGAGTTTGCAGAGTGTGGGAAAGCCATTCCTGTCAGCATCTTGTAAAAAATACAACATTTTGCAAACCTAATGGAGACGGGGTTAAAGAGTAAGGGCAATAAAATAACACAAGACTGCACAAACTGCTACAATGTGTATAAAGCTAGGTAAACTCTATCCATATGTTCCCAAACACAGCCATTACAGTCCAGATTTTAAGGATATCCATGCCTCAGCACAGATGAAGTAATAAGTAACTCAGTCAATTTGATGTAACTATCTGGGACTCACGCATGGATAACCTTAAAACCTGGACAGCTTGGGAAACTGTGCTCCATGCAATAATCGGCTGATTAGCAGATGTTTGGCTGCTCGGCACGATAATCGCACATGGTGTACGCAGCACCAGGGGCGATTATTGTACCAGATATAGGACCGAATTCAATTATCCGCGAAAAGCCGAGCCACGATGTTTTCGCACGCCTTCGCATGTTTTTAGG
Organism: Taudactylus pleione; assembly: GCA_031769625.1. Taxonomy (NCBI): domain Eukaryota; kingdom Metazoa; phylum Chordata; class Amphibia; order Anura; family Myobatrachidae; genus Taudactylus; species Taudactylus pleione. Next base: position 166,348 of record JAUIMM010000477.1, on the reverse strand, counting down.
CGATACTTAATCCCTGCGTGCTCCCGCTTATCGCCGTATTCAATTCCAATAGACGCGAAAAGGCAAAAGGCGAAATCTGCAGAAAGCGAAACTGGCGAAAAGTCCCTAAGATTTTGGGGAAATCAGTCTGTACTCCTGAAAAAGCTGCACTAACATTAGAAATCAATATAGAAGTGTTCTACTAGACCAGCAGTTCTCAAACTCGGTCCTCAGGACCCCATACAGGTCACGTATTCCAGGTCACCCACCAGGTGCACAGGTGTATTCATTACTCACTGACACATTTTAAACGATCTACAGGTGGAGCTAATTATCTCACTTGTGATTCTGTGAGGAGACCTGGAAAACATGCACTGTTTGGGGTCCTGAGGACGGAGTTTGAGAACCTGTGTACTAGACCTAATAAAAGTGTTTCATGTTTTTAAAGTGTCAGAGTTGGCTGTTATATGCGTATATGCATAAGTGCTGAAAAATTACAGAAAGCTATTTCTTTTCAGAAACTATAAGTACCGAGGACAAATTTGGGGTACATGTAAATGGGTACTAGCATGTTTTGATGTCTCTAAAGTGAAGATTTAAAAAATCTGCAAAATACACCTACTGCAGCCTCCTGCAATCCCCAAAACACCTGCCCCAACCATATAGTCCCCCAAAGTACCAGGCCCCCCACTTTTTACATATTTTCCAACACTTTTTTTCATTTTCATTTTTGGAGTCTTCTCAAATAAATGTTTACGTTTTTTGGACTGATTAGTCATTAGGGGGGTGTTGTACAAAGGGTTCTGAACCAAATCCCCACATTTGCACCTCAAAATAGTGATTTTGCACTTCCAATTCGCCCGCCTCTACATAGAGAAAACTTTTCTCCTGTTTCATTTCCGCTTAGGCGAAAACTCCTGCAATTGAATACAGAGATAAGTTGAAAACAGGCGAAAAGTCCAAATCGGCAAAAACTTTTCTCCAAAACTTCACTTTTCGCGGCTAATTGAATAAGGCCCATAGTCAGAACTGCTGATTGGATCTGACCTGCTGCACGGCATTTATCCAAAACGATGAGCCAATATCGTGCACATTTTGTAGTGTAGTGTTCCCGCTAGGCTGATATAGCGGGGAGCCGCACCCTGCCTGATTTTAAAGTGGCAAAATGCGCCCTGCCCATATAGCAGCGTCCCTGTGACGTCCCCACCTGCCGGCCGAAAAGTCCAGCGGGTTTCTGATCACCATGAGGGGAGAGCTTGGTGGAAACCCTGCGACTCCAGAAGAGCTGGGCACGTGCCCAAGAGTGACAAATTGGGGACGTGTCACAAGGACATGCCCTCTCTATGGTCAGCCATGCCCCCTTTTTGGGAGTGTGCCCAGGGAAGCCCTGCCCGCACCTCAGTGCTTTGCCCCTGGCATGGCGTGAGCACTAGTAGTGTGTGTGAATTCCCAATCATCTGTCCAACATGTCTGCCCACAGTTAATTTTAAAACGTCACATTTGTGACAAGGCTCTAATAAGTATTATTTTTCGGACCGGAATGGTAAATTACTAATGTGTACACTTGAAATCAGAGGTTATTGAGATCGCTTTGGCGCTCTGAAAATAACCACGCCGGTCGGATTGTGAGTAAAATTGTGCAGGTTTGCATGTAGTATAATACAGTGTTCCCATGGATTTGCTTTCTTGGGCAGTTTACTGCATGTTTGTCCCTATGTTAGAATCGCACGCAAAAGGTCCCTTAGCTGCTTTCCTTTGTTTTCATTTGTACTGGGTTCATTTGATAACCTGCGCTTGCCAAACACCTGCGTATTTACGCTGCGTCTATTTGGGTGCTTTATACGCGTATTTTTACGCTGCTTACTACAGTCCCTTCTAAAGAAAGTACCTCCGGAGGGGATGTATTTGCAAAGCCATTTTTTACAATTCCGTATGAGCTTTTTTTTTAACCCGCCTCCCCCCCCCCCCCCCAAAAAAAACACTAATGCAGCAAACATTTTCACATGTCAAATAAGGAGAGTTATGGTAAAACTTATTCTTGTTAACTCTCTTTCTTCTAAGTCCATAGGGTCCACAGGGCGAAACTGGGGTGTAGGTGGTACTTGGGGGACCGGACACCAACAAAACTTGGACATCCCCATTGTCTCTCTATGGACCCCTATGGACCCTGAAGAAGGTTTTGGTTTTTTGTTGTTGTGAAATTGTATATTGCTATATACTTACTGCAAAGGTTATAAGACACTTTATCAACCCCCACATACACGGCACCCTCCTCCTCCTCCTAGGCAACATACATGATTAGATTGCAAGCTCTGCTCCAATAAATATAACAGATCTAGCTGCATTAATATATGGACGGGCTGTGACCCCCAGAGACTCCATCATGCAGGGTGATTAACCCTCCTAGCCAGGGGCAGGCAATCTGTGGCACTCCCTTGCAGTGGAACTACATCTCACAGCATGCCCTGCCACATATTTGCTGTCCGGGATTGCTTAGACTGTGGCAAGGCATGCTGGGATGTGTAGTTTCCCAGCAGCTGGAGGGCTTCAGGTTGCCTGCCCCTGCTCTAGCTGCTGGAGAGACACTAAATCGTCAGCTCTATCAATGAGTTATAGTTCTAATTACCCCCTAGCGCATGCACACACTCTGTCCTCTGCCTCGCTGATAGGTGTTACAGAGCCCCAGACACCCGCTCTTACCCGCTGTCTACCGGGACCCGGGCTGCTCAGAGATGACACAGTGCTGCGGCGGGGGCGCGCCGGTCACTAGGACGCGCGGCGGTCGGCTCCCGCGCTGTTGCTAGGAGTGACGTCACCCGCGCGCTCCCGTGCAATGAGAGTAGGAGGAGTGCGTGGACGCGCAGAACTACAGAGGCGTAGGTGGGTGGGCTGGGCGTCCTGTCGCAGATTGGGGTTAGCCCGTTATGGACCCTAGGAGGTCGCCGGCCACTAGGAAGAAAAAAAAAATATTTCTATTCCCCTTAATGCACCCAGTAGTAATGCCCACTGTAGTAGTGTCCCCTATGCAGTGTCCTCAGTAGTAGTATGCAGTGCCCACAGCAATGGTCTCCCCTATGCAGTGCCCCTTGTCGTAGTCCCGCCTATGCAGTGCCCCCTGTAGTAATGCCCCATATACAGTGCCTCCAGTAGTGGTTCCCCCTATACAGTGCCCCTTGTCGTAGTCCCGCCTATGCAGTGCCCCCTGTAGTAATGCCCCATATACAGTGCCTCCAGTAGTGGTTCCCCCTATACAGTGCCCCCAGTAGTAGTCCCCCCCCCCTATGCAGTGCCCCTTATATTGTGCCCCCAGTAGTAGTCCCCTCTATGCATTGCCTCCAGAAGTAGCCCCCTCTATACAGTGCCCCATGAAGTGGACCCCTGTAGCGCCCCCCCATGCAGTGACAGTGCCCCTTATACGTGCACACACAAAAGACCACAGCTTACCTGAATCCCCGCTCCAGACGCGACCGGAAGGCGGAGCTCATGAGTGAGCTACAGCTGACTCCCTCAGTTGACGAAGCAGCCAATGAGAGTCTGTCTGACTCTCATTGGCTGCTATAACAAACACACAGCCGCCACTGGCGCCTGTGTGTTTGTCACTGTGTAGTGTGGCGGCGCTCTGCGGTCTACACTACACTAATGTGGGGGCCCAGGGACGATCGCCCCCCCTTAATCCAGCCCTGGGTGCTAGGTTTGCCCAGTATGGGGGTGCTAAATGTGCCCAGTAAGGGAGTGGTTGTGCTATGTGAGACAGACCTGGCAGTTGTCCAATCAATGTGCTGACAGTCTACCTGGGGCTAAACTATGTTACAAGCTGTGACCCGCTGGGCACTAAGCGGCCGCTTGGGTTGCCTAGCGGTAAATCCGCTACAGTACATGGGGCACGAGTCTGGTTGAGCCTCTGTTGTATGATGATGACCTTGTTAATATTCCTATACAAACAGGCATCTTCCGGACGATAAGACCTACATGAATAGTGAATGCTGACGGAAGACGCCGTCATCCCAGGGAGGATACATTTCTTCAGAGTTCCACATTGTGAGAAACCACCATATAAGTAAGGTGCATATGGAAAGGAATGTTCCCAGAGTGACGAGAAACGGGTGGCTTGTCATGTTAGCAGACCCCATTTACAGTGACTATGCCCCTTCCGGAATGTGACCACGCCTCCCGCGTGCACATTTACATTACATCAATGGTTCTCAAACTCGGTCCTCAGGACCCCACACAGGTCACTTTTTCCAGGTCACCCAGCAGGTGCACAGGTGTATTCATTACTCACTGACACATTTTAAAAGATCCACAAATGGAGCTAATTGTTTCTCTTGCAATTCTGTGGAGACCTGCAAAACATGCACTATGTGGGGTCCTGAGGACCGAGTTTGAGAACCTGTGCATTACAGTGTGTGTGAGGGCGCCGTTCTTCATCTTGCCCTGGGCTCCGAAAACCCTAGTTACGCCACTGGACATAACTGAAGCAGCTGCAAAACAATACACATAACTGATACACTCAAATTTATTTTATTGTATATAAAAACTAAACATTAAAAACTAATGTTTCTGGACAAGATTCATTTCTGCAAGAGATTACTGAAATAAAAGGACAATTATATTAGTTACAAATGCAAATCTATCCCTTGCCTTTCCCCCCCTTCCACATCTCACAGCATCCCATCTCTGAATGGTTATATCCCTTGTGCTCTTCTATCAGCATGCAGACTTCAGTTATCCTTTACAGCCAGGATAAGAGGTCCTGGCCGGTCAGACGCCCGGGTTACTAGCCGGACGACAAATACTCTGCCTGATGGGGCGGGCCTCCTCCTGGAGGATTCCAGGGTGGGAGGCTGAGTTCTTCATTTTGCGGAATACTGGCATCAAACAACAGACGCCTGGGTCCAGGAAGTGGTCTCAGGGTTATGCCCTCACCTTCCGGAGGCATCCTCCCCAGAAGTTTTTTTTTTTACAACTCCCGCCCTGTTGCACCTGTGCTGCAGATGGGCTTTACTCTGGTCACCGTTTTTTCCGTCTCCCTCTGGTGAGAATGTGATTCTTGTGTGTGTCCAGATCTTTTTTCTCTCTCTTCCTTCTCCTTCGGCCTATGGCTTGGTACGTAACTGAGATGCCTTGGCTCGGGGGCGGGGTATAGGAGGGGGACCCTAGTGCATCCTGGGAGGCTGAAAACTTAACTATGGTGCCCGATGCCTGACGTCATCACCTATACCCCAAGGTATCCTGTGGAACCCTATGGACTTCGTAGAAATAGAGATTACAAAGGTTTCTTACCATATCTCATATTATATATATATATATATATATATATATACAGTCAGGTGCATAAATATTGGGACATTGACAGAATTTTCATATTTTGGCCTCTATTCACCACCACAATGGCTTTGAAATGAAACAAACAAGATGTGCTTTAACTGCAGACTTTCAGATTTAATTTGAGGGTAATTACATCCAAATCAGGTGAACGGTGTAGGAATTACAACGATTTCTATATGTGCCTCCCACTTTTTAAGGGGCCAAAAGTAATGGGACAAACTAAACAATCCTAAATCTAACTTTCACTTTTTAATACTTTGTTACAAATCCTTTGCAGGCAATTACAGACTGAAGTCTGGAACGCATAGACATCACCAGACGCTGGGTTTCATTTCTGGTGATGCTCTGCCAGGCCTCTACTGCAAATGTCTTCAGTTCCTGCTTGTTCTTGGGGCATTTTCCCTTCAGTTTTGTCTTCATCAAGTGAAATGCATGCTCAATCGGATTCAGGTCAGGGGATTGACTTGGCCATTGCATAACATTTCATTTTTTAGCCTTAAAAAACTCTTTGGTTGCTTTTGCAGTATGCTTCGGGTCATTGTCCATCTGCACTGTGAAGCGCCATCCAATGAGTTCTGAAGCATTTGACTGAATATGAGCATATAATATTGCCCGAAACACTTCAGAATTCATTCTGCTGCTTTTGTCAGCAGTCACATCATCAATAAATACAAGGGAACCAGTTCCATTGGCAGCCATACATGCCCACGCCATGACACTACCACCACCATGCTTAGTGACAGCTCTTTGGATCTCATATTGAGAGTCAACAGCAACTGATTCCAAATGCAAATGTCACACCTAGAATCAACTCCAGACCTTTTACCTGCTTAATTGATAATGAAATAACGAGGGAATAGCCCACACCTGTCCATGAAATAGCTTTTGAGTTGATAGTCCCATTACTTTTGGCCCCTTAAAAAGTGGGAGGCACATATAGAAACCGTTGTAATTCCTACACCGTTCACCTGATTTGGATGTAATTACCCTCAAATTAAATCTGAAAGTCTGCAGTTAAAACACATCTTGTTTGTTTCATTTCAAAGCCATTGTGGTGGTGTATAGAGGCCAAAATATGAAAATTCTATCAATGTCCCAATATTTATGCACCTGACTGTGTATATATATATATATATATATATATATATATAATTAATTGTGGTGCGCTCTGGGGCAATCCTATTCTGTTATATGGATTTGTTTGTATATGTATTTTAAATGACTAGATCAGAAAATTGTCCCACTCTATATTGATACAATCCCAACTTGTAATCTGTGGGTAGGGTGTTCTTAAAATTGTTCTTTTAAAGCCTGTAAATAATCCCAGTCCCTTCTGAAGAAATGTCTCTATGTCCAAAAAAACAAGAGACTCTTAGGGAGAAAGTTCCTGGACAATCCCAAAATTGTAGTCCCGTGATATCTGTAGGATGGGTGTTCTTATAATGTAAGCTGGTGACAATGCAGCCCTCTTCGTCCTCCTCTCCACCTCAAATGTAATGCAATTGCACAGTATCTGGAACTTGGTAAAACACGATGGTGCAGGATAGGTAAGAAATGCATGTACTTACCAAATATTACAGTATTTTCCTGCTGGTTCTCCTAGTCCCGGTGCTTGCAGCGGTGGAGGTGGTGTGTTTATATGCATGCAGGTAAATGGCACTATAGATAATACTATACACTTGTGTCTAATATAACACTTTTATTGATTTAAGCATGTGTACCCTGACTCATCAGAGTTCATCTATGTTAATAGACATTAGCAGTCTCTATAAATAAATTGGTTCCAAAGTGCACCTATGCACATTTAGTGTCAAGTAGTAGTTCTGTGAATAAGGGGTGTGGTACCAACGCGTTTCATCCAGAATATGGACTTTTTCAAGGGTGCCCACCTTTGTCCTTCACGTCCTTTATATAAGGTGGTCAATTACTTGTTACCGGTGTCCGTGTTACCCGCACTTCCGGGTTTGTCAGTTCGTCACAGCTGGCTTGCGTGTTCCTCTCACTAAAGCATGTGTTGGAGTCCCCATAGTGTCATTGCGCATGCGCCGTCTATGGTGGCCATCTTGGCGGAGATTATTCGTAGTGCTGAATGTCTTACAGCGACCATCTTATTGGTTGAACTTGTCCTTGGTCTCCGATTGTGTCGCTAAGTAGCGGGCGGCCATCTTATTGGTTATTTATACTCCATGGATCTCCTTTTTGCATGCCTGCTATGTTCATGTTAATCTCCCATATTATTAAATGGGCATTATAACTGCTGGTATGAGCTTTATGTTAATGCAATGTACCTCCCAGTGGGAAGCCATTTTTATGGTTGTACTCATAATGTATGCAGATTTCATATGTTAATGAATGGTGATTCAGCTCTTTAAATCAACGAATGCTGTATGTTTCTACGTATTCAATTGGTATCTTACCATAATCTATCCATTTTTAGTGATCGTGCTTATATCTATAGGAATTATGCATATCTCCCTGTACTACTTTATGCTAGAGCCCTTTTGTGTTACAAATGGGTAGTTGGTTAAAGCTGGGCGTCCACTACACAATTCTCTCTCAGACATCTGTCCAATCCGGTGGGCCGGAACGAAAATCATGCATGGGAGCAAATGACAGCTGACCACATGGTCCCAAACACTGAAAAAAGGACAAAAAAAAATGATCAAATTGGTTAAATTTGTGTGTTTTTAACTAATTTGTCTGAACAACCATTTTTGTCCACCTTCCAGCCCTTGCGAGCAAACGGACTTACCTAGTCTGTCTCTGATGGAGTGGCTCTTGAGTCTTCCTTATTAAGAGCCAAGGGTTTCTCCAGCTCTGTGATTCAGATGATGCTTAGGGCACGAAAACCTTCCTGTGCTTGCATCTATTACAGAGTTTGGCAGTCTTTTGGTCAATGGTGTTCCCACAGAAAGTATAACCCTACAGTTTTTAGGGTTTCCCTGGCACTTGCTTTTCTCCAGGCTGGGTTAGACCTCGGTCTCCCCCTGGCCACCCTGAGAGTACAGGTTTCTGCGCTGTTAGTTTGGTTCCAGTGAAGGATCGCCTCTCTGCCGGATGTTAGAAATCTTTTTTCAGGGTGTTCTCTGGGTTCAGCCACCCTTTGTCCCACCAATGGCACCGTGGGATTTGTCTTTGGTTCTCAAGGGGCTACAGGCTCCCCCATTTCAACCTCTGGACTCAGTAGTTTTGAAGTGGTTGACAGCGAAAACACTTTTCCTCCTCGCTATCTCCTCTGCACGCAGAGTCTCTGATTTGGCAGTGCTTTCTTGTCGATCTCCCTTTTTGATTTTTCACCAGGATAGAGCTGTCCTCCATAATCAGGCGGGTTACCTTCCTAAGGTAGTGTCCCATTTTCATGTGATTGAAGAGATTGTGGTTCCAGATCTCCAGTCTTCAGACCTTTTGTGTAGGTGAAGCCTCCCTGGATGCGGTTCATATTCGTTTTAATCGTACAAACTCGTTTAGAAAATCAGACACTCTTTTCGTGTTGTGTGGTTTTCACAAATGAGGCTGGCCAGTTAACAAACAAACTCTGCCCCAGTGGTTGCGTATGACTATCTCTCAGGCTTACACGCAGGCTGATCTCCCTGTTCCAAACATGGTGACCGCACATTCTACTCGGTCTGTGGGACCATGGTGGGCGTTTCGTCGTGGTGCCTCTGCTGAACAATTGTGCAAGGCAGCCACGTGGTCTTCTGTCCACACTTTTCTTAGGTTCTACGCTTTTGACACCTTTTCCTCTCAGGATGCTCCCTTTGGGTAAAAAAGCAATCAGCGCCTAAAGCACTATTCTAATAAAAATAACCATATGGTGAATAAATTTTTTTTTAAAATTATTATAAAAATATACTCTATGCAATGACACTTTGATTGGCATGTTTGCTAAATAGCGAGACACACCTGTCACCACGCGGATTACAACATTCACCTTGTGGGACATTATTTTCATCGGCATACCCACTGAAATTAATAGGGACACAAGGGAATATATGTGTATTCGGACTATTGGATGGGTATTGTGTATATATAACTACATTTTGTCTGCTACTTTACATAAGTAAATCCATAAGTCCCTTGCACATCCCCCGGGGCGCCCTATTATATCAGGAATTGAATCCATTACGGCTAATCTATCAGTTTATTTGTATTATTATTTGATACCACTGACTTTTTACATAAAATCAGATTACTTGGAAACAAAGGGGGGAATTCAGTTCAATGCGATGTAGTATAGCTGCGGGAGGGAGCTCCTGCAGCTATTCAATACAACTCGCTGTATAGGCGGCTAAAGGATTTCCTCTCGCACACCCTGGGGATGCGAGGAGAATTCCGACAAAAGTGCCGGGCGCGCAGCTGTTTGCCGGCTTAGCGCAGCGCTAACAGCCGCACACCCGGCACTTTAGTTGGAGAATGCCGGTTACCGCGTCTTAACACCCTGGTTAAGTCGCGAGAACCGGCATTCTCTGACTTGCCTGCTTCCCGACAAGGCACACAGCGCAACCCTCAGCCGCTACATACATGACCTTTTTTTCATTTGGGATGGGGATGATTTATCCGACTGATTTGGTTGCGCGTTTGAATAAAAATTAATATAGGACCTTTACTAGTACTCATCAACCTACGAAAATACATTTTTTGGACATCACACTAGAAATCTGTAAGAATACGATTACAACAGACATTTACGAAAAAGAAGTGGATACTAATACGTTTATAGATTACTCCAGTAATCACCAGAATATATGGTTATCCAATATTCCAGTAGGGCAACTACGAAGGATTAGACGTAACTGTTCCTCGGAGATCAAATTTGTAGAACAGGCAGATCAACTTTGGGAAGCCTTCAGAAAGAAAGGATACCCGTTGTCCCTTATTGCTAAAGCCCACCTAAAAACCTTTGATAGAGATGCCATCCTATCCAGGCCTCTTCATAAAAAAGGGAATAAAAACTTACATTTTTTTGATCCTTCTGTAGTTTGTTTTCTACTAAATACAACTCAGCACAAGAAATCACTAAGATAGTAAAGAAAAATTATTCTATGCTATTATTGGATCCCTTGTTGAAGGAAAACATAAAGGATAGACCATCTATTTTTTTTTTTTTTAAAAAGGTAAAAATTTGCAGAACCATCTTGCTCCAAGTGCTTTTGTTTCTCAAGAATCAACACATATAGGGTGGTTAAAACCTAGGGGGAATTTTCGTTGTGGCCATCAAAAATGTATTACCTGTACATTCGACAGTGACACAAATAGTGCATAAAATCATGTATTTTATTAACTGCACAACTCCATATGTGGTTTATGTTTTCCTATGTGACTGTGGGTTACAGTATGTGGGACACACAATTCTTCCTCTTAAACAAAGGTTCCTTGAACATCGCCGTAATGTCATTAATAAAAGTTAATTACAAAGTGTCTCACGTCACTTTATGGAGAAACATAATGGTAAACCGGATAGTCTGAGACTTTGGGCTTTAGAACAAATCCCTAAAACCTTCAGGGGAGGGGACAGATTTATGTATGAGAGAAACCCACTGGATACATGTGATGGGTACCTTGCATCCAGATGGGCTGAATGAGACCATTGATCTGGAGTTTTTGTGACTATCCTGTAACTTTAGACTTGTATCTGCTCTGTGTCAGCCTCTGTGTTGCCCATGATCATTTTGGAGTTACCCAGATGAGGGTTGTGTGCCCTCCTATCTCCCTACTATTGATTCCTATTAGTCGCTATTTAGCGCTGCAAGTCGCTTAATAAAGAATTGCTTTCTAGTCCAATCGTATGGTTCCAAAGCACAAAAAGTTATTTATGTAAAGAAAAAGTAAAACGATGAAAGATTTAACAATTAGAGTAAAAAGCAATCAGTAATAGTACAAGCCGATACATACGCATGCGCACTGGTCCCAGTATACAGTCATCAATCCAGAAGTCTGTGATCATCAATGAGGATGTCCGTACACTGGAGTCGGGTCACAGCTTATATACCTTACAGAGTTCTATGTTAACAAAGGAACTAGTTTACAGGTTTCCATTGGTTCTTGCTTCTGGATAATCTGGTCATTGGTTGATTCATACGGTGTCATCAGGGGCATAGCTTAGTCCTCAAACGGTCACATTGTGTAGTTTCCCGCCGAACAACTGGTTAATACTAGCTACAACACTGCATACAGATAATAACATTCTATGCAATAACTCCCTATCATCCATAACTAGCAGACGCAAGATGCGACTCCTTTGCCGATAGGTACGGGAGTCTGCAAATAAACAGGGATTTAGTATGATACCAAACATGACATGTCCACTATGTTCTAAACCTTAGATCTCATTTAAGCACATATTACATCATAATTATTAGTCAATAATACCTTTAATAACACTGGTTATTAACTATAATGTGTGGGAACCATCTTGCACATATGTGTCCGCATATGTGCGTCTGTGTGTTGAAATAGCAACTATATACAATGAACGTCCATGTGTAAGTATGTGCCTATAATAGGAAATGTTCGTATGTATGTGAATATGAATGTGAGCGTCTATGTGTACGCATATAAGTTTATGTGTGTGCGTTATGTGCATCAGTGTATGTGGTGGATTCTCATTTGTGCGCATCGGATTGCGCTGATGCAAAGTAGCGTCATGGTTCACTCGACATCAGACTATAGATGACCAGATCGTCAGATAACAATTGTGAGCGATCACATTCAATTATTTGACTTCGACACTACTTAACCCTATTTCTCTCCTTTCCCTCCCTCTCCTTTTCCTTACCCCCCCCTGCTTTCCCTAATGTTAATATTAATATATTCTAACCTGCTTTGCAGTTTAGCTATGTGTGGTATGCTAGGTTTCAATCTTCGATCTGCACCTTTAAATGATCTTTCTGATTCCCTAGTCAGTTTGTGTAAAATCTCAATATGGGACTGAAAATATCTTACCAAGCAATGCTAAAAGGTTTATTATAAACAGTTTTATTAGTTCTTCCAGCTCATATTTATGTTTTAAAATCGTGTATCATCTGAGAATGTATTTGTTTCTTGTTTTTATGTTTTTGTGCAATCTGTTTTTTTTTTTTATTAAGGGTTCCAAAGAGAAAACGTACAGACATACAACAAAGGCATAAAAATGGCAACATATTCATATCAAAATGTGTACATATTGGAATCCAGTATTACAAATTTATATAAGAAACACTAATTATATTGAAGAACAAAAGAAAACAGAAAAAAGGAAAGAACAGAAGGAGTATCAGGCAGCGGGGACGGGGGAGGGTCATCTTGTAATATAAGATTAACTTCATGTCATATTACGTGGTAGAGATGGTTAAAGACATATAGTTTTTAAATTCCACTGAGGTTTTATATTCTAACTATGGAAACCAAGTGTTAGTGAAAATAGAAGTCCTATTTGTAGAAAAGATCAACAGGTCTTCCATGGATATATAATAATCAATTCTCCGAAACCAATCTTTACGAGTAGGGGAGTTGTGGGAATTCCAAAAAGTTGGGATGACTGCCATTGCTGCATTACTTAAATGGTGCAGCGGGGACTTTTGTAGCATCCCAGTGAGGTATCTGAATGAATAAATAGCCAGAATGCCGGATCAGTAGGGACAGGGGTGCCTATAATTTGTTGTTAAATGGAGCTAACCTCCGACCAAAATTTAGATAACTGAGGGCAATCCCACCAACATGGCATGGAGTAGAGTAGGGTGTCTGTACCATCTCATTAAAATCTTATATTGAGTTTCTATGGTAGTCCTGCAGACTGAGCTACAGTGAGTTTTGAGAAATAGTTTGCCATTCTTGTTCCGTGAGGGAAATACCCAGATATAGTTCCCATTTTTTAGCCCATGGAGGAATGGAAGAGGAAGGGTTGGTAAGAGTATCTGGTATATGGCAAAAATTGTGTGGGAGGGAGAAGTTGGCGAGATACATAGTCTCTCAAATGAAGTGAGTTCTCTATTAGAAATTTTTAGTGTGTCTGCGGAGGTCAGAAAGTGGCGAACCTGTAGGTACATCCAAAAGTCAGAGTGTGGGATTGACCAATTTCCTTGGCGTTCAATAAATGTTTTAACACCTGACGTAGTCACCAGCTGGCCAGTTCTAAAAAGGCCTTCCCGCACCCAATTAGGGAAATGTGTAAGATTAATACCAGGGGGAAAATCAGGGTTAGCCAGAAATTAAGAGGGCCAAAGCATGAAGAAATGTGGTATAGATGTCTTAAGGACATCCCAATAGAGCGAGGGAGAAATTGTCAGATGAGGAATGTCTAATAATTTAGGAATAGAAGGAAGCCAATGTATAATTTCAGGGGGAAGATTCATAAAGCACCCTTCGAGAGCGACCCATTGCTTGACCTTTCTATATCTAGTCCACTCAAGGATTCTATTAAGATGAGTAGCATGGTAGTATGATTTGATGGCTGGAAGTTGGAGACCGCCCAATTGTTTTGGCCGCATTAAAAGATCACGTCTGATCTGAGGTTTTTTTCCTGGACCAGATAAATTGCTGGATTAAGAAATGCAGTGAACAAAATCAAGAATCTGGAATCTGAAAGGGTAGAGATTGAAAGAGGTAAAGCAACTTGGGAAGTGTATTCATTTTTACCATATTAATTTTCCCCAACCAAGAAAGATGCTTCAAATGACAATGAGACTAATCCGTTCGGATGGATGAGAGGAGGGGGGAGAAATTAGTGGCGAAGAGTTGCTACAAGTTTTTAGTAATTTTAACCCCTAAATAAGTGATATGGGAGGAGTGCCAAGGGAAAGGGAACGCGGACCATAGACCTGAAATTACGGAGGTGTGAGCAGACAAATTTAAAGCCCAAGATTTTGAGAAATTAATCTTAAACTGTCCAAAATGTTCAAATTCAGGCATTAAGTGAGGCAGAGATGTCCCTGGGTGGGATACGATAGCTAGTAGGTCATCTGCGAATAGTGCCAGTTTATGTTCCTGGTCACCTGCTAGAATCCCAGAAATATGAGGGTTGGCTCGTATAGATCTTGCTAATGCCTCCAAGCAAAGGATGAAAATCAACGGCGACAAAGGGCAACCCTGTCGTGTGCCATTGTTTATGGAAAAGGATCACGATAATACACCATTGACAGGAATATAGAGTTAAAATCCTATGAAGGGTGAGAGGACCCAATCCGATGTGTACAAGCACAGATCTCATAAAAGACCAATTGATTCTATCAAACTCTTTTTCTGCGCTCGGTTGAGAGTAGGATCATTGGGGTCTTCGATGAGAAGTAGCATAATTAACCAGGTTGAGGACTTTCGTGGTGTTATCACGTGCCTCACAACCTTTGACAAATCCAACTTGGTGATTGTGGATCAACTGAGGAAGGAGGAGATTTACCCATTTGGCTATTAATTTGTCATATAATTTAAGGTCCACGTTCAATAACGAGATGGGTCTGTAGCTTGGGCACAGGGAGGGGTCCTTACCTGTTTTAGGAATGACGGAAATGTGGGCTTCCAGGAATTGCTTAGAGAATCGAGATTCCGCTGAGACGTTATTAAAGGCGTTTAACATCATAGGGACTAATTTGTCTTGAAAAATCTTGTAGTAGGCTATGGTTAGGCCGTCAGGTCCTGGGCTTTTGCCCGCAGGCAAAGAAGCTATAACTAGCTCCACTTCTTGTATGGAAAACGGACGTTCCGAAGCGAGATTATCGGAAGGGGAGATAGTAGGAATGAAAATAGAGGAGAGAAAAAATTTATGAAGCAAGGGGATTAGACAAGACAAGATTAAGGTCAGGCAGGTTATAGACTATCCTTAAGTGTGTGTATGAATCCAGATGCTCACTGGGCTCTCAGCGCTCTAGCCAAAAGTTTTCCCGGCTTGTTCCCCCATTGGTAAAAGCGATTTCTACACTTTTTAAAGGACGATTGGATGTTATTAGAAAGTATTTTACTAAGAGCATTGCGGGTTTCCAAAAGCTTATGGTAGTCATCTTTGGACATATTAAGCTTATAAGACGCCTCTAGCAACTTAATCTGTTGTAACAGGACCGCATTCTGTGCAGATTTTGTTTTTTAATATGTGAGCCTAATTGAAGCTTGCCTCGGAGGACGCATTTGTGCGCCTCCCAAACTGAAATTGGGGAAATTTCTGGGGTAACATTATGGCCAATGTAGTCAGACAGAGCCGTATCAAGTTCAGCTTTACAGTATGCATCTTGAAGAAGGGACTCGTCGCCATGTCCATTGCTTAGAGAAAAGATGTGGGAGAGTCAAAGTCAGGGAGACTGGAGTGTGGTCCGACCATGATATTGGTCCAATGTCAGCTTCAGCGACCATGCGTAGGTGTCTGTGACTGAGGAATAGTCTAAGCGGGAATAAGTGTTGTGTGGATGGGAGAAGAAGGAATAGTTGCGGCCTATGGGATATAAAGTCCTCCAAGAGTCTGCCAATTGGTAATTATGGAACAATGTCTTGACCTGCTTGTAGTTAGTGGGAGGATATCTAGGTTCACTGTTTGATGTATCTAGTAGGGGGGGGCCAACGTCCAGTTGAGATCTCCACCCAAAAGTATGATACCTTTAATTAAGGGATCAAGCATGTCTAAGGCAGATCGAAGGAAGTTATATTGGCCTTGGTTGGGGGAATATATATTAATGAATGTGAAGTCCTGGTTATAAATGTGGCAAGTAAGCAAGAGGAGTCTGCCTGGAATGAGTCTGCGTACGGTAACGTCAGAAATGGGTAGTTTCCGCGAGAAAAAGATTGCAACCCCTTTAGATTTCCCACTGTGGTTATTATTATAGAAGGCAGTAGGATAATGCATATCACATAGCGACTGGGATCGTGCAGACAGTTTAAAATGGGTCTCCTGAACCAGTGCTACAGCTACCCTGTTTGCCCATAAGGAGCGTAAAAGTTTAGATCGTTTTTCGGGGGAATTTAGTTCACGGGCATTTATGGAGGAGATTAGTAGGTAGAGACATCGGGGAGGGCAGAGGAGAGTGGAAGCAGTCGTAGACCCTGGAAGAAAAAGGAGGAAGGAAAAATGAGCAGAGAAACGGAAAAGTACAAATAGTAACAAGATATACGAGATAAACAACAATGAAAAACCTGCGACTGAGATCATGGAACAAAAATTATCATCCGAGTTCTTAGTAGTATTATACATCACAGGGGTGTGGGGTCAGCGGGCGTAGGGCTCGGCGTTGCTGTAGAGTATGCCAGGATAAGTCTTGATAAAGATGAATGGCATCGCCATTAAAATCTATTTTATCCAGTTGCCTAACTTTCCGCATTAATTCTTCTTTTTGAGAAAAATAGTGTAGTCGGTAGACTGCATCTATTGGGCGATCGGAGGAGGAGCCACGAGGCCGCAGTACCCTATGGGCTCGGTCGAATTGTAGCTTATCGTTTGGATCATTGGCAAGTATCTTGTTGAAGAATTTTGTTAGAGCGTCGATCAAGCTAGAAGGGGGGGAACATCTTCGGCCAGGCCCCTTATGCGTATGTTGTTTCTTTGGCCACAATTGTCCAAGTCCTCCATCCTAGTCTTAAGCGAGAGTAATTCCATAGACTGTTGAGATACTATATTTGTCAGCTTAGACAGAGTAGCATCCGTGTGATTCCGACTATCTTCTAGGGACGTGAGGTGGTCTGAAAGTAAGGAGAGATCCTGTTTAACAGAGGCCGGTTCCTGTCGTAGAGTATTTTGGATATAATTTTTCGTTGGCAGAGTCTTAACGTATGCCAGAAGTTCTTGTATGTTGTTGCCTGACCTTGCAGATGGTTGAGAAGCTGAGGTTTCCATTGACAAAGGGCTAGGAGTATTCGATGGAACTGGAGAGGAAACTAAAGAAACGGGGAGAATCTTGTTTAGAAGGAGTCGGCAAAAGGAAAGGATGTAGGTTTGGTTGTGATGACTCTTCTAGGATGAGAAGCGTCTTTCGTATGAGCAGATTTCCTGGTCCTGCCCATGGCATGTAGGAATTAGCAAATGTAGGTTAAAGATGGGCAGGATACGTATGTAGTAGTGTTACGATGCCATAGAGAAATGAGGCAGTCGAGCACCAACCCCCAGATGCCAAAATTTAAGCAGCCATTATGGTCGAGTGAAGCCTAGTTTCATGGTAGCATAGTAGGGATACTAGTTGCGGTTTTGAGCAACCAGTACATGAGTGTAGGTCAGAGGTTATGGCATAAAAAAAAATGAGAACAAGAAAAATAAATTCAATACCTTTATGTCCTGCCATATGAAGCTATGACCACAGGAGGGAGTTCCAAGATTACTGAAGCATACTACAAACTCAGTAAAGTTGAAAAACGATAACTGCTGGTTTCAGCACAGATTAACCCCTTTGTAACATATAGAGTGCTGTGAGAGGTGAAGGGGGGTGTCAAACAGAAATTAGTCGGCAATATTCCTCAGGATTATGAAGAAAGGGCTTGTTGCTGGTTTACTCAGAGTGGCCATAGAGGTGAGTGTCCACCCTGAAAAAACTCACCCACATCTGAGGTGAGCGTTAAATGACAGGGATTTGGCAGGGTGCAGTGGGGGCTGGGGGCTGTATATTAAGGGCCAAAATGGTACACCTCCGCGATTTGTGGCACCTTAGAGAGCTGCTTCCAGGGGTCTAGAAGAGGCAGTAGGGGAGTCCCCACCAGGAGGGGCTTCACAGGCAGAGGCAGTCGAGGCCAGCAGCGGCGACTGTGACGGGAACACAGTACCCTCCAGAGCCACCTCCAGGGGTCCTAGAAAGACAGCAGGGTATTCCCTATCCAGAGGATCTCTACAGGGAGAGACACCAGCATGTCCCAGCAGGTAGCAGAGATCAGTGGCACGGGCAGAGACGGCACCTCCCGGGAGGCAGCGGAGACTAGCGGCAGCAGCCGTAACAGGAGCACAGTACCTTCCGAAGCCGCTTCCAGGGGTCCGAGAGAGACTGCAGGGGATTCCCTATCTGGGTGATCTTCACTGGGAGAGGCACCGGTACATCCCGGCAGGTAGCAGAGACCAGCGGCGGTGTCCACGAAGGGAGTGCAGCCAACTGTCTGCGTATGGCCCAAACTCAAGGCCGCGGCTTCAGCAGGAGAGGTCGGCCTCAATTTGGGCAGGGGTCCAAATCCACTTCAGAGCTCAGGAAGTGGAGCTAGGGTGGACCGGGAATTCAGGGGTCTCTGAGGGGGGGTTGGATTGACGTGATAGGGCAGGTTTTCACTGTGTAGAACAGGTAGGCAGGAGCTGCAAAAAGCCATCTCTGTCCAGTCTGCTGGCTAGGCCACGTCCCCCTTGTTGTTTTTATTCATTCTGAATTAGTGCAGGAGACCTCCTCTTGGCAGGTGCTACATAAGGATTTTTTATACCTGTTAGTAATTACAAATAAAAATCCAACTTTTTTCTTAAATCTTCCTCAGCCATAACTTCAGGATCATAGGTAAGAGAACCAGAAGACGGAGAGTATAATTTGTCTATCGCACCTAATGCTTGTCTGCGACGCAGTTTATTGGCTAATAAAGAATCAATTTTGTCAGCTTTATCATAAAAGCATTGACAGAGTTTTTGCAAGATAAGTGCAGCGCGGCGAGACAGAAGGGCATTAAGCTGACCTCGTAGGTTCTCAATTTGGGTTAGAACGGAAGCGCTAGGGGATGTCTTATGTTGAATCAATAGTACTGAGATTTGTGACTCAAGGGAATGGATTTCCTGTGCAGCCGCTTTCCTAACTGCTGAGGTTTTAGAAATGAGAAACCCTGTATAGTAGCCTTATGGGCTTCCCAAAGGATACTGGGAGTAATATCAGGAGAGGTATTCTCAAAATAGCGGGTCACCACCAATTTTATTTCTAGCAGAGCGGGAGGATGTTGTAAAAGGGAGTCATCAAGGCGCCGATTACGCTTCCCACGAGGAGAACGATGTACATCTAAAAGAATATAGAAATCCGCATGGTCTGTCCATGTGAAGGGGGAAATACCTGCTTCCGTAACCAGAGAGGTAATAGAGGAGGAAATATGGATCATGTCTATCCTGGAATAAATGAGTATAGTCCTTGGCATGGGGATGTTTAAGACGCCAGAAATCACAAAGGTCATAATGTTTAAGGGAAGCCAGGAGAGTGAGAAGCTCTAGGAAGAGACATCCCGGAGGAGTTTGAAGGTAGGTTGGATCTATCTAACAGGGGATCAATAATGGTATTAAAATCTCCACTCAAAATAATATGGCCCTGTGCCACTCTGCTAATACGCCGGAACAGAGAATCAAAGAATTGGGGCTGGTCTTGGTTAGGAGCGTACACTGACACCAAAGTGAAAATCTCAGTACGTAGGGTACCAATCACTATAAGGAATCGACCCTCTGGGTCTAACACAGTTTTTTTTTTTTTTTCAAACTTTATTCATCAGAGCATAGAAAAACATATCACAATTTAAACTGGCAGTATATATAGTATACAATCAATCATACAATAACACAATTTGTATACATAGATTTTTCTTCACTGGACGTGGCCCGCCGGGTCCCCCCCTCCCCACTCCCATCCAAATAGAATCAAATGTCTAATATCAACCCGGAGTGTTAAAAACAATCGGAGGGTCATTAAGCAATATACGAGTCTCATACCTTGAGGTATATCGAAAACAGTTGAAAATTTGCTGTTTGATAGATGTAGATAGCGAGTCTATATATCCTTCCCATAATTGGAAAAAATAAGTTGTTTTGATCTCTTTTTGTAGGGTGGATTCTAACCAATCCATCCGAAAAACATGAAGTAGTTTATCTCTAAATAGTGAAATCGATGGAGGTAATGGGTTAATCCACATCTGGAGTATACTTTTACGGGCCACTGCAGAGATTATCATCAACAATTTCTTACTTTCAGATGGAGCTTGAACATTAGATGGTAAAATGCCCAGTATTGCCCATTCCGCCGATAGGGGTAAATAAACCAGGCAAGAAGAGGCATATCTATTGACTGATGACCAAAACTGTCGTATCAATGGACATTCCCACATACAATGAACAAAATTTGCCTCCTCAGCCCCACATTTAGGCAATTGCTAGTGTCAGACGCTCCCATCACAAACCTGCGATGGGGGGGAAATATATCCATTGTGGTAAATATTATAAAACATCTCCCTATAAATACTTGCTGAGAGTATAGATTGAGAGTAGGAAAGTGAATTCAATATTTTAGTCATAGATAAATGAGGGAATAACTTTGACCAAGAAGAAATACCTGTGGTTATTCTTTCATGGTCCATTGGAGGATGAAGAATCTTATAATGTAGGGATATCGTCCCTCCTCCCCCCATAGGCTAATAAAAGGTCTAGCGAGTTAGACCAGTCTAAAGGTGAGAACACCCTAATTACCGAATTTACATAATGTTGAGCTTGATGGACTGCCCAAGAGTGAGATTGGGGTAAATTATATTTAGTGGAAACGTCAGCCACCCGCAACAACTTGCAAGTCTCAGTGTCAACCAGCGCACGAACCCACAAGATCCCCTTTCATTCCCAAGAACCAAAAGGCATCGAAGCAGCACCATTTTGAAATTCAGGGTTAAATATTAATGGGAGAAATAAAGAATAATGACTATTGAGATTTCTCTGTGTTTGTGTAAAATGCCATACTCGCCAAGCTGAAATTAAAAGAGGATTGCGAGTAACCTCTTCTGGTAATTCCTCTTTGTGAAGATGTAAGAGCGCTATTAAATGGCATCGAGGAGTAAAGGATTGATCCAAAGCCGAATCTGTATAGTGATCTGTTTTATGTAGCCAATCTCTGATATATCTCCAAATCCCAGCATGGCTATAGAGTTTAAGGTTAGGTAAGTTTACTCCACCATTATTTCGGGTTTGTTGAAGTTTCAGTAGTCCCATGCAGGGATGACTGGACTTCCATATAAATGTTCTGAAACTTTTATATATTAGCTTCTCATCCGTCACAGTCAATAAAATAGGTAACATTTGTAAAGGAAATAATAATTTAGGGAAAGAAATCATCTTCAGCAGATGAATTCTACCAAGGTAGGATAGTAAAAGATGTTTCCATCTAGATAATTCTCCAATCACTTTATCAATTAGGGGTCTCATATTGAGATCATATAAATCTTCAATGTATCTAGGTAGCTCAATTCCTAAGTATTTTAGGGATCTTTTAGCCCAAATAATAGGGTAAGAGTCTCCCCAAACCGGTTTCACTCTGCGGCCCAAATATAAGGCCTCTGATTTATCAGGGTTAATTTTAAAACCTGATATTTTAGCGTAAAGTGCCTGGGTTCGAGATATATAAGAGTAGATCATCTGCAAATGCCTGAAGTTTCAATTCCGGAGTACCTATTTTAATTCCTTGAAACTTAGTCCAAGATTGTAATAATCGCAGTAGCGGATCTAAAGCTATATTAAAGAGTAACGGCGACATTGGGCAGCCTTGTCTGGTACCTCTGGTCATAGTTATCGGGGAACCACACACTCCATTAACAATAAGAGTAGTTGTTGGAGATTCATATAAAAATTCAACAAAATTGGAGAACGGGAGTCCAAAATTTATTTTCTCCTTCATCCACTAGGGGACACTGGAGTTCAAGACAGTGGGGTATAGACGGTGGTAGAGCAGAGCCTGGCACTTTAAATAATTCAGAAGTGTGACTGGCTCCTCCCCCTCTATGCCCCATCAGCCCCAGTTTTTAGAATGTGCCCGAGAGAGCCGGTCGCACATCAGGCTGTCTCCAGCCTTTTTCATAGTTTTTAATTTTAAGGTTTATTTAACAAGCATTGAGGACAGGCAGGCTGCTTACTGTGGCAGTCTGCCTGCTACGTGGGAGCCGCCGGGAGGGCACCACACGGCTACTGCAGCCTGTGTCCGGTGACCCTGAGGAGGGGGCAATAACAAATTGAGTCATCGGACTCTGCGAGGCCCGCCACTGCTGACACCGGCATGTGTCCGGGTTCCTCGCCGCCCCCTCAGCCCAGCATCCCGGCCGCAGCAGTCCGTAAGTATCCCACCACTCCTGACTAGCTGGAGTGGTGGGCCAAAAACGCTGGGCTCAGGAACAAGCGGCTATTACAGCCTCTTTCCCCCTGTCAGTAAACTGGCAGTGTCGGAGCTGCTTATGTGACCCGCCGCTGCACTCTGCAGTCAGCGGCCGGGTCTCTACTAGCCACTAATTCCCCCTCCTATTTAATGAGGGGAGGACCGTCTGGCAGTGAGTCACTATAGGTGCCTCTGTGGAGGAATAATTGTAGCCGCACCGGGGCTTGTACCGTAGAAGCTCCGGCGACGGCATTAACGGGGGGCACTTAGACACCGCTTCAGCGTGGCTGTCTGTAATCTAGCAGCCGCTCAGCGGCTGTCAATTATCACAGCGCCGGTGCTTACAAAGAACACCGGCGCCAAGTTAATCTCCCGCGCGGCTGTTATAGGCGCGCTTAAACAGAGTCAGGCTCTCCCTCCTCTTATAAAGAAGGAGACGCTGCACCACTGACTACAGCGCTGACAGGACGTGAGGCGCGCAGTAGTCCTCCCAAAATGAAGATGGGAGGTGTAGCGCCAAATGCCCGCCATTAGCGGGAACGGTAACGAAGTTAGTGCTATTCCTGGTTGTGCGGAGGCGTGGCTTAGGTCCGGCGGCCATCACTACTCCCGGGGAGCAGGTTCCGCAATTGCTTCTAAGCCTCTCGCTTAGTTGGCGCGCAGTACAGCGCAGGTTTACGCTTGGCAGTGCAGAGAGAGGTCTGGGCCCCTGTAGAGGCTACACCCACTGTAACCTTAAATGCAATTCCGCTGCTGCAGCTAGTACAAGGCATGCCTAATGTAATATGACATGCCTACATGGGGAAGTGTGTGTTTATACATGTATGTATGTGCGGGGCCTTCCTGCATGTGTGTGCATTTGTGTGTATGTGTGTGTGCATGCATGCACACACGCATACACATATGTGTATGTATGTATATATGTATATGTATGTATATATGTGTATATATGTATATAAAATGTCTGTTATTGCCAGTATTGCCAGCTGTGCTGTGTAGAATCTGTTAAAAAAAAAAAAAAAAAAATGTATATATGTATAATCCCCTGTGCATAGCAGTAGCATATATGGGCAGCGGCAGAATCTAGATAGAACCTAGTTTGGTCTCTATAATAGTATACTGCTAGAATAGATTATGCTGATGCATACTGAGTGAATTACAAACCTACGCACGCAGTGTAGCAGTCTTCCTGCTTACTGAGTTACGCAGCGGCAAGGTCCATATAGAACTTGAATGGTGGTCAGATTCCACAATGAATTGTTAGAAGAGAGAGCACTGCAAAACAGTCGGCCCCATAACTATCCTAACTGCTGCCCTACGTCATTGTGATGTTACTGTGTAGAGGATAGTTATAACCATTTTACGATTGTCTTATCTCAAAATGGCTGCAGGAGTCTGTTTGATTAAGTTTTAATCAGTACTCCTAGTAAAGAGCAGCACCTCTACATATCATGGGACCCGCCGGCACTATTATAGAGTGAGTGTCTGGGCCCCTGACACTAGCTCAGGGAGGAACATGCCGCAGCCTAATACAGAGGCTGTGTCCGTGTCACTTGCCCTCCGCATGATCTGCCGATTGATCTATGTCTGTGTCAAATAGGCCTGTATACATCAGTATACTGCACTGAGGTCGTCTCTTTGATTCCCACTTTGAAAAAGCGGGTTCAACTGGAGCTCAACTGGCTCACCCAATAAGGCGAGTACACCAGTGACAGAAGGGTCCCAGGATCAAAACCAGTCTGGGACATCACGCTGTTAAAATATCCAGGCCCCTATGCCGTAGCAGAATGACGGCCACACGCGGCACATGAGCAGTCTCCCTGCGTGGAGGTAAGCCACATGTATGTATATATTTGTTTGTTTGTTTTTTGTTTTTTTTTATATATACATAAGCCCTACTTTAGAACATATAAATATGTCTGGAGTGAAGTTTGTCCTGGGCTCAACCAAGGTCTTGGCTCAGTTCATTCCATGGCTCTACCTGTTGCTCATGTTAAATATTATTGTCACCTATTGATCTTGATGTAGGTACGCGTATAGTATCGCTTCTTATCCTTACCGTAAAGGCAGTGGAGGATCTGTTATCAGTTTTGTCTGATACCTAGCATATTTTAAAAGAAGGATCCTGCGATTGGAGACTGGACTCTCCTGATGCGGTAGTTTGGTACTATATCCATATACCGTATATATAATATGGTGGCTCTATAGCCTAGAGTCATGTCCTGCAGCTTACATTGTGATAGTCACAATTCCCTCAGGCATTGCTTCTAGTATGGACCCTATGCATGTCCTGGGGCCTTCTTGTATGTCCACACATGTATATTGTGGAGCAAACTATAGGACTCTAAGAATGCAAGATATATATATATATTTATATAATATAGCATGCTAATCTCCTAGTACAGGAGTCTGACAAGTAAGTTTCCTATATTGGTGCTAACTCTTCCTTTCAAAGAGATTGCCTTCTCATGCAACTATGTTCTCTGGGTGTACGTGTGTATATATACTGATATATTCACATTCTTTGTATGAATATTTACTAATAATTGGGAAAACCTGTTTTTTAACCCTAACTGGGGTTATCGCTACAGATATATCCTTCTTTACCTGGGATAATTAAGGCACTCTATGTCTATGTACAGGTGCCTTTCTCAGTATAGGTTCTAGTACTCAAGATTATTGTTTTGTCAATATCTCAATTAAACAAGGCTATAAAGTGGCCCCTAGATACACTTCATATCAGTACATGGGGAATCCAGGTTCTACACCATGCTCAGGACCTAATTGTTTAAATGACAACAGACTGCAGTTACTGCTCCTGTGCCTGAAGGCCTAGGGCCACCCGCCGAATAGGCGGGGTCAGGCCTGGCTTGATTAGATGGGTGAGTATCAAGTAAATCCTTGGACCTGCGGTTCAATTTTGAATCCTTCACGTTGTGATCACTATAACTTTCAAGGGTCACTGGTGGGGATCCATCATCAAATATGTAATATTTCTGTGTGTATCTTTACCGGTACAAGGTCTTATTTAAATCCGCCTTTTAACTAATATGCACTTCACCATTATAAGTATGAATGTACTGATACACTAGCAGACCGTATTTAGGGTATATGTATAATCTCTATATGTATACACATCCCTAATGTAACAAGCTCAGGTTTAGAGTCCTGTTGTACAAGCTTCTTGTCTCCACTAACATTTTGCTAGTTTTCTACAGTATTTCCTAAGACAACATCGCCAGACTGAAGTCCGTGCTGTAGAGCATTGCTTTTAGCCCACTGAACTACTCTCTATACCTGACGTGACGGGTTGCTGTGAGAGGGAAAAGGTCAGTGACATTCTACATAGCGTCTAGAGGGCTTCTGGTTACTCACAGGTAAGCGGTACCTCACTAATTCCTCGGAAGAGGCTACTATTTCATGCAACCTGGCATTACAAGTCTCCCGTCCGCACCCTAGCTGCAGTCCTAGCAGCCATCCGCTCTCATGATCAGTTGGCTCTACTACACTTTAGAGCTTTCCTGGCGTGTGGGTGCATAGTTCCAACATTGAGAGTGCTCGCTTCAGCAGCACATTTTCTAAAAATTGGAACGATACAGAGAAGATTTGCATAGCCCCTGCGCAAGGATGACACGCATTTTCGTGAAGCATTCCATACTTAATTGTCACTTTATTCTACTAGAATTTGTTGGAGTTATAAAGGACTGTAGCACTTCTATGGGCTAAGGCACTTCTTTACATTAAAGTGTGCGGTCATTCTGTTCTGCATTGGGAGCCCGATTCCTGTTCAGTATCTTTGAATATTTTCATCACACTGACAGGTACCTGATGGGTACTTTTATGGTTGTCCTAGTTCTCTAGCCTTGCTGTATGGGATGCTTCTATATATATTGGTAGCTCTCCCTGGGTGGCTGTTGCATCCGTGTTTTTTAACTGCCTGGGTATCCGGGTTGTTTTCATACTATGTTCGGGCCAGCAGTTTGTACTGACTACGCACTTCCATCATGAGGGATGTTGTCTGTTGTTTGGGGTCGTTGCTGTGGTTTTCTTTTCAGGCCGGCACAGGGCGTGTGCCGTATAGTCCCCGCCTGAGGCGCCCCATACACGAGTTTGAGACCCATCCCAAGCGGTAGTGACCTCCCTATAGGCAGGCAACTGATGAGCTGCCAGACACTCTGCCAGTGGTCTGGTATGGGGATTTATTATTGCAGGGTTTCCGTTGCTGTTTGATCTCTCTGTTTCAGAGTGGTGGTACTGCTGTCTGACTCTCTGAAAGAATTGAGACCACAATTCCTTTCAAAACCGCCTCTGCCTCATACCCCGTGGGATCTCTATTTGTTGGAGACTTCCTTCCGCTGGTTGACAGCCTTGTAGTAGTTGGGCCTCGAGAATGGTCCAGGGCGACTGTTCGGTCTTCACTTTTTCCTCCCTGTATACTCTTGTTAGGAGTCTGTGGACAGGATCAGCTCTGTATCTGTAGATTGGTATTCTTATACGTATGTCTATATGTATTCTGTCCAGCACTGCTGGAGGTCTGCTGTCGGCGACTTATACAGCTTCCTATGTTCGACTATGGTTCGGACTTGGTCTGTTTTCAGCTGGGTTTATGCTGCTTTTGATGTTTTCATCTGCGGGTGTTCTTTCGCTAGCTGTTGTTCCATTCGAATTACGCTGTAAGTTGTGGAATTTCTGTGGTTGTTTAGCAGGGAGTTTTGATTGTCTCTTCTGCTCTGCGACACTTGATCCTCAGCTCTTGCCTTTCCATTGAGCCTACGGTTCTTGGCGATCCGGGTTTTCGGTTTTGCCAAAGGGTCTGCAAGTTCTCCGCGCTTCCCACCCGGGAGGTTGGCTTTGGGACGTCCCCACTGTCTTGAACTCCAGTGTCCCCTAGTGGATGAAGGAGAAAACAGGATTTTGGTACTTACCGATAAATCCCTTTCTCCGATTCCACAGGGGACACTGGACGCCCGCCCAGCGCTGCGTACCTGCCGTGTTTTTTTAGTTCCTTATATGGTTGTGTGACTGCATGTGTTCCCTGCAGTGGGTTCCTCGGTTCTCCTTCAGTCGGTATTGTTCCGTTCTGTGTTCATCTCCTTCTCCTCATTTTCCTATTGTCCTCCGTCTCCTCTCGGGCTCAGTTCTTAAACTGGGGCTGATGGGGCATAGAGGGGGAGGAGCCAGTCACACTTCTGAATTATTTAAAGTGCCAGGCTCTGCTCTACCACCGTCTATACCCCACTGTCTTGAACTCCAGTGTCCCCTGTGGAATCGGAGAAAGGGATTTATCGGTAAGTACCAAAATCCTGTTTTCTCAAATATTTTGAACAGGTGAGTCCAGGAGACGGAATCGAACGCTTTCTCCGCGTCCAAACTTAAAAGCATGGCCGGGGGAGAATCGCCTACCTCAGAATGCGATATAATAGCCGCCAAAGCTCTTCTAATTCCTTTAACAGAAAATCTACCTCGAGTAAATCCAAGTTGATGATTAGTGAGAATTTGAGGTAAAAGAAGCTGAAGGCGGTTTGCCATTATTTTTGTCAAAATTTTAAAATCTTAATTGAGGAGTGTTAGTGGTCTATAGGAGGTGACCAGTTCTGGATCACGGGAAGGTTTAGGTAAAACAATAGTATGTGCCTTATTAAAATTTGGGTACTGGATATGGCCAGATAATATCTTTTGGAAAAGTTGTGTCAAAAACGGAGTTAGTTGCGGGCGTAACATTTTTTAATATTCTCCTGAGAACCCATCATGGCCAGGTGTTTTGTTATTTTTAAGATTAGTGATAACTGCTGAAACCTCCAGTTATTTCTTGGGTTAGTTCTTCTCTTTGGGAAGAAGAGAGCACAGGCAGCCTTGCTTCATCTAGTAAATCATCATGTAGTTCAGGGAATTCAGGAATAGCGGTATATAGCTGTTCATAATATTTTTGGAATATAAACACTATCTCGGAAGTACCAAAGGCTCTAGTTTGAGTAAAGGGGTCACGTATCGCCTTTATAGAATGTTTGGGGTGTTGCAGTTTGGCCATGTTTGTCAAAAGACGGCCCGATCTATTTCCCCATCTATAAAATGTATTCTTAGTATATTCGTGCTGGGTTCGCGCACTAGCCAACAAGAAACTCTCCAGTAACTGACGGTGGTGATTATAAAATGTAAAATTAACCTCTGATGGGTCAGTCACATAATTCTCATATGCCTCATTCATTGCCTTCTGTAAATTATCATATTTTGTACGATTTTCCCGTTTCTTCCCAGCCATATAGGCCATTATATGGCCTCTCAGCACTGCTTTGGAAGTTTCCCAGAATAAGGATGAATCTTCCCAATGTTCTAGGTTATCATCTACAAATTCGTTCCACTTAGTTGTAAGAAATTGTTTGAAATCATCTGATTGTATCAAAAAAGACAGAAATTTCCAAAATCTAAAAGACCATCCTGGGGATCTAGTTTTAATATCTAAAGAAACAGGGGCATGGTCCGATATCATAATACTATGGATATCAGGAGATACTGTTGAGGGGACCATATGGTCCGCCACCATTAAATAATCCTAGAAAAGGATCTATGTACTCGAGAATGAAAAGAATAAGTTTTATCCGTAGAGTTAAACAGTCTCCAAACATCACATAATCCATGAATCGAAGTTAGTAGTCCAATCCCCCCAGTATATATAGGGATAGAAGGTGAAGAAGAAGTTCCAAATCTATCTAATGTCTCATTTGCCACACTATTAAAATCTCCCACCACCAGATTCGGGGTAGGTCTCCTCAAAAGTAAGTTAGATATTTTACGAAAAAAATCCATATTAGGGGAGTTCGGAGCATAAATATTAAGTAAGGTATAAGGATCTCCCCTTATCATAACATCTAAGAGCAAATATCTATCCTCAGGGTCTTCTTCTGAGCTCAAAATAGAGTAATCTAAATATTTATTAAACAGAATAGCAACTCCTCGTTTTTTTGAAATATAGGAAGAAGATATACAATCTCCAATCCAAGACCCACGTAAGGTCCCCTTTTCAGAATTTACCCAATGCATCTCTTGCAAAAAGATAACATCAGAGTCTAGGCGTCTAAGATGGGCCGCTACCCGTCTTCTTTTAACAGGACAGTTTAAACTCCGAACATTCCACGAAACTATTCGTACATTGTCTCAAATCTGAGAGAGAGGTTCAGATTGTTCCTTGTTTAAATTCGTCATCTGATTTCAAAAAGAGCTTTGATAATAAGAAACATAATTAGTATCCAGCTCCCCTCCCATCCCAGCCAGTGGGAAGGGCATCAAATTTCAAAAAGAAAAAATAAATCAAAAGGACCCAACAGACCACACCCAGCAATCACATATAACAGAAAAAGAGAGATAGAATTGAAAAAACATATACTTCTAATAAGTGTGAGATTTTTAATCACATGCTCCGAAAAACTTCCTTTTCCAACATTTTCCACCAAAAACAATGAAAAAGAAGTATGTATCAAATAACATACTTTAAAATTTTCAAAAATCAACATTGATATATAAAATACCAAAACAGGAGAGAATAGAGCCCAAAAATGTTGCCATCTTCTTTCCTGACATATCAACCAATAATAGAAATATAAGGAAACAAACATACAATATACAATATATAGTCCCTCTATATCAAAGTACATTTTATATCTTTATAATATATCAAGTAACATGCCCAGCAGCGGAAGCAGTGAAAATAGACATTGAGCGAACATAGTTTTGGGCTTGTTTAGGATCATCAAATATATGAGTAGTGCCTTCATTTGTGATTTTTAATTTTGCAGGGAATAGCAATGCAAATTGAACATGGTTATCATGTAATATTTTACAAGTAGGCGAAAATTCTTTACGTCTTTGAGATACGTTAGCAGAGAAATCCTGAAAGATCAGGATAGAGTGACCATCTACGGTCAGGGAGTTTAGGCGACGATAGGATCGGAGAATCAATTCTTTGTCCCTATAATTTAAATATTTGGCAATTACAGGACGTGGGCGTGATCCTGTAGTCGATCTCTCAGGACCCAATCTGTGTGCCCGTTCAATTATCATAGGGATTGTTGATGATGTAACATCAAGGGCCACAGTTAGTGATTGTTGCAAGTATTCTAATAAATGTTGTCCTTTAACAGATTCAGGGATCCCTATAAATCTAAGATTATTACGGCGATTCCTATTTTCTAGATCATCGATTTTGTCAATCAGAGATCTGACAGTATCACCTTGAGATTTGGAGGAAGATTGAAGGGATATTAAAGTATCTTCCACATCACTCGTGCGTTGTTCCACCGCATCTAGACGTTTGGAATGTGAATCCAATTGGGAAACCACATTAGTGATAGTATCACGAAAATCTTTAAATTGTTGTTCCATTATGGGTTTGATAACTAACATCTCCTGAGCTGCCGCCGTTGCTGAGGGAGCGGCTAACACAATAGAGGATTGTGTATCTCCTATAGGGGCTAAAGGAGGGGTGTCTGGAGAGGTCATTGGTGAATTCGGGGAAGAAGGAGATGATGAAGACATGGATTGTGTAGTTTTTGGTTGAGAGGAATTCGCCTTAGTAGATTTTCTAGTCATAGTATAATATTTGTACATAACCTGTAAAATCACATTTGGTAAACAGATATTCGAGGGATATCAATATATAGAAATCTAATTTACATTAGAACAAAATCAGTTACATCAATAGTTAAGAGAGTAACATATAGTGCGCTGAGATAAATATTACTCTCTGATGTATATTTTAAGTAAATAGTATCTTCACCACTAGATGGCAGCGTCACTCTTCACCAAAAAGCAGCTAAATAAAAATAGCTCTGGATTATAATATTATGTCCAGTACTGGTTACATAGCAGTTCAATCAGTGAAAGATAATATAGTTGGGATAATAATTTTACCATCACTCTATTACATATAGAAATTAGTGGCTCAGCTTGTTTCACTTCAGTAAATAATTCAGATCTCAGGGCTTAAAAAAAAAAAAAAGAAAAAGAAATTCAAGAGCACTCCCATATGGAAAGAGAACTTGAAAAAAAGAAAATAAATTGGCAGGGGACAGCGCCTCTCACCACCTAGGTATCGACTCTCCCCCACTCGTTTCCAGCAACTTCACTCGACCCACAGCCAGGACCAGGGTACTTTCTACTTCAGGGTCCATAGGGGTCCACAGGGTGACCTTGGGGTATAGCTGGATCCTCGGGCACCACGGAGTTAAAGCTTTTAGCTGCTCCCAGGATGCACTTGGGTCCAACCTCCCCTATACCCCGCCCCCGAGCCACAGGCACCTCAGTTTAAGATGGTGCCCGGCCGGAGTCGGGTCACCCTGCGGGGGGGGTCTGCAGGAGCAGCCCCCTAAAGCTTTTTTAACTTAGTTAAATTTATTTATTTTTTGACTACAGTTTTTTCTTTTTCTCCAGAGCGGCAGCGATGGGCTGTCTGTACAGACGCCCACGCTGCCGCTCCTTCTCCCTGCTGGCGCCGCGACGCCAGCACTGAACTGGGGATCGCGGCGGGGGAAGCCAGAGTCTGTACTAGCCGGACTCTGGCTTCCCCCGGGACTGCTGCCGGAAGATGCCGGGGAGATCAGGTAAGCCGCGCACCGCTGATTAGCGGCGGTGCGCAGGTAATGCCTTTCATATGCAGTCCCATGCCCCCGGTCTAGGGGACAGACCGGGGGCGCTAGCGGTGGCGGCGGGCCCCCCCTCCATCGGAGGCATACCCCGCCAGACCACTAGACCACCAGGGTAATTAAGCGGCAAGCGGGATGCCGCAACCTTGGGGGTTAAATATGCTAGCTAGGGGAGGAAGCCTTCCCTGTCAGCGGCTCCTCCCCTCAGCTCAGCGCGCCTTTCAGCTCGGAGTCTGGCGTCGCTGAGCTGCAGCTACTCGGGCCACTCCTCCTCTGAGGTCTCCAGCGGCCATTTTCTTACTGGCAGCGTGGATACTCTCAGGGAGCATGCGGACCGGTCCCCCTGTGTACCTCTCCCCCGACAAGGACAGTGTACACAGCGCTATAGCCCTCCCAGACACTGAATCTGGGAGGTTGATTGTAGTGGAAAGGTGCAGTGAGTATATCTTCCTGCATGGTATGTGACTTTTGCTAGTGCTGCCTGTCTGTGTCTTTTTTCTACTTACTGTCAGCCTGTACCTATCCCTTTCCTTCTCCTACAAGCCCTACAGGTGTGCGGGGGAAGGGTGTTTCTACTGACCTCACCTATATAGATCACGTATTTGTGAGGTCCGTCACATACAGTTGTGTGCTACACGGTGCCATATTGTGGGCTGTTGTTCAGCACACTGGTGAGTGCGCACGTTTTCTTCCTAAGTCATGTCTGAGGAGGAGATTGAGCACTCTGGGGCTCCAGCATTGTTCTCCTGCAGGCGCTGTTCTGCAGGAGTGGATAGGGAGGATTTGTCACAGGACGGCCTGTGCGGACGGTGCCAGGCGGTCCCTGGTACGTCTAAACCTCCCATTTCGCAGGAGCCACCATGGGCGATGTTTTCCCAGGTGCTGGTGTCCATCGCGGACCGTCTGTCGGTCCCGACTGCCGCCCCTACTAGGGCGTTGCCCCAGCCTGCCATCCCCCATTCCCCGGGTGTCCCACAATTATTGCAGACTCCCCCGGGGTCTCAGCCTGTTGGTCCCTATGCGGGGTTGCCAATGTATATTCAGTCCACCCCTGTGGCACAGCCGGCTGTGGTGCCGTTTCAGGCTCCTGTGACAGCTCCTCCACCCTGGGTGGATGCGCTTTCCCACACTGTCCAAGATTTGGCGGCAGCATCTTCGGCTTTTCAGTCGATGTTGCGCAGTGACGTGCCCTCCAGGGCGTCTAAATGCTCAGTCATGGCACAGGCTGCGCATCTTTCGGATTCTGAGGGGTTCTCGGATGATGGTGAGGTACAGGATGACTCAGCCTCAGATGCCTCAGTCCAGGAGGTAGACACTAAGTCTTCCATCAATGTGCGGGCTCTGGTTAAGGCGGTGCGGGCTATTCTTCTGATTGAGGATGAGGCACCCGCTCCCAAGTCAAGGTATCCTAGTTTTAAAAAAGCTAAGGTTACTTCTACAGCGTTCCCCTTGTCTGATCAGTTGACTGATCACATGGCGGTGGCCTGGCAGACGCCCAGTAAGCGTTTCCTGCCACAGAAACGCTTGGCGTCCAATTATCCATTCCCGGAAGCGCATTGTAAGAAATGGGAAACTCCGCCTGCAGTCGATTCCCATGTAACACGCCTCATCAGGAGTGCTACTTTGCCATTGCCGTCTATATCCTCGCTGAAGGATCCTACGGACAGGAAGGTGGAGACTTGTCTAAAGTCTATTTATTCTCTCTCAGGGGCTGTAGCCCGGCCGTCCATGGCCATCTCCTGGGTGGCCAAGGCCATTGAGGGGTGGGCCAACGCCTTGGAGGACACGTTTATGGATGAATCTCCGGACGTCCAGAGGGCGTTGTTAGGACAGATGAGAGATGCCGCCTCCTACATTGGAGAAGCATCTTTGGATGCTAGCCTGTTGACCTCTAGGGTTTCGGCGGCAGCAGTGTCTGCTCGTAGATCCTTGTGGTTGCGGTCTTGGAGAGCAGACGCGGATTCAAAGAAAGGCTTGGAGGCCTTACCTTTTAATGGGGAATTACTATTTGGTCCGGACCTGGACAAAATAGTAGATACCCTGGCAAAATCCAAGTCAGCCTTCCTCCCTTCAGCTACTACACCTGCTAAGGTCCGGAGCTCTGCGTTTCGTTCCTTTCGGGTTCAGGGCAAGGCAAAGGGTCAGTCCTTCCCGAGGCAGTCCGCACCCAAGACCGCCTCAAAGCCAAAGAAGCAAGCCTGGAGTGCTAGGCGCCCTTCTTCCAAGCCAGAAGATAAGCCTTCTGCGTGATGGGACGGGCCTCCCTCTGGGGGACCCCAGAGTGGGAGGCCAACTTCTTCAATTCGCCCAGTGCTGGCACAATACCACCACGGATGCCTGGGTGCGAGAAGTGGTCTCCCAGGGGTACGCCCTGTCTTTTCGGCACAGGCCGCCTTGCCAGTTTTTTTGCACAAGTCCTTCTCAGGACAAAACCAAGGCCTTGCAGGTTCAGGAAGCCATAGAGGCCTTGCTGACGGCGGGGGTCATTATACCCGTACCACAGTCTCAACGTGGGATGGGGTATTACTCTACGCTGTTTCTGGTGCAGAAACCCAATGGCTCTCATCGCCCCATCCTCAATTTGAAGTCCCTGAACAGGTTTCTCAGGGTTCCCAAATTCAGGATGGAAACTTTGCGTTCCATCATACTGGCGATGGAACCGGGGGATTATATGGTCTCCCTGGATATCCAGGACGCCTACCTCCATGTGCCTATAGCAACATCGCACCAACGGTTTCTGCGGTTTGCTATTCTCCACAACCACTACCAATTCAGGGCTCTACCCTTTGGTCTCTCCACGGCACCAAGGGTATTTACCAAGGTGATGGCGGTCATGGCGGCTCACCTTCGGAGCCAGGGGATACGGTTGCTACTGTATCTAGACGACCTCCTCTTGCTGGCAAGCTCCCCGGAGGTACTGATCCAGCATCTCCACCTGACGGTCGCTTGTCTACAGGCGCACGGCTGGTTGATCAACTGGAAGAAATCCTCCCTCATCCCATCACAACGGATGGTTCATTTGGGGGCCCTGCTGGACTCTCGTCAGCAACGGATTTTTCTGACTCCAGAGAAGGTCTCCTCCTTACAGCTGCGGATTCACAGTTGTCTGAGCAGTGGCAGAGTGTCGGTGCACTCAGCGATGAGAGTTTTGGGGTCCATGGTGTCGGCAATCGACATGGTGGAGTTTGCCCAGTTCCATTCCAGGCCCCTGCAGGGGCTGATTCTTTCAGAATGGAACGGATTGCCACACAGGATCCGCTCTCAGATGCTGGTGTTGTCCTCGGAGGTGCGTCTGTCCCTAGCCTGGTGGCTGCAGACAGCGCATCTCCTGGAGGGGCGCCCCTTTTGGATCCCGGAATGGGTTCTGCTCACGACAGATGCCAGTCTCCGGGGTTGGGGGGCGGTGACAGGCTCCTTGTCACTTCAGGGTCGTTGGTTGGCGGAGGAAGCGATTCTTCCCATCAACATCCTGGAACTGCAGGCAGTATACAGAGCCCTGCAGTCGTCCGGCACCGCTCTTCACGGAAGGGCCGTTCAGGTGCAGTCAGACAACGCCACCACGGTGGCGTACATCAATCACCAGGGAGGGACTCGCAGTCGAGCTGCGATGTTGGAGGTGTCCGCGTCCTGGCTTGGGCGGAGCGCTATCTTCCAGCTCTCTCGGCAGTTTTCATCCCAGGAGTCCTCAATTGGGAGGCAGACTTCCTCAGCCGTTACGATGTGCATCCCGGGGAATGGTCGCTTCATCCAGAGGTATTCCAACTACTCGTGGACAAGTGGGGGCTGCCAGAGCTGGACCTGATGGCGTCCCGTTACAATCACAAGCTGCCTGTGTACGGGTCAAGGACAAGGGACGCAGGCGCAAGTCTGATAGACGCGCTGTCGGTGAAATGGCTGTTTCAACTGGCTTACTTGTTCCCTCCGATATCTCTGCTGCCTCGGGTCCTGCGCAAGTTCAAACAGGACGGAGGCACACTGATCCTGGTGGCCCCAGCGTGGCCCAGAAGGCCGTGGTACTCCGATCTGCGGAGCCTGTCCATCGACGCTCCGTACCTCCTACCTCAACGGCGGGACCTGTTGTCTCAGGGGCCCTGTCTTCACCCGGATCTGGGTCGACTGTCTTTGACGGCGTGGCTCTTGAGACAGCCGTCCTGAGGTCTCGGGGCTTTTCTAGCTCCGTTATTACCACCATGCTGAGGGCGCGCAAGCCTGCTTCCGCGAGGATCTATCACAGAGTGTGGCACACTTACTTTCAGTGGTGCGAGGCCAGAAACTATGATCCCCAGGTGTTCCGAGTTTCGCGTATTCTGGCTTTCCTTCAGTCCGGTTTGGATTTAGGATTACGTCTTTCTTCACTGAAGGTACACGTGTCTGGTCTGTCGGTGTGGTTCCAGCGCAGGATCGCTGCTATGCCGGACGTACACACCTTTTTCCAGGGTGTTTTGAGAATCCAGCCTCCCTTTGTGCCACCTGTGGCCCCGTGGGATTTGGCGGTGGTTCTTAGGGCCTTACAGGGTCCTCCTTTTGAGCCCTTGGAGTCAGTGGAGCTCAAGTGGCTAACTTTTAAAACTGTTTTCCTCTTGGCAATTGCTTCTGCCAGGAGGGTTTCAGATTTGGGGGCGCTTTCTTGTCGTCCCCCTTTTCTGATTTTTCATCAGGACAGAGCGGTGCTTCGCACTCGTCCTGATTTCCTGCCTAAGGTGGTTTCCAGGTTCCACATTAATCAGGAAATTGTTGTACCAGCCTTTCAGTCACCTGATCTTTCGGCTGGGGAGACTTCCTTAGACGTTGTAAGGGCACTCCAGGTTTATGTGGACCGGACTAGTTCTGTGAGGAAGTCGGATTCTTTGTTTATCCTCTTTGGTTTTCACAAGAGGGGTTGGCCTGCCAACAAACAGACTCTAGCCCGTTGGCTTCGTTCTGTTATTATTGAGGCTTATATGCAGGAGGGTTTACCTGTTCCAGCCTCTGTTAAGGCTCATTCCACTCGGTCCGTGGGCCCTTCTTGGGCTGCTAGCCGTGGCGCCTCTGCTGTTCAGCTCTGTAAGGCGGCCACCTGGTCTTCCATTCAGACCTTTTTGAGGTTCTATGCGTTTGACACCTTTGCCTCTCAGGATGCATCCTTTGGGCGCCGGGTTCTCCTATCAGCACAGGAGCGTCCCCGCCCTTAGTTGGACTGCTTTGGGACATCCCCAAGGTCACCCTGTGGACCCCTATGGACCCTGAAGTAGAAAACAAGAGATATGGTAAGAACTTACCTTTGTTATCTCTGTTTCTACGAAGTCCATAGGGTCCACAGGGCAGCCGCCCTGACGCACCTGGCTTCATATGGGCTCTGTGACTGGTCACCGGTTTTCCGTCTCCCATTTCTGTGAGTATGGTTCTTGTGTGTTCCAGTCTTCCTTCTCTCTGTTTCGTCTCCTCCTCCGGCCTGGGCTGCTTACCAACTGAGGTGCCTGTGGCTCGGGGGCGGGGTATAGGGGAGGTTGGACCCAAGTGCATCCTGGGAGCAGCTAAAAGCTTTAACTCCGTGGTGCCCGAGGATCCAGGATCCAGCTATACCCCAAGGTCACCCTGTGGACCCTATGGACTTCGTAGAAACAGAGATAACAAAGGTAAGTTCTTCTTACCATATCTCTTGTTATTAGACCAGTCACTCGCTCCGTCAAAAGCCTCAGGCAGCCACAGCAAGATGCAAGCTCCGGACACCAAACAGCAGGGCTCCACCTCATCCAGCAGGAATGGCCATACAGGTAGATTACTGCACCTCCGGTATCACCGTGTGATCCTCCCAACTCCAGTCGTCCTGCAGCAGCGCCGGCAAAGACAGCTCCTCCGGTGGTCTCTGTGTCCTCTGGCTCACGCGATATTACCGCGTGGTCCGCTCAACTCCAGTCACCCTGCAGCAGATACTTCCTCCGGCAGTGTCCGGCAAAGACAGCTCCCTGAATAGTTCCTGCTTTCAAGCAGGTGTCTTCTCCCTCCGGTGGTGTCACCACGTGGTCCGCTTGACTCGTCGCGGGCAGCAGACGCTCCGTCCAGCAACGCCCGGCAGAAACAGCTCTCTGGAGGGCCTCCGGTTTCCAAGCAAGCGACCCCTGTTTCAGGTAAGCAGCGACAGGGTGGCTGCAATGGATGTTCCGCAGTAACCTGCGTTGCTGGGTTTTGCAGGTGTGTCAGCAAGATGGCGGGAGAGGCAGGAGATCTCCTAGTATTTGGAGCAGGACTCCGGGGATAGTATGGAGAACTGGAAAGACCACAATCAGTTCTCAGAAGGGTTACCACAGTGGCCAGCACCGTTAAGGAATCCTGGGGCAGCAATTTATTGCTTTAAGATTCGGTAAAAGACCCAGGCAATCGGGAACCCTTCTAAAACGCGGCCATATACAAGGCCCGCCCACCGGAAGTCCCTAACACAGTTTTAATATGGACAAAAGGGATATTACGCCGAATTAAAATGGTTACCCCACGTTTTTTACAATTCGCTGAAGCAAAGAAGATCTGGACGAACCACCTACCTCGAAGTTGGGAGTGCAGGCCCGTAAGATGCGTCTCTTGTAGGAATGCAACATCGGCTTTCTCCCTCCCGCAAGCCCCCGAGAAAACAGTACGTTTCTTAGGAGAGTTAAGACCGTTTACATTAATTGATAGCAATTTAAGAGACATGGAAAAATATATAGAAAAGTACTACATACATAACACATAGATATAATGAGTCAGAAATTTGGCCTAAGTAGAGCCACCCTTGGGGACAGAAAGAAATGGGAGGGAAAAACATGGGAGAGCCACAGAAAAAAGAAAGAAAGAGAGAACCCATTTGGTTAACACAACCCTGGTAAATTGGGTCCCAAGCAAGGACCGCAATAATATCAATCAGCATAACATTTATCAAAAGTATTAAAGGGAGTGGAAGGACTGTCTGGACCTTACATATAAGATCGGCTATAACCAAATCAAACAAAAATCCCTGTAGTACAGGGATCATAATCCTGTGTCAATATAAGAAGGAAAAAAAATAATAATATATAAATGGGAAAAATAGGGAAGGGGAGAAGGAAAAAAGGGGGAGGGATAGACAAGGGCAGGGGGAACTGAAAAGAGGGGGGGTGGGAGGAGAATGGGAAAGACAAGGGAAAAAGAAAAACTCATAATCTAAACATCGTAGTATACATGAAAATAATAACGTATGTCGCAAAGAACCAAAAAGAGAGGACTGTTCCTCCCAGCAAACTTCAAAAGGAAGAGTGTAGGGAGATTAAACCCTATTATAAAGAGAATAAACACCAGAGAGTGACCGCACAGTTGAGGTGGGCTCACAGTCCTTAGTATGGTGACGGGACACTCTAGTCCAGTCCGGTGAAGCAGGTTGGGAGCGGTGTGGTTTGGGAGAGAGTGTGGTAGTCACTGGAGCAGAAATTGGCATCAGAAGGTTAAGCTTGGCTAATAATTCTTGACCTTGAGTGAGGGTCTTGACACTATGCACAGTGTTGTTTGCTGAAACTTGAAGCATAACAGAGAATCCCCAGCGATATCGGATTTGATGCTGCCGTAGAATCTTAGTAACTGGCTGAAGATCCCGCCGTTTCTGAATAGTAGAGGAGGCCAGGTCCTGGAAGACTTATAACTGCATATCTTGGAAGGGTATCACCGGAGAGTCTTGAATAGCTAACAAGATCCGTTCCTTTGAACGAAAATAATGCAGGCGGACTATAACGTCCCTAGGTGGTTGAGTGGGAGAGGGCTTCGGAGTGCCATGTGGGCTATATCACATAAGCAATCTTCATTTGTAAGAGCTGGCACTAAGTGTTGAAAAAAGTCTTTCAGAAATGACGGTAAGGAGGAACCAAGGACCGATTCTGCTATATTCCGGATACGTATGTTGTTGCGACGAGAATGATTCTCTTGGTCCTCTTGTCTTTCTTTGAGTGCTTCTACCTATTCATGAAGTCTAGAGAGTTCTTTATCAAGACAATGTTGGGAACGGCATAAGTCGTCCGATTTACATTCCAGCGCGTCCGTTCTGTTGCCGAGAGATGTCAATTCTGATTTAAATTCTGTTATAGCTTTCGACAATTCTTGCTTGAATGTGGATTGAACTCCGTCCAACAAACCCGTCATAACCGCTTGAATTTGGGGATCAATGCCAGCGTCGGATGAGCAAGGGGAGGAAGGGGATTCTGGGAGCAATGACGAACTCTGAGAACCTTTGGATTTAGATCCGAAGAAATTTGCAGAGGATGGTGGAGGTTTCTTACCTCTTTGCGACATAATGAATTAATGAATATAAAAAAAAAAACTATGGTATAAAAAGTGAGACACAGGGCTCTAAAATAATAATGAAGGCAAGCTGGGTGATAATATTAAGCGTACATCTTTAAATCCAGAGATGCACCATCCAAGAGAATCTGTACGCCTCAGAAGGAACGTGAAAAGCTGGGAAAAAATATAATAGCAAATGGAGATTCACTAATTGAGGCCACAATTAGTACTTGATGTAATTATCACAAACGACCACAAGAGGGGGCCAGTGTATAGGAAATGGCAAATAATCACCAGCAGTAAAGTAAAAGATATCAGGAAAGAGAAAACAAAATAACTGAGGAAAATTAACCCTGTTAGGCTAGTGAAAAATAAAATGGGTATGTGCAGGTAGTTAGACAGGATCTCCAGATACAGAAAAAAATGCCAACCGGTCACGAGATAGTGTCAGTGAAGCAGGTAAAGCAGTGTTATGTTCAGATGCAATATAATCTCCCCTCAGGGACTCACCACCCTCCCCTTACTCTACGGAGTCACACAAGCAGCAAATGTTCCTGTCAGCAATCGGGGCTTCACATCTAACAACCCGGCTGAAAT
Organism: Taudactylus pleione; assembly: GCA_031769625.1. Taxonomy (NCBI): domain Eukaryota; kingdom Metazoa; phylum Chordata; class Amphibia; order Anura; family Myobatrachidae; genus Taudactylus; species Taudactylus pleione. Next base: position 125,547 of record JAUIMM010000477.1, on the reverse strand, counting down.
ATGACCAGCAGCAGCATGTGGGGAGAGATCCAAGATGGCCACCGGAGACTGCAGGATGCTGAGGCGTCTGGCCAGAGTCGTCTCCCGGGAGTTCCCAGGAGCAGGAACACCAGCTCCGACACTGCAGCGGGGCATCCAAGGCTAGAGGACCGAAGAGGGATCCCGTGAGGTGCGGCAGGGAGGACTCCATCGGGCGCCCACTGTACAGGTGATGCCGCCAGAAGTCAGCGGCGGCTAGTTTGTGAGCTTCAGTCCCCGGCTCAAGGGGAAGCAGGCCAGCTGCAACCCGCGAAAGCGCCTATTCCGCTTCCCGATTCCTCGGCTCTCACCCGCTTGGTCAGTGTCAAACCCTGGAAGCATGAGTAGGGGTCTGGAGGTCTCTGCTGACTGGAATGGGGCTAAAGAGGCTAGCTTTCTCTATGCTGGCTCGGAGCTTTGGTGAGACGCAGCTGCCTCCATTGACAGTCAGGCCACGCCCCCCCACCATATGGTTATTTCTATTAGAATAGAGCTTTAGGCGCTGATTGCCTTTTTTTCTTTGGATCGTTGTCTTTTAGGGGGAGTGATTTAACCCCCTGATTAGCAGCCTCCTCTATTTTTTTATATATATAGTGATAGCGCTCTTGTTTTTCTTTTTTCTTCCTTTTGGGTGGTGGGTTCTCCTTTCTGCTCAGGAGCGTTCCTACCCTTAGGGAAATCTGCTGTAGACATGCCCATGGTTATCCCTGTGGAGCCCCTATGGACCCTGAAGAAGAAAATAAGAGTTATGGTAGACTTACTTTTGTTAACTCTTTTTCTTTAAGGTCCATAGGGTCCATGGGGCGCCCACCCTGACACATCTGGCTGCATTGGGTAATTTTTCTTTCGGTCACCGATTCCCTCATCTTATGTGAGTGTTTCTGGTGTACTTTGTCCTTCCTTCTCCTACCTTGGGCTTGTTTACAAAACTGAATGCCTATGGGCGGGGTATGTGTGGAGGAGGACCTGAGGCATCCTGGGAGCAGAAAGCTTAACTACAACCACATTTCCCCATGGTATCCCTGTGGAGCCTATGGACTTCGAAGAAAAAGAGTTAACAAAGGTAAGTCTACCATAACTCTTATTTTTTGTTCAAAATATTTCAAAAAGAAAATCACACACAGAGCTTAAAAAAAACCTGCGGATAATTGGATATGCCCCCATATCTCTCTCACTAATCATATCTATTTTACTGCCCCCTAGCTGTCACATTACCCCCCCCACACACACACACACACACACACACACACATATCTCCCTTATAGCCCTCTTCATAGCTCTCACTGACAGTTCTTTTCATATAACACTGACCCCCTTGCTGCCCTGTCACAGCATCACTGACCTCCTCCCAGCTCACTCATCACCTTCCCCCACAGCATGCTGAGCCCCTAATAGCACATACACTGACCCATTACTGGCCACCTCACAGCGCTCACTCAGTGCTATAACTACATTACGGTGCAGACCACGCCCCCTCTGCATGATGTCATTTGGAGGGGACGGGGGCCACGAACAACAGTAATTATAGCATTGCCCGAAGCTTCCTCAGGATGCACTGGGGTGCTGTAAGGGCAGTGGTGGGCATGCCTGAAGCATCCTAAGGATGCGCCAGGCGGTATTGCTTCAGAGATTCTGGTAGCAGGGTGCCATTACAGTCACCTTGCTAGCGAGATGCAGGGACCGCGGGTGAGCAGCTGTGCCGCCCAAAGAGCTCTGTGGCCGCACTGCTCGCATGCCACTAGTTACAGCCCTGCCCTCATTGACCCCTCCCAGCACAATCACCCCCCCACACAGCACACACACTGACCCTGTTACTGCCCACTTCACAGCATTCACTGACCTCCCTCCCAGCTCACTCATTGCCCCCCTCACAGCACACTGAGCCCCACACAGCACACACACTAACCCTGTTACTGCCCACCTCACAGCACTCACTGACCCCCTCCCAGCACACTGACCTCCCTCCCATCTCACTTATTGCCCCACCCCCCACAACACACTGAGCCCCTCACAGCACACACACTAACCCTGTGACTGCCCACCTCACAGGGGATGGCCAGCGGTTCAAATCCCGACAGCGGAAGCCTGGCAGAAGTGAAGATCCCGTCAGCAGCTAAGGTGAGCACAAACTAACCTCCCCAAAAACCTAACCCTCCCTTAGGGGTGCCTAACCCTAACCCCCCTCTAAGTGCCTAAACCTAACCCCCCCTTCCCCGCTGCCTAAACCTAAGTCTTCCGGGGGTTGCCTAACCCTAACCTTCCCCGGGGGTGCCTAACCCTAACCCCCTCTTTCCTCTAGCCTAACTCTCCCGGGGGGCTACCTATCCCTAAGTCCCCCCAGGGAGCCCCTAACTTAACCCCGCTGCCGCTATCCGTGCCCGGCGCCCGGTTTACCTTCGATCGGTATGCCAGGTGCCGGGCTCCCAGCGCATGTAAATGACAGGCGTCGGAATTTCGACGCATTTCATTAGACCCTTGGCAGAATTAGACAGTCGTGATGCCGACGGTCGGGATTTAGACAGTCGGCATCCCGACTGCATACCCCTCAACAGCACTCACTGACCCAGTCCCAGCACATTGACCTCCCTCTCAGCTCACTCATTGCCCGCACACAGCACACTGATCTCCTTCCCAGCTCACTCATTGCCCCCACACAGCACACTGGTCTCCCGCCCAGCTCACTCATTGCCCGCACACAGCACACTGATCTCCCTCTCAGCTCACTCATTGCCCCCACACAGCGCACTGATCTCCTTCTCAGCTCACTCATTGCCCCCACACAGCACACTGATCTCCCTCTCAGCTCACTCATTGCCCCCCCACAGCACACTGAGCCCCTCACAGTGCACACACTTACCCCATTACTGCCCACCTCACAGCACTCACCCCCTCTCAGCACACTTGACTTCCCCCCCAGCTCACTCTCCCCCCCCCCCACAGCACACTGAGCCACTCACAGCCAGGGCCGGCTCTAGGGGTGTTCGACCAGTGCGGTCGCACAGGGGCGCCACCCGTAGAGGAGCGGCACCCCTCCGCAGCATCCCAATTTCAGCGGGACAGTACTGTCCCGCTGTTCCACCCGCGGGCCGATGTGGCCTGCGGTTGGTCAAATCGGGAGGTTGGGGACCACCACTGCCGCAGCTGTGCGGTGGTGCCGGACTCCCGGAGTGTGAATGCGCGCGGCAACCATTCACTTACGGGAGAGGGCTGGGGGAAGCCCAGCCAGTGACGGAGTGCTGGGCTTTACCCCCAGCCTGACGTTATTTGGAGGCGTGCCATGCGGGCATGCCTCCAAATAACAACACACAGGGGGAGTGGCCTATGGTAATTAGGCCACACCCCCAAATTCGGTTAGGGTGCCTTCTCGAGGGCTGGCACAGGGTGCTCCGAACCCTGGAGCCGGCCCTGCTCACAGCACACACACTTACCCCATTACTGCCCACCTCACAGCACTCACTGACCCCCTCCCAGCACACTGACCTCTCTCCCAGCTCACTTATACCCCCACACAGCACACACACTAACCCCAATACTATGTATAAGAAAACCCCAAGCGCTAATACCTAAAGAATATCAGTGGTCCGTCTCTTAAAAATAAGCACCACCTAATTGACAACCAGCCCTCCACAATTGGGGAAAACTGGATGATCCCCAAAAACAGATAAAGAACAAGCAAAAAGTGTGAGTATGGCGCTAATCAAATAAAAGGTAAATTTTAATGAAGCAAAACATATTCAACACACATGTAATAAATAATTGAAGATATCATGGCTAATAGATCAAAAAAACATCTAGAGGTAAGCATAAAAACGAAAATAAATATGTGAAAATAAAAACAGAAATAAAAACAGAAATCAAAAAATGTTAAATAGAATCAGCAAGCACCACAACAATAATACAATGCTACATGTACAAATTAGCTCAACTCCTAAATAGCACTAATCAATGCTGCTTGGCAATACAACATCAGAAAAGGATTCTGGTTTGAGATGTTTGTAGCATAAAAGTATCAGATTGTGGGGCCTATTCATCAACACTAAAATAAAGTTTTTAAGGACATTTTCCTTAAATAACGTTATTTTGGTATTCATGAACAGACTTAACACAGGAGATATCACAGATATCTCCTTGCTAAGTTCCCCTGCGTTAATTTCCACACTCCCCATACATTAGTATGGGGATGTGGAAATTATGGTATTCATCAAATTCCGAAAATTATCAATTTAATAGCAGGTGAAACTTACCTGTATCCACGTGTGCAGGTCCCCCGACGAGTCCCTCCGGTGCTCTGCTCCGTCCTCAGACTCCGGAGACTGGTCTGTCATGTGTGCTCCCCAGCAGAGCACAAGAAAGTTTAGTCAAAAAAAAAAAGTTTTTTATTTTTATTTTAATCTGTCATGTGGTCTGCTGGGAAACCACATGACAGACCAGCAGGACGGAGCCGGAGGCTGCTGCGCGGACAGGTAAGTCGGGGGGGGGGGGAAACGGGGGGGGTACAAAACTTAACGCATCTGTAGGCAGTGCTGCGCATGCGCTGGTTTTACAGATGTAACAGCGCATGCGCAGCACTGTTTCCAGATGCGATAAGGTAGTGTAGGCAGGGAAAAGTATCTATTTCCCGAAAAGCTGTCATCGCAAAAATGACAGCTTTTCGGAATAGATACTTATGGAGAGGTGGAATGATGAATTCCACCTATAATTAGGTAGAACTCCATGCGAGTTCTAAAGCTAATTATCTCCAGAGAATTTTTACGTTTAATGAATAGGCCCCTGTAGCTCCATTTGGGTGGGATAATATGGATCCTTTTTTGAAAGACAAATTGTTGACAAAAAAAGTCTCAAACAAAGTTCCCAGTCGAAATCGGGTGTCTCGGACTGCTGGGGCCTGTGACGCGGTGAGGTCTGTGCCTCCTCTCTCCTGGCTGAATCCCTCTGATCGGCGGGTCCCGCTGGCGCGCTGCTCCTCTCCCTCTCAGTTGCCGCGCGCTGTCTGGAGTCTCTGCGCTCCTTAATCCTGACAGTGGGTGTTCTCCGCTGCTGGTGCCTCTCCGCTGGTCCTTGGATTGGTAAGCTCGTCTTTGGGCGCCATTTTAGACGGCTCCTAGGTCACCTGACGCTGTGTTCCTCCATTACAACTCCCCTGTTTTGCTGGCCTGCTCTGACCATTGTTACTTTGGGCACATATAGTGATTCTTTCACTTAGGGTGGAATTATCAGTTGTTATTAGCACTGCCCGACTGCCCACATATTAAGTTACATCATGGGGAAAACTAGCAATGCTGCTTTAGCGGCTGCTAAACTAGAAAAGTTCGCTAGAAATTCTCAGGTGCATCAACCATCTGGTCAGGGTGCTCTTCATCCCCCGTCGCCTTTGCCTGTCGAGGGTGACACGGATTCTAATGATACATCACACTCTACTCAGCAGATCCTACAGGCAATATCCACATCCGAACAACGAGTTAAAATTGGTCAGGTGCAGATCGATGTGTCTTTATTACGTCAGGACATGCAAAAAATAAGTGAGAGAGTCGGCGAAACTGAGCACCGTATTTCCGACCTAGAGGACATCACCATGCCACTAAAACATAAAGTGGAGGATTTGTCTTCGCAAGTAGTATCTATCCAGGCCAAACTTTCGGATGTGGAGGGGCGCCTCAGGCGCAATAATATCCGTATTGTTGGGCTCCCTGAGAGGGCTGAGGGCTCGACGCCTGAGAAATTCCTCGAGGACTGGCTAATTCATCTATTTTCTTGTGAGGCGTTTAGTCCACAGTTTGCTGTGGAACGTGCCCATAGACTTCCTTTCAGGCCTCCTCCACCGGGTGCTCCTGCCAGAACCTTCATTGCCCGCTTACTACACTTTAAAGACCGGGACACTGCTCTTCGATTGGCCCGCACCAGGGGTCCACTTCAATTTGAAAATCAATCCGTCTCATTCTTTCCTGATTTTGCACTGGAGGTGCAGAAGAGTCGTTCACAGTTCCTACAAGTCAAACGCAAACTCCGTGACTGTAATATTCAGTACTCTATGCTATTCCCTGCTAGATTGCGGGTAGTACATGATAATAACACCCATTTTTTTGCTAATCCTAAGGAGGCGGAATCCTGGCTGGAACGTCAGCCCCGTGCTCCTCGCTGAAAGGAATTAATGCTTGCAAATATTATTGTCCATATTTTGTAATGGTTTGATTTTTTTTTTTTTTCCAGTGTGACTCTGGGGAAGAAAAAAATTTATATATAGATGTCTGTCTCCACCAGGGGACCAATTACGTTTATTTTTTCTTAGGGAGTTCCTTGCTGAATATAGCAGTAGGATATATATCCTATTCCCTAATAACTCAAGCTCTAAATTGAAGTATACTGGTTAGTTAGTTAATTAGTGTTAGGTGGGGGGGGGAGTTTAGGGCATGGGAACTAGGTATGCCTTAGGTTTTCAAGGTTATACAGGGAGGGTTAGGGAGGGGGTGGATGTTTGTTTATTTATTTATTTTTTTGCTGTCATCAGGTTGTAATGTCTCTGCTTTTTTGAATGTGATATGTTGTTCGTTGCTGCCCTGCCGGCTAGATGCACACGGGCTCGTTTCTTTATGTTTCATCGCTCTCTCAGTATTGTTCCCCATTAATGATCCCTGCTGCGCCATCCTATATCTGTCGAGATGTATAACTCATGGCTACGTCTGTAGGTGATTTACGTATATTGGGTTGGAATGTCCGAGGCCTGAACGATAAAGTCAAGCGCTCTCTTGTTCTGACGCAAATTAAGAAATACCAGGCTGAAATTGTATGTCTCTCTGAGACTCACTTATATGGTAGTAAGGTATTGGCCCTTAAAAAGCCTTGGAGAGGTCACATGTACCACTCTACTTTCTCAAATAATGCAAGAGGAGTCTCGGTCCTTATTAGTAAAACACGTTTTAATTTGGAATCCAGCCAGATTGATACCCAAGGTAGATATGTCTTTATGCGTGCTGTTGTTAATTGTGTTCATCTTCATATACTAGCGATTTACATCCCTCCTCCGTATAGTAATGATGTTATGCGACAGGCTGCTATGTTTGTTGCTCAATCTCCTGATACCCCTGTGATCTGTGTGGGGGACTTTAATAACGTTGTAGATCGTCGGTTGGACAGGTGGAGGGAGAGTACTGATTTGATGCTGCCCTCTCCCTCTCCCACTCCATTCGCCAATCTTATAGCTGAATTGGGTTGGATTGATGCTTGGCGTAGTAGAAATCCGAATGCCACTCAATATTCATGTCATTCTACCTCCTATCAGACACTGTCCCGAATTGATTTAGCTTTGTTGTCCTCTAATATTCTGCCCATGGTAAGCGATATAAAATATTTGTCTAGGGGTATCTCAGATCATTCTCCTATTTTACTTGCTATAAACATGTCTCAAGATAGAGGGGTGTGGTTTTGGAAATTACATCCATTCTGGCTATCTATGATGGGAGCTGGCTCTGAACTGGTTGCGGCATGGGAGAAGTTCCAGATAGATAATTTCCAATGTCCAAATCCAGGTATTAGGCACGATGCTTTCAAAGCTTACATGCGAGGCTCGTTTATTAGACGGGTATCTGAGATTAAAAAGTATAGTAGGGGGAGGGGTCTCGTCTTGAGCTCTTGTGCTCACAGCTGGAGGGTCAATATGTCCTCTCTCGATTACCATGTGATCGTGAATTGTGGTTGAGTACACAGAGGGAGTGGACAGAATACTTATTTGACAGGTCTAGACGTAGACTACTCTTCTCTAGACACAATCAGTATTTTCAGTCGGAGATTGGGGGTAGATATTTAGCCTCTTTAGCTAAGGCAGACTCCCATATTGGCACTGTACAGTTTATTAGAGATTCTGGAGACCAGTTACGCTACTCTGGTGTCGATATTTCTAAGGTATTTCATGACTACTATTCTTCCCTATATGCCTCCAGAGTTTCCTATTCCCCAGATCGACTTCGGGAATATTTGGATTGTGTTACTCTACCGAAACTATCTCAAGAGGCTATCACATGTTTAGATGCACCATTCACTTTGGAGGAGATAGAGTTGACTGTGTCTTCCCTTCCTGCTTCTAAGGCTCCGGGCAGCGATGGGATTCCTGTAGAAGTGTATAGGAAATTTAAAGATTTTTTTAATCCCTATTTATTAAATTTATTCAACTCATTATTTGACTATGGAGCTATCCCCCGTCTATGTTCGAGGCTATTATTGTAGTACTGGCTAAGCCGGGGAAGCACCTTACTCTCTCTGAATCCTAACGTCCTATCTCATTATTATCTACAGATGTTAAAATATTAGCTAAATTGTTAGCCACTCGCCTAAATTTATTTATCACTTCACTTATACACCCTGATCAAACTGGGTTCATGCCGGGGAAGTCTACGGTTCAAAATCTCCGTAGATTATTCTATCATTTGCAGAGAAAAGATATGCTTGGGGAGGGGGCTGTGGTGGTGTCTTTGGATGCCGCCAAGGCCTTCGACTCAATAGAATGGGGTTATCTGTGAACAGTACTTCATAAGTTTGCCTTTGGTCCCCGTTTTATAAAATGGATTCAGCTTCTGTATTCTTCTCCGGCAGCTAGGGTATCTGTGAACGGCCATATGTCAGATGCATTTCCCCTGATGAGGGGGACTCGTCAGGGATGCCCTCTATCACCTGCTCTTTTCGCTATGGCCATTGAGCCATTAGCCTGTATGCTTAGGGCGGATCCTGATGTCCGAGGAATTAGGACAGGTGTGGCAGAGGATATAGTGGCCCTATATGCAGATGATATGCTCCTCTTTCTGGAGGACTATGCACACTCATTGGAATCAGTTTCACGTATTATTAGTGTGTTTGGCGACTTTTCGGGGTTACATATTAATTGGGATAAGTCCAATATTTTTCCCATATCGGGATGTATCCCTGTACAGAAACATTTGCCTTGCCCCCTGCAGTGGACCCTAAGGTTTAAACATTTGGGTGTATGGATTACTCCATTGGCATCAGATTATATCTCACAAAATATAGACCCCATAACCACTAATTTTAAAGCAAAAATCCACGTTTGGAAAAAATTACCTCTGTCAGTATTGGGGCGTATAAACTTGTTTAAAATGTCTATCCAGCCCAAGTATCTATACATCTTACAGCATTCTCCAGTTTATTTACCTAAAAGGGTGTTCAGTAGTATTGATAGTATTATTATATCTTTCATCTGGGGTTGTCGTACTGCTCGTGTTTCTATCAAAACCCTTTGTAAAAATAAAACCTGTGGGGGCTTAGGTCTTCCTAATCTCCGGTTTTACTACATTGTTGCCCAGTTAGTACATTTATCTGAGTGGATATCTGATACCTCCAGTTTGACGTTACAGGGTTTCTTGACTGAACGGGTGGGATTCTCTTGTACCCCTTTGTTATTTTTACTATCAGGCATGTCCACCTCTAGATTGCCCCCTCTATTGCGACAAGCTATGCTGATTTGGCGATATACCCATACTCTGTTTGAATGTTCTGGGACAGACGTGGACTCCCCCCTCTGGTTTAACAGTTCTTATGCTGAATTGTTCAAACTGTCTAATGACAATTTGTGGCTTTTAAGGGATATTAAATCTATAGGTCAGTTATATGAGAATGGTCATCTTAAATCATTTTCACAATTACAAACTGAATTTGCTGTCCCCAATGTAGCCTTATTTAGGTAATTACAGTTACGACATGCTGTGCAGGCGCAGTTTACAGGAGCTGCTCCTATACTATCTCCATCTCCTGTTAAAACTCTACTTTCTGCCTTGGGGTCTAGGGGTAAGGTATCCTGTATTTACGCGACTCTTAATAATAAATTAAACCCAGAGTTGCTTGCTCCCCTCAGGCTGAAGTGGGAAGTTGACTTTGGCCCCATCTCCGATGAGCACTGGCTACAGATCTTGGGTTCAATTAGTTATACTACTCCATGTATTAGGTATCAACAGGTGCATTATTACGTAGTGCACAGAGTATACCGTACACCTGTATCCCTGCACCGAGCCGGACTTAGAATGGACTCACTTTGTCCTAGATGTCAGGAAGAGAGTGCTGGTTTCTGGCACTTATTATGGAGCTGTCCATTAGTAAATGAATTTTGGAGGCAGGTATGGGGAGATATTTTGGTTACGGAACCTTCTCTGCCAGACTTTAGTCCTGTGACTTGTTTGTTTGGACTGGATTTGGAAGAAACGCACTCCCCAGTACTCTATCGATGTTATGTGTCTCTCCACAATGGCTAAAGTGATTGTGGCCCGCACGTGGTTTACAACTGACTTCCCCGTTCTACATAAGTGGAGAGCGTTGGTGAATGTTGTAATCAGACATGAAAGACATATGTTTAGGTCCCGCAATGCTATGAATACATATCACAAAAAATGGGACAGATGGTGTCACTCAGAATTGGGCAGAGCGAATGAGGCAGAAACTGACGTATAAATATACTGATTGGAGTCGAGTTGTATCTGGCTTACCTTGGGTTGTAGTGAATTTGTAAATGTATTCCCAATATTCTACTAATTAAAGTGTTATACTGATGTGATGTTATGTAATAACCTGTTTTTTTTTTTTTATTGTTTTCTGGCAATTTGTACATTGCCCGTTACTATGCAACAGTTGCATTCGTAATCATTTATAATCTTTTTGTCGGCGCAAAATAATCACACATGTCATGTTTGCTTATATAATGTCTATTTCAATAATTTTCTTCTCTGTTTATTGTAACAATGTAATCTATTACAATCTACTCACGACTGTGTTTCAATATAATGATGATGCTATTTTATTTTTGTTTTTGTTTGAATGTTATGTTTATGGAAAACTTTCAATAAAAAACACCAGATAGAAAAAAAAAAAAAGAAATCGGTATATGTCGTATACTGGGCCTGATTCAGACCCGCTCGCGAGCGCTGAGCGGGTCAATGTTGCCCAAGTGCGCATGCGCACGACGGAGGCGGCTCCGTCGTGTGCATGCGCGAGACCCGAATAACGACGGCCAAGCCATCATTATGGGTCTCGCACCAAAGGGGGCGTGCTGTCGATGGTGATTGACAGCACGCCCCCTTTGGTGGGCGTGCCGGGGGCATGGCTGCCCAGACGGAGGCGTCCCCATGGGAACGCCTACCGTCTGGGGCTGGCAACACTGACATCACTAGTGATGTCAGTGGGAGTGCTTTTGGCTCTGATAGAGTCAAAAGCACTCCAGGGCTTGCGGCAGCGAGACCCTACCACAAGGGTCTCGTCGCAATCCCGATGGTCTTGACCATCGTGACCATCATTTTGGCCGCTCGCTATAGCTGTGGGTGGTCACCCACAGCTATGCGAGCGACAAGGAGGCCGCTCCAAAAAGTAGGAGGGACGGCTCTGATTCAGAGCGAGCGCTCTGTCAGAGCGTCCGGCTCTGAATCAGGGCCACTGTTTTTTGCTGTATGTAGCAGGCCCAATCGAGGGCATAAACTATAAGTGAATCCAGGTGGGAAACTTTATAATAGTGAGGCTGTGGAGTTTCAAGCGTGGGTTGCCGGGGGAGTTTAAACAACATGCACTTGTAGTGAGTAAAACGTCTCACTCAAAATTTGTACCCCAATGGTGCTGCGTGGTGTATGTGACAAAACCAGCAGTGGTATAAACCAGTCACCGTGTCTCTTTCCAATGAAGCAGGGAACCACATTCAGAGGGAACGGCAGCCCATAAACCTTTTAGCTTCTCCACAGGTGGGCACTATCATTACGTGTTTCTACCGCCTCAAGCCCATCGGCGGTTTCCTCAGACGATGTGCCTCCAAGACCCGGCAGCCGCTATAAGTACTGGTCTGCCGTCAATTAGTAACAGGTGTTTTCTCCGGCTCTATATTACGCATGTTCATTCTTTATACGTAGTGAGCATCGTTCCGGGTATACATAGTGTCAGAGCAAAAACGGCACTGACAAAAAAACTATACACACCTATGAAAACATATACAGTGTGGTTTTGAAAGATGACATGGTCTGTAGTGGTTCTAGTATGTACGTAATATAATGAGGTGGTATATATTTATATTTATACTATACATATGAAATATTAAATAAAAAATCAACTTTAATGATATTAATAAAAATAAAATATAAAGTCCTATTGACTGTAGTTCTATGATCGATACCCAGTAATGAGGTGATATAAATTCATAATATTATATTGACATCGGGCTATACCATAGAATGATACATGTTTTTTTCACCCCCATTTTTTTCTTTTATATATGTCAAATGTTTTATAACTGTAGGGAGTTTATTCTGTCAGCAATGCTCCACCAAAATAGTCTAGTCTCTGTTATAATGATTATAATGTTTACTCTACAAGTGAATTGCTATAACAAAGTGACAGCACATATGAGACTAAGCGATTATAACTATTGGCAATCTAACTAAGTAAATAGCGTTTGAATACAGTGTCGTTTTTGCTCTGACACTATGTATACCCGGAACGATGCTCACTACGCATAAAGAATGAACCTGCGTAATATAGAGCCGGAGGAAACACCTGTCACTAATTGACGGCAGACCAGTACTTATAGCGTCTGCCGGGTCTTGGAGGCACATGGTCTGAGGAAACCGCCGATGGGCTTGAGGCAGTAGAAACGCGTAATGAGTGTTGTCAGTGGGGACCGCCTAGAAAACGGCAGGCGTTACTTCGGGAACGCCTCCGTTTGGCAAGCCACCTTCCCCAACCCGCCTACCGAACGGGGTGAGCTGTCGATCAACATCGATAGCCGCCCCTTTTGGATGCGAGCGCCGGAGCGAGTGATTTCTCGCTCGCACCGGGACTTGCGCGTGCGCACTGCACGGCCATCGACGGGTCTGAATCAGGCCCTTTGCTAGAGACTATTTTTGTCAACAATTTGTCTTTAAAAAAGGGACCAAATTATCCCTCCCAAATGGAGTTACAATCTGATACTTTTAAGCTACAAACATCTCACACCAGACTCCTTTTCTGATGTTGTATTGCCAAGCAGCATTGATTAGTGCTATTTAGGAGCTGAGCTAATTTGTACACGTAGCATCGTATTATTGTTGTGGTGCTTGCTGATTCTATATAACATTGTTTGATTTCTGTTTTTATTTTCACATATTTATTTCCATTTTCACGCTTACCTCTAGATGTTTTTTTGATCTTTTAGCCATGATATCTTCAATTATTTATTACATATGTGTTGAATATGTGTTGCTTCATTAAAATTTACCTTTTATTTGATTAGCGCCCTACTCACACTTTTTAATTGTTTTTTAACCCCATTACTGCCCACCTCACAGCACTCACTGACCCCCTCCATGCACACTGACCTCTCTCCCAACTCACTCATCCCCCCACACAGCACACTGAGCCCCTCACAGCACACACACTGACCCCATTACTGTCCCTCTCAACACACTCACTGACCCCCTCCAGCACACTGACCTCCCACCCAGCTCACTCATCAATATATACTGTCAACGTCACTTCCCACCTCAAAGCACATACAGCCCCCTCCACTGCCCACATCAAAGCACATACTGCCTCCTCCACTGCCCACATCAAAGCACATACTGCCTCCTCCACTGCCCACATCAAAGCATATACTGCCCCCTCCACTGCCCACATCAAAGCATATACTGCCCCCTCCACTGCCCACATTAAAGCACATACTGCCCCCTCCACTGCCCACACCAAAGCATATACTGCCCCCTCCACTGCCCACATCAAAGCATATACTGCCCCCTCCACTGCCCATATCAAAGCACATACTGGCCCCTCCACTGCCCACATCAAAGCACATACTACCTCCTCCACTGCCCACATCAAAGCACATACTGCCCCCTCCACTGCCCACATCAAAGCATATACTGCCCCCTCCACTGCCCACATCAAAGCATATACTGCCCCCTCCGCTGCCCACATCAAAGCACATACTGTCCCCTCCACTGCCCACATCAAATCACATACTGCCCCATCAAAGCATATACTGCCCCCTCCACTGCCCACATCAAAGCACATACTGTACCCCTCCACTGCCCACATCAAATCACATACTGCCTCCTCCACTGCCTACAACAAAGCACATACTGCCCCCTCCACTGCCCACATCAAAGCACATACTGCCCCCTCCACTGCCCACATCAAAGCATATACTGCCCCCTCCACTGCCCACATCAAAGCATATACTGCCCCCTCCGCTGCCCACATCAAAGCACATACTGTCCCCTCCACTGCCCACATCAAATCACATACTGCCCCCATCAAAGCACATACTGCCCCCTCCACTGCCCACATCAAAGCACATACTGGCCCCTCCACTGCCCACATCAAAGCACATACTGCCCCCTCCACTGCCCACATCAAAGCACATACTGCCCCCTCCACTGCCCACATCAAAGCATATACTGCCCCCTCCACTGCCCACATCAAAGCACATACTGCCCCCTCCACTGCCCACATCAAATCACATACTGCCCCCATCAAAGCATATACTGCCCCCTCCACTGCCCACATCAAATCACATACTGCCTCCTCCACTGCCTACAACAAAGCACATACTGCCCCCTCCACTGCCCACATCAAATCACATACTGCCCCCTCCACTGCCCACATCAAATCACATACTGCCCCCTCCACTGCCCACATCAAATCACATACTGCCCCCTCCACTGCCCACATCAAATCACATACTGCCTCCTCCACTGCCTACAACAAAGCACATACTGCCCCCTCCACTGCCCACATCAAAGCACATACTGCCCCCTCCACTGCCCACATCAAAGCACATTATGCCCCCTCCACTGCCCACATCAAATCACATACTGCCCCCTCCACTGCCCACATCAAATCACATACTGCCCTCTCCACTGCCCACATCAAAGCACATACTGCCGCCTCCACTGCCCACATCAAAGCACATACTGCCCCCTCCACTGCCCACATCAAAGCACATACTGCCCCCTCCACTGCCCACATCAAAGCATATACTGCACCCTCCACTGCCCACATCAAAGCACATACTGCCCCCTCCACTGCCCACATCAAAGCACATACTGCCCCCTCCACTGCCCACATCAAAGCACATACTGCCCTCTCCACTGCCCACATCAAAGCACATACTGCCCCCTCCACTGCCCACATCAAAGCATATACTGCCCCCTCCACTGCCCACATCAAAGCACATACTGCCCCCTCCACTGCCCACATCAAAGCACATACTGCCTCCTCCACTGCCCACATCAAAGCACATACTGCCCCCTCCACTGCCCACATCAAAGCATATACTGCCCCTTCCACTGCCCACATGAAAGCATATACTGCCCCCTCCACTTCCCACATCAAAGCATATACTGCCCCCTCCACTGCCCACATCAAAGCATATACTGCCCCCTCCACTGCCCACATCAAAGCACATACTGCCCCCTCCACTGCCCACATCAAATCACATACTGCCCCCATCAAAGCATATACTGCCCCTTCCACTGCCCACATCAAAGCACATACTGTACCCCTCCACTGCCCACATCAAATCACATACTGCCTCCTCCACTGCCTACAACAAAGCACATACTGCCCCCTCCACTGCCCACATCAAATCACATACTGCCCCCTCCACTGCCCACATCAAATCACATACTGCCTCCTCCACTGCCTACAACAAAGCACATACTGCCCCCTCCACTGCCCAGATCAAATCACATACTGCCCCCTCCACTGCCCACATCAAAGCACATACTGCCTCCTCCACTGCCCACATCAAAGCACATACTGCCCCCTCCACTGCCCACATCAAAGCATATACTGCCCCCTCCACTGCCCACATCAAAGCATATACTGCCCCCTCCACTGCCCACATCAAAGCATATACTGCCCCCTCCACTGCCCACATTAAAGCACATACTGCCCCCTCCACTGCCCACATCAAAGCATATACTGCCCCCTCCACTGCCCACATCAAAGCATATACTGCCCCCTCCACTGCCCACATCAAAGCACATACTGGCCCCTCCACTGCCCACATCAAAGCACATACTGCCCCCTCCACTGCCCACATCAAAGCACATACTGCCCCCTCCACTGCCCACATCAAAGCATATACTGCCCCCTCCACTGCCCACATCAAAGCACATACTGCCCCCTCCACTGCCCACATCAAATCACATACTGCCCCCATCAAAGCATATACTGCCCCCTCCACTGCCCACATCAAATCACATACTGCCTCCTCCACTGCCTACAACAAAGCACATACTGCCCCCTCCACTGCCCACATCAAATCACATACTGCCCCCTCCACTGCCCACATCAAATCACATACTGCCCCCTCCACTGCCCACATCAAATCACATACTGCCCCCTCCACTGCCCACATCAAATCACATACTGCCTCCTCCACTGCCTACATCAAAGCACATACTGCCTCCTCCACTGCCCACATCAAAGCACATACTGCCCCCTCCACTGCCCACATCAAAGCATATACTGCCCCCTCCACTGCCCACATCAAAGCATATACTGCCCCCTCCACTGCCCACATCAAAGCATATACTGCCCCCTCCACTGCCCACATTAAAGCACATACTGCCCCCTCCACTGCCCACATCAAAGCATATACTGCCCCCTCCACTGCCCACATCAAAGCATATACTGCCCCCTCCACTGCCCACATCAAAGCACATACTGGCCCCTCCACTGCCCACATCAAAGCACATACTGCCCCCTCCACTGCCCACATCAAAGCACATACTGCCCCCTCCACTGCCCACATCAAAGCATATACTGCCCCCTCCACTGCCCACATCAAAGCACATACTGCCCCCTCCACTGCCCACATCAAATCACATACTGCCCCCATCAAAGCATATACTGCCCCCTCCACTGCCCACATCAAATCACATACTGCCTCCTCCACTGCCTACAACAAAGCACATACTGCCCCCTCCACTGCCCACATCAAATCACATACTGCCCCCTCCACTGCCCACATCAAATCACATACTGCCCCCTCCACTGCCCACATCAAATCACATACTGCCCCCTCCACTGCCCACATCAAATCACATACTGCCTCCTCCACTGCCTACAACAAAGCACATACTGCCCCCTCCACTGCCCACATCAAAGCACATACTGCCCCCTCCACTGCCCACATCAAAGCACATTATGCCCCCTCCACTGCCCACATCAAAGCACATACTGCCCTCTCCACTGCCCACATCAAAGCACATACTGCCCCCTCCACTGCCCACATCAAAGCACATACTGCCCCCTCCACTGCCCACATCAAAGCACATACTGCCCCCTCCACTGCCCACATCAAAGCATATACTGCACCCTCCACTGCCCACATCAAAGCACATACTGCCCCCTCCACTGCCCACATCAAAGCACATACTGCCCCCTCCACTGCCCACATCAAAGCACATACTGCCCTCTCCACTGCCCACATCAAAGCACATACTGCCCCCTCCACTGCCCACATCAAAGCATATACTGCCCCCTCCACTGCCCACATCAAAGCACATACTGCCCCCTCCACTGCCCACATCAAAGCACATACTGCCTCCTCCACTGCCCACATCAAAGCACATACTGCCCCCTCCACTGCCCACATCAAAGCACATACTGCCCCTTCCACTGCCCACATGAAAGCATATACTGCCCCCTCCACTTCCCACATCAAAGCATATACTGCCCCCTCCACTGCCCACATCAAAGCATATACTGCCCCCTCCACTGCCCACATCAAAGCACATACTGCCCCCTCCACTGCCCACATCAAATCACATACTGCCCCCATCAAAGCATATACTGCCCCCTCCACTGCCCACATCAAAGCACATACTGCCCCCTCCACTGCCCACATCAAATCACATACTGCCTCCTCCACTGCCCACATCAAAGCACATACTGCTCCCTCCACTGCCCACATCAAATCACATACTGCCCCCTCCACTGCCCACATCAAAGCACATACTGCCCCCTCCACTGCCCACATCAAAGCACATACTGCACTCTCCACTGCCCACATCAAAGCACATTCTGCCCCCTCCACTGCCCACATCAAAGCATATACTGCCCCCTCCACTGCCCACATCAAAGCATATACTGCCCCCTCCACTGCCCACATCAAAGCACATACTGCCTCCTCCACTGCCCACATCAAAGCACATACTGCCCCCTCCACTGCCCACATCAAAGTGTATACTGTCCCCTCCACTGCCCACATCAAAGCATATACTGCCCCCTCCACTGCCCACGTCAAAGCACATACTGCCCCCTCCACTGCCCACATCATATCACATACTGCCCCCATCAAAGCATATACTGTCTCCTCCACTGCTCACATCAAATCACATACTGCACCCATCAAAGCATATACTGCCCCCTCCACTGCCCACATCAAAGCCCATACTGCCCCCTCCACTGCCCACATCAAAGCACATACTGCCCCCTCCACTGCCCACATCAAAGCACATACTGCCCCCTCCACTGCCCACATCAAAGCATATACTGCCCCCTCCACTGCCCACATCAAAGCATATACTGCCCCCTCCACTGCCCACATCAAAGCACATACTGCCTCCTCCACTGCCCACATGAAAGCACATACTGCCCCCTCCACTGCCCACATCAAAGAATATACTGTCCCCTCCACTGCCCACATCAAAGCACATACTGCACCCTCCACTGCCCACATCAAAGCACATACTGCCCCCTCCACTGCCCACATCAAATCACATACTGCCCCCATCAAAGCATATACTGTCCCCTCCACTGCCCACATCAAAGCACATACTGCCCCCTCCACTGCCCACATCAAATCACATACTGCCCCCTCCACTGCCCACATCAAAGCACATACTGCCCCCTCCACTGCCCACATCAAAGCACATACTGCCCCCTCCACTGCCCACATCAAAGCACATACTGCCCCCTCCACTGCCCACATCAAAGCACATACTGCCCTCTCCACTGCCCACATCAAAGCACATACTGCCCCCTCCACTGCCCACATCAAAGCATATACTGCCCCCTCCACTGCCCACATCAAAGCACATACTGCCTCCTCCATTGCCCACATCAAAGCACATACTGCCCCCTCCACTGCCCACATCAAAGCACATACTGCCCCCTCCACTGCCCACATCAAAGCACATACTGCCCTCTCCACTGCCCACATCAAAGCACATACTGCCCCCTCCACTGCCCACATCAAAGCATATACTGCCCCCTCCACTGCCCACATCAAAGCATATACTGCCCCCTCCACTGCCCACATCAAAGCACATACTGTCCTCTCCACTGCCCACATCAAGGCACATACTGCTCCCTCCACTGCCCACATCAAAGCACATACTGCTCCCTCCACTGCCCACATCAAAGCACATACCGCCCCCTCCACTGCCCACATCAAATCACATACCTCCTCCTCCACTGCCCACATCAAAGCACATACTGCCCCCTCCACTGCCCACATCAAATCACATACTGCGCCCTCCACTGCCCACATCAAAGCACATACTGCCCTCTCCTCTGCCCACATCAAAGCACATACTGCCCCCTCCACTGCCCACATCAAAGCATATACTGCCCCCTCCACTGCCCACATCAAAGCACATACTGCCTCCTCCATTGCCCACATCAAAGCACATACTGCCCCCTCCACTGCCCACATCAAAGCACATACTGCCCCCTCCACTGCCCACATCAAAGCACATACTGCCCTCTCCACTGCCCACATCAAAGCACATACTGCCCCCTCCACTGCCCACATCAAAGCACATACTGTCCTCTCCACTGCCCACATCAAGGCACATACTGCTCCCTCCACTGCCCACATCAAAGCACATACTGCTCCCTCCACTGCCCACATCAAAGCACATACCACCCCCTCCACTGCCCACATCAAATCACATACCTCCTCCTCCACTGCCCACATCAAAGCACATACTGCCCCCTCCACTGCCCACATCAAATCACATACTGCCCCCTCCACTGCCCACATCAAAGCACATACTGCCCTCTCCTCTGCCCACATCAAAGTACATACTGCCCCCTCCACTGCCCACATCAAAACATATACTGCCCCCTCCACTGCCCACATCAAAGCATATACTGCCCCCTCCACTGCCCACATCAAAGCACATACTGCCCTCTCCACTGCCCACATCAAGGCACATACTGCTCCCTCCACTGCCCACATCAAAGCATATACTGCCCCCTCCACTGCCCACATCAAAGCACATACTGCCCCCTCCACTGCGACACATCAAATCACATACCTCCTCCTCCACTGCCCACATCAAAGCACATACTGCCCCCATCAAAGCATATACTGCCCCCTCCACTGCCCACATCAAAGCACATACTGCTCGCTCCCTCGTCGTCCTTTGAAAGTGATGCATCCCGCCACTTATCGCAAAAACAGCCGTATGGGTGTACAGTTGTGATTAAAACCGTGTGAGGATTTCCAGGTCTATGACCTAGCAATTCCTCTGCGCATGCAGGGCCATCGGCCAGCACCAGGGGACCCTGGGAGGGATCCTATTGGGGCATATCTATAATGGGTGCAGGGTGTGCGGTGCACACGGGCCCCTGGGTCCAGGGGGGCAGACACCGCACACCCTGCACCCATAGAGTCTTATACTTGTCCGTAGTGCTGCTCTACATCGCCGAGCTGGTGCTGCAATACTGCAAAAATCACTGGGAAAATGGTGGCGGCCATTTTCCTGGTGACTTGCGCATGTGCAATGCCGCTGTCCCCAGGAAAATGTCATGGGCGCCATTTTCCCGGAGGCCCGCCAGAATCTACTGCCACCAGTGCAGTGCCGTGGGACCGCCGGAGAGAGAACCGCCGAAGAGATTGGTTCCCTTTCAGGGTATGCTCTGAAATTAACCCAGTAGGCTTCTATATGGCAACGCCATCGACGGTGACTGTTAACCAATTGGTTTGTCCTGATATTAATTGGTGGATGGATTTTGTGCATGCGCAGAAACCCGTCAGGATGTTGAGAAATGTGTCGGGTTAGTGACTTCCAAGGGTCACTCTCGTCGGTAGGCTAATGTTAGTAACAATCGCGATAACCGCATCCTGCTTCACAACGCTAGCAGGCGAAGCAGGAGCGGCCTTCAGCAGCTTAGGGCCTGATTCAGAGATGGACGGATTTGCAGAGCCGCACACAAGCGGCTGGGCAAATCCGTCCATCTCCAATGCAAATGATGAACGAGGTGTCAGACACGTCCTTGCTGCATTAGCAATCCCAGCACTGCGACCGACGGCGACAGGCTGGGATCGGGATCACCATCAGACATAGGCCGTATTCAATTTGAGCCGAACCGCGATACTTTTCCGCCTCCCGGACTTTTCGCCTACATCGCATGTTTTGCAGGTGGAAAAGTATCGCGTGCGTGCCCGCGTATCGCCATATTCAATTTGAAAGTAGGCGAAAACGGGACCTGTCGAAACTTAAACAAGTGGAAAGTCAGCCTGACACCCCCCAAAAGATGCTCTGACAAGGGGGTTAGCTATGGTACCCCCCGATTTGGCTTGCTGAAGGTATTTGGTGTTTTTAAACGGGCTCAATAGCTGCTAAATAGCGTTTTCTATACCTGATGCAGAATAGTATTCAGGAGTATTTTTTGCAGAAAATAACTTATCCCAGCAAATTTGGGGTACTTGAAAATGGGGGTCAGCGTATTTTAAAGTTGCTAAAGTTAAGTTGAAAAAATCATGAAAAATCCACCTGCCGCACACACCTGCAATGAAAAAAACACCTGGGGCATACTTGGGGACCCCCCCAGAGTCAAGTTCGCTACTTTTTATCTTTGTCCCCCAACATTTTTTTTTCCACCCCCAAATTCAAAGTGATTTTTTGGGGTGTCCTTAAGTGTTTTTTTTTTTTTTGACAGTTTACCTTTGGGGGACTGTCTGAAGGCTGCACGGGGGTTCCCACAATGTTGCACCCCAAAACCCCAATTCTGCACTTTTTTCCGCCTGCTATTCATAGGCAAAACTTTTCCGCCTATTACATTGCATTGACTTTCCGTCTAGGCGAAAAGTCTTCGGGGTAAAACCAAAACAGGTGAAAATTATGTCATTGGCGAAAAGTTTTTGCCCAAAACACGCAAAAATGGCTTTTCGCTCCAAATAGAATACGACCCATAGTCAGAATGGTTGCGCCTTTGATCGGGCTGCAGAAGCTGAAGCTTCCCGCAACCTGACTGGGTGCTGTCTACAAAAGAGGCCAGGAATCTGCGTCCATCAACGTAGACCCTGGTCTTATCCCACCTGGAAAATGGGGTCGACACCCCCCCATTTCCGGGAATGGTGACCAGCCACACCCCCACTCCACCCTCCAAATGCTGCAGCATGTCAATCATACTGCAGCTTGGGGGGTCTGCGAGCGAGATTGCAGGACCTGTTCTGCACATGCACATAGACTATGACCAGGAAGCAGGGGCGTTTCTAGAGAGGAGGGGGCCCGTGTGCAGTCTCCGACACGGGCCCCCTCCTCTCTGTCCTGCGGCTGGCAGCGCACTGAGCTGTGCGTGGCCAGCGCTGGAGTTATAGACTCTGGGAACTAGAGTGCGCCCAGAGTCTATAGAATATGCGCAGGTCACCGGGAAAATGGCCTGCACCCATTATAGATACGCCCCTGCCAGGAAGAGAAAAGACAGGCGGCCGCCACAGGCCAGCAATTACAGAGCATCCAAGGTTCTGAGAAACAGGTACAGTATGCTAACCGCTTACCATTATGCCCAGACACTGCATACCAGAGACAGCAGATCCCTGATTGTGCAAACTCAGGCCCTGATTCAGAGCCAGACGCTCTGAACGAGCACCCGCTCTGAATCAGGGCATGTTTTTATTAATTGCGAAGCGTCCTTTTGGACGCTCGCATAGCTGTGGGTTACCACCCACAGCTTATGTGAGCGTCCATGATGATGGTCGCGATGGTCAAGGCCATCGCGACCATCGGGCTTGTGACGAGACCCTTGTGGTAGTGATGTCAGTGGGGCCGGACCCAGACGGTAGGCGTTCCCATGGGAACGCCTCCGTCTGGGCAGCCACGCCCCTGGCACGCCCACCGTGCTGTCACTCACCATCGACAGCACAGCTTCCCCGTCGCTCGCCAGGTCTCACGCATGCGCACGATGGAGCTCCCTCTGTCGTGCGCATGCGCACTTGGGCACCATCGACCCGCTTGCGAGCGTACAGCGCTCGCGAGCGGGTCTGAATGAGACCCTCAGTGTCACAAAAGCCGTGGGATATTACACCAATCTAAATATGCCCCTATGACAGTTCTGTTACATTTACCTTTTAATCCGGGCAAAGCTTACAAAGTATATGAATTGTGAAGTCAACTTCATTGTTTACTATTATTATTATTATATTGATTAACATTAATACATGCACGTTTTGTTACTTTAATATCTGTCTAATGTTGCTGGTTTTTTTTTTATGATCTAAGTTATAAGCAGATTTAGTAGCACCAGAGTGGCTTCACCAACACACAACTCACACTGCAGATGGCATGTTGTCTGTTATATATTGTCATATTCTGTGCGTCCAGCAAGTGGCGCTACAATCCTACGACTACACAGAAACATGACAGATACAGAGTAACCAGCAGTCAGTGAGTTTGCTGTTGTTAAGGTAACAAGTGATTGTTGTGGGAGAGAGGAAGCTGCTGCATGAGGCTTCTGTGATCCAGGGGACTGAGTGTCTCTCATCTGCTGGTAACAGGTGGGTACTGAGACTGGCACCCAGTATGGTTATATAACACACAAGGTGATACTTCTACCTGATTATACACGGGGCGGGGGAGTGAGGCATGAGAGGAGAGGGAGGCACGATGCACAGAGAGGAGAGGGAGGCACGATGCACAGAGAGGAGAGGGAGGCACGATACACAGAGAGGAGAGGGAGGCACGATACACAGAGGGGAGAGGGAGGCACGATACAGAGAGAGGAGAGGGAGGCACGATGCACAGAGAGGAGAGGGAGGCACGATGCACAGAGAGGAGAGGGAGGCACGATACACAGAGGGGAGAGGGAGGCACGATACACAGAGGGGAGAGGGAGGCACGATACAGAGAGAGGAGAGGGAGGCATGAGAGGAGAGGGAGGCATGATACACAGAGAGGAGAGGGAGGCATGATACACAGAGAGGAGAGGGAGGCATGATACACAGAGGGGAGAGGGAGGTATGATACACAGAGAGGAGAGGGAGGCACGATACACAGAGAGGAGAGGGAGGCATGATACAGAGAGAGGAGAGGGAGGCATGATACACAGAGAGGAGAGGGAGGCATGATACAGAGAGAGGAGAGGGAGGCATGATACACAGAGAGGAGAGGGAGGCATGATACACAGAGAGGAGAGGGAGGCACGATACACAGAGGGGAGAGGGAGGCACGATACAGAGAGAGGAGAGGGAGGCACGATGCACAGAGAGGAGAGGGAGGCACGATGCACAGAGAGGAGAGGGAGGCACGATACACAGAGGGGAGAGGGAGGCACGATACACAGAGGGGAGAGGGAGGCACGATACAGAGAGAGGAGAGGGAGGCATGAGAGGAGAGGGAGGCATGATACACAGAGAGGAGAGGGAGGCATGATACACAGAGAGGAGAGGGAGGCATGATACACAGAGGGGAGAGGGAGGTATGATACACAGAGAGGAGAGGGAGGCACGATACACAGAGAGGAGAGGGAGGCATGATACAGAGAGAGGAGAGGGAGGCATGATACACAGAGAGGAGAGGGAGGCATGATACAGAGAGAGGAGAGGGAGGCATGATACACAGAGAGGAGAGGGAGGCATGATACACAGAGAGGAGAGGGAGGCATGATACACAGAGGGGAGAGGGAGGTATGATACACAGAGAGGAGAGGGAGGCACGATACACAGAGAGGAGAGGGAGGCACGATACAGAGAGAGGAGAGGGAGGCATGATACACAGAGAGGAGAGGGAGGCATGATACAGAGAGAGGAGAGGGAGGCATGATACACAGAGAGGAGAGGGAGGCATGATACACAGAGAGGAGAGGGAGGCATGATACACAGAGAGGAGAGGGAGGCATGATACACAGAGAGGAGAGAGAGGCATGATACAGAGAGAGGAGAGGGAAGCATGAGAGGAGAGAGAGGCATGATACACAGAGAGGAGAGAGAGGCATGATACAGAGAGAGGAGAGGGAGGCATGATACATATGCATGCTCAGGAAATCATGCAGAGCATGTGCTAGTAACGAGGGTTATACAGCTAATACCCCATTTACACCAAGTCCAGGGTTTGGCCCGAGATTTGGAACACGGTTACAATCTGGGACAGACCCCTTTCACACTGTGGCACCAACCCGAGTTATTCCCAGGTCAGCGCCGTTCACACTGCACCCGTGTGCAGTGGTACTCTTCTACTGGCCCTTGGCGATGACATAATCGCCAAGCGCCAGGAAATCCGGATCTTCCCATGGTGTAAATGGGACTCGGGTCGGCTGACCCAGATGTTTAACCCTACACGCTACCCAGTTTGGATTACCAGGGTTCGAGGCCCAAGAATTATGCATTATGCTTGGTAGAATAACAACAGAATTAGATATTATAGATAGAAATATATTATATATTGATAAGGGGGTCAGTGTCCAGAATAAGAGGGATTTTCCCATAGTTTTGTGTCTGGTATCTATAATGATTATAAATAGAGCTGAGAATATATTGCTCGCGTGCAGTGGACAGATATAGGGGCCTATTTACTAAGCTTTGGATGGAGATAAAGTGATAGGAGCTGAATGGCTGGTACTTTATCTCCTAACTGCCATATCACAGGCTGTGTTTGAAAAATGACAGGAGCTGATTGGCTGGCACCTTATCTCCATCCAAGGCTTAGTAAATAGACCCCGTAGTTTGTGCATGCACAAAGGAGCTCTGCTAGAGACACAGGGGAGTAGATGTATGAAGCAGTGGAAAGTCTGGAGGAGTTGCCCATGGCAACCAATCAGCTTTGAAGTTGCATTTATCAGGTACAGTCTATAAAATAATAGGCAGGAGCTGATTGGTTGCCATGGGTAACATCTCTACTGGCACACTTCTCCACTCTTTTCTCTGCTTCATTCATCTACCCCATGGTTTCTTCCTATTGGTGTAAGTGACGTCAGCAGCCATCAGAAAGGAGCATTCGGTGGTGACATCCAATACAATATTGGCATTGAGTAGCAAAAGCGTATCCATCATATCAGAGACATTGATGCTCGTATCCATCATATCAGAAATTGATGGTTGCCAACTACTGGTTTCCGCTGGCCATCCCTAGTCTGCTGTTCAGAAGTTGGAGATGCCGCTGACCAGACCACGATGCTGGAATATTGCACATGCTCATTATTTCATCTTTCGGGGCTGACCTGTGGATTTTCAGATTGATATTCCTACATGGCTATAGTTACACATACTAGGGGCCTGATTCAGAGTCACACGCAGCGCCAAGGTTGACGGAGTTAGACGATTTTTTTTCTAATGTGTGTACGTGAAAATCCCTAAAACTCCTATGGCGCATGTGTTCTACA
The DNA here is from genome assembly GCA_031769625.1 of Taudactylus pleione. Classification (NCBI taxonomy): domain Eukaryota; kingdom Metazoa; phylum Chordata; class Amphibia; order Anura; family Myobatrachidae; genus Taudactylus; species Taudactylus pleione. Next base: position 98,964 of record JAUIMM010000477.1, on the reverse strand, counting down.
GCGTGTACACACAATGGCGATGTTGCAATTGAGACATACGGCATGAGAGCTGTCTTGGAAAAGTGCTGGACGGTGACAGGGAGGTGATTTAACACGCTCGGTGATGGTCTGGATGTGTTATGGCAGTGTTGTGGGCGTGTTTGCACACTCGCACACTCAATTGTTCACTTTGGAGGCCATTCTCAGACGGCACATCTGCACCTGCTATAGGGCTGCTGGAAGTTCGATGGTGGGACCGATGGTGATGCCTAAAGACGCACCAGGTGGTATTACAGCTTGTATGGACGCCGGGCGCAGGTGCTAAAGGTGACATGGCCAAACATAGGTTTGTGGTCACACCTGATCGTTAAAATTTTGACCTAAATTATTATGTTTTGCGGTGGCGTGCACCTAGAAGGGGGGCATTCCGCCTCATCCACGGCTGGCCTGGGCCCCCCAGGGGAACCTGGGCCCGGGTAATCAGCACCCTCCCCACACCACTCTTGACACCCCTGTATTGGCGGTGAAAGTGGGCGTCTAAGTCCTTGCACATTCATACACACAGATGTACACCAGGGAAGGGCTTCGGAGTGGCATTTGCACGAAGTCGCAGACGGGACGACCGCCAATAGATGCATCCACCACTAAATCAGACCTTAATTCTTTCTGTTTGTTCGGTCTCTTTAAATCTTTCATTATTTCTGCTGCTTCAGTTTCAAATAAGTAAATGCTTAAAACATCAGCCCTTTGCTACACTATGGGCCTGATTTAGACCCGCTCGTAAGCGGCCGCTCGTTTGCTCTGAGCGATGTTTGCCCAACTGTGCATGCGTACGGATCGTTATACGCATGCGCGAACCAGTCAGTGCGGTCGAAATTAATGTCCTTGCAAAATAGCGAATGCCTGATAATTTGAGTGACAGGATGAGGCGTATGTGGGTGGTAACAGGGGAAGGTGCTTGAAAACGGGGAGTGGAGATCCGAACGCAGGCGTGCTTAAAGGTCAAAACGGGCGTTTTATGGGTGTGCATAATTAAAACAGCAGCGTCATTGACCACGTCACTGGGTTATTTTATAGCCAGAACTGCAAAATTGTGGTAGCAAAAACCAACCCCAAGAATAGCGAGCAGTTCATACCCTGGTCGATGTACTCGATTAATCTAATAAATAGCGGACATGACGTAGGATGCGAGCGGCCAGGGGGCGTATTTTAAAAAAAAACGACCACAAGTTTTGTTCGCTCGTTCAGACCTAGAGGCGTGAACAGACCGCAAAGAGCGAACGGTTGAATTGAATAGCCACCCCTATTTTCTGGACGAGCGAGCGCTAATTGCGTCCGGCTCTGAATCAGGCCCTATGTTTGATGCCCTCATTCCCCAAATCTGTCATCTTGCACTTGGCACAGTGGGCCAGACATATGTATGTAATTGTGCAGCCAATCGTACATCACCTCACCCCCGCACCCCTAATTTTCTATTAGTCCCTTTACTGACTTTTATTTAAAGATGAAACAGCTAATTGCTTCCAGCCCTATTGAATGTGCTGATTTTACTGACGTAAGCCTAGCTAGCATTTCTGTGAGATGGCTGTGAAACCCCTCTTTAAAGTAGCATTTCCAGTATGACATATTATACGAGCAGCAATTCAGAAGTCTGCTCAAAGGCAAAGCTTTCAGGGCGAGTACGAATTGGGAGTATAATGAATTTTTGTTGGCGTACCAAGCAGGACATGGCTATCCTCCCTTCCTGTCTATTCAGCTGTTCTCCATACAGAACAGGAATCACCAAACAGTGCCGATTTCTATTTAAGTTCATAAATGAAGTGATTCTTCCTGTACTTCCCTGAATTACGGCACATTTTCCTCTCAGGCTGGGAGCCAGACGAATAGAACCTGTTCCTCAAATGGAATGAAAAAAAGAAGAAGGAACAGCTGTATATAATATAATGTATATCCTGAGCCAACTTATAGAATCAGGCAGGAAATTTAGCATTTTCACTCCATTTTACACTTTTCCAAGTTTGATGTACGGTAATCTCTTTCCTTTGTTCAATAATATATGCGTTTCATTATAAATAGGGATAGTGACGACTAGGCAACACCAAACGGAACCAGAGTAGAGTTTTTTTTCCCATTATTCAGCTTCATTAAAAATGAAAGCCTATGATTTATTCAAACATCTAAATGATTAAACCCGACAATAAATAAAACGCTATAATTGTATACAAGTGATATAAATAAAGTTCTGACAATATGGAAGATACATTGAAGCCATGACAAATGCTATTAAGGGATGCCTGTTAGATGGTATTGGCCAATGCTATTATGGGATGCCTGTTGGGTGGTATTGGCCAATGCTATTATGGGATGCCTGTTAGGTATTGGCCAATGCTATTATGGGATGCCTGTTAGGTGTTGGCCAGGTGTGGTAGATAATAACTTACAACGTTCTGTACATTTGGGATGGTGTTCCCCCTGCAGATCTGCGACATGCAGGCACTAGAAGCAGAGTGTTCTCCCACTTGACGATTTGGTGTTTTTTTCTTACAATTGAATTAAATAGACCACTAAAAAAAAGAATTAAATAAACATTTTAACATGCTATAGAGGGAATACATTCAGCATCCCGGCAGTCGGGATGCCGACACTTACATTACCGGCGACAGAATCCCAGCGTCGGTCACAGTCCCGGCACCGGCATCCTGTCGGGATATTGAAGGTATGGTGTGGGGAGGGTTAGGTTTAGGCGTTAGGCACTAAGGGGTTAGGGGAAGGGTTAGCATACCGACCAACAAGTGTCGGTATGCTAACCCTGTCGGATAACGCTGTCTGGATTCTGACAGCCGGGATACCGAGTGCTGGCATCCCATACCCAACCCCTATAGAGTAGGGGTAAGCAAGATTGGTCAAATCTATAAGTGAGTTTCCAGAATCCTATTTTTAGGGTACTTTGGTGTTCAGCTTAATTGAGGTCCCAGAAGACTAGCACACAGAGACCCGGGGTCCCAGAACAATGGTACACAGAGACACAGGATCCCAGAACAATGGCACACAGAAACACGGGGTCCCAGAACAATGGCACACTGAGACCCAGGGTCCCAGAAGACTAGCACACAGAGACACTGGGTCCCAGAACAATGGCAGACTGTGTGCTAGTCTTCTGGGACCCCATGTCTCAGTCTGCCATTGTGCTGGGACCCAGTGTCTCTGTGTGCTAGTCTTCTGAGACCCCGTGTCTCAGAGACAAAGGGTCCCAGTACAATGGCACACTGAGACACAGGATCCCAGAACAATGGCACACAGAGATACAGGGTCCCAGAAGACTAGCACACAGAGACACAGGGTCCCAGAGCAATGGCAGACTGAGACACGGGGTCCCAGAAGACTAGCACACAGAGACACAGGGTCCCAGAAGACTAGCACACAGAGACACTGGGTCCCAGAACAATGTTAAATTGTGTGCTAGTCTTCTGGGACCACGTGTCTCAGTCTGCCATTGTGCTGGGACCCAGTGTCTCTGTGTGCTAGTCTTCTGGGACAATGTGTCTCTGTGTGCTAGTCTTCTGGGACCACGTGTCTCTGTGTGCTAGTCTTCTGGGACCACGTGTCTCAGTCTGCCATTGTGCTGGGACCCAGTGTCTCTGTGTGCTTGTCTTCTGGGACCATGTGTCTCTGTGTGCTAGTCTTCTGGGACCACGTGTCTCAGTCTGCCATTGTGCTGGGACCCTTGTCTCTGTGTGCTAGTCTTCTGAGACCCGCGTCTCAGAGACAAAGGGTCCCAGTACAATGGCACACTGAGACACAGGATCCCAGAACAATGGCACACAGAGATACAGGGTCCCAGTACAATGGCACACAGAGATACAGGGTCCCAGTACAATGGGATATGGAATCCCGGAGTCCAATAATGGTTTGGATAAAGATCCCCTAGTTGAGCTATAATGTATACACATCACTAACAGCCAGCAGGGAATGTATCAATACCAGGAGATTGCTACATATCAGCTCCTTTGATCCTAATCTCTCAATTGTGCCCCTACTTCATAGTGACTTTATGAATATTATGAGTCCACCTCTTGCAGGCAATGGGTACACGTTAGTGTTTTGTTGTGTAGTGTAAGTGCCACTCCTAGTGTAAAAGCAGCCTAAGGGATGAGCGTTGATGAGCGGTGTATGTGTCGTACCTACTTCCTTCTGTATTTGTAATTGGTCCCAACCTTCCATCAGCTTTTGGACCACGCTCCACTCCTGGAATCCTTTAGTTGGTGTGCAGAGAGACAAGGACCCCCCAGAGAACCCCCAACAAAGTCACTACTCGTTTGGACAGTGACTATGAATTTTATTTAACTGGAACACGGTGTCATGGTACTCTGGTGAATAAAAGGTCAGTTATGCAAATCAACATACAGTATTGGAATTACTGTTGGCTATAACTGCACTTCAGAATAAACAGAATTCACAAATGCAACTACAATCTGAGGATCACATTACATACATTACATATTCAGATAGCCCTTCAAGACAGTACTCTTAGCTAACTGTGAAACAGATATAGCAGTCCTCCCTGCTAGTAGGGGCTTGTCATTCCTTTTAGTACGTCCCCTGCTAGTATTGGTAGCAGACAACACAGTTCTCAAAGTATGTGGTAGCAATTATTGCTGTTTTCCCTGTAGCACTAGAATAGCAAGTTATGCAAATCTCCTTGTAGAATTAGGGTAGCAGTTATGGCAATCTCCCTGAAGCATTAGTGCAGCAGGTTATACAGATCTCCCTGTAGATTAGGGTAGTGAGTATGAGTTTAGTGTTCACTTCCTTACAGTGGGTAGGGCTGAATACTGCAGCTAGCTTATACTGGCTGCCTAGTTACTGAAAGTCATTTCCTTGGGTGCAGGGTTGGCTGGATCACTCCTCATTGAGGAACAAACTAGTGGGCTGACAATTGGGGATGAGCACTGAGGGCTCTTGACCTGTCCATTTGCGCTATCTCTGTTTTATCTGTCCACCCCCTTCAGCTGGTCTCCCCTGTGGCTTACCCGGAGGATCAGCTGTCTTGGATGTCTGCGGCTCGTTAAAACTGGTGTCCTGGACCTGTGGCAGTATCACAGGCGCAGCTCCTGCCCGTCGTATGTTCGCTCGCTGTCCGCTCTCCTTATCTGAGCAACTGACACCTGCAGCGTGGCTCTCACTCAGCAGCCCCTGCAGCCTCCGCTCTTCGCTGATTCTTGCAGCTCACACTGGATCCTGACAAGCTCCGTGCCTGCTCCTGTCAGCCCAGCTCTCCTCACAGCTCTGTTTTCCCTCCTAACAGGCTCCGCCTCCTCAGTTCACAGGTCAGGCTGCTCTTTCCTCTCAGGGCTCTTCCTGCTCCTCACTCACTCTGTTTGAGTCCCCTGGGTCCTAAAGCTCTCCTGCTACCCACTGATGTCACAATGTGAGGGGAATGATTAACCCCCTCAATGCCAGTGTTCTTTCACATAAACAAGACCTTCCATTAGGGCCAGACAGTCTGTGTTGGGGCATCACACTAGGACATTGTAGGGGCATATATTGTAACACTCCTGTCCCTCTCTTCACAGCCCTTTGCCTGATGGGGAAAAATGAAAAGAAGAAGGGAAAGAAAGGGACAAAGAAAAAGAGGGAAAGTAAAACATCTAAGGAAGACAAAATGACCTTTGCTGAAGCCCTGCTGGCCTATCAGTAAGTATCTGGTCACATAGGTGGGTGGAGCCTCTGCAGTGTGCCTTGCTGGCCTATCAGTAAGTAGGTGGTCACATAGGTGGATGGAGCCTCTGCAGTGTGCCCTGCTGGCCTATCAGTAAGTAGCTGGTCACATAGGTGGGTGGAGCCTCTGCAGTATGCCCTGCTGGCCTATCAGTAAGTATCTGGTCACATAGGTGGGTGGAGCCTCTGCAATGTGCCCTGCGGCGACTCAGTGCTACTGCACCAGGGGCTGATACCAGCATTTGCATATTATCGGGGCCGCGACTCCAGCAACAGACGCAAGAGTGGACACAGCAGCCTCCACCTCTTAGTTCCTAAGTTACTTAGAATTGAGAAGAGATTTCTGGGTAATGCCACTCTCATGCCAACCCCTTCAGCCAATACACCACATACGGGTTGTTAAAAGCATGATGCGGTATTCTACTTACACAGGACATCCCTATGGGAACAATCTATTGCATCCTTATTCGGGGCTTGATTCAGAGGTGGCCACAGTCCGGCTCAGTCCATGCGGATCTGAGAACATATACAAATGCTGCAGGTGCTGTCTTCTGTAATGAGACGCAAACATCGCTTGGACCATCGGACATCTGAGCGACCCTGTATGGCTTTGGCACGCTCCCAAAATACCGGTGACATACCTGTTTTTTTATACGCACCTCTCCATCCGTCCACCTCTGAATCAGGCCCTAAATTGCGGGTTTATAGAAGTGGAGAAATTGCCCATAGCAACCAATCAGATTTTACTTGTCATTTATCTAGCACCTTCTAGAAGATCATAGCTAGAATCTGATTGGTTGCTATGGGCAACAACTTCTAAAAACCCTCTAGGTCTCTCTGGTCACCTAGAGGTGCTGTAGAGACAACCTACCTAAAACAGTGGTACCAGTTGATTTCCAAATAATATGCAAATATCCCACCGTAAAAGGGGAACAGACTTCTGGGTAATGCCACATAAATGGCAGCCTATTCAGTCAATGCCTCAAGGGGCTTCTAAATGATGGCACCAGTTTGTCCTGACACAAAACATCTACTGTACCTACATTCGGCCTGTTCTGCACGTGTTCTTATTCACTTCCGCACTGTAGGATGTGTGGCCAAAGCCACTAGGCCTGATTCAGAGCAGGACACTAATGCCGCCATGGTGACGTATATTTGCGGAGTCACAGCGGCGGTAATATGCAAATGCTAGTCTCAGCCTTCTCAGTCTCAGCCTTCCCTTTGTGCACACTGTACATACCCTGAGACGCCCACTTTCATTGCTCGTGGACAGTACAAATCCGACGTTTTTTTTTACAAGCACTCCACCATCGTGTCCACCATCACAACACTTACACCAGCCTATGGCAGGCACGGGTTGGGTATGAAATACCGCCGATTCAGATCCCGACAGTGCAAGCCCGAAGGTGGAGAATCCCGACGGAGTTAGTAAGTAACCTAACCCTCTCCCTACCCTAACTCTCCCTCATTGGTGGGGGTGCCTAACCCTAACCTCCCACCTGTGGTGTCTAACCCTAACCCCCCTTCCTGTACCCTAAACCTAACCCTCCTGGTGGGTGCCTAACCTTAACTCCCACCCTTCCCTGGGCTAACCATGCATACTTACCCGGATTCATCATTCGGGATTCCAGTGGTCGAGATGCTGATGCCGGTATCCTGATCCCCTTCAGGATAGCGGTGTCGGCATTTTGCCGGGTGGCGGGATTACGGCGTCGTTATATCGACGCTCGGCATCCCGTCCACTGGCATACCCACTACATCCCGGCTGGCACAGTGTCTACTTCTAAACTCTGACTAAACATGGCCTCTGTGTTTGGGAAAGCGCCCATGAGAAACACGCCCATGAGATGGCCTCCTTTTAGCACACTTCAGGCCACCTCCCAGACACCGCCCAGGAATGCCCATGGTTTTAATGCCAGCGTTTCTGAACACAACAGCAGATTCCACGTACACTTAAGAGAATGCATGGGTCCTAGGGGTTTTCAGGACTTTTGCACATGCGCAGTATCAACTAATCACTCAGCTGCGCAAACATCAGCACTTTGTCCACCTCTGGTGGTTCAGGCTCAGCATGTTTAGCCATAAAATGACAAATATATTGGATTTTGCATGGTGGAAGATTGTGCCTAATGTCCAGGTGTTAAAGAATAATTTCTTGAAATATCCTTATTGTCAGTTATATCCAACTGTGCACAATTTACATTCTGGTTGTTCCCAATGTTATGTGCAATGAGAGATAATTTTCTAGATGATTCCAAAACAAAAGATGGATGACACCACATTGCACTGCAAAGATTTATTTGTCAGTAACGTGTGCACTAAGGTCAGCTACACAGGTCTGGACAAAACTCGTGTCTAAATTCGGGAAATCAATTCACCTGCTCCCACACATGAGCAGTTCCTTTCCTTCTCTTCTCTTCCCATCACTCTGGTACAAGTTGATCTTTGTCTCATCTGTCAATAGGATGTTGTTCCAGAACTGTAATGGCTTTTTTAGATGTTGTTTGGCAAACTCTAATCTGGTCTTCCTGTTTTTGTGGCTCACCAATGGTTTGCATTTTGTGGTGAACCCTCTATATTCACTCTTGTGAAGTCTTCTCTTGATTGTTGACTTTGACACATATACATCTACCTCCTGGAGAGTGTTCTTGATTTGGCCAACTGTTGTGAAGGGGTTTTTCTTCACCAGGGAAATAATTATTCTGTCATCCACCACAGTTGTTTTCTGTGGTCTTCCGGGTCTTTTGGTGTTGCTGAGCTCTCCGATGCGTTCTTTCTTTTTAAGAATGTTCCAAACAGTTGATTTGGCCACACCTAATGTTTTTGCTATCTCTCTGATGGGTTTGTTTTGATTTTTCAGCCTAATGGTGACTTGCTTCACTGATAGTGACAGCTCTTTGGATCTCATATTGAGAGTTGACAGCAACTGATTCCAAATGCAAATGTCACACCTAGAATCAACTCCAGACCTTTTACCTGCTTAATTGATAATGAAATAACGAGGGAATAGCCCACACCTGTCCATGAAATAGCTTTTGAGTTGATAGTCCCATTACTTTTGGCCCCTTAAAAAGTGGGAGGCACATATAGAAACCGTTGTAATTCCTACACCGTTCACCTGATTTGGATGTAATTACCCTCAAATTAAATCTGAAAGTCTGCAGGTAAAGCACATCTTGTTTGTTTCATTTCAAAGCCATTGTGGTGGTGAATAGAGGCCAAAATCTGAAAATTCTGTCAATGTCCCAATATTTATGGACCTGACTGTATATGTACTATTGTTTTTTACAATGGAATTACAGGTGCCAGCGTGCCTGCCTTTTGGCACTTCTGGAATTACAAGTGCCCCCATACCCCTGCTGTAAAAAAAATAGTAAAATAATCACAGTACACACACCGTTGAAATTAAAATTTTATTACATACAAAACACACTCACACATACTTACCTTTCTGTCATTTTTTTTTTTTTAATTAACCCTTTATTTTTTACACACACAAACAGTCTGCACGTACAGTATCTCACTGATATGTGCAGGCTGCATGTTCGGGTGAGTTTAGCTGCGGTCAGACACAGGGAACTAGGGCAGAGAAAACTCGATGACATACATCATCGAAAAACACGATTCAGCAAATCACGATTCTTGGTAAATTTGAGAGTTTCAGCAGGCAAAAATCTCCCGTGTTTCAGCGATTCTAATCGAGTTTCAACTTGGGGCAATCTCGGACAAGACATGATTCTTAGTAAATTTACTCCCTATAGTTCTACTTCCCCCATTGGTTCCTTGTGGAATTACTGTACATGTTGCATGCTCATTTGAGTCAGTTCTTCTAGGTTAGCCTCTACTGTGTTTAAGACATCTGACATGGTTCTCACAGAGGGCTCTATTTATCAACATTATTTTTACTAAAATAATGTGAAAAAGGGTGTTTTCACACCCTTTTCACATTATTTTAGTATCAACTATAGTTATTACAGTGCAATTGGAGTAGAATTTGTAAAATTCTACTCCAACCCCTAAGTATCACTTATTTTTAGTAAAGCAGATCACATTTCTCATAACTGTAATGGGAAATGTGATCCGACCAGAGTTACTAAAAATAAAATGTGAAAAAATATCGGGGAAAGCCCTGTGATAACGCCACCTGGAGGTGGAGTTATCCAGGGTCTCCCCCGGTTACCGGCCTCCTGCCCAACTCTAACGGTGAGAGCAGAGCCGGGAGTCGGTCCCAGTAATCAGCTGTGTGGTCTAAACAGACCGCAAGCTGATTACTGTAAGAAAAAAAAAATAGTAAAAAAATGTACTTACCTGACTCGAGGGACTGGTGATCGGGCCTCCGGTGATGACTCCCCTCCAGTCAGCTGGTCTCACATAGTGCACTGCTGCCCGGTCATCAGGTGATCGGGCCCCAGTGCAGTATGGGAGATCACCTGACATGAGGAATGGAGAACATCACCGGAGGCCCGGAGCATGCAGGTAAGTGCTATTAAGGGAGGGGGGGTCGCGGGAGGGGAGGGGGGTCCATGATTGCGGGGGCGGGGCTTAGCGCCAGGGGAGGTAGCAGCGGCAATCGGTCGGCGCATGCACGGGCACTTAATCACGGTATTTTTTGCAAAAATACCGTGATAAGGCTCCGAAGGGGATTTGCAGGGACAGAGCTTTATCGCAAGCTCTGTCCCTGTAAGGGATTTGTAGTAAATCCCTGTGATATTGCCTGAATTCGCAATGCGAATTCACTCCGTAATATCACACTACAATCTGCATTCAGTATGCGGATTGTAGTAAATAGAGCCATAAGGGCTCTATTCATCATGTTAAAATTGTAGTTAGTGAAAACTTAGTTTTAAATTTGCATATTAAAATAAAGAAAATTGTGTAATTCATCATTCCCCCTTCATAACATGACCACTTCCGAAAAGTGCCTCCTTTTGCGGAGACAACTTTTCGGACTAGTGATACTGTAATTTTCACCTGCTGCGGTTAGAAATCCAGCTCTTCGCCGGATGATAATGTTAATGTGCATGCGCGGGCATCAACGTGGAGAAGTAGCCTATAATAAATTTTAAAAAATTCTCTTCTTAAAAACTTTATTTAAGAAATATGCATTAACATGCAGAACCTAAACTAAGCCGGGGTAGCAGTGAGTGGCAGCCTCGTCCGGTGACCACTTACTACAAATCAAAGAATCAGGTACGGCCATATTAAAGGAGCGGTCACCGGGACAAGTTAACTGCAGGCGGCCGGGATGAGGAGGAGCGAGCAGCACAGCATGAGAGATCTGAACAGCAGCTTGTAAGCACATTCGGGAAACTGAACGCCATCTGAAGATGACGAACAGTTTCACTTTCAAATTCCGAAAATAAAGCATTTTCGGAGTTTGATGAATCCCACAATTTTAACATCCCCCATAGTTAAGTATGGGGAGTGTGGAAATTATCGGAGAAACAGAGGTGTTATCCATAGCAGCCAGATCAGCAAATCAGGTTCTAGCTATCATTTTATAGAAGGTACTAGATAAATGATAGCAGCAATCTGATTGGTTTCTATGAGCAACATCTCCACTTGTCCTCTTAAAAAGGTTTGACCGTTAGACCTCATACGGTATATACCTGGGCATTAATTAAGGTACATTCTAAAAAACAACTGTGATGCTCATAGCCCTAATATAAATGTGCGCCAAATGTCTCATCCTCATGCACTTTCTTACAAGCGTTTGCTTCACTTTGCTTTGTATTAATTTCAGGGTTGCCTGCAGCAATTTAATAGCATTAATGCTCAGTAGAAATACGAGTTTGGTGGGAGCACTGATGGAGTACGTAGTACAATGGGTTGCCGGGGTGGCTTTGAACCCGTTAAAGAACACACTTCAAATGCTCTGTGAAAAGCGAAGATAAAAGGTATTGTCCGTGCTTTAACCAAAGTTGTTTTTCAGCTCTTTGGAGCAGAGTCTGTAGCTTTAGTTTGATGAGGTTGACGACCAAAAATGTTCTACCTCATTTCTTGACCAGCATCCTCTTAGCTAAAGCTCCTTCCAAATCAGTTTTATCTTGCTTATAGAATATGTTCTAATTAAGTGAATCGCTCCTTTCAGGATCCAGATGAAGGAGTCTAGAACTGAAGAGCTTCTGGCTGAGGTCAAACAAATGGAAGAGAAGAATGCTAGGTATAAAGAACGGGTAAGAGTGACGATATCTTACTTCTATTAAAAAGCTGACAATGGGACTCATTCTAGGTTAGACGCATTCGCGGCCGCAGTTCCATACAGCCGTGGCTGCCTGCTTACTATCTTATGCTAATGTGAGTATCCACCCGTGTACGCCGAGAATCCCTGCACCTGCATGCGCCCACTGAGAATCGGTATGATTTACCGCTGGACCCATGCCCGGCGGTTGGAATCCCGACAGCGTCATCCTGGCAGAGGAGGAAATCCCGATCGTCCTAAGGTAAGTATTGACTAACCTATTTCTACCCCCTAACTCTTCCTTAGGGGTGCCTAACCTTAACCTTCCCCCCCAGTGCCTAACCCTAACCCCCCCTTCCCCTAGCCTAAACCTAACCTCCCGGGAGGGTGCCTAACCCTGTCCCCCCCGGGAACCCTAAACCTACCCCTCCACGGCTATCCGCGCTCTGCGCCCCTTCAATCTGAATGCCGGGCGTCGGGCTCCCGGCGTATGTCTGATAGGCGTCGGCATTTCGACGCCTGTCTTTAGACCCTTGCCGGGATGTGACAGTCGGGAAGCCGGCTATCGGGATTAGGTCCGCCGACTTCCGACTGCATACCGCCCACTGTTTTTAGGTCCGCAGCTGTCATCACTAGTATCAGGACTGGGTGCAAGAGATGCGTCTGTAACAGGCGTCATATGCGCATCCGCACACAATGAACGAGCACGGAAGTCAGCCTACACGTCCACAACACTCCCACAAGGACCGCATGGTCACTGCCCAGCTACCACCCAGAAACGGCATTTCACGTAAAGAGTAATAATCAGTTCATTACAGAGTTGGAAAGAAGCGCTGGCTAAATTTTCTAACCCCGGTATGCTCCTGCAATTGAAGTAATAAATCTCTTGTTTTTAAACCCAAAATATAACATTTGCCTGTGGGTATAATAGGAGACGTCCCTGTACTTTGTCCACATCATGCAAGGAACGTCCCGGGCATTTGGGCGGCAGCCTAAGTTTTCCAGCATAATAAGTGTCCATTATTGTATGGTCACCCTGTAACTGAAGTGATGGATCTGCCACAGACACCTGGGGCCTTAGTAGGACAAAACGCTGTGCACGGGCTGAAATGGCGAGTTCTTGTATACAGCACATGCGCAGATGCCATATTTACAAAAATTTGCTTATGTCCGTCCCATTCTGAGTAGGGACAGAACTTGTCAGGATCGGTCTTTCTGTGAAATTGGGCGCTTTGGGGTGGGAACAGGGCGGCGATGGGAGTGCACGGAACTGCCCTGACCTGTGGGCGTGTCACAGGAGAGTCATGGGCGTGTATCTACAGCTTCGTACATACGGGGAAGGGAAGCCTGCATCTGGCGGCTGGCGAGAAGTCAATAGGTGGCACGGGTTTCCGTTTGCCTGCGCACGCACTGCTGCACTAACTGTACGGAATCTCACATTAGCATAACGTAGTAAATCAGGCACCCGCAGCTGCAGCCACTTTGCCTGTGTCTCAGCATCATGCCTTTTGAGTGTCCATGTGTCTCTGTGGAACCGGTATGAATGACCGCAGAACGAGAGCCCGGCGGTCAAAATCCCGACGCCGGGCGAACAGCGGAGATCCCGACGGAGGTGAGTAAACTACCTAAACCTCCCCTCTCCCCCCCCCTAACCCTCCTTTAGGGGTGCCTAACCTCCCCCCTTAGTGCCTAACCCTAACCTTCCGCCGGGGGTGCCTATCCCTAACCCCCCCCCCTTCCCCTAGCTTAGCCCTACACCTCCCGGGGGTGATGCCTAACCCTAAATCCCACCAGGCGCTCTATACCTAACCACCCCCCCGTGTGTATGAGGACGCGCGGACCATACTTACCTCGTTCGGTCCGGCGTCATTCTGTATTCCGGGGTCGGTATTGTGATAGGCGTCGGTATTTCCACAACTATCAATAATCCCTAGCCGGCATTCCGTCTCTGTAGAGTACAGAGGTTACAAGTGACACAATGCACAAAGGCTCCAATGTAAAAGGCCCCTATTCATGAAAGTTTCCTAACGTTGGCCGGACTTTACATATGTGATCTGGAACGTGCTCTGTGAATGAGGTCAGTTTGTTTTTTGAAAAAGGCGATGTTGCTGTCTATGGTGAAGCTTCCAGTTTATACCAATGTAACCAGCTGTTACGTCCCATCCAGAATGAACGCCTAAAAGCCGAACAGACCGGACACATCAAGGAGCTTCTCGGACAGGCAAAAGCCGAGGAACAGGAACTGGCCAAGAAAGAAATCGTCAACAGAGAACAAGTGGATGAGGCGAAGCAAGACACCTGGGACTTTGTTCACCAGAAGGAGATTCTGTTTGAAGGTAAAAGAATATTTCCTGCCTCCCTTATGGTGTTATATCTGGGGAAGGGGTCAGTTCTGTGGGAGGTTCCATGATGCCCAGCTGCGCATATATTGGGGGTCATTCAGAGGCGGTCGTTAGCGCTGATGCGCTCGGACCGGGTCGATGGCCCCCCACAGAGCATGCGCACGACAGCGCCGTCGTGCGCATGAGTGAGACCCGCTACGACCGACAGCGCCGGTCGTAGCGGGTCTCGATCCAAAGGGGGCGAGCTGTCGATGTTGATTGACAGCTCGCCCCGTTTGGAAGGCGGGCCGGGGGGTGGCAGCCCAAACGGAGGCGTTCCCATGGGAACACCTACCGTTTGGGGGAGGCCCCACTGACATCACTAGTGATGTCAGTGGAGAGCTTCTGGCTCAGACAGAGCCAGAAGCTCTCCGGGGCTTACGACAAGGGAGACCCTACCCTAGGGTCTCGTCGTAAGCCCTGATGGTCGCAATGGTCACAGACCATCGCGACCATCACCGGAGCGGTCGTTAGAGCTGTGGGTGTTAACCCACAGCCTAACGACCGCAACAGAGGCGGGCGGTCAGGATGCAAGCGGCCGCCCAGTTTCTGAGCGACCGCTTGCATCCTCCGACCGCCTCTGAATGAGGCCCATTGTGTGGTAGCGCCGACATCGCAAGTTTCCCCTCGCACCCCACAGAGAAAGCACGCGATGCCGGCAGGATGCAATGTGTTCCGGAACTGCACATCGCATCAATGTTGGGAATTGAATTCCCCCCATAGTTACACAAAGTTACTCCCGGCAAATCATGGCTGATCCAGAAGGTGGCAAAAAACCCTGTAAAGTCCAGTTTTATGCAGAGGACGAACATTCCTTCCTGACGCCATACTGATGATCAATCGCTTCTCTGGATCAATATATTATATTGTGTTATGTTAATAACAGTAACTTTGTATGCCCTGTTTTGTCTGATCATTTATTCTGTTGTACTGTAGTATCTGCCAATGCCAGTCCATGTGGAAATGCATCCTATAGTGTCACAGCTCTTACAGTAAAGATCCCTTTCATAGCTGGAGAATAAAATCCATTTCTTCTAGCTGCAGGCGGTGGCCTTGAGTCTTCCGTGGGATGTACAAGCTGGACGACTTGTCTGGTTACATTACATCTAGTATCTATTCTGCACCCATTATAGATACGCCACTGTGGTGAGATAATCACACCTTATAATACACTCAGTATTATTGCTGTCAGTATATATATGTGAGCATATTCATCCTTTTTGAAAATTGTGCAAATATCACCAGTTGCTTTTCCTGTCTATACACATAGGATTATTTTGCTGCAATTCCTGGAGTTACATGATTTGTTTCACACCTATTTAAAGTTCGCTGCAACAGAAGTGAACATTTCAGGACCACCTTTAGTCACCACACTTGCTATGTTTGAGCCGTGAGATTTGTGGGCCTGATGCAGAGACGGGCTCAGTGCCGAAATGTATGCACCTGAGCAATGTTTTGCTACTGTGAGTGCAAACGGCATGCTTACGGCATCGGTAACACTTGAGAAGGGGTTTGCGATCCCTGGGCGTATCTGTGTGTAGACTGGGAGGTGACCTAAAGTGATCGCAGAAACGGCCCATTTAATGGGTGTGTTATGGATTAGAGGAGAGTAGCTAGAGTAGACCCTAGGCAACTGCAAATGTCAATGGTGGGACCAATGTTGGGTCGGTATTGAAGTGTTTACAATCTCCTTCGTAAATGCACAGACCACAGAGCCTGAAAGCGGGGATCTCATACACTCGTATCTCGTACACTGGAGCACAAAAGGAAGACTGAGATTAGCATTTGGATATTCCCAAAACCGCTATTGCGAGAGCGGCTGCATTACCAACCGTCTCTGAATCAGGACCTGTGTTTCTTCTTTGGATTTTCCATGGTGATATCCTACCTGCTCCAGTGGGATCGCATAAGGGGGAACTGCATAAGGGGCACTACTACAGGGGTAACTGCATAATGGGCACAAACCTGATACATACAGAGGGCGTGATTCAGAGCCGGACGCTCTGACCAGAGCGCTCGCTCTGAATCAGGGCCCTCCTACCTAAATATTGAGCGGCCTCCTGGCCGCTTGCATAGCTGTGGGTGACCACCCCGAGCTTATGCGAGCGGCCAAAAAGATGGTCGCGATGGTCAAGACCATCGGGCTTGCGACGAGACCCTGCAGTAGGGTCTCGCTGCCGCAAGCCCAGGAGTGCTTTCGGCTCTATCAGAGCCAAAAGCACTCCCACTGACATCTAGTCTCCCACTCACCATCGACAGCACGCCCCCATTGGTGCGAGACCCATAACGACAGCTGGCTGTCGCTATGCGGGTCTCGCGCATGCGCACGACGGAGCTCCCTCCGTTGTGCGCATGCGCATTAGGGCACCATTGACCCGCTTGCGAGCGGGTCTGAATCAGGCCCAGAGTTTACAGGTTATAACCTATGTTCCCAATAATCTGGTTCTATATATGGACATAGAAATTGTGCAACCTGTTTTGAGCTGAGGTGGAGCGGAGATGAGGGTTGGTGAAGTAGATCTTTCAGGGTGGGATGTAAAAGGCATTACTGTGTGGCACAGTGGCTTCACAAGCTGAGGGTTGACACCAAAGTGCCAACTAATCCTCAGTGACAGGAGCCGTGTGCTGCATTGTAGCATTACGTGAAGCACTCGGCTCCTAACACAGTGAGGGAGCCGGCATTGCACACAGAGCAGTTCCCGGAGGCAGTCCGCACCTCCAGGACCCCCCCACCCCGGAGTGATTACAATGGAGTGATGCCGTGAGGCCACGCCCCCTACCTGCGAGAGCCGCCACTGGTGTGGCATAATGTGTAAGGGGCATTACTGTGTGCAACAATGTGCTATAAGGGGTATTACTTAGTGTGGCATATTGTGTTATAAAGGGCATTACTGTGTGGCATAATGTGTTATAAGGGGCATTATTGAGTGGCATAATGTGTTGTAAGGGGCATTACGGTGTGGCATAATGTGTTATAAGGCGCACTACTTAGTGTGGCATAATGTGTAAGGGGCATTATTGTATCACAAAACTACACACCTTTTTTTCGGGAGTGCAGAAAAACGTTGTTTTTTGTTTCCATCTGTGTCGAACCGATATATCGCACAGTGGATCATATAGTGGGTCTGAATCAGAGATGTATGCAAACCCGATGGCGGCCAGTTATCAGCCAGTTACGATGGGCTGTTTCTGCTCAAAACTTGATAGGCTGTGAGCAGGATCAGCCTCTGTGAGTTAAGGCGCATAGCCGTGCGGAAGACCTGCTGGCAGCTTGTGCACTTAATTAATTCTTCCCCTAAATATGTCCCCGCATTTTACACCCCCCACCATACAATACAACATGGTATTACCAAGGTGCCAGTTTTATACCTTCTAGCTGGTTACACTCCTACCTGTATACTAAGCCGTACGTTCTGACATACTGTACATAACCTGCAGTAACAGTATTGAATTTATTTTTCTATTGGAATTGCCATAGGAATAGTGTTATTTATATACATTATTTTGCTCAGTGTTGCTTTAGTATTTACCACTTACCTCCCTAGAGTCCAGAGTCCTCTCGCCTTCATCCTCATCTCTGACAGTCTGTTTGTTTAAGTCAGACTGCAAGATTGCATTGGGCCTCCCAAACCAACGTGTGTCTGCTCAGTTAGCTGAGAGACAGGAGATTTCTGGAATAATGAAAAAGAGACTGTGAAGTAGCAGGATCCCCGGATGAGGGTGTAGATCAGGGGTCAGGAACCTTTTACCCCAAAATATGTTTAGATACGCCGACGTTACCTCCTTGATTTGAAAGGAAGGAAATCAGCCCCCATATAATGCCCCTGTAGTAGTGCCCCCAGTTATGCCCCTGTAGTAGTGCCCCCATATAATGCCCCTGTAGTAGTGCTCCCATATAATCCCCCTGTAGTAGTGCCCCCATATAATCCCCCTTTAGTAGTGCCCCCATATAATATCCCTGTAGTAGTGCCCCCATATAATCCCCCTGTAGTAGTGCCCCCATATAATCCCCCTTTAGTAGTGCCCCCATATAATATCCCTGTAGTAGTGCCCTCATATAATGCCCCTGTAGTGCCGCTTGTACAAAAAAAACCCCACTTACCTTAATCCCCGCTCCTGCATCCGCCGCCGTCCTGTCCGCCCGGCTGCTCCTCGGAACTATGGGAGAGAACGCATGGAGAGAGCCGGATGCTGGCTAATGCGGCGCTGCAGGGAAGGAGCCAGTCGCCCGCTGGTAATAACATCTCAGCGGGCGTCCGGCTTAGAGCCTTCCTGCGGCACAGCCGGGCATGCATAGGAATCATTCTATATTATACCTATATGCATGCCCGGCTGTCCGTCCATTACCCCCAGGAATTTCATTTTTACCCCATGTGGGGTAATTTACCCCTGTTCCCCAACCACTGGTGTAGATGATGATGTCTCCAGAGAATCCTCTTTTGGGAAGAAATTGTATTTCTCCATCTTACAATACAATGATTTGAAGAGGCAGAGGCCCTGATTCAGAGCCGGACGCCTCCACAGCTAATGCGAGCGGCCAGGATGATGGTTGCGATGGTCAAGACCATCGCGACCATCGGGCTTGTGACGAGACCCTTGTGGTAGGGTCTCGTGGCCGCAAGCCCCAGAGAGCTTTCGGCTCAAACAGAGCATTCCCGATATTGGCACTAGCAGCTAACGCCATCTGAAGACAGCGTTAGCCGCTGTAGTCTATAGGCACTTACCGCATATCAGCCGGCGGAGGGATCTCATGGAACCCTCCGCCGGCAATGAGAACCGCTCATGTGCAGTCCGCAGGACTACGCATGCGCAGCAGCCCCGACTGCCCTCTGGAGACATCACAGGGATGGGATCCTTTCAGAGCCCGTCTCCCTGCATGTCCCGGATAATACATCCAGCCAATAGGATCGCATTTTGCAATGCGATCAGGGGCGTTACTGGCATGCCCTGATCGCATTGCAAAAGTGATCATTGATAAATGGGGCCCCAAGTCGTACGTAATGCGGTCACGCATCTGACAGCTTCCTGCGTCCAGAAGTCCCACGCAGACCATTATGTGTCCCAGCCAGACCGAACCCTGATTTTAAGGAATATATTGGTCACTAAGTGGGCATGCGGTAAGGATAGCATACAGCAATGTGCCACAGGCAGATGAAACACTGCTGGCAAATACTGTATATATTATTATCTTTTATTTATATGGCGCCACAAGTGTTCTGCAGTGCCTTACATAGGTATATAACAATTACGTGACCATACTAGTAAAAGGTCACACCTTGGTCTAACCCCCTCACCCTGTCCCATCCCACGCCCTCTCTGCTGCTCTGGACCACCCTGCCACACCCAGCTCCGTTCGGTGTGTCCCCTAGCCCCCCCCCCCCTGATGTCCAGCTCCCACACTTACCCCCAATTATCATATAGATACGCCTCTGTTATTTTACATGGAAAAAGAACCCGGTTGCAATTTAATGTTCACTGAAACGTCCACCTCCCATGGGCGCCCATTTATTGAGCCCCTTTTACCTTAAAATCATGTGGGAACGGCAGTGCTTCAGCTATGACCTGGACGAAGTAGCTATGGACTTTTGTATATTCCTATGAGAGTGACTATTAGGGTTTCAATCCAATTCGGTGCGAAGGGGGCAAATTGCCGTTGGAACAGCCTAGAAACGACAGCAACGGCACGCCAATTCGCACTTTTACCGCCAGATCTCACCCCAGACTGGCACATTTTTGCTAGCAGCCCTCTGGCATTCAGCGCCACTTACTCACGAGGGTGAGATAATCGCACCTAATTGGATTGACCCCTTAGGGGCAGACTCAAATACACACTAACTGGGGCCAGGACCTTACGTTGCTCACATAACCGCAATTACATAGCTCATTACTGCTCCCACCTCCATAGGTTGCAAACCGGAAATGAGCAGCTTATGCAACCCAGTGACAAAGCCGGAACCCCCTGCGTGCAAATGAATCTGCCCCTTAGGGTGGCAATGTAATAGGGTACAAGTGTGTAAAAGTGCTGATATTTCAGCCATTTTGCTGCTGAATTTAAAGCAGCAATATTTTTTAAAGCAATACCAGTAGAGGGCGCTTAGCCCGTTCCTCTCCAGCAGTGTTTGTAATCTAGAGATGAATTGATGCGTGAGTGGGAGTTATTGACGCCGCTCTGCGTGCGGAGGACCTGACTATACTTGGTGACGATGATGCCGGCAGCCCGAGCATTCATCTGTATGGAAATAAAATCACTGCTACTTATTCTCTCTTTTAAATATTTGCTTTTCAGAACTTGGCCGGGAAATGAGCGTCCTGGAGGAGCAGATCACAGTAACTGAGGCTGAGCGGGATTACTGGCTGGCGTATAAGAATGCTGGGAGCGTAGAGCACGATAAACACATCCATCGTCTAGAAGGGGAAATCAGCGACATGAAACAGAGCTTCTCAGAAATAGACGGTGGGTTGAGTGTGATTTAGTGAAGCAATAGACATCGCACACTTCCCCCGCACATCCTTCTGGGGTTTATTTCTTATACACTTATTTTTCTAAAGTGGAAACATGAAAAGTATCACATCACCCTAGATGGCTTCTACACAGGATGCAGTACCAGAGGCGGCCGAGGGCGTCACTTGCTGGGCCTTGTAGTTCCACAACAAGCGAGAGCACTAAACCTGGCTCGAATGTTACAATTAGAAATAGAACAATATCCATTCGCTAAGTAAAGTTACAGTGATAATAATAAGAGGACACTATAATTAGCATTCAGGTATACTGAAAAATTATAGAAAATAACAGGATGGAGAGATAGATGGGTCCGTAGGGAGGGGGCGGGGCTGAAATACCGTGAATAGCGTCATTTTAATAATAAAGGTGGCTGTGGTCATATGGCAGAAATAATAAATGATCAAGACACGCCTCAGGGTCGTATTCAATTGCAGGCGAAAAGCCGTTCTCGGCGAAAAGTTTTCGGCAATGACGTAATTTCGCCTGTCAGAAACTTTCCGCCGTCTTCAATAGCAAAGACTTTTCGTGTGCGCGGAAATTCAATGCATTCGGATAGGCAAAAAAGATTTGCCTCTGAAAGCAGGCAGAAAAAAATTGCAGATTTGGGGTTTTGGGGTGCACCGTTGTGGAAACCCCAAAGGTAAACTGCGTCAAAATAAAATAAAAAAAACACTTAAGAACACCCCAAAAAAGTACTTTGTTTTGGGGGCGAAAAACTAAAAAGTAGGGGGACAAACTTAAAAACCAGCGAAATAGACTCCAGGGGGGTCCCCAAATATGCCCCAGGTGTTTTTAAGTTTGCAGGTGGTTGCGGCAGGTGGATTTATCACGATTTTTAAAACTTTACTTTAGCAACTTTAAAATATGCTACCCCCCATTTCAGGTACCCCAATTTTGCTGGGACTAGTTATTTTCATCATAAAAAACTTCTAAATGCTATTCTTCACCCCTAATGCAAATACGCTAAACAGCACCTTTTGAGACCATTTAAGTACCCCAAATACCTTTAGTAGGGCAATTCGGTGGTATCCATAGTGATCCCCCATGTCAGTGCATCTTTTGGGGGGTGTCAGGATGATTTCCCCATGTTTGAGTGGACTTTCAAGTTCAAGTTTCGCCGGGTGCAGTTTTCGCGTCCTTTGGAATTAAATAGGGCGAAAAGCGGTCGCACGCGCAGAAACTGTTTTCTTCAAAAATACACCATGTAGGCGGAAAGTCCGGCAGGCATCTTAGCTGTTAGTCACGGGGGAAGGGTAAAGTACCAGTGGGGGGAGGGTTAGGTAAAGGCACCAAGGGGGGAGGGTTAGGTTTAGGCACTAACGGGGGAGGGTTAAGGTAAGGAATGGGGAGGTTTATTGTAAGGGTTAAACTACCGGTCACTCACTTTGCGAATGGATCCACTTTGCTTGTGAAATGGAAAGACAATTGAAGTGTGTGCGCAGTGCGGCGCATTCGCAATGGCAAACAATTGCTCAATCTGCATAAAAACTGCATTAACATTCATGGCTGAATCTGGTCCAATGTCCTTTCTGACTCAAGTTCCCCCAGTTGAGTAATCGGTACCACTTCTTGTAAATAAATAGTTTATGGAAGATTTATAGTATCGTATTAATACAAACGTGTCTTGATTGTTTGGTACAGCGTGTGATAAACTGCATAAACTTCTGACGCGTTTCACAGGGCCGCTAAAAATCCCCAGCACAGATCAAACTGGAAGCTGGCATTCTGCAAGGAGATAAAGTGTGTTTATTCTGATTCCAGCAATAGGATGGTCATAAAAAAATAGGCACAAACTGTCTGAAGAGAGGAGCAGTCCTGTAAAATGCGTAACAAAGTTTATGCAGTTTATCACACACTGTACCAGACAATCAAGACACGTTTGTATTAATGCCGTACTACAAATCTTCCATAAACTATTTATTTTGAAGAGGTGGTGCTGGCTATTCCACTGGGGAACTTGCGCCAGAAAGGACATTGGGTCTCATTCAAACCCGGTCGCAAGCACCAATGTGCTCGCAACCGGGTCGATAGTTAGAGAAACTCTCTCGCTCCGGAGCTCTCTACGAAAGGGGCGGCTGTCGATGTATCGACAGCTCACCCCGTTTTGTAGGCGGGCCGGGGGGGTGTTTCCAAAACGGAGGCGTTCCTTAACGAACGCCTACCGTTTTGTGAGCGGCCGCAGTGAAATCATCAGTGATGTCAGTGGGTAGTTTCCTGCTCTTTCAGAGCAGGAAGCTCCTTGGGGCTTGCGGCTGCCGAGACCCAACCTTAGGGTCTCGTCGCAAGCCCCGATGGTCGCGATGGTGTTCACCATCGCGACCATCAACCTGGTCGGTCGTTAAGCTGTGGGTGGTAACCCACAGCTCCCCTAACGACCAGGAGGCCGCACTTCAAAAATTAAGCGTCCGCCCTCATTCAGAACGAGCACTCGCTTCTTGCGAGCGCCTCTGAATGAGGGCCATTGTATGAATAATATATAAAGTAACGTTAATAGATGGGCGCGGTGCAAAATGTTGACATTCAGGGTTAAATTTACTAAAGTGAGAGTTTTGAGAAGTGTTTTAAAAGTGATGTTGCCCATAGCAACCAATCAGATTCTACTTAACATTTAACTAGCACCTTCTAGAAGATAATAACTAGAATGTGATTGGTTGCTATGGGCAACATCACTTTTAAAACTCACTTCTAAAAACTCTCACTTTAGTAAGACAGCGTTCTACAGTACATTATTTATTTATTCCCAGTTATCTATATAGCTCATACATATTCTGCAGAGCTTTACAGAGAATATTCAGTCAATCTCAATATTTATTTATTTTTTTTAAATCTAGTTTATAGCACATTTATTGCCTTTATACATACAGTAGCAGCGTCTAAACATTTTATCTAATGGCAATTATATTCAGTACATATGTACTGCTTTGCATAGGTTGGAGCTACAAATGCCACTAATGGTCTGCCAGGGGGGAGCCAGGAGGAAATTGATGGAGGACACTGCAGAGCCAGATACAATGCATGCCTTTATTCAGCTCTGCTGACCGACAAGTCAGGATCTCTGGGACTTCCAGATTTGTCTCCATTAATGACTAAGGTTAATGATAAATGGGGTTTAACAGTATAAGAAGGCTCTAAATAACTGAATATGATTTTCTCCTTAGTCAGTGACGATATATATTGCAGTTCCACATTTCAGTGACAGCTAACCAAACAAAATACCCATTACTGCGGCCGCGGGGCCCTGGCGTCTGCCAGCGATCGCACGTGTTTGTACATGGCTATAATTCCTCGCAGGTTACTATTGATATTATTTCCTCTCTCTGCCCAAAAAAGGATATTTCAGGAAAAGCCTGGAGAAGACGAAAGATACGATAGACAGAGAAACAGGGAGGAAGATGGATGAAACCAGGGAAAGTGCGAATCTGGTAAAAATAAATGAATAAATATTTGTAACTATAGACCTGGGGCCTGATTCAGCAAGGATTGGCCGATTGTTGTGTTCGCAGTGCGTGTGCGCGAACCAGCCACAGCGATCTGGACTGCGATCGCAGAGGCTACGCAGACCCTTCGCAGAGTGATTGACAAGAAGTGCCGCTTGTGGGCGGTGACGGGGGGGGCTTCCAAACGCAGGCGTGCCAGTGCTTAAAGTATCCACTGTGAAGCCCTACGCAGCCTGAGGCCTTAGCGTGCGTGGCTGTTAGCAATTTCTGAGTAAGGCCTGGGCTTGTGCAAGTGCGCGTATGGGTCCGATGGTACTCGATTGTACCGATGGTTTAGTTATTCTGCTAAGTATTACGGATGTGCGTATGGTATAGTGGGCGTCCTTATTTAGTGCTGAGATGGCATTGCGATCACAGTGGCTTGGCTTGCTATCGCAGCTGACCCTTGATCCTGCGGACGCAAAGCTGATCTTTGCAGATCTGAGCGATTTTCTTTATACTGCGCACGCGTATGAGGCACACCGCACACGTGCCAAATTAGATTTCCAACGGCGTTCGCAGTGAGGACTTCAAGCCATAGTGATTGACAGTCGGGGAGCGTATGTGGGAGGTTACAGGGGGTGGTGAGGCAGACGAGTGGAGACCATTTTGGGGGCGTGTCTCAGCCTGCGAATGAGAATTCATATGCAGTGGTAAAGGCTCCTGCAGCTTACTTGTGACGGACATTCCAAGTGGCCATAAGATTGCTCAGAACATCGATGCTGTGACCGATGGTGCGTCTTTGTACGCGAGCGGCTGAACTCAAAAGGGCCCTAGTGGGAGTCTCGGTACAGATTCCTGCGGCTGTAACATATACAATGGGATTTGCGTGTTAACCGTCCCCTATCCCCCTCTCCTGGTGTCGGGCCAATAGTGTAATATGTCCATCTCTAAATACAGACACGTGTAATTTGTACACATGCACAGTTCGAAATATTGGTACAGACTGCAAATAGACTGTGTCCAAATGTAAATCAGGCCCATTGATACATTATTTACTTTTGTTGCCGTATCTGCTTTTTAAAAGGTCTCTATGATTGCGTGAACATAATTGTAACTTTTGTTTTGACTTTACCTAGTTAGATGGTGTTAGTACAGCTTGCCGTGCAGTAATGGTTCCATTCTCTCCTGGTCCCTGCACTCCTGTTGTTGTCTCTCAGAACCCTCCTGTCAGTCTTAGGGTCCTATTTATCAAATAAGTTTTGTGGGATATCCGCAAATATGAAGTATCCCCCGAATGTACCATGGAATGACCGCAACATTTACCTCTGATAATTCCTGCGTCCCCTCCGTTTTGACGGCCAGACACGCCTGCGTCCACAGCACCACTCCCCCATTCACAATAACCTTCCCATTTTACCACACACACGGCACTGTCACTCAAAGTAGCGGCCAGTCTGTGTACTACGAGCGGTCGATTTCCCCTCGCAAATAGTGGCTTGCGTACACGCACTGCGATTTATATGCATGCACACATTGCAAGACATCGCTCGCTCCGAGCGATTGCTTGCTAGCGAACGGGTCTGAATCAGGCTCCCAGTCTCTTGGCAAGAGAATTTTATTAATTTGTGTGAAAATAATTAATCACATCTGCATTAAAAATGCGGATTGTGATAAATGCGTCCCTTAGTGATGAGTGTCGGTTATCCGCTAACTATATAACAACTCAGGGCCTGATTCAGACGGGGGCGTGGCTGCCCAGACGGAGGCGTTCCCATGGAAACGCCTACCGTCTGGGGCCGGCCCCACTGACATCACTTGTGATGTCAGTGGGAGTGCTTTCGGCTCTGTTTCAGCCGAAAGCACTCTTGGGCTTGCGGCAACGAGACCCTACCACAAGGGTCTCGTCGCAATTCCGATGGTCGCGATGGTCTTGACCATCGCGACCATCATCATGGCCGCTCGCTATAGCTATGGGTGGTCACCCACAGCTATGCGAGCGGCCAGGTGGCCGTTCTGAAAAACCAGAGGGCCGGCCCTGATTCAGAGCGAGCGCTCTGTCAGAGCGTCCGGCTCTGAATCAGGCCCTCAGAGCATAGCCTAATGATAAGGGATATATTACATCATTGTGGGCAAAGCTGGACCTAGGAAGTACTAAAAATATAAGTTCTGTCCTCAATTTGTAACTAATCTTTCTCATTAAACTTCTGATTGTTTGGAAGTGGCCATAACACCCCTCACTGGTCTAATGAGCAGCAACAATGATTTCTCTGAACTCACTGCACGTCTTCCCCACTTGTCATGAGGTTATCGGAAATCTGAGTGCTCCACACCGAACTGCTGAGATGTAATCAGCATCCCGACAGTCAGGATTCCCCGACGGTTACAACATGCGGGATCCCGACTGTCAGAATACTGACAGACTGCGTAGGTAAGTACAGGGCCGGCTTGAGGCACGTTCGACCAGTGCGGTCGAACAGGGACGCCACCCCATAGTGGGCGCATCCCTCACAACCATTCCGGATTGCAACGGGACAGTCCCGTTTTTCGGGCGCTGCCCCGCTGTTCCACGGGCGGTCGGGAGGTTAGGTACCTCCACCTCCGCATCTGTGCGGTGGTGCCGGACCCCAGAGAAGAGAATGGATGCTGCGAGCATTGGGGCAGCCCAGCTACTGATGGAGTGATGGGCTCGTCCCTAGCCTGACGATACGGGCATACCCCAAAATAATGTCATTTAGGGGGTGTGGGCATGCCTCCATTTTTGGCCGCGCGCAGTAACGGGTGCCTCAGTCCCGTTCTGCACAGGGCACGGCTCCCCCTGGAGCGAATCTGGGTAAGTATTAGGGTCAGGGGGAGACTCAGGGTTAGGCATGGGGGAGGGTTAGGGTTAGGGGGAGACTTAGGGTTAGGCATGGGGGAGGGTTAGGGTTAGGCTCTACTCTAGGGTTAGAGTTAGGCTGCATGATGGGATGGTTAGGGTTCAGGAATGCCAAGAGCCACGGGCCCATGTTACGGGGGTGTGGCCTAATAGTGGGAGGTGTGGTCACACCCCTTAGGGAAAAATATAGATTTTTTTTGAAGCACCGCCAAGTGGCGCTGCGCCCTGGGGAGGGGGCCCTGTGAGCCCCCTGAGCCCGGCGCATAGCCAGTGGGGGGCGCGATCAGTGTGATCGCTCCCCCCACAGGCATTGGAGATTGCCTCCCACTGCAGCCCAGCACACAACTGGGTTGCTGTGATGTATGACTTTTGGGGCAGCGCCGGGCCCCTCCAGGAAGCCCGAGCCCGGGTAAGTTGTTAGGGGGAAGGTTAGAGTTAGGCTCTAGGGGGAGGGTTATGGTTAGGTTGTGGGAGAAGAGGGTTAGGGTTAGGCTGCAGGATGGGAGGGTTAGGGTTAGGCTGTGGAA
This sequence comes from Taudactylus pleione, assembly GCA_031769625.1. NCBI lineage: Eukaryota > Metazoa > Chordata > Amphibia > Anura > Myobatrachidae > Taudactylus > Taudactylus pleione. The sequence goes on along the minus strand of JAUIMM010000477.1, from coordinate 71,382 downwards.
TAGGTGAGTTAGGAATGGGTGGGTTAGGGGGAAAGTTAGGGTTAGGATGTGGAATGGGTGGGTTAGGGGGATGGTTAGGGTTAGACTGCGGGATGGGAGGGTTAGGGGGAAGGTTAGGGATAGGCTGCAGGATGGGATGGTTAGGATTAGACTGTGGAATGGGTGGGTTAGGGTGAAGGTTAGGGTTAGGATGCGGGACGGGAGGATTCGGGTTAGACTGGAATGGGTGGGTTAGGGTGAAGGTTAGGGTTAGGATGCGGGACGGGAGGGTTCGGGTTAGACTGTGGAATGGGTGGGTTAGGGTGAAGGTTAGGATGTGGGATGGGTGGGTTAGGGTGAAGGTTAGGGTTAGGATGCGGGATGGGAGGGTTAGGGTTAGACTGTGGAATGGGTGGGTTAGGGTGAAGGTTAGGGTTAGGATGCGGGATGGGAGGATTAGGGTTAGACTGCAGGATGGGATGGTTAGGGTTAGGATGTGGAATGGGTGGGTTAGGGTGAAGGTTAGGGTTATAATGCGGGATGGGTGGGTTAGGGTTAGGATGCGGGATGGGAGGGTTCGGGTTAGACTGTGGAATGGGTGGGTTAGGGTGAAGGTTAGGGTTAGGATGCGGGATGGGAGGGTTCGGGTTAGACTGTGGAATGGGTGGGTTAGGGTGAAGGTTAGGGTTGGGATGGGAGGGTTCGGGCTAGACTGTGGAATGGGTGGGTTAGGGTGAAGGTTAGGGTTAGGATGGGAGGGTTAGGGTTAGGCTGTGGAATAGGTGAGTTAGGAATGGGTGGGTTAGGGGGAAAGTTAGGGTTAGGATGTGGAATGGGTGGGTTAGGGGGATGGTTAGGGTTAGACTGCGGGATGGGAGGGTTAGGGGGAAGGTTAGGGATAGGCTGCGGGAAGGGAGGGTTAGGCTGCAGGATGGGATGGTTAGGATTAGACTGTGGAATGGGTGGGTTAGGGTGAAGGTTAGGGTTAGGATGCGGGACGGGTGGGTTCGGGTGAAGGTTAGGATGCGGGACGGGAGGATTCGGGTTAGACTGGAATGGGTGGGTTAGGGTGAAGGTTAGGGTTAGGATGTGGGATGGGTGGGTTAGGGTGAAGGTTAGGGTTAGGATGCGGGATGGGAGGGTTAGGGTTAGACTGTGGAATGGGTGGGTTAGGGTGAAGGTTAGGGTTAGGATGCGGGATGGGAGGATTAGGGTTAGACTGCAGGATGGGATGGTTAGGGTTAGGATGTGGAATGGGTGGGTTAGGGTGAAGGTTAGGGTTATAATGCGGGATGGGTGGGTAAGGGTGAAGGTTAGGGTTAGGATGCGGGATGGGAGGGTTCGGGTTAGACTGTGTAATGGGTGGGTTAGGGAGAAGGTTAGGGTTAGGACGCGGGATGGGAGGGTTCGGGTTAGACTGTGGAATGGGTGGGTTAGGGTGAAGGTTAGGGTTAGGATGCGGGATGGGAGGGTTCGGGTTAGACTGTGGAATGGGTGGGTTAGGGTTGGGATGGGAGGGTTCGGGCTAGACTGTGGAATGGGTGGGTTAGGGTGAAGGTTAGGATGCGAGATGGGAGGGTTCGGGTTAGACTGTGGAATGGGTGGGTTAGGGTGAAGGTTAGGGTTAGGATGCGGGATGGGAGGGTTCGGGTTAGGCTATTGGTTTTAAAACTTTCAGAAATCTGTCAGGATCTCATACAAAACTGGAACTGCTTAAGGTTCTGCTTTTGTATAGAGAAGGGAGGGGGTGCTTCTTAATTATTAAATAATGACTTGCAGCCGGCCCAAGTTACAGTCTTTATTGATGGAATCACTAAGGGTGCACTTACTTTTTCACGTCTGGCCTTCCTATGTTATTATTTACTGTAGAACTAACAATGAGAAGGTAAAATATGTGATGGGATATTATGACATTAGATTTGATCACATATTAGGATTTAGAGTCACACGCAGAAGTGCGCGCAGCAGCATCTATTGGCGGTCGCTCGTCTGCGACTTTATGCAAATTATCGCTCCCTTGTCTACATCCGTACGGCCGAATGTACAAGGACTGAGACGCCCATTATTAGTGCCGATGCACGCTGTAATACCGATTGGCGCTTCCTTATACGTCACCATCGGTTGTGCCATCCGAATCTGCACCAGCGCTATGGCAGGTGCAATGTTCCCATCTGACCACGGCCTCCTATGCCTGCGGCTGTGCGTCTGGGAATGCAGGCGCTTGCGCTGACACGCCCCCTACACTCCCATAACACGCCCACTGACCGGCCCATGTTTGCGTGCACTTCTAGCCACCTCCCAGGCGCTACTTATACGGAAATGGGGCATCTTAAGGCCAATTCAGGGTGTGCCTCCTTAACGCCCATGAAGGCACTCTACAGCAATGTATCCGTACATGAGGGAACAGAGGACTCACCTTACGGTCTCTCGACAGGACGCAGTGAAGCACATCGACACCCAGAGCCGGAAAGAGATGAAAGAGAACAACTGGTTAAAGAAAGAGGTAATTGTGTTGTCTGACTTAATAAACTGGTAAATGAGACCTACAAACATTTAGTTGTTTTGGTTCTTTTTCCAAGTCATAGTATGCATCTGATAATAGAATAAAATCATTATTTTTTTTAAATTCTATATTATGGTAGAAATCCGTCACTTACATTTACCATCTTCTCCATAGCTTTAAGGGCTATTAACAGAACCCATGGCTAGTGCTGCCGGACGAGCTTTGCTGTAGGGAATGATTATTAGCAGGTTAAATGGGGGTTGGGCGCACACCTGGGTGTTGTAGCCACAACCCCCATTGTGATGCAACCATACCCCCTTCCCGATTCCAAACATCGGAATGTTAGTATATATGTATCATCCACTCACGTAGGCATGACAGACAATTAAGTCATGTTCTACCACACTGTCAGACAAGTGCCAAAGATGTAGTCACGGGCACCAAAAAGGGGGGGGGGGGGGGCTCGGGGTTGCCAAGTTGTAATGCTGGAATAACAACAGGGTGGCAAGGGGCAGTCACACATATAGCTATATCACCAGCGTAGGGGGCACTGTAGCATACTGTATGTGAGCTGGGCCCCCCACGAACCTTAATCCAGCCCAGCCAAGATGTCACAGCAACGCTCCCCTCAGCAAACTTGACACTAGCGGGGCTTGGCCGAGCTATTGGCTGGATGTAATCGGTACCTTTATGTTAGAGTATATAATACTGATCGCAGAGCTGTAGCGTATTATTCTCACTTTGCAGAGTAGGACTCCCGTCACCTTATCGCTTGTAATCTACTTATAAGGTAACTTCTCGCCTTACACTGAGAGCCTCATTTATCAACGAGTTTTATCATTCACAACGAGTGATAAAACTTGTTGCGTATGATACATGGTCCTCCAGCCAATCAGCTCCCAACTGTCATTTTTCAAACAGATAACGAGTGATGAAACTCGCTTTGTAGGATAATGGTGCTCCAGCCAATCAGCTCCCAACTGTCATTTTTCAAACAGATAACGAGTGATGAAACTCGCTTTGTAGGATAATGGTGCTCCAGCCAATCAGCTCCCAACTGTCATTTTTCAAACAGATAACGAGTGATGAAACTCGCTTTGTAGGATAATGGTGCTCCAGCCAATCAGCTCCCAACTGTCATTTTTCAAACAGATAACGAGTGATGAAACTCGCTTTGTAGGATAATGGTGCTCCAGCCAATCAGCTCCCAACTGTCATTTTTCAAACAGATAACGAGTGATGAAACTCGCTTTGTAGGATAATGGTGCTCCAGCCAATCAGCTCCCAACTGTCATTTTTCAAACCAATGACAGTAGGGAGCTGATTGATAAAAAACTGGTTGATAAATGAGGCTCTGAGCCGGCATTGCCAACTCCCACATCTGAGTATAACAGATATCCGCTTTCCATCCTGTGTGCACGGCAGATTGCGATTTACAGGACAGATGTTCAGGATCTGGAGGAAACTGTCTATAAGATCGAGCAAGAAAATGTGGAATTGATAAGTTGCCTTTTCGATGGCCATCTTCATGACCTAAATATATCACGGTATGCGATTTAATGACACTGATCCTACCCTATATTTATGTGAAGTAACCAGTTTGATGTTTGCAATTGTCAATGAGTTTTGGACCACCCGTATATGGCAATATTCAGAAATCTGGAGCCGGGTTGATATGCGTGTGCCAAAGACATGCATGGAAAAAAGTGGCAGGGGCTTCTAGGCCACCAATCCCCCCCCCCCCCCCCCCCTTGCCGGTGTGAAGTTTGGGGGCGTGCTGCCTCTCATGCCCCTGTTTTTATCCTTTTTGCACTAAATGATCGCTGCGCATGTGTGCCGCCTCCGTCCACCGCTGTTATGGTAGGACTGCATGTAACTGCTGCAGTAATATAATGGGAGGAAGGGAATGGAAGCAGCAGGAAGCCACAAACAGAGATATATAGTGGGAGGAGCAGGGTCCCCAGCAGCACAGAGTATATCAGGAGATGAGGGATGTGTTGGTGAGGACAGGGCTGCATGTGACAGGGGCAGTGACATGATGTGAGGAGGGGAATGGAGGCAGCAGGAAGTCATAGACTGAGAGTTATATAGTGGGAGGAGCAGGGTTCCCAGCAGCACAGAGTATATTAGGAGATGATTGATGTGTTAGTGTCAGGACTGCATGTGACAGGGCAGTGACATGATGTGAGGAGGGGAATGGAGGCAGCAGGAACTCACAGCCAGAGTTATATAGTGGAAAGTGCACAGTTCCAAGCAGCACAGAGTATATCAGGAGATGAGTGATATGTTAGTGAGGACAGGGCTGCATGTGACAGGGGCAGTGACATGATGTGAGGTGGGGAATGGAGGCAGCCACAGACTGAGTTATATAGTGTGAGGAGCAGGGTCCCCAGCAGCACAGAGTATATCAGGAGATGAGTGATGTTAGTGAGGACAGGGCTGCATGTGACAGGGGCAGTGACATGATGTAAGGAGGGGAATGGAGGCAGCAGGAAGCGACAGACAGAGTTATATAGTGGAAGGTGCACAGTCCCGAGCAGCACAGAGTATATCAGGAGATGAGTGATGTACAGCCATGGCCAAAAGTTTTGAGAATGACACAAGTATTGGTTTTCACATTGTCTGCTGCTTCCGTTTTTATGACGGCAATTTGCATATACTCCAGAATGTCATGAAGAGTGATCAGATGAATTGCAATTAATTGCAAAGTCCCTCTTTGCCATGGCAATGAACTCAGGGCCCGATTCAGACCCACTCACTAGGATGCGTTCGCACGTAGCCTGCAATGTTTGCAATATGCGCTTGCGTATAAGATGCAGTGCGTGTGCACGAACCAGTCCATGCGATCGCAAAGCGATGGCCCCTTGTACATAGATGCCTCGCTAGAATGAGTAACAGGATGAGCCATTTGTGGGTGGTGACAGGGGGTGGTCGGTGGAAATGGGGGTGTGGTGGTGCGAACACAGGCATGTCTGTGCATCTGAATGCCGTTTCAGGGGCGTGCATAATTAAGACGCAGCGTCAGCATACACGTCACATGGCTGATTTACACACAGCAGCACTCGCAGTGCTAGCGGTAGGGTATGGTCAGCCATAAGTGCTGCGTACGGCTCCGATGTTACCGATTGTTTAATACACTTCCTGGAGATGACATATGTTACTAAAGCAAAGTGGGCGTCTTGTGACAGGCTGGTGGGTATCTAAATACATTCCGCAATCGCACGCCAAGACATAGTAAGCGTGCTAATGTCTTGCCGTGCGATCGTGGAATTTGCATACTTTGGCAGCTGACAGCTGCGTGCAAACGCATCTAGCGAGCGGTTCTGATCGGGCCTTTAATCCCAAAAACAACATTTCCACTGCATTTCAGCCCTGCCACAAAAGGACCAGCTGACATCAGGTCAGTGATTCTCTCTTGTTAACATAGGTGAGTGTGTTGACGAGGACAAGGCTGGAGATCACTCTGTCATGCTGATTGAGTTAGAATAACAGACTGAAAGCTTAAAAAGGACGATGGAGCTTGAGATCATTGTTCTTCCTCCGTTAACCATGGTTATCTGCAAGGAAACAGGTGCAGTCATCATTGCTTTGCAAAAAAGCACTTCACAGGCAAGGATATTGCTGCCAGTAAGATTGCACTTAAATCAACCATTTATCGGATCATCAAGAACTTCAAGGAGAGAGGTCCAATAGTTGTGAAGAAGGCTTCAGGGTACCCAAGAACATCCAGCAAGCGCTAGGACTGTCTCCTAAATTTGATTCAGCTGCGGGATCGGGTTCCAGACTATAGCCAGACAGTAATTACTTAGGCAATGTCTATGTATACACCTGGTGTTAGACAGTTAATAGTTAGACAAGAATTAAAGTTTGACACAGACAAAAGTCAGACACACTAAAGTTAGACATGTAAAAAGTTCGACATGAAAAAGATCGACACAAAATGGTCGACACATTTTTTTGTTTGTTTTTTTAGGGTTAGGTTTAGGCACTTACTGGAGGGTTAAACTGGGTACACACAAAGATTTTCTGTCCAACCATACAACTAGTTGACTGGTTGGAATGAAAATCTGGTAAGGTATGAAAGCAAATGACCATCAGCAATCTGCTCCCAAATGACCGAAAATGGACAAAAACTGTTGTTTGTTAAACGTTTGATCTAAACAATTTGTTCAAACTTGTCTGACGGCATTTTCATCTGTTTTCTGGCATTTAGGAGCAAATTGCTGATCATCTGTTACTCCCATACCTTACCAGATTTTCATTCCAACCAATCAACTAGTTGAATGGTTGGACAGAAAATATTTACGGGTGTGTGCAGCTTAAGGGTTAGGCACTTACCCCCACGGTTAGGGTTAGACACCAGGAGGGAGGGCTAAAGTTAGGGCTAAAAAAAACAAACAAACAAAAAAAAACTGTCGACCATTTTTGTATCGAACTTTTGTACCTGTCGAACTTTTAACATGTCTAACTTTAATGTGTCTGACTTTTGTTTGGGTCTAACTTTTTTCCCTGTCCAACTTCTGGTGTCTATCTAGACATTGTCTAACTAATTACTGTCTATCTCGTATACAATACCCTGTAATTACATGTAGGGACTGTGTCTGAGGAACTTATGGAACTCGCCTCTTCTGTAATGTGGGCTAGAAACACCCAAGTGTATGAAATAAAACCTCACACGAATGACCCTAATCAGGAAACAAGAAATATGTCCTGTAACACATGAAACTGCATCTCTTTCAGGAGAGCATTCCTGACCCAGGTGATTGGCCTGGATTTCCCAGCAGATGGATCACTGGAAGAAGATTTTGCCAGGCAGGATCTGAACGCATCCCCAGGTCAGAAAAATCCTTCATATCACACCGTATATATATTAACCTTACACATGAAACAGCAGCAAGTGTAAGCAGATGATCCTGGGTGTATTGTGGTTTGAGTGGATCATGGTCAAGGCTTATTTAGTCCCAATTTTTATCCAAATATGTTCGGTTACGGTTCTAAAACAAATACTCTTGTTATTAGTATTTTCTTATCCATCGTCACGCAGGATATTGGAGGCATCCATTCTGTATCACCACTGAGGCACTGCCTGACGAATATTGATGAGGTAGTGGTTACTATTGAACTGACAGGCTTCATTCCCATATTAATTCCTCACACAAAATGGCTGACTCCAGGACTGGTGCTGGCTCTGGGGGTGCCATAGACAGAGGCCCTACCTCTATTTGTTACATGGCACTCCTAGCCCCTCACCTCAGCAGGGGGAAGGTGGAGGCAGCATCCTCACTTCCGGGGACCAGCTATGTGGCTGTGACAGCATGATACGGTCAGTGCCAGACTCCCAACACAACACAGACATGGTGGAGCAGCAGCTGTCAGCACTCCGTATGGGGACTCAGGGGCAGCAGTAAGACAGTGATTGTTGCTCACTCAGTATTTTGGAGCCTCCTAATCAATAGCGCCCTAGGCAACTGCCAATAATTACATGATAGCGCTGGTCACGGTGTGTGGGTCACATGTCCATTTCATTCAAATCAGCACCTAAACATGTTTCATATTTACTACTGTTATCTCTAGGTGGAGACCAAGGACATGGGAGCGAGGCCGCCGCACTCGGGGAGACTGCAGACAGAGAAGAGACGGACGCAGTAATACCTCTTCATCTTAAACACTTACTGACTGAAGATGAAAAGGATTTCAAAGTAAAGTGCTAGCTCTTCAGGCATACATTATACAGACTATATGGGGAATACTTTTATCGTTTATGAAACTATAAGTACTTGCACTTTTTCATAAATGCAAAACTACAGTTACTCAAAATATACCTTTAGCTGGGTTGAAGCAGTGACGTTAAAGTGCGTCCATTACTTATGCACAATGCAGCAGCTATTTTGGTGGCTGGAACTCCATTAGGACAACACAAGTCTATACAGTCACTAGGCACATGGGACATCACAGACGTATTGTGCCTCCATGTCGTCACTGGTTCTTGGGCAAAGGCAATGTTCCAGACAATAGTACAATGACAAAATGGCCTCTTCTACTGTGTGTAGGTGACAGGGGAATGTAGTCAGGATGCCGGTGGCCGGAATGCCGACTGCCAGAATCCCCACACTGAAAGCTCAGCATGGGACTAAAGATAGGCGTCTAAATACAGACGCCTATCATTAGCCCCACGTCGAAATCTTTATGCCAGGCATACCGAACGTTGGTAAGCCGGGCGTCGAGAGCTGTTAGCCGCGGTAAGGGTAAATGGTGTCACATCAGGTGCTTGCTATGTTTTGGAGACTCTATTTACTGAAATCCAGATTATCTAGATTCCAGTGAGTCGGCGAGCTGATTGTTTGTGGGGAAATGATACATCTTGGGTCGGAGTCTATATAATCCATACTTGCTTACTTTTCTGGAGTGTCCCCCACATTCCCGGGAGAGTAGAGCAGACCCCTGGATCCTACACTGGGGTACCAGGCGTTCAGGGGTGAGGGCTTGATGATGCAATTTGCTGCAAATTCAGTCATTGTGGCCTAGGTCACCAATGCAGCAGATTGTGCTCCCTCTAACCTCCACTCCCACAGGGCACAATATCAAAGTAGTAATGTACAACTTATGCTGCATAGAATATGAACACAGAATAAAAACCAGCTGCTCTCTGCAGTGTAATACTACAGCTTGGACTGATGACTGAACAATCAGATTTGTGAATGATGTGACCACACACAAGGTACGGTAGTGAGCAGATCAGGTCAGTCAGTGGGATTACAACTGCCCCATGTTCCTGGCTGGCCGATGATCAGAGTCTGAGGGGGTTCTGTGATAGGTTCCGAGTTTATGGAACCGGTGGGATTTCCGACCTTCTGACTGATTTACTGGCAAATTAGCTGAAATCCCGCCGGTTCCATAATATTAGAATCTTTTATATAATCCCCTGAGTCTGTTATCAACCAATAAGACGCTAGCGTACCTTTACAATGGTGCTGTAAGGGTGACATGTATACAGCTCATCTAATATTATTAATATATAACATTTAATAGAGCAACATTAATGGCTCACATCTAATCCACTTACACTGCCTTCCTCAGCTCCTACAGCTGACACTGTGACAGAAGGAACAGCAAGAGTCACATAATGATTATTATTATTATTATTATTATATACACTTTTCTACATAGCACCGTCTGAGGAGATGTAAATATATAAAACTATTTCACGTTTTCAACAATCAACATACGAGAACGAATTAAGCCACACACAGTACATGGTTTAGAAAACACAAAAGGGAGAGATGTATCAAGACTTGGCGAGAGATAAAGTGGAGAACTCGCCCCAAAGCAACCAATCAGCGGCTGTCATTTTTAAAGACTGCACTAGCTAAATGACAGGTAGAAGCTGATTGGTTCTTTGGGTAACTTCTCAACTTTATCTCTCCCCCAAGGCTTGGTATATCTCCCCCCAAAGTGTTTAACCCTTTCATGCACGCATAATGATAATCCTAATTTTTTTATTTTTTTTATGTTTTTATTCATCTTCAGGGTTTATTAAAAAAAATTTTTTAACTGTAAAACTAAAGGAGGTATACACATGTCTACTGGTGAGGACAACCTGCATCTGCAACATAAAAAAAATATTGCCCTATTATTGCGGAACAGGTTTAATAGTGAAAGTAATTTTTTGGTGGTTTTTTTTGCAAAAAAACGTAAAGTAAAATGAAATGTCTGTTACGGCTGCAATTTGTTCTCATCACGTCTATTTATGGATATATTCATGCAGAAATAAAAATGCCCTCAGCGTTTGTAACACAAATGTTGTCATTTATTTCTTAAATTGTGTCATACCTAGAAGTTAGCCTTTTTCACTTCGGTGAACTGATTTTGACTCATTTTATTGCACGACGTCCACTGAAGTGGGCAAATGATTTCACTGTGAAAATAATAAATTGAGTATTTGATCAAAACATCTACCATTTTTATGCCCTAAAGGTTACTTTCCTTGAATTTGTTTTTTTTACTTACCTGCTCTGACATCTTTGAGTAAAAAATTTTACAGAAATCCCTGGAGTGCTCGGAGCTGGTGAACTTTTCTCTGCCATTCTAATTTGACCTTATTGGTTTGTGGGAATTAAAAAGCTGCCACCAGGTGGCAAACTTTGTACTTTTGGTAGAGGTCCAAAGAAGAGGACCTCGGGCACTAGTAATGTCAAAAGTGTGTTTCTATAGACGACGACTTAGAAACAGCTGTCCACTGTAGTGGCCTCTATGCATGGAAGTGTGTAATAGAGAGTTTTTTTTCATTGGAAGTTTATTTTCCTGGGTATTAACCCTACATCTTCAACTGGAACACAAGACTTTGTACCTACATACTGACACAGAAAAACGGCACTTAAAAATGATTTTTTGTCCCTATACTTACCTGTCAATGGAGTGATTGGAATAAATATAAATCCTTTTATGGGAATCAGATTGATAATTCAGGGACTTGCATATATAGCAATATTTACATGATAAGTTGCATTCATTCATTTGTATTGATGTCTTTATATTTTATGCTTTAGAGGCAATTTTTTGAATATTAAAGTGCATTTTAATTGCATCACATACACCTGTGTTTTGATTATATTGGTACATGCACCCAGTGGTGGGATTTTATCCCATCTCTTTTGTTTTATTGTCCTTGTGAATAAACTCAGTTACTTGTTGGGGAGCTGCGTTTATTATATTATTGTAAAAAAAAAAAAAAGGCTTGATTTTATGCGTATATATAGAAGCGCCTAGTAAAAGTTAGGTATTTTCCTAACTCCTTTTCATTTTGGTAGATCCGTGTAATAGAGATGTACACATGGGTATACTTGATATAGAAGGTATCGCAGGAGAGAATAAATGTAGATATACGTAAAGTGGGAAATTTTTGCATTCTTTCAGAATTCTCTTATAACTCATTTATTTGAACTCGGTTGCAGGAATATTTACAGCTGGGCCCATTGGAGAGGAAGTTGTTAAGCATCGAGGGACGAGCCAAGCCCATACACAGGGAGAGCCAAGAGACGGAGAGCACCCAGGAGCCACACAATCACAGTAGGGTAAAGTGGTCGGTGACTCCTAGGATGATCATATCGGCCTTACCACAGTGACGGTGTGCGGGGACAGCTTCTGGGCACAGAGCTCTGCACAATCAATGTACAAACCTCACTCAGCAGACTTATGCAGAAGCCGCATATTTCTGCTGGGATGGTCCAGGCCGGGACAATGGCAGGAAGGCCTTTTGTGTGTCCGCAGATCCATTACATCTATTAAACAGAATTATAACCATGGCAACATGTGGAACAGCGGTTTCCTACCATAGCTTTTGCGCCTTCTTACAATGATGGATGATTTCCAGGTTAATTAAATAGGAATCGGATGTAATATACTAACATAGCCCATTTCTACTGGAAAACAGGAGACATCGCACATGTATCAATACTGGTTCTCATGTACACTAGAATAGAATTACTGATTCATTTAAAACAGATTAATTCAAGCATGTGGGGAAGGGGCAATTTGGTTAGTGGCAGCAGCCACCAGATGTTGGAGAACCGGTCGGGACGCTAGCACCTTGTGGCCACCAGCGTTGTGCGGTCGGCCTAGCGTAATTATCCTGAGGTGCGCAGCCAGACATTGGTACCATACAGTCCCTGATAACTGACTTTCCCCTATAGAATCCTTTATTATATGAACATTGGCTTTAAAGTAACCCTTCAAGTATCTCAATTAGAGCGATAGTACATTGTTAGTTTGGCATGTGTGACCGGGGCTTCTGTTGTATTCTCTCCTAGACTTGTTACACAGACACACGCAGGAGAGGGGAGAGGCAGAGCTGCAACAGCCCACTCACAATCAGAGCCATGGAGTTGCAGCAGCACAGAGTATTTCAGCCCAAGTTTTGAGGTTTTTATAGAAAAAGTTCTTTCATTTTATGTAAACGTCACTTGTTATTAAGGAGATTGGTTGAATTCACTTACTGCAGGCTTAGGTAGGTCCTCTGCCGGTTACACTGTTGCCGGACTTTTCGCCGTCTTCACAACTTTTCTGTGCGATACTTTTTCAAATCAAAATCAAATTTGGGGTACATGAAAATGGGTGCAAGCATGTTTTTAATTGGCTAAAGTGAAGAATTAAAAAGCGCTAAAAAGGCACCTTCAGCAATCAGTTAAAAAACAAAACAAAACCCTGGGGCATACTTGGGGACCCCCCAGTTTATTTCGCTAGTTTTTGAATTTTTTTTTCCCCACTTTTTCAAAGTGTTTTTTTGGGGTGTCCTTTGTGGGGGGTTTTCTTTACATTTTTTGACGCAGTTAACGTCAGTGGGGGGGGGGGGATGTCCAATGGGTGCAGGGTGGTTCCAGCAACATTGCACCCCGAAACCCTGGGTCTTCATTGGCGAACATTTTCTGCTGGTTACAAGGCGCAAACTTTTCGCACCGGCAAAAAGTCAGACTACCTGAATACGGGGAAAAGTGAAATCTGCGAAAATTACGTCATCGGCGAAACAGACTTTTCTCTTCCAATTGAATACAGCCCTGTGGGTGTCATTTCCCAGGGGGCAGAGAGTGGTCAGCGTCAGAGAAGGTCTGGACCATCTGTATCACAGTAGGCAATTACTTCAGGTGGTGGTAGTGGGGGGAGGGGTCATTTAAGTTCACTGTGGAGCACATCAGTTATTCGCTCTGAGGCACGCACTCCCAATTTACTTCATTGCGCAGTGCCTCGGACCTCCTTTACATCTGGCCTGCACACTAGGGAGCTGAGGCTGTGCTTTGTGTAATTAAAGTGTCTAATTCCTGCAGCTGTTAAATGGGGCATTGCAGACACCACATCTAGTCAAACAGGTCCAGAGTAGCGAGAACAGCGTTCCAATAATAGCCTCCTATTACCATTTATTCAACTTAAAGTTCACAGTGGAAAAGCCACAAACCATTATTAGGCACCATCAATATACCAGTAACGGTGGGTACAGACTAGAACGATAATGGCCCGTTTTGTTGTGCCCTGGCAAATCGGAACGTCAAATCAGGCATATTAAATGTGTATGCCCAATTTGTGCGCTTCCGTGGTTGCATGCGATATCTTCTCTAGTTGGTCGTGCTGCACGGTCAGTCAGAAGATATCGTGTACAATGCCATTCTGCCGATTGCATCATGGCATCTTACATCGGGTCGTCACGCCCAGCATTGTGCAGGTGTGTATACACTTGCCGATGCAGGGTCCCGTCGACAGATCGGCGGGCTACATATCGCGTAGCTGGCGTTACTGTAAGTTGTGAATACAATGTTTGTAGTATAGGTTCACACACACAGAAGCAAACCCCAGGGAAAGTACCAACAAATCATTGGACTGCTATGATGTTTATTAGCATTTAATCAGGAATTCTATTCGCCCGTAGACGCGACGCACGCTAGGCACCTGAGAATGCGCAGCGTGAAAACATGCGAGATACGATCACCTGTGGAGAACTCTGGATTTGCCCCATAGGGTAACTAAGTTGCAGTGGGCTGTGAGCCGACCCCAAGAAGCTTCTAAGGAACTCAATTAGCTGGAAAGATCTATTAGCCTCTGCGACATACAGTAAGGGTCACCTAGGTTTCACGAGGTCAAGTACAAATTATTGCTGGAGTCGTGTATGTGGCCGTGTGTGTGTGTGTGTGTGTATAGTCATTGCTAAATGTACAACATCGTTGTGAAGACGGTGGGCAGTTATAAGCTAGTGCTGAGCAGCCTCATCACACCAGGGTCAGGGGAGTTATACAGCTCTCATCCTAACCCACTACTACAGGCTCTTTCCTCCCCGTCTACCCCATCTGTGTCACCCGTTTGTCTGCCCCTCCCCCTTTAGAATGTAAGCTCTAATGAGCAGGGCCCTCTTCCCTCATGTGCTTCTCCTTACTCCCCACAAGGCCACCTAACACTTGATTGCTGACTCCTTTGCTGCTTATTGGAGTGTTATGATCACTAATGCAGCAATGTGTATAAACCCAAGTCCGTGTCCCGCATTGCACTGTAAGTCACTGGAGTCCTGGTAACTTGTTGCTAGCTGTAGGTCCAGTGTAAAATAAAGAACCCCACTGGTCAGATAGCTGCTCCGATCTGGCGGATAACCATTTGGTGAGATGACAGAAGAACGTAGCAGCAAGCCCAATGGGCAGGAACACAGCGATTGGGCACCACTATACATGTAGGGTGGGCAGGAAGGAAAGATCAGGCTTTCTTCATCAAGATAGAACTTATCTGCTAGAAGTGATTTATTTGGGAATGTTAGGCGTGACCTGGAAGGTAAGGCGGCCTCTCATACTCCGGATTTGATGCGATTACGCTCCATCTCAATTCCTGCACGCATTTATCAAAGAACCTGCCCTGGTGAAGGGCTAGAAAGCATTGATAGTTACCGCTAACACTTTGCTTCCCTGTTCAGACCCGGTGAGCGTATGGCACAAGCCCAGTTCCCGAGCTGATGGGAAGGGATCCAAAGGAATCCTCTCTGGTAAAAATGCGTAGAAATAGTTTCCCAGCCAAGCTTTGGTGTGACCATTTCGTGCCCCTTAGAACCCTACTGGGGCTGCTATTGCGGTTGGAAACGGCAGATATCGGATATATTCTGCAGAACCCCCTTCATACATCCTAAGAATGCTTAACTCTTCCAGTAATCGCCCCAAAACTTCTATTTCCGGGTGGGGAGGTTCCACAAAATTAGTCACTTGGCATTGGCCACGTTGACACCACAAGATTAACATTAACTATGTTGACACCAAAATGTCGATAGTTGAAGGTCGTCATCATCAGAATGTTAGGATTAAAGTAACATAAAACTGGCGCTTAAACTTCCAGGTGCATTGTGTTATGACTGCCGCCTTAAATACCAATGTGAGAATTATACCTCAACCACCAAGCAACAATGTAGCAAGTAAGCAACGCAGCCCCGATATATGGGAGAAGGGACCCAAATACATGTACTTGAAAAAAAAAAACTGATGGCACGTGAACACGTAGCGATTTAAAAGAACAATTTCGACATCGTACAAATTGCTCATATAAAATGACCCTACCAACTTACCATCGGCCAGAGATGCGCGGCCACGTATGGACGAGAGCGATATCGTCCATCGGCCGTGCATGCCGGTCAACTTGCTCGATATCGAGCAAGTTACTATACGGACCCGCGATCGTTGATTGCGGGTTGCTATATAGTAGTCGGTAATAGGTGGTTTGCTGGATGATCGATATATCAATCACCCAGCACACCAGGGAGGGTGCATAACGATCAGCCAGTGATATCGTATCGCTGGCTGATCGCTACGTGTGTACGCACCATGAGAACTATAAATTAATTCAGATGAACAACTCCGGTATAATACAATATGAAACCAAGGTGATACATCTTCTGGGCTGGACACAAAGCAACAATGACATTGTTATTTCTGCCCGAGATATCTTTTATTGATTAAGTTGTGCTGTGAAAATCTATTGAATGTTCCTTGAATGAACTCTGCTGAAATCCAGATTACATTTGATTAGAAATAGTCACGTGACTTCATAATTACATATAGTAAAATACAATAGGTTAGGATTAAGCTGCAGGGGTGGGGAGGAGGTTAGGATCAGGCTGTGGGGATGGGGGGTGGTTAGGCACTAGGGGGAGGTTAGGATTAGGCTGCAGGGTGGGGGGGGGGTAAGGATCAGGCTGTGGGGATGGGGGGTGGTTAGGTACTAGGGGGAGGTTAGGATTAGGCTGCAGGGTGGGGGGGGTAAGGATCAGGCTGTGGGGATGGGGGGTGGTTAGGCACTAGGGGGAGGTTAGGATTAGGCTGCAGGGTGGGGGGGTAAGGATCAGGCTGTGGGGATGGGGGGTGGTTAGGCACTAGGGGGAGGTTAGGATTAGGCTGCAGGGTGGGGGGGAGGTAAGGATCAGGCTGTGGGGATGGGGGGTGGTTAGGGTTAGGCACTAGGGCAGTGTTGGCTAACCTTGACACTCCAGCTGTTGTGGAACTATATATCCCAGCATGCCCTGCCAGTTTTAGCATGCCCTAATAGCAAAACTGTAGCAGTGCATGCTGGGTTATGTAGTTCCATAACAGCTGGAGTGTCAAGGTTAGCCAACACTGCACTAGGGGGAGGTTAGGATTAGGCTCCAGGGGAGGGGGGTTAGGATCAGGCTGTGGGGATGGGGGGTGGTTAGGACTAGGGGGAGATTAGGCTGCAGTGGAGGGGGGGGGGGGGGTTAGAGGTTAGGTTTAGGCACTAGGGGGAGTGTTAGGGACAGAATACTTTTTTTTTTCAAAACAATTTTTATTGAAACACTGCACAATTTCACATTCAAGAATTTCAATCATATCAAAACAATACACTTAAATACGTCAGAAATGTAACACAATTATATAGTATTGTCATTATGTTCATAGATTTTTGAGATCATATAAACCTTATGACCGTATTGTTCTGTCAGATGTTACATAATACTAACTTCATAATAGTATATTGTATTATTCAACCTAGTCACATCACAATTTTTCATAGTACATAAGAAATTCTTAATATGCATATAAATACAGTCGATAATGAACATTAACTAAAGAAAATAAAGAAAAATAAATAAATAGAAAGAAACTCTCTCCCGTCCCCTCCCCAACCAAAACCAGGAGAATCCATATTCCCTCCATATTCAGTATGTTTAGTGACCGACCTAAGTGACATCTATTGGAGGGATGTTTGCAATGGTTTGAAGTGTGTACCATGAGGTATCCTTCACACTATTATAAATTTGTCGTCGCATTTCCAGGGACAGAGTAGATATAAATGATTCCCATGTGTTGAAAAATTTCTCCACTTTGATTTCTTTTTCTAATATTACCTCTACCCAATCCATTCGAAAAACATTAAATAATTTTATCTTAAATAATGCAAAAGATGGGGCAGTGGACGAGATCCACTCTTGTAATATCGTCTTACGTGCTGCCGCACTGATTGCTAAGAGCATTCTCCTACTCCCCTTACTCGCCCTCATATCTGTGGGAATAATGCCAAAGATTGCCCACTCTGCCATGAAGGGAACATAATTGAGTATTGATGATTCCGCATATCTTTTTATTTGTAACCAGAATCCTCTAACCAAGGGGCACGACCAAAAACAGTGATATAAATCGGCATTGCTTTCCCCACATCTATAGCAGCAATGAGAAGTTGTGCGCCCCATTAAGTAACTTCTGTGCGGTGATAAATAAGCTCTGTGGAAAACGTTTAAGAACATCTCCACATATATTGTTGAATTTAGAGTTTTACAAGAGTAATTAAGGGCAGCCAATAAATCTTCTATTGTGTACGTAGGAAATTTCTGAACCCACTGTGACATTCCCCTAGTATTGGATGCATGATCCATGTTTGTTTTAAAACACAAATAACAGTTAGAAATGGCTTTCCTCACAATTGGTGGTTTGGAAAGAAGGCTATCTATTGGATTGTTCCAATCTCTATCTGCAAACACCTGTATCACAGAATTAACATAATGTTTTGCCTGTAGGAAGGCCACAGGGTATCCTGATAAAGTATTATATTTTTCCAAGGCTTCACTATATGTCAGAGTCCTATGTGCCTCTCTATCCACCAAACATCCTATTCTCTGTATACCTCCTACTTGCCATAGCGTAAATGGGTATGTTGCCTGTCCATTTTGAAAATCAGGATTTCTTACCAACGGAAGAAGTAATGATTTATGTGAGTTTAGACCTGCCTCATGTCTCAATAGATGCCATAATCGTTTCGTATTCCACAATAATGGGTTATCCCTCACAGAGGCCGAAAGTTCCTGATCGTGAAGATGCAGAAATGTAATTAGGTCCCTTTGTTCAAGAAACTCTCGTTCAAGTGACGTGTTGGCATAGTTTTCTGTTTCGTTTATCCAATCGGACAGATACCGAAACATAACTGCTTTATTATATATCTTGATATCTGGAAAGCCTATTCCCCCCATTTAATTTGGATTGTTGTAATTTCAAGAGGCTTATCTTAGGTCACTTACCATTCCAAACAAAAGATCGAAAAATCTTATTCAGAAGTTGCAAATCTTTTGCTGTAACAAATAAAGGCAAGGCCTGAAGCAAGTACATTAGTCTCGGGAATGAGATCATTTTAATTAGACATGCACGTCCCATATATGATAAGCAGAGGTCCCTCCATCCCTCTAGCTCGTCCGAGATTTTTTTTATAATGGGCTTGTAGTTAAAGGAATATAAATTTGCTAAATTTTTAGGAAGTATAATACCCAGATACGTGATTCTGTCACTAGCCCATCTAAGTGATATGTTTTCTGGTAAGTGTGGTATTGTGTTACGCGTACCAAGATAGAGCGCTTCCGATTTACTTATATTAACTGCAAATCCTGAAATTTCTTCAAAACTTTTCAACACTTCAAATATGTGGATCATACTTTCATGGGGATTAGCGATGTAGAGCATTATATCGTCCGCGAATGCTGTTAATTTTATCGTTCTGGAGCCTATACTAATCCCCCTAAAAATACTATCTTTTTCTAATATTCTTATTAACGGGTCTATGGCCAAATCGAATAGAAGGGGTGAAAGAGGGCACCCCTGTCTTGTACCCCTGAACATCTCTATTGGGGTGCTAATATGACCATTTATTAAAAGTGTCGTCATGGGGGATAAATATAAATATTTAATTAAATCAATAAATGTTGACCCAAATCCACGCATTTGTAGTATTTTAAATAAGTGAGGCCATAACACTGTGTCAAATGCCCTTGACGTATCAAGACTCAACAGAGTGTTAGTGGAACTTGAGGCTATTCCTGACGTTGCCGCCACTGCCGCTCTGACCCCACGGACCGAATGTCGCCCCTTCACAAATCCCAGTTGATGGGGAGTTAATATATCAGGTAAAATAGTTTGCAAACGATTCGCCATGATTTTGGCCAATAATTTGGCATCCGTATTTAATAGACTGATCGGTCTGTACGAGTCTAGTTTTTGTGTATCTCTTTGTGGTTTGGGAATCAACACTGTAGTAGTATTTGTAAAGTATTGAAATGGGGATTTGTTATCTATCATATCATTAAACAACTCCTTAAGGATCGGAGCCACCTGTTGCTGCAATAGTTTGTAGTATTCATTTGAGAATCCGTCTGGTCCAGACGACTTCCCTAGTTTTAGTTCTGATATGACAGACAACACTTCAGTTAATGTCACTTCTCCTGAAAGTGCCTCTTGTTGTTCTATAGTTAGTGGAGGCAATAAATCCTCAGTAATTAAAGTATCATGTTGGAGCTGATTGAAGGAAAGATCTCTATATAATTCCCTATAGTATTCCTCGAATTTCTGTACAATATCATCGTTGGTAGTAAGTAAGGTGTTAGTGCGTGGATCCCTAATGGCTGTGATATAATTCCTTTTCCGCCATGATTTGGACATGTTGGCAAGCAACTTCCCTGCTTTGTTCCCCCATCTGTAAAACTTATGCTTAGTATATAATACATCTTTTTTGGCTTGAGACAGGAGGTGTGTGTCTAATATTTGCTTCGCCTGAACATATGTTCCTCTAGTTAGCTCAGTAGGATCTGCAATATATTTCTGTAAAGCTAAAGTGAGGGCCTCTGACATTGATCTATATTCAATTGTCTGTGCCTTGCGTTGTTTAGAAACAAAATCGATAATCCGTCCTCGCATTACAGCTTTAGATGCGCCCCAAAAAATGGTTGGTGTATCCCACGCTTCTAAGTTGTCATCCTGATAGTTCATCCACTGTGTAAGTAAATATTCCTTAAAATTAGTTGATTTGTATAAATAGGACGGAAATCGCCAGTGTCTTAGACCACCCGTTGATTGTGGTATAGTCAATGTTATGGTAATGGGTGCGTGATCAGAGATTAAAATTGAATGTATCCCGGAATCTTTTATTTTAGACACTATGCTGTCTGACACAAGAAATAAGTCAATTCTTGACCAAGATCTATGTACAGCAGAGTAAAAGGTGTATGATTTATCTGTGGGGTTTAATAATCTCCAGACATCTGTAATATGATGGTTTGCTTTAAGAGACTGAAATTGTCTCCATACTGCCGAATTAGATGATTGTGGGGTCGGTTGTCTATCTATTGATGGATTTTCTACCGAGTTGAAATCTCCTGCAACTATTAGGGAGTAATTAGTGCGCTGTGCCAAAATACCCATTATCTGTCCGATAAAATCTTGAGGTGAAACATTCGGTGCATATAAGTTTACTAGAGTATATCGGGAGCCCCAAATTTCCACATCTGTAATTAGAAACCTACCATTAGGGTCAGCTATGGTGTTTATGATAGTATACTGTAAATTTCTCTGAAATAGTATAGCAACCCCTCTGACTCTTCTGCCGCAACCAGCTTTTACTCACTCCCCTATCCAGGATGCTTTCAAAGTAGAGAAGTCACCCTCTGCCCAATGTGTTTCTTGCAAAAACATAATATCTGCTTTAAATTTTTTTAGGTGAGTAATTACTCTTTTTCGCTTAATTGTGGAATTTAAACCCCCCACATTCCATGATAAAAATTTCAACTTACCATCATGTATCCCAGAATTCCCAGTGCTCATGTTTAGGGACATATCTTATCCAATACCCTGTTGTGGGATAAAAAATGTAATGAACATTATCGAAGCCATGTACGGAACTCTGTCCCAGCCAACAGAGACCGTCATTTTTGATGCAATGAAACCCCTTAATCCCAGTATCCCCCAGGACGAGAGAGAATCCAACAAAAACAAAACAATAAAGAACGTAAAAGAGAATAAACCAACTGAAATCAAAGGCATTATACAATTTTGTGCAGCGTTTCCTCAGTTTTCTTTTATTTTCCCAACTATATATCCATGTGGTGTTCATCACCTGCAACTTGTGATGTACACCAGAACTTTGTAACATATTCTACTCATTGAAATGAGGAATGCCTCTTCATGTGAATAAAACACAACATTTTAAGTAGCAATTATCATCTTGCAAATTTCCATCAAGTATAGAAATGACAACAATCTACTCCTGTAAATATCCCTATTGATTACTGAATTAGAACTATACTCTGAACTGCATCAGTACTGTCAATTTTTTCATCTACGTGGTGATCTTTCTCGGTTCACGTCGATACCAAAATGAGTCTTGGCTGTCTTAGGATCAGTGAAATATAACGTTTGATCTCCATCTTCCACTCTCAATTTGGCTGGGTATAGTAATGCAAATTTAGTGTTACGCTCATACAATAATTTGCAAACCTCAGTGAATTCCCTTCTTTTCTGTGTAACTGCTGCTGAAAAGTCTTGGAATATTAATACCTTATAGCCATCTATCATCAATGTGGATGTTTTTCGGTATCCAATAAGAATCCTCTCTTTCATTCTATAGTCTAGATACTTTGCTATTACTGGTCTGGATCTGGCATTAGGCCCTGGTCTATCTGGTCCTATTCTATGCACTCTTTCTACATGAGGCAGGATTGGGCTCTCAGATAAATTTAAGGCTTCAGGTATTTTATGAACTACAAGTTGCATCAAGGCTTGGCCACTTATTTGTTCAGGTATCCCAATGAACCTTAAGTTACTGCGCCTAAGTCTATTTTCCATGTCATCAATTTTGACCATGAGCAACTGTACACTTTCTGATTGTGTGCTCACTGTTTGTTGTAATTCATGAGACTGATCCTCCATGTCGCTAACTCGTTGTTCTAAAGTACTAAGTCTGGAGGTGTTAGAATCAATCTTTGCAAGTGCTGCGTCAAATGATGACTGAAGAGAATCTAATTTTTTATCTATCAAAGGCATCAGTATTTTCGAAATTTCCTGAGCTGTTTCTATAATTGACGAGGGATTCTGAGAGTGGTGGCCTAATGATGTAGCTCCCTCAGACTCCAATTCAGCTGTATCACTATGTGATGGAGAAGGAGGAGCATTCTTAGCCGATTTATTTACCTTGCCCATTTTGGAGTTTGACCCTGTGGAAGATATAGTCGGAGTGGGCTTACGGACGTATCTGTCCATCACCTATCAAAGAAAAATTCCACAGAGAATTCCGCTCTAGATGGAAAGTTAGTGGTCAAAAAATGAAATTGTAAGAGGCAAAATATTCCTAAACAGCACTGAAACAGTATGAGGTTGACTAGGGTACAGGAGTAAATAGGTATAAATCCCCACTATGTTGGTATCATATTACCCAAAAAAACATTTGCATTGCATTCCCAATTCATGCTTTGGTTTCCTGAAAAGACCTTATGAGATGCATTCCTCTATACAGTATGCGTAAGCCTACGAAAGCTCCATGATATCTTAGGTAACTAAAGTCAATATAATATATTAACGTTTCAGCCACAAGATGGCAGCAATACTACTCATATGAGCTATATATGATATCAGAGTTATACCAATATACAAGTCAGATTAATATGGTAGTTAATTTCTGAGAAAGTTCGGTATTGCTCTAGTTATATATAATGCAATTTGAGAGAAAATGTGAGTTAACCCTAAGCTAATTAGCAATACCCCTCCTATAGAGCTTATTTACCTTGACCTCTATGCATCCATAGTACAGTAGTTCAGGAGCAGAGGAAAAAGAACAAGTGAAAAGAGGAGAGCACACACAAAAATGCAGGGGGACAATTTTAACAGATGTTGATTGACTCTAGCAATAATATTAATAATTGTATGATGCAATACAATAGATTAGTATCAAGGCCTGGATTATAGGCAGCCGCCTTAACAAGACTATTCAGAACCAGTTTAGTTTATCTTTCTATTCATAGATATCACAAGGATTCCGTGTTCGAGATGACAAGTCAGCCAAGGGTAAGTGTCCACTCACCGCCCAAACCTTAAGTAGGTGATTTCAGATAGGAACGCTATCAGTACCTGTATCCAGACACATATAACCCCTTGAAGAGCTACTGTCTGCTACCGGACCTCCGCCGCTCCCCCTCCCCTTCTTGTATCCAGCCGGGAGAGCGTTAACATGCGCTGGGCACCGGGAGCATAGGTACCAAGAAGGACTATCAATCAACTCAGCGCGTGACCGGAGGTATCAAATTCTCAAGGCAGCAAGAAAAGATATAGTGTCCAGCCTGTGCTATGCTGCGGCGTCTCGGAGAAGCAACGATCAAGACCGCAATAGGCAGTGTCAGGTAGGGACGTTACCAGCAGCCATATCCCGTTCTAGATCTCCCAATCAAGCCGCCGTCTCTTACCAGATCTCCGCTCTTCTTAGACACAGCAGGGAAAACACTGATATGTATCGAGCGCCGGTATTCTAGGCAGCAGAGAGGGTTTCCGATCCACGTAATCCGTGTCCAGAGATGTAAAACTCCCCAAGTGACAGAGTTAGATGCAGCGTCTAGCCAATGCTTTGCCGCAGCACTTCGGAGGAGCACCGATCAGCTCCGGAGTACGCTGCAGGCGGATTCTCCCAAGCCAATGTCCATGCACTCTGCACCGTCAGTCCCAGCGTTCAGCCTCTGATCCCACGGCAGTTCCAGATGAATCTTGTGTTCCAGGGACAGAATACTTACTGGAATGCCAAACCTCAGACACCAGCACGGAAACTGCATGTTACATGACCGCTGGGGCCTAGAAGACGACACTGAAGCCGCCAGGAACAGGTAAATGACAGCTGGGCCACCACAGACGTTAGGCTGACATTCTGTCATGTCGATATATCACCCACGCAGACATGATTAATGGCGACTGGCCTGTCTATATTCGACCATGACAAGATTCTATGATAAACACCCTAATTTAGATGTTATGGACCATAAAAACCTGATTGGAAGAGCTGCTACATGGGTTCCCTTCCTTAGGAGACTATTGCAGGATTTATATGGCACCTATAAAGCATGATGAGCATTATCATATATTTAATATACAGGGATGGCAGGCGGCTGGTATGCTTGGTGTATTGTGTGAGTATGCCATACGTACCAGTGTTCTACCCAGAAAATGTTTCCAGCCGGGTGGCATCAAGAAGTAGTTGGGTGGGGGCCTTAATAATAGCAATAATAAAATGTTTTAAACCCTCATCTTATAATGATTTAAACTTGAAATAACATTGTATATATTAATTCTCCTCTTCTTATTAGAGGCCCAGTCGTCTGATTATGCAAAGTCTGTAGGATCTGATCCTTTTTATGCAGCTCCCAGATACTGTCCCCACTTGCAGGCACCCAAAGTGCCGGGTGGTGCACCCACAAAAAACAGCCTGGGAAGAACACAGCGTACTGGATCTGGTTACATCATGTATAATCTGCTCCCGCACTGTGATCCTACTGTATAATGTGTAATCAGCAGCTAGTGCTATATAGTGCTATAAGTAGTTACATGCACACTAAAGGAAAGGAAGATTTACTCTGACAATTTACTCTGCTAAATCCAAAAAGTCACTTCTACTGATTCTTCTTGACCGCACGGCTGTATACGTCACTGTGGACTACACCCACATCCTACAAACCCTTTTTAATACAGCAATCTCAAGGTTTTCCTCGCGACCTGCCCAACCCCTACTTAGTCTACACCCCTTCTCCTTTCTCCCTTCCTATCCACATCCCAAAGGTCTCTCCTTGGCTCCCTATACACCTCCTCCCGCTATGAGCTGGCAGCTCCTCCAGCCTCCAATTAAATCTTTACTCACTTGTCCTATCCTCACCCACCTGTCCGCCATCTCCTCCTGGTTGGCGCACCGCTTCCTAAAACCCAACCTTTCCAAAACGAAAGTTCTCTTTCCTCCACCAAGTCCCCACACACATACACCTTTCCTGCCAGTACCTCTCCGCTGTTGCCCAAGCCTGATGCCAGAGTGTTATCCATGATTTTGCCTTTTGTCTCTTCCAACATCCAGCCCGTTTCCCAATCTGGCCATTTCCACAATCTTACCCCCTGGCAGCCACTAAACCCCACTACAAGCTCTCAATCTCTCGCCTACACTATTGTAACAACCGCCTCACCCCACTTCAAACTATCTCTGCTGGTAACCTCCTCCTCTCTGGTCACTGTAGCTCAGCTTCCCTCTCTGCCAGTCACTTCACTGGCTCCCTATGCCACCCAGAATCAAATGTAAACTTCACTCACACAAAGCCCTCCCCACAGCATCCTCAAAACTCATCCCCTCACCCAAACCTACCATCCCTTCTCCCAACTTTTTTGCCTCTGCAATGCCAAACTCCACTGCCCTCTTCATGTACCCTCCTTGAGAATGTAAGCTCTTGCATGCAGGGCCCTCTCTCCCACTGTCTCAACAGTAATCTATGTATATGGATAAAGTTATGTTCTCTATCCTGTTGGATCACCTACATTCTATGCAATAAGTCCTTGGAAACACATGGAGAATAACTTTGGTATGACAGTGAAGGGTGAGGAGAGGATGTAGAGAATGAATGGCTAATTGGGACACACTAGTGCAGGCCTGGCCAACCTGTAGCTCTCCAGCTGCTGTGAAACTACAAGTCCCATCATTCCCTGCTACTAATTTAGCATTTCCTAACAGCAAAACTGTGGCAAGGTATGTTGGGACTTGTAGTTTCTCAACAGCTGGAGAGTCACAGGTTGGCCTGGCCTGTACTAGAGAATGAGAAGCAGACTAGAGGGCGGATAACATGATTATACAGGGGGAGAGTGTGCCGCTCACAGACCATATAGCATAACTCCAGTCTACACTGGATGGGAGACACAGGAAGGCAGAGCAGCATAAACATAAGCTGGTATTTTATAGGAATTGGCTCAGACATAAAATTGAGAATGAATAAAAAAAAAAAAAGACGCCCATTGCAGAGACCTGTTGAAGCTGAATTTTATTTTAAAATCCACCAGTTCCTGATCACATACAATTTATATTTGAAACAAAAATAGAATCTGCAGAGACAATGCAGCAGGTATGCGTTACATGTACAGAATTGCTTTCACGCTGACAATTTCCCTTCAGATGCTCCTTCAGAGTTTCATTTATTTACACAACAAGCGCTGGTCAACAGCGCCAGGGGATTTTCCTTGATCCTCACTAAAACAGAGAGCCAAACAATGGTTGGTGTAGGATGACGATGAACGCGGGTGTGTGTGTGGGCTGTAAGGCGTCGCATGACCAGGGTCCGACTTGGCGGCGCTGTTATTCATCATGATCATCACCTGCGTCAGCAATGGGTTACAGCGTGATGGAAAGGAGGAGGGGAAGTGGCCTTGGCCGCTCTGTGCTCCCCCCATACTGCAACTCAATATGGATGGCATGTTATGGCACTTTGTGACTTTAATCCCCCCCCCTCCCCCCCCAGAGTGATGTGTTTAACACCGACCCCCCCCCTCCCCAAACCTCAAAGGTTTAAAAAGGAAATTATACAATGAAAGCAATTCCTCACATTCATCATTTTTTTTTTCTTTTTTTCTTAAAAGGCATTAAACATGTCAAATGTAAAATGATATTCTACCAAGCCCTAAGCAATACATTTCATTTTTATTCATTTTTTTCTCCCAATTGTTAGATTTAAAATGTAGTGCTCATCCTAATCAGTGTTCCCCAACCCCCCTTGCAGAATCCTGGGCACACTTCTCGCAGCGGAATTATCAGGATTAAAGCCACGTGGAACTTATTTCTTTATGTCCATTAAATACAGCTCTGTAAGATCCAGGCCTACTGAATTACGTGTACCACGCCCCCTCTCCCACTACGCGGCATACGGGCATTACATAAAATGCTTAGACCTTAGTATGGAATCACTTTTTCAAAATTAAAAAAAAAAAATTATATATATGTATAAAAAAAAAAAAAAATTAAAAACCTGTATACATCCATACATATTTCATAAGGTTGTGATACATTAATTGTAAAGATAATTATAAATAAATACAAATAATACATAAGGAATGTCTACTGCAAACTGAATATATATATATTTATATATTTCAAAATGTGGAGGGGTAATAGAAAGTGATAACCTCAACTGCGGTCTACGGGTGTAAATTTGGAGAAAGGAAGGTGAAATGGGCTGCGGTTTCCATTTTCCCGTGTAGTGCCCAGGGAGACTGTATAGTAGCCGAATGTGCGTACCCCCATTCACTTCACACAGCACAGCCAAATACGGTACTTGCTCTGAAATCTACTGTATTCCCTCCACTCTAAGGAATGGGGGGACCCGATTGTCCCCTTACACTTTTCTTCTAGGGAGATCCTCCATACAGCTGGCGGCCTCAACAGCTCCATCTTGTACCGTTCATGTGGAAGTGTAGAGCTTGTCATCAGCAGCTTCAATTTGACTGGAAGTAAGGATTTTGTTACGTAGCCTTCTCTAGGGGCGCTACGGTCCAGCTGGGTTACATGAACTGCATCTGGAAGACGGAGAGAACATAACTAAGAGCTCACTTCAATGTCAATGACAAGACCTCTACCCAAACCAGATCCCACGGCTGAGACATGCCACATCCCCGATTTCCCAGTTCTCCAGACCATGCCTGGAAGGTGGTTTCACAAGACCACGAAGTCGCACCATTTGTCCTACGGGGTACGCCTATCTTCATGCAATTCCAATCCGTCCCAGTCAGCAGGGACTGGAGGTACCAGGAAAGGTGATATCCATAGGTGTGAGAGACTGACCAAACCTCTTCCCAACGCATTTCACATCCTTTAATTCAAAAGCCTGTATAAAAGATTCTTGCATTACAGGAACATTTGTCCCCCCCCCCCCCGTTTTACAGCTCGTGGTGTCATGCACACTTTTTTAGGCATGCAAAAGAACAAAAACACACCTCAGTGCTAATCAGGCACAACATGACCCACAGAAGCAGAGAGAGAATTACTATGGGGAACATAACAGAAGTACCCACAAAAGCAGCAGAGGAAAATAACTGCACAAAGTAACAATAAATGTGAAGGGAGAAAAGGAGGGAACAGAATGAAGGCAACAAAACAAACAAACAAAAAAAAATAGCACGAAATGTGTTTTTCTAGTACATTTCGCATTGTCCCTTATTCTAGATTCAGAAAACCAGGACAGGCCCAGAACTTAGAGAGACTTAGGTGTTCCTACAGAAGTGCTATTGGGACAAGATAGATTTGGAAGAGATGAGATTTATAGGGGAGCTCTGTGTGAATGTTAGAAGATCTCTGGTCTCTGCTCAAGGCCTCCAAATAGATTTAATTTAATTCTTCATAGATCACTGCCTAAAGCCTGAGCCAGTCAGCATGCAGTTTGTAGAGTCAGAAGGCTAAATTTATGCGCTATAATCACCATTTTATTAGATTATTTTTTTTTTTTTAATACGCCTACCTGTTGCCTAGACACAGTGGAGGTAGCCGTTTGGCTGGAAAATCTAGAATAGACAGTGAAATCCATGTAAAATGGCCATCTCCACCTCATGAACCTGGTTCAGTAATGAGCTTAGTGCAGTTAATTTAATTTATGCTGGGTACACACTGATGGGCAAATACTATATAACAATGTCACAGCCACTGACACTGTAACGTAGCATTTTCCATGCAGATATAATCGCAGTCGCACAGACTATAGGCATGTCGCACATCATTTTGACCAGCAGAAGATGCTTGTGCAGTCTATTCACATCACTTTGCAATTGACGAGAATTTTAAAGGAAAGAGTTGGACAAAAAGACCGAGACGCACGGTGCTCGCTCGTCGTGTAACGCGACTTGTAGAGCACGAAGGATAGATGTAGGTGGACAAATCTGTATAGCGCCAGGTCTGGCTGTGTGTACGGGCGAATCGCCAATCGCCCGTATACTTGCTGCAGGGACCGGTCAGTGACTGCCATCTCAACTGGGCGACACCTTTAATGCCCGCCCAGTTGTGATGTCAACGCAGACACATCGGTCGAAAGATTGGCAAGTGTGTATGCACACAACACTGAGAATGAGTGACATATACACTGGTATAATTTATAGTGTTGTTTAAAGCAATAAACTAACCATGAATTCAGCTAGTTAGTACAAGACTCGGGCGTAGACAACAGGAAGCAATGTATAAAATGATAGGTAACCAGCTCCCATAGCCCGGCACAATATCTTTCTGTGTCACTGGGATTTATCTGACTATACCTAAATGGTCCTACAAGAAATCCTGCAAAGAGAGCGGTGGATAGGGGTCCTTCCCGGGTGCTCTGTGAGGGCTCTGACTGGATGGGCTGGAGGCTGCAGACAACTGGGTGAGAGGAGAGGTAGAGAAACCAGTCTGAGAATGACAGAAGATGGAAATGGAAAACGTCACGAGATTCTTTAAGTAGAAACGGTGGAGAGAGTTTAAAATGACAGCAAAGCAGAAGAACAAAGTCAGATCTAAGTAACACTATTCTTCCATCCCACTCACATACAGCATTCCTACTCACTCCATTCCACTAACTCTCCGTAACACTATTAATCCATCCCGCCCACATACAGGATTCCTACTCACTCCATTCCACTAACTCTCAGTAACACTATTCTTCCATCCCGCCTACATACAGCATTCCTACTCACTCCATTCCACTAACTCTCCGTAACACTATTCTTCCATCCCACCCACATACAGTATTCCTACTCACTCCATTCCACTAACTCTCCGTAACACTATTAATCCATCCCGCCCACATACAGGATTCCTACTCACTCCATTCCACTAACTCTCAGTAACACTATTCTTCCATCCCGCCTACATACAGCATTCCTACTCACTCCATTCCACTAACTCTCAGTAACACTATTCTTCCATCCCACCCACATACAGCATTCCTACTCACTCCATTCCACTAACTCTCCGTAACACTATTCTTCCATCCCGCCTACATACAGCATTCCTACTCACTCCATTCCACTAACTCTCCGTAACACTATTCTTCCATCCCACCCACATACAGTATTCCTACTCACTCCATTCCACTAACTCTCAGTAACACTATTCTTCCATCCCGCCCACATACAGCATTCCTACTCACTCCATTCCACTAACTCTCCGTAACACTATTCTTCCATCCCACTCACATACAGCATTCCTGCTCACTCCATTCCACTAACTCTCAGTAACACTGTTCTTCCATCCCACCCACATACAGTATTCCTACTCACTCCATTCCACTAACTCTCCGTAACACTATTCTTCCATCCCGCCCACATACAGCATTCCTACTCACTCTATTCCACTAACTCTCAGTAACACTATTCTTCCATCCCGCCCACATACAGCATTCCTACTCACTCTATTCCACTAACTCTCAGTAACACTATTCTTCCATCCCACCCACATACAGCATTCCTACTCACTCCATTCCACTAACTCTCAGTAACACTATTCTTCCATCCCACCCACATACAGCATTCCTACTCACTCCATTCCACTAACTCTCCGTAACACTATTCTTCCATCCCACCCACATACAGCATTCCTACTCACTCCATTCTACTAACTCTCAGTAACACTATTCTTCCATCCCGCCCACATACAGCATTCCTACTCACTCCATTCCACTAACTCTCTGTAACACTATTCTTCCATCCCGCCCACATACAGCATTCCTACTCACTCCATTCCACTAACTCTCCGTAACACTATTCTTCCATCCCGCCCACATACAGCATTCCTACTCACTCCATTCCACTAACTCTCAGTAACACTATTCTTCCATCCCACCTCACTCCATTCCACTAACTCTCAATAACACTATTCTTCCATCCCGCCCACATACAGCATTCCTACTCACTCCATTCCGCTAACTCTCAGTAACACTACTCTTCCATCCCGCCCACATAGAGTATTCCTACTCACTCCATTCCACTAACTCTCCGTAACACTATTCTACCGTCCCGCCCACATACAGCATTCCTACTCACTCCATTCCGCTAACTCTCAGTAACACTATTCTTCCATCCCGCCCACATACAGCATTCCTACTCACTCCATTCCACTAACTCTCAGTAACACTATTCTTCCATCCCGCCCACATACAGCATTCCCACTCACTCCATTCCACTAACTCTCAGTAACACTATTCTTCCAGCCCACTCACATACAGCATTCCTACTCACTCCATTCCACTAACTCTCCGTAACACTATTCTTCCATCCCACTCACATACAGCATTCCTACTCACTCCATTCCACTAACTCTCCGTACCACTATTCTTCCATCCCGCCCACATACAGCATTCCTACTCACTCCATTCCGCTAACTCTCAGTAACACTATTCTTCCATTCCACCCACATACAGCATTCCTACTCACTCCATTCCGCTAACTCTCAGTACCACTATTCTTCCATTCCACCCACATACAGCATTCCTACTCACTCCATTCCACTAACTCTCAGTAACACTATTCTTCCATCCCGCCTACATACAGCATTCCTACTCACTCCATTCCACTAACTCTCAGTAACACTACTTCCATCCCGCCCACATACAGCATTCCTGCTCACTCCATTCCACTAACTCTCCGTAACACTATTCTTCCATTCCACCCACATACAGGATTCCTACTCACTCCATTCCACTAACTCTCCGCAACACTATTCTTCCATCCCACCCACATACAGCATTCCTACTCACTCCATTCCACTAACTCTCAGTAACACTACTTCCATCCCGCCCACATACAGCATTCCTGCTCACTCCATTCCACTAACTCTCCGTAACACTATTCTTCCATTCCACCCACATACAGGATTCCTACTCACTCCATTCCACTAACTCTCCGTAACACTATTCTTCCATCCCGCCCACATACAGCATTCCTACTCACTCCATTCCACTAACTCTCCTTAACACTATTCTTCCATCCCGCCCACATACAGCATTCCCACTCACTCCATTCCACTAACTCTCAGTAACACTATTCTTCCATCCCACCCACATACAGCATTCCTACTCACTCCATTCCACTAACTCTCAGTAACACTATTCTTCCATCCCGCCTACATACAGCATTCCTTCTCACTCCATTCCACTAACTCTCCGAAACACTATTCTTCCATCCCGCCCACATACAGCATTCCTACTCACTCCATTCCACTAACTCTCAGTAACACTATTCTTCCATCCCACCCACATACAGCATTCCTACTCACTCCATTCCACTAACTCTCAATAACACTATTCTTCCATCCCGCCCACATACAACATTCCTACTCACTCCATTCCACTAACTCTCAATAACACTATTCTTCCATCCCGCCCACATACAGCATTCCTACTCACTCTATTCCACTAACTCTCCGTAACACTATTCTTCCATCCCGCCCACATACAGCATTCCTACTCACTCCATTCCACTAACTCTCAGTAACACTATTCTTCCATCCCGCCTCACTCCATTCCACTAACTCTCAGTAACACTATTCTTCCATCCCGCCCACATACAGCATTCCTACTCTCCATTTCGCTAACTCTCAGTAACGTGCTGCGTTGATGCGATCAGTGTCTCTAAAGTCCCCCAATCAGCCTTTCTGCAGAATAAACCAATATACAGCAGGGTGCACAGTGCAACAGTGAGGTCATTGGTAGGGGGAGGGACACACTGCATACTCATGAATAAGGGATCTCACACAAATGGCTGCCAGAACTATGTCCACTTGTCTATTGTATGAGCACATGCAATCCTTTGTCAATCAGCTTGATTAAAGTGTGCACCTATCCTCAATACAAGGGTGCTGCAAAAAAATAAGTAAAAAAAAATAAAAAAATCACAAAAAGTTGGAGGAATCAGTCATCTCCGCCCAACCTCTGCTGAAAGGCGCTGACAACCGGATGGCGGCAAAGGCGAGAAAAAAAAGTTTAAAAAAAAAAAGGCTGTAGTTTCGGTGGTGCACTAAAAAGTGGACATTAGTCATTAATAGTTTTATTGCCAAAGAACCAAACACAGATACTCCAATTATTTAAAAGCAAGCTACAATAGTGAAGTAAATTATATACAGTGCCACTGCTTAAAAAAAGAAATCAGAGAAAAATAGAAGATATATCCGAGACCAGTAAAGACTAAGCCACCAGCGCTCTGACAGCTATTTCTGCCTCTCCAGCACCTGCGACATTCATGTTTTGAGAGCCCCAGGGACCAAGAAGTGTAGCAGATAGGAGACTGGGACAGCGTACAGGGACAGACCGACAGCGCTAATGTGAGTCCCTATACTATCATACACAGCAGTACACCACCGGACAAACAGACAGCACACACAAGGAAAAAAAGGAATTAGCAACACCTAACACAGTTTACAGACCCGTTAATGGTATACGCACAGTTACAGTGGTATATAAAATCACACTATTTGTGTAAGTACATACTGTCTGTGCCTGATGTAAATGAAACCTCGCCATTACTCTGAAGCCCCTGTATAGCTACAGAGAAATACAAAGGAAGGTAACACATCCTCCCTTATGCAGCCTTACTATAGAGGCTGGAGTTCAGGGCTGGAAATGAAGAGGTTTGTTCATTGATGAGGGTGCACAAAGCAGAGAGCACATGAAAGCCACTGGCACACGATTAGACTGCTCCCTGTCTTGGCTGCATTGGACGATGGGCGAGAAGCCAGCAACAACTGGGATATACAATAAATGTCTGAACGAGGGATTTGTATAGAGAGAAGCATCAAGCTAAATACACAGTAGATCCAGTGTCAGAGCTCCCAGGGTGCTGACTCCATTCACAGCAGCAGCTGACAGACGCAGGACACCCCCCCCTCCCCATCACCGCACTACAACAGCACAGGATGATAATGTATGTGATGCGGTGAGCTGGTACAAATCACATTCTCTATGTACGGGAGTGAGAATGAGCAGGAAGGGAATGGTATAGGGAGTGCTCTTAGTAACAGCACAGATAAAACACCGCTTAACGCAGGGATTCACTCGGTCCTCAAGACACCCACTAGCAGTCCAGGCTTTAAGGATATCCATGCTTGTGGATAGATGGTATAACCAACTGACGGAGGTACAAATAAAGCCCCCTATGCTTAAGTGTGGATATTCTGAAAAGCTGGACTGTCAGGGTGCCTTGAGGACAGTTTGGGAGCCACTGGCTTAACCTAATAATATGTGAAGACATTCACATCACTGCTGGCTGTATGCCCCACTGGACGGCCTTCTAAAGCTCAGTTGGGGAACTACAAATTTCAGGAAGGCTTCTCAAGCAGCTACCAGTCATCCTAAGGCCTAAATTAATACAAAAAATAAAAAAAAACGATAAAAAAGTTCCAATATTTGTTTGTACATTTAAAATGATAGTTACCGTGCACCGGTCACAGCCAGGCAATGAAGAGAACCAACACGCATGATAATATGGGCAATGAATTCACTGCAAGCCAGGGGCATCATTGGGGCACGCCAGGCGCAATATTCATGGGGCACTGGTTCCTGGAGAAGTGGATGCTGCCACTGTGTATAGGTGACAAGTGCACATACCTGCTGGACAGCCATGTATTCAGTTTCCTTATCAGGCTCAGAGATCCCATCACTCAGGGGAGTATTGTGTGCACTGAAAAGCATTGATCCGTGTCAGAACACAGATCAATAGTCACTGAATTACACCAGGCTCACAGATGTCACCGCTCCTGTGCCCACACGTGTTCACAGACCAACATACTGTACTCAAAGCTGGTGGGTGATTCTCGTTCCAGGATACACACTCTTGTTCTACAATACTGGTCATGCCTGCAGTCCTCCTGCCCCCCTCCCCCAATATATCCTATTCTGCGGATATTAAACACTTCATAGGGACCCACACAGGTCATCCTAATGGAAGGCCCGCTGCTGTAACACTTACCTGTGCTCCTGATACAGGGCCGAAAGGATTAGGTGGTCTCATAACAGGCTGGTTATAGATTAATGCTTGCTGTGGTATTACCGGTACAGGTCCCATCTGAGGAGGCTACAGGCATGTACAGATAATACAAAAAGTAAAAGAGAAGACTTTTAGACCACAAATATCCATATGTAACACACAGACCCCTCCCTAATAATGTGTATAAGCATATTTACCTCACACCAAGGCACTACCTAATGTAGGCGCACATAAGCTTATTGCAGTTGGTCCCTTTAATTTTTTAAACACCAGAGACAGACATAATGTTGGCCACTAGAGGCACTGAGACACGTCAGGTCATAAAGAAGTAATATGGAAGATCCCACGTATTAAAATAATAATGCGGAGAATGGAGATTCCTTTTGGAATGTGACCATATTTTACAAAAAATATATATATATTTACGCAATTTCTCCACAGCCGGAGCAATAGGTGTGGCTGCATGCGGCCTTTCCTTCTGGGGCTCCAGCAATGGAATGCTGCGTGGCAATTTATAATGGCAGTGAAGGGTGAGCGGGAGTGAGCAGGAGGTTCTCCAACACTGGTTTTTGGATGGGAGGAGGCCTGTGGCAGATACTCGGCCTTGGCTAGGGAGCATTATTTAAAATAGGTTCTACATGAAACCCTAAAAACATCAATCCACAGTAATTGTGACAACTAACCCTCATAAGCACAGGGCATAAGGGCAGCACAGGGTGTAATGGTTAGCATTACTGCCTCACAGCACTGAGGTCATGGGTTCGATCCCACCACGGCCCTAACTGTGTGGAGTTTGTATATTCTCCCTGTGCTTGCGTGGGTTTCCTCCGAGTACTCCAGTTCCTCCCACACTCCAAATATACTGGTAGGTTAATTGGCTCCCAACACAAATTAACCCTAGTGTGTATGTGTGTGAGCATGTGGTAGGGATTATAGATTGTAAGCTCCACTGGGCAGGGACTGATGTGAATGGTAAGATATTCTATGTAAAGCGCTGCGGAATATGTTTGCGCTATATAAACTGGTAATAAATAAATAAGCACAAATCACATAAAAGTCATTATTAGTCATTATTTGTGCTGAAATACTGCACAAAGTATTATTGTATATTATTGGTTTTTATGCTCCAAATCTGTACCACAAGCACATACAGCAACGTACATTAATATACACACTCTCTATTCATACATGACTACGTTCAGTGCAGGTTACTGCAGCTGACAAACAGAAAAAGCTCAGGGGCACAGCTAATGTAAAACAATAACCCCATCCAGTACACGAAGAATCAATGTACCCCAGGAATCAATGTATTAAAGTGGCCAATTGTCATTATGGTTTGGGTTCCTCTAAATCTAAGGTAATGTCAGTGCATCTGCAGTTTGTATGAATTTTCAGAAGAACCATAGTAAGCAAATAATGTATTTCTCTTTAATAGTGTGTTTGGGCCAACTCACCCCCACCAGCTTTGCCTGCAGAGTGACAGGTATATGACCAGGTGACACCATATAGTACCCATACAATTGGGTGTAACATACTAAACTCTACTTACCATTCCGAACGCAGAGATCCCTGTGGGCGTTGTAGCTGGATATGCCATTATCGGTGGAGTCTGTTACAATGAACACAGGACAGATTGTAAGACAGTGGGGACCACACTAGTGTATAAACATGCTGTATGGCTTTACGCTACATCGGCTTACTGTGGCCATGCAGTCTGGCAAGTGTGGCTGTGATTCAAAGCAACAAAGCAATGATTTCCATGGATAGCCCCGGAGAGGCTGCTATCCAGTGACCGGCGTGAGCAGAGTCGGCTAGTAAATTATAAAGCGGTCATCTTTGATCTGAGTGGCAGGAATAACGTGTAGTTTTAAGTCGGTCCAAAAAGCATGGGGCTCAATCAGCCATCGGTGGCAGGCAGAAAAAGCTGCATTAGAGGTTTACAGGACGAGCGGTAAGCTGGCACTTCCCACAAGCCACTTGTCCCTGCTGGCGTGTGTGTGAAAACGTGTATTGCTGGAGGAGGTCAGGTTGGCGGCATTGTACAGATGCGATAGGTCACTCAGTGTATGGCACCGCTGCAGCCATCAAACCGATGCCACCGATCGACAGCAACTTTGACCGATAGATTTAAAAAAGGGGATACAAATCTAAATTAGCATTAATTCCTATTGCCTGGGGAGTTAGGATTTAGGCACGAAGGGGGGAGACTTCAGTTTAGGCACTAACGGGAAGGGCTAGGCTACAAAAAGGGAGGGTTATGGTTCTGGGGGGGGGGGGTAAGTATACTTACACGACCCCTGTCGGGATACAAACCATCGGGATGCCGCTGTCTGTATTCTGACAGGAGGCAACCCGACAGCCGGCATTACATACCGATTCCCATCAGAACTCCAACTCATGAGATTAGTTAATACTTAACTACAATAAGGGTAGCTGTATTTGACAAAATAATGGTGATCAGGAGAGATTCTGCAGACAGACGACATGACGTGTGCAGGAGGTGGGGGAATCTGAGTCGTAGGTGCAGATCACCCGTCACGGTGGGGAAAAGACAGCTGTCACATTAAGGGGTCTATTTACTAAACAGTATTAGGAGACAGAGTGAAAAGTGATAAGGTGCCAGCCAATCAGCTCCCAACTGTCATTTTTCAAACACAGCCTGTGAGATGGCAGTTAGGAGCTGATTGGCTGGCACCTTATCACTTTTCACTTCTAACACTGCTTAGTAAATAGACCCCTAAATCATCTGCCGCAACTGGACACGAAAACATCAGGGACAATGTGCAACATGCTGGGACTTGTAGCTCCCCTACAGCTGGCAAGCAGCAAGTTAACAATCCCTGGTGTAACGTGAAAAAGGCTCCATCATATACATAAAACAATATACTGTAGACATGCGTATTCTGAAACTACTTTAACATCTTTTCACATCTGAGGTAACTCCGTATACTCTGTTCTAAGAAACTGACCACCTTGAGGCGCTGCTGTATCCATCATTTCTCCTGCGTCAGTTTGACAAGGATCTAAAACAATAATACTCTGAGCTTTATATAGTGGAAGGAGCAGGGTCCTCCAGCAGCACAGTCTGTGGCCTCCTGCTGCCTCCATTCCCCTCCTCACATCATGTCACTGCCCCTGTCACATACAGCCCTGTCCTTACTAACACATCCCTCATCTCCTGATATACTCTGTGCTGCTGGGGATCCTGCTCCTTCCACTATATAACTCTCGGTCTGTGGCTTCCTGCCACCTCCGTTCTCCCATCCTCACATCAAAGCGCTATTTGCGACACATGCAGCCATGTCCTCAATCAAACAAGTGGACGGAATCACTGCCTAAGGGGACAATTCTTAAATTCTCTCTCCAATTAGCTTCTATCATTTTTCTACTACAGTTTAGAAAATAAGCCCCGAGCGAAGCCTCCTTTTCCTGCACCTGTGGGATAAACATCACCTGCTGTGATATTCCAATGCCCTGATTGGCCACAGGTTGTTCTATCCCCACCCACTTCAAAAGTACGCCCACGGGCATGCAGGACGCCAAAATGATACTAAATAATAACCTGCCGCTTGTCAAACCCACCGATAAAGATAAAACTTTCCAATGAGAATAGAATGTGTGTAACAGTAGGTGGTCATGCAGAAACAAATTCTGATTGCAGCCGAGAGAACCTTCTCCGACACACCGAGGCAAAGGACTCCCAAAAGTCACACCACCACTCTCAGTAGTCAGCGTTACACCCAAAGCTCGGAGAAGCGAGAGAAATCAGGCGCCAGCGCGTCATGCTATTAGTGAAGGAAGGAAATGCAGGGCACACAGGGCGCAGCGGGGAGAGTTCAATCAATCAGGGGATTAGTGCCAGGAGCGCGCTGGCTCACACTGCAGCAGAGGTTAAACGCATGCTCGGTAGTAACAAAAAGAAAGGCTTTAGTCTTATTTGAACTTACGTATGGTGGGAATTGCATGCCATTCTGTTTTATTGGTTCATCGGGACGAACAGTTGTGCAATGCAATAACACAAGATTAGAACACAAACTTACAGCAATAGACACATTTACATCTCACAGACACGCTCCCAGCAATAAGAACGGGGCGACCGAATGAAAAGAACGTGACCCCTTTTTCTTATCAGTGCTTTAGGCGCATGCCAGCATGGGGATGGGAGACTGGCAATAACTGGGGAAAAAAAAAAAAAACTGGTTCTAGAGGTTGGGCTACTAAGACTGTGACTGCTTACATCGACGGTGCCAAAGAGAGAATGGACCCAACGAGACTCAACTGCAGCCTGTAAACCGTCACACAGCCCCAGCAGCCAATTGGGATGACTGGTGCTCCTAGGGTTATCATGCACAAAGTTCTAACGTCATCAATCATCTATAGACGTGTCTTCATACACCGCGTGTCTATACGCCCTAAGGCACGAGATGCCCGGCGCGACAAAAGCTCTGAGACGAGTAGTGAACGGTATTCTTTTTTATTTTGCATCATATATGCATCGCAGAATCTGCAAAATGCCGCTGGTAGTATACTAAAGACTGCAGGCTGCGACATTAACCACACTGGTTTCACACATGTACAAAGACGCAGATGAAAACGCGGCGGGACGAAGTGAGGAAAAGCTGCGTCCGCTCGTACCAGAACCCTTTTCTGCACAACTTGGGACTCGGTGGCACACAGTGTAATCTAGCAATGCGGTTCTGCCTCTCCAGGTTTTAATTAACGCTAAGACGAACATTTTTTGAGCGAGAAAAACATTCTGCGCAGCTGAGTCGCCCGGGAACTGGTACGTACAGAGGGGCTATTTGATGTGATTGAAGCCACAGTGTAAAAGGACACATCTGTAGATTACCAGCACACACAGATTATTATTATTTCTGTAAATACAGTATAACTATATTGGGCATCTTGTAACAAGTTCTGGGGCATTTGTGGATCCACCATAGCTCTCAATGAGAATAGTCCGCCCCGTAACAGAAAAAAAAAAATCCATCAAATAATTGGGAGTTGAATTCAGCAAAGAATCTGGGTCCAGCATTAAGTTAGTAAAAGTAGCAGCTCTACCTCAAAATGTAAAGTCATCATACTTTGAAATGTTGACAGGCAATTATTGCTGTTTAGCCAGACTCATTCCAATATCTGAGAGCACCCCCATCATCCCTATCCAGTAAGGATCAGGAACGGGTACTGACTACTGATGACTGACGTGCGTTTGGTCACCACCTGGCATGAAACACTCTGCCCCTCAGCCCTTCGACGATGATGGGCATCTTAACATAGCCAGACAGCAAGCCTGTCCTGTCCCATGAGGTGGTAACATCTCAGGCAGTACCTTTCTGGGGAGGGTGGGGGGAGCAGATATGGAGGTTCTCATCTCTCTTCCTCCACCTCACCCGGCAGGCACCACGTCAGTGAGAGTCCCAATCACCTCCGCTTCCTCCTGAGGACTGGCACTCCCAAATACCTTTACCCCAGCTGCCAGTGAAACCTCTGCCAATGCAATGCCTGCAGGTGACCCGCGTCACGCGGGACTCTCCCCCCCCCCCCCAGCAGTCCATACTGCATGAGTGCTGGCGAGAGGGAGGTGAATGGGTCTGAGGCCACAATTGCACCCCAGCCAAAAGTCTGAAATCCTGTACTAGCGGTCTTGCATATCCGCTTGTATCAAACCTATAATCCAAACGCTTTATCCCAAATAAAATTAACTTAACGCTAAAAATAATAATCCTGCTCACTACACATAAATTGCTTCTTACCAGAGTGGCCGGGTTCCAGGTTGTGGTGGGCGCCGTTTTCGGCTGCCAATTGGTCCCTCCTGTTAGTTTCTTCTCCCCGGGCTGACTCCAATGAACGTCACTAAAATAAACGTTACCGACTGTTAAAGTATTAATAATCCAAAAACAAAAATCACATTTCTTTTTTTAGAATCTCGCTTTAGAGCAGGTGCAGTTATACGCCGCACTTACAGTATCTCAGGACTGGCTGGTTATTGTTCGCGGCCCCACGGGGCTGTGTACAAAAATTAGCAAGTATGGGGCAAGATCGTGCTGCGAGGGGGGGGCGAGAAGAAGAGGTGCTATTGCCAGCGTTTCCGCGCCAATTAACCCACACTGCGGCTAATTGAATTGACCCCTTAAATTAAACCAATTTACAATGATCACACGGAACGAGATTTGACTTAAATAATATTCTCAACAATTCCACACGTGATAGGACATATGGGGGGAAAGGAATACTCCACAGGCAATACGGGGGTCCAGCACTGGGGGGTGTGCATTAGGGAACCGAGAACACTCACTTCTTTGCTGTGCCATTGCCAATGCCCAGATCTAGGAGAAATGGAGAGATGAATGAGTACCGCGTGGCACACCTGGGGAGGAGACAATGGTACGGGTCTCTGGTTATACTCACTGCCCACAAGGTTGGCCAGAGAGGAGTCCAGGTCGTCAGACACCAGCTTGTTCGGTGGGTGGTTGGATGAAAGAAGACTCTGATTGTGAGACGCTACAGTCGGCTTGAGGAGTCCGCCCATGTCTTCAAAACCTTATAAGAAAACAAGAATCTGACTTCATAACCAATTATAAAATCTGCATACTGTAACAGGGCATCAGCTCTAATACATGCTCAACAACACAACTACTTCAGAAGTCACAATCTGAATATACCATGTCCCATACGTTGTGTATTACCAACACAGCCTATGGCGGAGAGGAAATCAATGGCGGCTGTAAAGGCCAAAAGAACATTTATAACATACTCTCCTTAAAGTACTCAGGGAATGAATAGAATGTGATTTTAATGACCATTAAGGCTGCAGATATAACACACACAACAATAAGTCATTGAGAAGGTCGGTAAGGTGCCCTCTGAAGCCAAACTAGTTCCACTCATTCCAACCACCTGTTATTAGCACTTCACGGACTGATTACCCATCGAACCGCGCGGTCCAGTTAGGAACACATTCATCAGCAAATCAGCTATAAAAAGGTCCCTCTCCCTCTGTCTTGTGCGTCCTGCTATAAAGCAGTAGGAACCATTGAGATAAGCTGGTGGAGTTGACAGGAGATCCTGTGACAATGAGCTCATGAGATTACCCAGGCAGAATGTACTGTAAGCCGTAGACTCATGGAATATAGAACTACTATCACAATATAGATCTCAGCGACAGAGACATTAACAGTTACTAAACAGCAATTAGTGACCGAGGCAACAGTTACTGTACAGCCCTCCGTGACAGAGTGCTCATTATTACAGTACAGCCCTCCATGACAGATCATTTTTACAGTACAGCCCTCCGTGACAGATCGGTCATTATTACAGTACAGCCCTCAGTGACAGAGGTGTCATTATTACAGTACAACCCTCAGTGACAGAGGGGTCAATATTACAGTACAGTCCTCAGTGACAGAGGGGTCATTATTACAGCACAGCCCTCCGTGACAGAGGGGTCATTATTACAGCACAGCCCTCCGTGACAGAGGGGTCATTATTACAGTACAGCCCTCAGTGAGAGAGATAATTATTACAGCACAGCCCTCCGTGACAGAGGGGTCAATATTACAGCACAGTCCTCAGTGACAGAGAGGTCATTATTACAGTACAACCCTCAGTGACAGAGGGGTCAATATTACAGTACAGTCCTCAGTGACAGAGGGGTCATTATTACAGCACAGCCCTCCGTGACAGAGGGGTCATTATTACAGCACAGCCCTCCGTGACAGAGGGGTCATTATTACAGTACAGCCCTCAGTGACAGAGGGGTCAATATTACAGTACAGTCCTCAGTGAGAGAGATAATTATTACAGCACAGCCCTCCGTGACAGAGGGGTCAATATTACAGCACAGTCCTCAGTGACAGAGAGGTCATTATTACAGTACAGCCCTCAGTGACAGAGGGGTCATTATTACAGCACAGCCCTCCGTGACAGAGGGGTCATTATTACAGCACAGCCCTCAGTGACAGAGGGGTCATTATTACAGCACAGCCCTCCGTGACAGAGATAATTATTACAGCACAGCCCTCCGTGACAGAGGTGTCATTATTACAGTACAACCCTCAGTGACAGAGGGGTCAATATTACAGTACAGTCCTCCGTGACAGAGGGGTCATTATTACAGCACAGCCCTCCGTGACAGAGGGGTCATTATTACAGCACAGCCCTCCGTGACAGAGATAATTATTACAGCACA
Organism: Taudactylus pleione; assembly: GCA_031769625.1. Lineage (NCBI taxonomy): Eukaryota > Metazoa > Chordata > Amphibia > Anura > Myobatrachidae > Taudactylus > Taudactylus pleione. The sequence goes on along the minus strand of JAUIMM010000477.1, from coordinate 27,941 downwards.
GCCCTCCGTGACAGAGGTGTGATTATTACAGTACAGCTTTCCGTGACAGAGGGGTCATTATTACAGCACAGCCATCCGCGACAGAGGGGTCATTATTACAGCACAGCCCTCCGTGACAGAGATAAGTATTACAGCACAGCCCTCAGTGACAGAGAGGTCATTATTACAGTACAGTCCTCAGTGACAACGATAAGGAGAGTTATGGTAAAACTTACCTTTGTTAACTCTTTCTTAGAAGTCCATAGGGTCCACAGGGGAGACAATGGGGTGTAGGTGGGACTTGGGAGGACCGGACACCAACAGCAAAGCTTTTCAATCGCAGGATGCTACGATCCTTCCCCCTATACCCCAGATCCTGGGGGCAACTCAGTTTTGTTAACAAGCCCAAGGCAGGAGCAGTAGAGGAGAGAAGGAAGACTGGTACACTGAAGAATCGCACTCTCACACAGAGAAGGATACAAGTGACCAAGAGAAGAAACCATAGAAGCCAGGTGTGTCAGGGTGGGTGCCCTGTGGACCCTATGGACTTTGAAGAAGAAAAGGAGAGTTATGGTAAAACTTACCTTTGTTAACTTTCTTCGGTGTCCATAGGGCTACACAGGGGAGACAATGGGGATGTCATAAAGCAGTTGTTTAAGGGCGGGGACGCTTCTGAGCTGAGAGGAGTTCCCTGTGCCCTAAGGAAGCATCCTGAGAGGCAAATGTATCAAAGGCATAAAACCTTAGAAAGGTGTTGACAGAAGACCACGTAGCCGTGTTGTATAGTTGTTCAGCAGAGGCGCCACACCGGGCTGCCCACGAGGGACCCACAGAGCGAGTAGAATGAGCAGTTACTGTAGCTGGCACAGGAAGGCCAGTCTGGCTTTAAGCCTGTGAGATAGTCATGTGAATCCATATGGCCAGAGTCTGTTTATTAGCTGGCCATCCCTTCTTATAGAATCCATATAAGATGAAGATGGAGTCTGATTTATTGACGGAACTAGTACAGTTCACATAGATCTTCAGAGCACGGACCACATCCAAGGAGGCCTGACCTGCCGAGAGGTATGGTGATTGAAAGGCCGGAACCACGGTTTCCTCATTAATGTTGGAACGAGAAACCACTTTGAGAGGGAAGCCCAGACGCATTCTAAGAACAGCCCTGTCCTGATGAAAGATTTAAAAGGGGGAGGGACATGAAAGCGCCCCTAAATCCGATACCCTACGGGCAGACGCCATAGCCAGAATAAACGGAGTCCACGGAGAAACCGGAGGGACAAAGGGAGGTTGTATACGTATAACACCCTGTAGGAAGGTGTGAACATCCGGTAGAGGAGCAATTTTGCACTGGAATCAGATGGACATAGCAGATTTGTGCACTTTCAGAGATGCTAGGCCAAGATCCAATCCAGCCTGAAGAAAGGCAAGTATTCTAGAAACCTTAAAAACTTGAGGGTCATAGTTTCTAGGGGTACACCACTGAAAACATTTATGCCATACCCGGTAATAAATCCTGGCAGAGGTCGGTTTACGAGCTCTGATCATGGTCTGCACCACAGAGCTAGAAAATCTCTTAGACCTTAGAAGGGATGTCTCACGAGCCAAGCCGTTAAAGAGAGCCAAGCCGTTAAAGACAGGCGGGCCAGGTCTGGATCTAGACAGGGACCCGAGGCAACAGGTCTGGTCGTAGAGGAAGTTGAAGAGGAACGTCTATGGAGAGACTTTGAAGGTCGGAGTACCAATGACGTCTGGGCCAAGCCGGAGCTACCAACAGGACTGTGCCCCCTTCCTGTTTGAACATCCGAGGATGAAGGGATATTGGACGTAAGAGATACGCCAAATAGAAGGTCCACCTCACAAATAATGCGTCCACAAAGGCCGTGTTGGGGTCCCTTGTCCTGGCCCCATACACTGGAAGCTTGTGGTTGTTTCTTGAGGCCATGAGATCTACATCTGGTAGATCCAAGTTGTCCACCAGAAGCTGAAAGACTTCTGGATGTAGAGACCACACTCCTGCATGCACGTCCATGCTTCCTAATCGAGAATTCCTGGGATGAATACTGCGGAGATGGCTGGGAGATGGCATTCGGTCCATGTGAGAATGCGGGACACTTCTGCCATTGCTGCCCAACTTCGAGTGCCTCCTTGGTGATTGCGGTAGGCCACTGCTGTGGTGTTGTTGGATTGTACTTGTACTGGCCTGCTCTGAAGGATATCCTGAGCCAGAGTGAGAGCTATATAGATGGCTTGGAGTTCTAGGTTGACGACTGGTAAGACTGCCTTGGTTGGAGTCCAGCGGCCCTGGAAGAAGGGCTGGCCGGTCACCGCGACCCACCCGCGGAGGCTTGCGTCCGTGGTTAGGAGTACCCAGTCTGGGATCCAAAAGGGGCATCCCTTGTTCAAGTGGGACATCTGTAGCCACCAGGCCAGGGACAGGAGAACCTCCGGGGAGAGGCTCACGTACATGTAAGTAAGCAGTCCTGAATGTCCAGGGAAACCATAAAATCTCCAGGCTCCATAGCTAGGATAATAGAACAGAGAGTTTCCATACGAAACTTGGGCACCCTGATGAACTTGTTCAGAGATCTGAGATTGAGGATAGGCCGAAGAGACCCATCGGGCTTCTGAACTAAGAAAAGGGTCGAATAATAGCCCTTGCCCCGTTGTGAGGAGGGGACCCGAATTATTACTCCTGAATTCAGTAAGGACTGAATGGCTTTTGCGGAGCAGCAGGGCCTTTGGTTGAGTCCGATGGAGGTCCTGTGCAAAAGAACTGTTGGGAGGGGGTGTCGCCTTAGGAAGGAGAGGCCATATCCGTGGGCGACCGCTTCTCTTACCCAAGCATTTGACGTGGTCTAATGCCAAACCTGGGCGAATTAAAGAAGTCTGCCCGCCCAGTCAGGCTGCAGGCTTGTCCGTAGACTTGGCTGGTGGATGTCTAGTAAGGCCTGTTTGGCTGTAGGCTTAGAGGTCTTGGCTGACGTCTGGTGCCATGGAAAAGACTGACCTTTGGCTTTTCCTGGATGGCGAAAGGACCGAAAGGATGATGTCCAAGGCTCTGTATTATATGCAGAGGAAATCAGTCTTGTTAGCCACCATGGTAGTCACAATTTTATCTAGCTCTGGACTAAATAGGATGCCCCCCAAAAAGGGAAGAGATTCCAGAGCCAGAATCTGAATCTGCTTTCCATGAATGGAGCCAAACAATACGACGGGGGGCCACTACCGAAGTGGCAGATATCATCGTATCCATAGCTGCCTCACATAAGTAGGAGGCTGCATCCCTAATGTGAGATACATAGGAGAGTTGTTCCCGTGAAGCCATTAGAGAGAAGTGTTTCTTCTAGGGCTTCTGCCAACTCTAAATGGCTTTAGCCACTCATGCCGAAGCCCTAGCAGGACGAGTAATATCGCCTGTAAGAGTAAATAGATTTATGACAAGCTTCTATACGTCCATCTGTAGTCTCCTTCAAGGAGGTAGCAATGTGAACGGGTAACGTGGCATTTTTAACCAAACTAGTTATATGAGAATTCACCGCTGGGGGAACTTCACATTTAGTGCAATCAATAGCTGGAATAGGGTAAAAGGAACTAAATCGTTTTGGGATTTGAAACCTTTTACCAGGCATGATTGATCCATGCTTCACTTATGTGATCAGATAGCTGGTCTGATTGAGGGAAATCTGGTAAAATTACCTTTTGTCATTTAAAAAGTGCATTATTTTTCTTAGGAACGGGTTCATCCTCCTCAATTTGTAAAATGAATTTTACAGCGTTAACCAGAGCAGGTATATCTAGCTTAGAGGGTGGCTCCTCTCCCAGATGATATGTCAGAATCAGATAAATGAGTGGACTGGGAGGAATACAGAGCCCGTTTAGAGGGTTTGGTAGGTACAGGCTTTTCCTTGTGTAGCAGTTGCTGCTAGGCTGTAGAAGTAGTAGCCAAACTCTGTACTGAAGTAGATAGTATATCTACCCATGGGGGAAGCAAAGGATTTGCAGGGAGTACCCTGCTGTGGCAGAGGGAGAGACACCGGGACTGAAAGACCAGGGGCTGAGGGACCAGGGGCTGGGAAGCATTTAGTGCAAAGCCCATCCTGAATAAAGTCTCCTTGGGTCAAACCCGCTGAGCAGACTTTAGAGGACAACAGAATAGGGGCAGGATCCTGAGGCTGTTTATTATTCTTTCCTCTGCCAGCCATAGTAATGGTACAGTGCAGGAAACACGTTGCAGTATGTGAAATATGGCACAATGTAGTGTGCAAATGCGCTATATATGACCCAATATCATATGAAACAGCGCTATATATGGCACGATGTAGTATGCAACAGTGTTAAAAATGACAGCATGCAGTATGTAACGCCGCTATATGTATGGCACAAGATAATGTGCAACAAATATTATATACAGTCAGGTCCATAAATATTGGGACATTGACTGAATTTTCAGATTTTGGCCTCTATTCACCACCACAATGGTTTTGAAATGAAACAAACAAGATGTGCTTTAACTGCAGACTTTCAGATTTAATTTGAGGGTAATTACATCCAAATCAGGTGAACGGTGTAGGAACTACAACGGTTTCTATATGTGCCTCCCACTTTTTAAGGGGCCAAAAGTAATGGGACTATCAACTCAAAAGCTATTTCATGGACAGTTGTGGGCTATTCCCTCGTTATTTCATTATCAATTAAGCAGGTAAAAGGTCTGGAGTTGATTCTAGGTGTGACATTTGCATTTGGAATCAGTTGCTGTCAACTCTCAATATGAGATCCAAAGAGCTGTCACTATCAGTGAAGCAAGCCATCATTAGGCTGAAAAATCAAAACAAACCCATCAGAGAGATATCAAAAACATTAGGTGTGGCCAAATCAACAGTTTGGAACATTCTTAAAAAGAAAGAACACACCAGAGAGCTCAGCAACACCAAAAGACCCGGAAGACCATGGAAAACAACTGTGGTGGATGGCAGAAGAATTATTTCCCTGGTGAAGAAAAACCCCTTCACAACAGTTGGCCAAATCAAGAACACTCTCCAGGAGGTAGATGTATATGTGTCAAAGTCAACAATCAAGAGAAGACTTCACAAGAGTGAATATAGAGGGTTCACCACAAGATGCAAACCATTGGTGAGCCACAAAAACAGGAAGACCAGATTAGAGTTTGCCAAACAACATCTAAAAAAGCCATTACAGTTCTGGAACAACATCCTATGGACAGATGAGACAAAGATCAACTTGTACCAGAGTGATGGGAAGAGAAGAGAAGGAAAGGAACTGCTCATGATCCAAAACATACCACCTCATCAGTGAAGCATGGTGGTGGTAGTGTCATGGCGTGGGCATGTATGGCTGCCAATGGAACTGGTTCCCTTGTATTTATTGATGATGTGACTGCTGACAAAAGCAGCAGAATGAATTCTGAAGTGTTTCGGGCAATATTATATGCTCATATTCAGTCAAATGCTTCAGAACTCATTGGACGGCGCTTCACAGTGCAGATGGACAATGACCCGAAGCATACTGCGAAAAGCAACCAAAGAGTTTTGTAAGGCTAAAAAGTGGAATGTTATGCAATGGCCAAGTCAATCCCCTGACCTGAATCCGATTGAGCATGCATTTCACTTGATGAAGACAAAATTGAAGGGAAAATGCCCCAAGAACAAGCAGGAACTGAAGACATTTGCAGTAGAGGCCTGGCAGAGCATCACCAGGGATGAAACCCAGTGTCTGGTGATGTCTATGTGTTCCAGACTTCAGGCTGTAATTGTCTGCAAAGGATTTGCAACAAAGTATTAAAAAGTGAAAGTTAGATTTAGGATTGTTTAGTTTGTCCCATTACTTTTGGCCCCTTAAAAAGTGGGGACGGACATATAGAAACCGTTGTAATTCCTACACCGTTCACCTGATTTGGATGTAATTAACCTCAAATTAAATCTGAAAGTCTGCAGTTAAATCACATCTTGTTTGTTTCATTTCAAAGCCATTGTAGTGGTGAATAGAGGACAAAATGTGAAAATTCTGTCAATGTCCCAATATTTATGGACCTGACTGTATGTATATGTGTGTATATATATATATATATATATATATATGGTAGTAGATCATAGTGTGCAACTGCACTGCTGGTAGCTCCCCTGGAGTGACGGTGCTTTATATGGCACAAGTTAGTTGCAAAAGCGCTACATCCTATACCAGGGAGCATGCAACCGCGTTAGATCTGGCACCATGTAGTGTGCAACGCGGTGTCAAGTATGAGATAGCACTCACAAATGTGAGGTACAATTACCCGCTATACCTTAGTATGACAGGGTACTGTAGAAGAAAGGGATAGTTATAACTGACAGTATAGAAAATGAGGTTAACGCTAGCACAAGTCACATACAAAATCAGAAAGAAAATCAAATGTTCTGGAATGGGCACTAATATCAACTACACAGACCACAGTGACGAGTAGGAATTAGAGCTGCATGACCTGCTTGCCTAACATGGCTGCCGAGTCTCTCTGAGGGGACGGAAGGTGAAGGAGGAGCAGCCCAGGGAACACCAGGACTGTAGTGGAACGGCACCCTGAGCTGGGGGAGGGGCTGCAGGGAGAGCGCTTTTTCCTCTGGCTGACTTTAACCACCAGGACCCCTGGCCTTAATTATGCCTCTGCGCCAGTATGTCATTGCCCCGGTGGTCTAGTGGAGTGGTGGGCTGCCTACCCAGAGTCCACATCAGCACCCACGGTCTATCTCCGGAGACCGGAGGCAAGACTGCACTATTATATGCGGGTCCCCATGAACGGGGTTCCGCCTTTTCTGTCCTCTGGATTCCGGGCTGCAGTCCGGGGAGCTTGCTAGCTAGTCCCCCTCGGAGCCCCGCCAGGAGTACCTAGCACAGGCTTGGAGTCACGGCGCCACGGAGGAGGAGTTATGGGGTGGCTGCACAGACGTCCGGTTGACAGCCTGGTGCTGCTCACCCTTCTGGTAGAAATAAAAATTAAATAAATGAAAATAAAAGCTTAGGCTGCATAATGCAGCCCCCTGTTATAATGGTGGTCCAGCTCCTTGCCAGACACCAACGAAACTGAAGTGCTCTCAGGCTGTGGGCGGGGAATAGGGGGAAGGACCAGAGCATCCTGGGATTGAACGCTTTGCTGTTGGTGTCCGGTTCTCCAAGTCCCACCTACACCCCAATGTCTCCCTGTGGAGCCCTATGGACCCTGAAGAAGAAAGGAACTTAAATGTTTAGGCAGCTGAAATTCTGTTACTGGGTATATTCCATGCCTCACTCATATGATCAGATAGCTGATCAGAGTGAGGAAACTCTGGTAAAACTACCTTCTGTCGTTTAAAGAGTGGCTGTTTTGCCTTAGGAGCGGGTTCTTCCTCTTCTATTTGAATAGATTTTACAGCTCACACAAGTGCAGGTATGTTTAATGTAGAGGGGGGGGTTCCTCGTCTCCCGAGGAGGAGTTAGAGTGAGAGGTCTGCATCTTCTGCCTCCCCAAATGATAAATCACAATCTGATAGCTGGGGGGACTGGGAAGATAACAGCACGCTTAGTAGGGTTACTAGGTAAGGGTCTCACTTTTTGCAGCATTTTCTGAAAGGCTGTAGAGGTAGCCACCAGACTCTGCACTGATGTAGCAAGTAAGTCTACCCATGGGGGAGGCAACGGATTTGCAGGGAGTACCTGCTGTGGCCATCCAATCGGGGGAGCGACCACAGATGGTCCGCAATTTTTGCCAGCATCTGTAAAAAAGTAACCCAGGGTGGGTCCTGAGGAGAGGACACCGGGGCTGATGGGCCCAGGGCAGTATAACAGGATGCACAAAGACCATCCTGCATGAGGTCCTCTGAAGCTAAGCCTGCTGAGCAGGACTTACAAGACACCAGAGTGGGAGCAGCAGGCTGCTTGTCATTCTTGCCTCTGCCAGACAAGGATAATGTAACACACAATCTGACACAGTGCAGTCAGCAACCCAGATGTATATATGTAATATGGCCCAGTGTAGTTCGCAATAGCGATATATAGTATGTGATAGCACTCACAAATATAGGGAGATGTGAGGTACAATGAGGCAAACAGGGAGACTGGACCCAGTGTTCCCAGAGACCTGAACGCAGAAAATGGCTGCCGTGAGTCTCAGAGGGAGCAGAGGGTGAGGGAGGAGCAGCCCAGGGGGGAGGGGCCGCAGGGAGAGCACCTTCTCCCCTTTGCCGATTTTAACCACCGGGTCCCCTGGTCTTACATATGCCCTGCACCAGTGCTTGTAATGCCCTGGTGGTCTAGTGGAGTCCCGGACGAACCAGTGTCCACATCAGCGCCTCCGGTCTGTCTCCTAAGACAGGAGGCAAGACTGCACATACACGCGGGTCCGCCTTACCTATCCCCCTGAGTCCCGCCTGCAGTCTGGGGTCCGGGGAGCCTCGCTAGCTAGGTCCCCCTCAGAGCCCTGCTGAGAGTACCTAGCTGAGGGCTGGTGTCACAGCGCTGCGGAGGGGTGATGGATCAGCAGTGCAGACGTCCTAAGGACTGTCTCGCGCTGCTACTCATTTGTAGAATAAATTAAAATAAAATGAAATCATAAAAATAAGCTTAGCTGGCTTAATAGCGGCCCCTCTTAAAACTGTGATCCAGCTCCTGCCGTACACCAAAGAAACGGAGTTGCCCTCAGGCTGTGAGCAGCTGCAAGGATAATGTAAGGATGCAAGGATAGGGGGGAAAGACAGGAGTATCCTGGGATTGAAAAGCTTTGCTGTTGGTGTCAGGTCCTCCAAGTCACACCTACATGCCCCCATTGTCTCCCCTATGGACCCTGAAGAAATAATTATTACAGTACAGCCCACGTGACAGAGAAATCATTACAGTACAGCCTCAGTGACAGTGAGGTCATTATTGAAGTACAGACCTTGCCTGGCAGAAAGGTCATTACTACAGTACAACCCTTTTGTGACAAGGAGGTCATTATTACAGTGCAGCCCTCAGTGACAGAGAGGTCATTATTACAGTGCAGCCCTCAGTGACAGAGAGGTCATTATTACAGTACAGCCCTCAGTGAGAGAGGTCATTATTACAGTACAGCCCTCAGTGACAGAGAGGTCATTATTACAGTACAGCCCTCAGTGAGAGAGGTCATTATTACAGTACAGCCCTCAGTGACAGAGGTCATTATTACAGTACAGCCCTCAGTGACAGAGGTCATTATTACAGTACAGCCCTCAGTGACAGAGGTCATTATTACAGTACAGCCCTCAGTGACAGAGAGGTCATTATTACAGTACAGCCCTCAGTGACAGAGAGGTCATTATTACAGTACAGCCCTCAGTGACAGAGGTCATTATTACAGTACAGCCCTCAGTGACAGAGAGGTCATTATTACAGTACAGCCCTCAGTGATAGAGAGGTCATTATTACAGTACAGCCCTCAGTGATAGAGAGGTCATTATTGCAGTACAGCCCTCAGTGACAGAGAGGTCATTATTACAGTACAGCCCTCAGTGACAGAGAGGTCATTATTACAGTACAGCCCTCAGTGATAGAGAGGTCATTATTACAGTACAGCCCTCAGTGATAGAGAGGTCATTATTACAGTACAGCCCTCAGTGACAGAGAGGTCATTATTACAGTACAGCCCTCAGTGACAGAGAGGTCATTATTACAGTACAGCCCTCAGTGACAGAGAGGTCATTATTACAGTACAGCCCTCAGTGACAGAGAGGTCATTATTACAGTACAGCCCTCAGTGACAGAGAGGTCATTATTACAGTACAGCCCTCAGTGACAGAGAGGTCATTATTACAGTACAGCCCTCAGTGACAGAGAGGTCATTATTACAGTACAGCCCTCAGTGATAGAGAGGTCATTATTACAGTACAGCCCTCAGTGACAGAGAGGTCATTATTACAGTACAGCCCTCAGTGATAGAGAGGTCATTATTACAGTACAGCCCTCAGTGATAGAGAGGTCATTATTACAGTACAGCCCTCAGTGACAGAGAGGTCATTATTACAGTACAGCCCTCAGTGACAGAGAGGTCATTATTACTACAGCCCTCAGTGACAGAGAGGTCATTATTACAGTACAAACCTCCATGACAGATGCCATCTAAGGTTGCAGGACAGACTCAGAACAATAAAATCATCACTCACTAAACACAATCAAGCACATAAAGAGTTTCATATTAGAGTGTGGTTTCCACAGCTGCAGAGACCTCTACTCTACTTTTTTTTTTTTTTTTTTGGTAATAAAATTGTATTCTTACCAGTAGAGTCAACATTTAAGTTAGTGGGGGATCTATTGCCAAAAACAGAGTCAAAGTCAACATTAAGGCCACCAGAGGTCTGTGGTTGAACAGCTAGCGATGGTGTAAACCCTATGAGAGAGAGAGAACAGTTAGCAAACGCTCAGAGCAGGCAGTACAAGGGTCTGCTGTATCCGGGATAACCCCGTGCGGGGGACCTATGGTACAGTACAGCTCCCAGCAGCACTGCCTGTGAAGTAGCTGATAAAATGAAATAGGAGGTTATAGTGTTTAAATGGGAATTTAAATAAACTTAAGTCAAAACAACAATACAACTTAGGAATATATCTATTTTCGGACACTAGAAATTTGGAAAATCATTACTTCTGTGCATTCAATACACAACCAATCAAAAAATTACCGGCAAAAAACAGGCTATTCCCAATGGCCGCACACACTAGTCAGGGGCCGATGTAATATACTGTATACTATTAGCTGCATTCAATTCATTCATTACCAACACAATTTACAAACACAACCTACATCATTTATAACAGCAGGGCCGCTGGGAGGCACGGGATGTGTTTTCTGATTATGTGGCACATTGCCTAACAGCTTCCAACTGTAGTTATCCCAAATGACAGAGCAGAGTAAGAACAGACAATCAGCTGATAGAGCTTCAGCGGAACCACAAGTCCCAGCCTGCCCTACCAGGATCTGAGGAAACCCAAAATTAGAGTTATGGGTTGCCTAGCAATAGTCCACAGATCTAACAGTGTGGAAACAGCACCGCAACTCGCAGCCCGTTCTTAACTTGGGCTTGTGGAACTTTGTACGCAGACCTATGTGGCCGAAAACAAAAATCCGCTGGTCCGGAGGTAATCTAAGCGAGGGATATAGGAGACCTGCATCACTATCCTATTACCCCAGCCGGGTACAACACAACACTACCATCTCTGGCAGCATACAGTCATACTTTGTGTGTGCGCCAAGCTCCTCTGTGAAAGTTTATGAAGAACTTCCATTTTTTTTTTTTAGTGTTGCTAATCCTTTAACAGCTGTCAGAGGGGCACTAACGGCTCTGTGTGAGGAACAACCAAAAGATATTTATTTCTCTTCATGAGGTAGAACCTCTGCCAAGACTGTAACAGAGAATATTCTGAAGATCTTCACACGTCAGGAGGATGGGGAACGCTGCCAAATGGAGAGCGTTAATCACATAAGGAGGATGGGGAATCTCCCTGGCCTCCTCCCGCAGCCCAGAGGCTATGACCACTCTGAATATTAATAACTGGAAAATACTGTGGTGTCCGATAGAACGTACCGCACACACACAGCACGATCCGCCATACGACGGCGTGATGCATCATTGCACGCTCCTGGTAAATACACCACGTCGTTCATTGAATCGTCCCATCTGATGTACAGCACAGCAAAAGGGATGAGTCAATCAACATCGTCCGGGAACAACGGATCAGGCGTACACACTGTACGATATATCGTTCCAATCCGCGTTGGGACGATATATCAGATGTGTACCCAGCTTTAGGAAAGCAGCTACTGCTGTTTATGTCTGATTGTGAACCTGCCTCTTAAGCCGGGTACAAACTAGACGATCTGCCGTCCGATCCGGCGGATTGGACATATCATCCACATCGGCCAGTGTGTACCGGCTATGTCGCTGACGATGCGTGCTCCCGAGTGTAGTCAGCAACACCATCCGTTGGACCTGTATGCAAGTCCGACGGGCGATATAGTCAGCGTAGTCTGTGCTGCCGAATGCAGCATGGCCGTTGCTCCTGGCATTGGAAAGGGTGTAAGCACTTGCAGATGCCGGATCCCGTCGAATGAGATCGTAGGTACACATTGTTTAGTGTGTACCCAGCATTAGACAAGGTTCGTAGCTGTTGTGTTGTCGATCGGACAGACCCATAAGATTGGCGCAACCCGACAACACTCCTATACAATTTAAGCAATTGAAGCTACACCCACTGCATGTAAAACAAGGTAAAGGGTAGCCCCAGTCAACTTTTCATTCTGAATACAAATTGTTTTTGAAACCATGATTTTATTTTTCCTTCTGTTCTCCAGACAGTGTTATAGGCGGGGTTGCTGGTTGCTAGGGAACAGATAGGCTGCATCCTCTGAAAGATTGGTTCTGCACACTGATTGGCTGCCTCCGCCTTGTGCTGGCAACCAAATCTATAACAGAAAGCCGTGTACCCCCATCCTTCATATGCTAACGTTACCTACCTCCATATAGGCCGGCTACGGTAGAGGGTTCGGCATGGAAATGGGAAGCATTGTGATAGACTTGGGGCCCACAGAAAGAATCTGCGAATGCAAATCAGAGATTGAGTTATTATATGTCCACGCACGACAGCTTATACACAAAGCTCCACTCACACAAGAATGATGTAGGTTCTCACACTACGCAAAATCACAGCTCCGGAACATAAACTACCGATGTGCAGCTTCTTAATATAAATATGGACAAATCACATCCACATCACAAATGTATGAAGCCGGGGGGGGGGGATGATGGGTTGATTCTCCGAAAAAAAACAAAAAGCATTTATTTAAACATTGCTTCAAGTATGACCGGTCACCAAGTGCTGTCACTTTTAGTGCTTACTGCATTCATAACCCAACAACATAAATACTCTGTGTGTGCACCATATGGTTATAGATTACAAATGTAACATAGGAACCTTTTCCAAAGTTACAAGTCTGTGACGTTATAAAATATAATGTAAGTGGGTATGATAAATTATCGGATAGCCAGCGGGAACTGTGTTACAGTCCCTCACTACGTTCCTGTATCCTTCTCTTGTAACTGTCTCTCTCCAATGAAAATGTAAGTGCAGGGGGAGGACGGCTGTGGGGGTCTGTTAGCCCTCAACCATCCAGGTATGTATGTAAAACCCACAATAAGAATAAAAGTGACATTTATATAGCAACCGACTAAGGGCCTGATTCAGACCCACTCACGAGCGGCTGTCCGCTCGCAAGTGGGTCGATGGTCTGCACTGAGCATGCGCACGACGGAGGGAGCTCCGTCGTGCGCATGCGCCAGACACGACGAGCGAAGGACTTTCCTTCGCTCGTTGTGTCCGATCAAAGGGGGCGTGCTGTCAATGTTGATTGACAGCACGCCCCCTTTGGTGGGCGTGCCGGGGGCGTGCCTCCCTGACGGGGGCGTTCCCACGGGAACGCCTCCCGTCAGAAGCCGGCCCACTGACATCACTAGTGATGTCAGTGGGAGTGATTTTGGCTCTGATAGAGCCAAAATCACTCCGGAGCTTGCGGTTGAAAACCTCAACCGCAGGCTCCGGCTCGCAATTTCGATGGTCGCGATGGTCACGACCATCGCGGCCATCAAAATGCACGCTCGTATAGCCTGTGGGTGGTGACCCACAGCTATACGAGCGTCCAGGAGGACGCTCCATGAAAATGGAGCCCCTCATTCAGAGCGTGCGCTCTGCTCAGAGCGTACGGCTCTGAATGAGGGCCTAAATCTACTAGTACTCATCAGTATTTGGCCTAGAAAAGGGTATCCAGGCTCCTGTACACAACTGCATGAAGTACAGAGTCTGATGCAGAGGAACAAGTATTGGAGTTGTGGTAAGAATCGGAATTTGCAATTTAGCTACAGGAAGGACAAGGGGTGGGGTGACACCAAACTGCGCCCCAACATCTCTAAAGTGAAACAATCTGCAAACAAACGGTTAGACTGACAAGAGCAGACAATGAAGACTACAATACATGACAGGTATAACTGCGGCAGGATGGCCCAATGCCGTGACACTATTACCGGTACACTGGCCCTGGTGACAATGTGCTGATGTTCCAAGAGAATAGTGACAATGTGACTGTCCCGCTGTGAGGTTACTGGTTTCTGGCCAACAGGAAGGGAACGAGAGACAATGTGACTGTGATTTTAGTGGTTTCTACCCAACAGAAAGGAACAAGTGACAATGTGACTGCACCTCTGTGATGTTACTGGTGTCTGGCGAACAGAAAGGGAACAAGTGACAATGTGACTACCACTGTAAGGTTACTGGCTTCTGCCCAATAGAAAGGAACAAGTGACAATGTGACTACCACTGTGAGGTTACTGGTTTCTACCCAACAGAAAGGGAACGAGTGACAATGTGACTACCACTGTGAGGGTACTGGTTTCTACCCAACAGAAAGGGAACAAGTGACAATGTGACTACCACTGTAAGGTTACTGGCTTCTGCCCAATAGAAAGGAACAAGTGACAATGTGACTACCACTGTGAGGTTACTGGTTTCTACCCAACAGAAAGGGAACAAGTGACAATGTGACTACCACTGTGAGGTTACTGGTTTCTACCCAACAGAAAGGGAACGAGTGACAATGTGACTACCACTGTGAGGGTACTGGTTTCTACCCAACAGAAAGGGAACAAGTGACAATGTGACTACCACTGTAAGGTTACTGGCTTCTGCCCAATAGAAAGGAACAAGTGACAATGTGACTACCACTGTGAGGTTACTGGTTTCTACCCAACAGAAAGGGAACAAGTGACAATGTGACTACCACTGTGAGGTTACTGGTTTCTACCCAACAGAAAGGGAACAAGTGACAATGTGACTACCACTGTGAGGGTACTGGCTTCTGCCCAATAGAAAGGAACGAGTGACAATGTGACTACCACTGTGAGGGTACTGGCTTCTGCCCAATAGAAAGGAACAAGTGACAATGTGACTACCACTGTGAGGGTACTGGTTTCTACCCAACAGAAAGGGAACAAGTGACAATGTGACTACCACTGTGAGGTTACTGGTTTCTACCCAACAGAAAGGGAACAAGTGACAATGTGACTACCACTGTGAGGGTACTGGCTTCTGCCCAATAGAAAGGAACGAGTGACAATGTGACTACCACTGTGAGGGTACTGGCTTCTGCCCAATAGAAAGGAACAAGTGACAATGTGACTACCACTGTGAGGGTACTGGTTTCTACCCAACAGAAAGGGAACAAGTGACAATGTGACTACCACTGTGAGGTTACTGGCCGCTGCCCAATAGAAAGGAACAAGTGACAATGTGATCACCACTATGAGGTTACTGGTTTCTGGACTGGAACGAGTGACAATGTGACTACCACTGTGAGGTTACTGTTTCTGGACAACAGAAAGGGAACGAGTGACAATGTGACTGCGACGTTACTGGCTTCTGCCCAATAGAAAGGAACGAGTGATAATGTGGCTGTATATCTGTGATGTTACCACTTTCTGCTTAACAGGAAGTAAACAAGTGACAATGTGATTGCGCCTCTGATATTACTGGTTTATTCCACAAAATGTCTGACCCCATTGTGCCCCAGTGAAGTCACAGGTACCTAGTAAATGGACAGGATGAATTGTCAGACATTGGTTCTGCCTCCACCTTGTGAAGGTTGTGGGTGTCTCTAGTCACAAAGGAGGGGGAAACTGGTACTCTACACAGAGAGGTGATGTACACCCAAACCATACAGGTATACCTGAGCTAGACGGGTCTACTCCACGACCATACATATGAGCTGCGACAGGTGCAGAGAAAGGATTGGTATGATCTAAAGGACCAAAGACAATTCAGACTTGAGACTCTAGTAGTACACACCTAAACTCCTTTGCGGTTGTCCAACCTAGACAAATTATAGGGGGGGGGGGCACTTTACAAACACACATCCTGGAGCTATGGAGTAGATGGATATAGACTGAATGGTACGTTACCAATAAACGTGTCATGGTTAGGAGTCTTAGCTGTGAAACTGGCTGTGTCAGTAGTTATAACGGGCAGATGGGCAACATCGCAAGGGTTACTGAGGAAAGGATTTAGATTTTGAATGGACTCATCGACAGCTTCAGAAGAGAAGGGATCTGCACATCCCCGTTCAGAGACAGGACAGGTTAGCAGAGAGAAAAGAAAGAGTATATACACAAAAGATTGTTAGTAAGAGAGGAAGAACAAAGTCAGTAACACATTCAAAAGCGAATATACTACTCCATTCACTGACACGGACTGGATCCCTTTGTATTACATACATAGCTGGTAACACACAGCTGTAGTGTTTGCACCGTATCCACACTTATTAAACATCTAATCCTTGGCCAAGAGAGTTATAATGAACTGATCGACAGTAGATATCACGTTCCCCGTACATGTGAAGTCAGGATTACCCTACACTCATAGACCACGTGATTCTTAAGTCTCATTGTTACAGAAACGTGAATTACAAATGGTACCTGAGCAGACATAACCTTCCTCTCATACCCAGTGGGAAGAAGGAAGAACATACTGAGGATACCCATGAAGCTCACAATGGGTTTAAGTCTTCTTGAAAATCCTGGATGCTGTGATTGCCAAATATACATATGTTCGGTAGAGAATGGGCTTGAAGTCCCGAAGGGAGAAGATCCCGACAGGGCAGGTGTACCCCAATTCCTACCCCCCCCCCCTTAACTCTAACCCCCCCTTAGTGGTGACTAACCCTAACCCCCCCCCTAGAGCCTAACCCCAACCTCACCACCGAGGGTGCCTAACTCACCCACTTACCGCACCCTAAACATATCCCTAACGGGGGGTGCCAAACCCTAACCTCCCCCTGGGGGTGCCTAACCCTTACACCCCCCCCCCCCCAGAGGTGCCTAACACTAAGCTCCCCCCCCCCCCCCAACAAGAAAACCCTAACCCCGCTAAGCTCCCTATACCTAACGCTAAGGGAGTGCTGGACTTACCTCGTCGGGCTGGCGACCTTCCGGTGTTGGGATTAAGATAGACGTCGGTATTTCAACGCCTATCTTAAGTCCCTTGTCGGGATTCAGATGTCTGTATTGAAACCGGCGGCCTCTCATAACTACATCCCGTTCTGTACAATCCAAGGCCGCGACCACCCACCCTAGCTCTAGTAAGGACACAAATGGGGGGGGGGGGGGGGTCACCACTTTAATGCAGGTTTGGCCGTGACCAGCAACGCATGTGGATTTTTACAAAATAATGTCTACGAAAACCAAAAGTGGATAAATTATATATATATATATATATATATATATATATATATATAAACATATACACACACACTCGCCAGAGTCCCCTACGTCTCATAACAACCTACGTCATGTCACCACAGTCCCTTCCACAACCTTCGACTTCTTACTTCTGTCCCCTGCATCTCACCAGTGTCACCACAACCCCCACTACTGCTGCCCTGCAGCTGGCTGGAGCCCGGCCACTGGGATGTGCTGGGAAGGGCAGGAGGATCATGGATAAGAGATTTGTATTGCAGCTACCATAATCATTATCAGCAGCATGTCGCTGGGGTACCTGTGTATATTTACACAGCCTCCATGCGCACCCCTCCCCAACTGCCGAACATGAGCAATGTCCTCTTTGTACAATGTAACCCTGTATTTCCTGGGTCTCCTGTTGAGCTTCCGCTCTCCGTGGTGCCCCTGTCCGAGAACCGTGCTGACTTCCATGGAAGGTGCCCCCTGATCACTGAGGGCGAATGGCTGAGAGGAAACATCACGCTGGAGATGGAGCACTTCATGGTGGAGAGCTGGCTGAAATCCGTCTGCAGGTTCAGCGTAGGGATGTACATTGGAATCTGATCTTAACTAACCATCTATTTTTTGTTTCGATGGTAGTGTTTTTACCATTTGATGGTGGCAGTCCGATGTTTGCCACCATCAAATGGAAATCGTTTAATGGTGTTCCGATGTTTTGGATTTTTTAAATTCCTTATAAATATGCCTCCACTGGCTCCTTCCTGATTACGGTGTCTGCGTCAAGGCATCTTCAAGGATTTGTTGGAGGCTGTCTCTCACTCTGTCCGCCTCAGACATGAACCTGCTCAGTCCCTGACCACCTCCCCTCTCTAGGCTGCTGCTACGCAACAGGAAATATTGAAACAGTGAGAGCCAATCAGAGATAGCAAAGAGTCAGTTCAAAGCGCAACCCTCAGCCATTCAGCATAGCCGCCAGTCACTCACAAAAAACGTTTTTTTTTTTTTGTGACTTGATTCATTCCAAACCTCAGTTTCAGATGCTCTCCTGCCGTTTCAGCAAATATATGTAAAAACGGTGGGAGCCTTAAGCTTCCTGTTAAGACAAAAGTCCAAGTGTAATAAGGTGCTGGATTCTGAAACTGCTGAGATATTGGAAAGTAAGTGAACTTAGTGGAAAGGCTTAGTAATGCAGCAGCAGCAGGTAGGTTTAAATTTCACTGCTAACTTGCAGATATCTCGGCAGTTTCGGGACCCTGCACCCTACCCCATGGCATCTATCCTCCACTCATTCTAGCATTCTACTCAACCAATTTGCTGGAACAAACTTCAATATACTGATTATATATATATGAGGTAACACTCTTCTGACCCCATGTGTCTTTAAATGAATATTCTAAACAAGTTTCATAATATTTCAACATCCCCCTGAATTTAGCATCCCAAGTTCCCATTTGCGCTACTCGTGGGGCTTATTCGCAAGCACAGCCCCATCATCGCTTCCACATTCAGGTATCCATTTATCTTGTTAGCTTTAAAACTATATGAACACTGCAAGCTTAAATGCAAACTAGGAAAACTAAACAAGATTTACTGTACAGTCCCAGGAGCCTCCACCGTTCTTTAATGAATATTACAGCACGTTCCCGGGCTTAAGGAAAATCCTACATGCGGTAAAAAGTGAAGACACGCTCCTTACCTCCCCATGTACTTGCTACTTGTGGTGCAGTGCTCAGCGGATGAACAGCTGGCTGGAAACTTGGCTGCATGTCAAGCAAGTCATTTGGCAGCTTGGAACTGCTGAGGAGAGAAAAGACAGGCACTGTTATGTCTGTGCAATTACACACAGCCCACACAAATACTTCACCCCATCACTAGCGCTCAGACACAGGTGCTGCTATAGGCTATACACAGGTTATTTGTACTTAGTAGGAATTATATGTAGTGACTGTATATACACACACACTTCATATTGAGCTAGGCAGCTTGTCAATAACCAGAACCCTTTTTCTGGGGGGGGGGGGGGGGGGGGTTGCGCTGGTAAGCGGGGCCTGACAGGCTCCCATGAGCTCCAAACTCCGTAACAAAATATTGCCGAATTAAGGATTCATCTGTCTGCTTCTGGAATATTTAACAAGTTGGATGAATATACACCTTATATACAGGTGCACTTGGCCCCACAACTCTCCCCACCTCAATACCAGGAGCCACATTTCTGCTGGGGGACCCTGCTCTGTGGTAGAAAATACTGACAGTCTAGACAAACAGGATCAAAAGGTTGACAGTTAAAAGGGTCAAATGGTCAAAAATATATATATATATATATATATATATATATATATTTATTAGGGGTGAGCGGATTCGGTTCTACTCGGTTATATATATATATATATATATATATATATATAACAAGAGATATGGTAAGAACTTACCTTTGTTATCTCTGTTTCTACGAAGTCCATAGGGTCCACAGGGTGACCTTGGGGTATAGCTGGATCCTGGATCCTCGGGCACCACGGAGTTAAAGCTTTTAGCTGCTCCCAGGATGCACTTGGGTCCAACCTCCCCTATACCCCGCCCCCGAGCCACAGGCACCTCAGTTGGTAAGCAGCCCAGGCCGGAGGAGGAGACGAAACAGAGAGAAGGAAGACTGGAACACACAAGAACCATACTCACAGAAATGGGAGACGGAAAACCGGTGACCAGTCACAGAGCCCTTATGAAGCCAGGTGCGTCAGGGCGGGTGCCCTGTGGACCCTATGGACTTCGTAGAAACAGAGATAACAAAGGTAAGTTCTTACCATATCTCTTGTTTTCTACTTCAGGGTCCATAGGGGTCCACAGGGTGACCTTGGGGATGTCCCAAAGCAGTCCAACTAAGGGCGGGGACGCTCCTGTGCTGATAGGAGAACCCGGCGCCCAAAGGATGCATCCTGAGAGGCAAAGGTGTCAAACGCATAGAACCTCAAAAAGGTCTGAATGGAAGACCAGGTGGCCGCCTTACAGAGCTGAACAGCAGAGGCGCCACGGCTAGCAGCCCAAGAAGGGCCCACGGACCGAGTGGAATGAGCCTTAACAGAGGCTGGAACAGCTAAACCCTCCTGCATATAAGCCTCAATAATAACAGAACGAAGCCAACGGGCTAGAGTCTGTTTGTTGGCAGGCCAACCCCTCTTGTGAAAACCAAAGAGGATAAACAAAGAATCCGACTTCCTCACAGAACTAGTCCGGTCCACATAAACCTGGAGTGCCCTTACAACGTCTAAGGAAGTCTCCCCAGCCGAAAGATCAGGTGACTGAAAGGCTGGTACAACAATTTCCTGATTAATGTGGAACCTGGAAACCACCTTAGGCAGGAAATCAGGACGAGTGCGAAGCACCGCTCTGTCCTGATGAAAAATCAGAAAAGGGGGACGACAAGAAAGCGCCCCCAAATCTGAAACCCTCCTGGCAGAAGCAATTGCCAAGAGGAAAACAGTTTTAAAAGTTAGCCACTTGAGCTCCACTGACTCCAAGGGCTCAAAAGGAGGACCCTGTAAGGCCCTAAGAACCACCGCCAAATCCCACGGGGCCACAGGTGGCACAAAGGGAGGCTGGATTCTCAAAACACCCTGGAAAAAGGTGTGTACGTCCGGCATAGCAGCGATCCTGCGCTGGAACCACACCGACAGACCAGACACGTGTACCTTCAGTGAAGAAAGACGTAATCCTAAGTCCAAACGGACTGAAGGAAAGCCAGAATACGCGAAACTCGGAACACCTGGGGATCATAGTTTCTGGCCTCGCACCACTGAAAGTAAGTGTGCCACACTCTGTGATAGATCCTCGCGGAAGTAGGCTTGCGCGCCCTCAGCATGGTGGTAATAACGGAGCTAGAAAAGCCCCGAGACCTCAGGACGGCTGTCTCAAGAGCCACGCCGTCAAAGATAGTCGACCCAGATCCGGGTGAAGACAGGGCCCCTGAGACAACAGGTCCCGCCGTTGAGGTAGGAGGTACGGAGCGTCGATGGACAGGCTCCGCAGATCGGAGTACCACGGCCTTCTGGGCCACGCTGGGGCCACCAGGATCAGTGTGCCTCCGTCCTGTTTGAACTTGCGCAGGACCCGAGGCAGCAGAGATAGCGGAGGGAACAAGTAAGCCAGTTGAAACAGCCATTTCACCGACAGCGCGTCTATCAGACTTGCGCCTGCGTCCCTTGTCCTTGACCCGTACACAGGCAGCTTGTGATTGTAACGGGACGCCATCAGGTCCAGCTCTGGCAGCCCCCACTTGTCCACGAGTAGTTGGAATACCTCTGGATGAAGCGACCATTCCCCGGGATGCACATCGTAACGGCTGAGGAAGTCTGCCTCCCAATTGAGGACTCCTGGGATGAAAACTGCCGAGAGAGCTGGAAGATAGCGCTCCGCCCAAGCCAGGACGCGGGACACCTCCGACATCGCAGCTCGACTGCGAGTCCCTCCCTGGTGATTGATGTACGCCACCGTGGTGGCGTTGTCTGACTGCACCTGAACGGCCCTTCCGTGAAGAGCGGTGCCGGACGACTGCAGGGCTCTGTATACTGCCCGCAGTTCCAGGATGTTGATGGGGAGAATCGCTTCCTCCGCCGACCAACGACCCTGAAGTGACAAGGAGCCTGTCACCGCCCCCCAACCCCGGAGACTGGCATCTGTCGTGAGCAGAACCCATTCCGGGATCCAAAAGGGGCGCCCCTCCAGGAGATGCGCTGTCTGCAGCCACCAGGCTAGGGACAGACGCACCTCCGAGGACAACACCAGCATCTGAGAGCGGATCCTGTGTGGCAATCCGTTCCATTCTGAAAGAATCAGCCCCTGCAGGGGCCTGGAATGGAACTGGGCAAACTCCACCATGTCGAATGCCGACACCATGGACCCCAAAACTCTCATCGCTGAGTGCACCGACACTCTGCCACTGCTCAGACAACTGTGAATCCGCAGCTGTAAGGAGGAGACCTTCTCTGGAGTCAGAAAAATCCGTTGCTGACGAGAGTCCAGCAGGGCCCCCAAATGAACCATCCGTTGTGATGGGATGAGGGAGGATTTCTTCCAGTTGATCAACCAGCCGTGCGCCTGTAGACAAGCGACCGTCAGGTGGAGATGCTGGATCAGTACCTCCGGGGAGCTTGCCAGCAAGAGGAGGTCGTCTAGATACGGTAGCAACCGTATCCCCTGGCTCCGAAGGTGAGCCGCCATGACCGCCATCACCTTGGTAAATACCCTTGGTGCCGTGGAGAGACCAAAGGGTAGAGCCCTGAATTGGTAGTGGTTGTGGAGAATAGCAAACCGCAGAAACCTTTGGTGCGATGTTGCTATAGGCACATGGAGGTAGGCGTCCTGGATATCCAGGGAGACCATATAATCCCCCGGTTCCATCGCCAGTATGATGGAACGCAAAGTTTCCATCCTGAATTTGGGAACCCTGAGAAACCTGTTCAGGGACTTCAAATTGAGGATGGGGCGATGAGAGCCATTGGGTTTCTGCACCAGAAACAGCGTAGAGTAATACCCCATCCCACGTTGAGACTGTGGTACGGGTATAATGACCCCCGCCGTCAGCAAGGCCTCTATGGCTTCCTGAACCTGCAAGGCCTTGGTTTTGTCCTGAGAAGGACTTGTGCAAAAAAACTGGCAAGGCGGCCTGTGCCGAAAAGACAGGGCGTACCCCTGGGAGACCACTTCTCGCACCCAGGCATCCGTGGTGGTATTGTGCCAGCACTGGGCGAATTGAAGAAGTCGGCCTCCCACTCTGGGGTCCCCCAGAGGGAGGCCCGTCCCATCACGCAGAAGGCTTATCTTCTGGCTTGGAAGAAGGGCGCCTAGCACTCCAGGCTTGCTTCTTTGGCTTTGTGGCGGTCTTGGGTGCGGACTGCCTCGGGAAGGACTGACCCTTTGCCTTGCCCTGAACCCGAAAGGAACGAAAACGCCGAGCTCCGGACCTTAGCAGGTGTAGTAGCTGAAGGGAGGAAGGCTGACTTGGATTTTGCCAGGTATCTACTATTTTGTCCAGGTCCGGACCAAATAGTAATTCCCCATTAAAAGGTAAGGCCTCCAAGCCTTTCTTTGAATCCGCGTCTGCTCTCCAAGACCGCAACCACAAGGATCTACGAGCAGACACTGCTGCCGCCGAAACCTAGAGGTCAACAGGCTAGCATCCAAAGATGCTTCTCCAATGTAGGAGGCGGCATCTCTCATCTGTCCTAACAACGCCCCCTGGACGTCCGGAGATTCATCCGTAAACGTGTCCTCCAAGGCGTTGGCCCACCCCTCAATGGCCTTGGCCACCCAGGAGATGGCCATGGACGGCCGGGCTACAGCCCCTGAGAGAGAATAAATAGACTTTAGACAAGTCTCCACCTTCCTGTCCGTAGGATCCTTCAGCGAGGATATAGACGGCAATGGCAAAGTAGCACTCCTGATGAGGCGTGTTACATGGGAATCGACTGCAAGCGGAGTTTCCCATTTCTTACAATGCGCTTCCGGGAATGGATAATTGGACGCCAAGCGTTTCTGTGGCAGGAAACGCTTACTGGGCGTCTGCCAGGCCACCGCCATGTGATCAGTCAACTGATCAGGACAAGGGAACGCTGTAGAAGTAACCTTAGCTTTTTTAAAACTAGGATACCTTGACTTGGGAGCGGGTGCCTCATCCTCAATCAGAAGAATAGCCCGCACCGCCTTAACCAGAGCCCGCACATTGATGGAAGACTTAGTGTCTACCTCTGGACTGAGGCATCTGAGGCTGAGTCATCCTGTACCTCACCATCATCCGAGAACCCCTCAGAATCCGAAAGATGCGCAGCCTGTGCCATGACTGAGCGTTTAGACGCCCTGGAGGGCACGTCACTGCGCAACATCGACTGAAAAGCCGAAGATGCTGCCGCCAAATCTTGGACAGTGTGGGAAAGCGCATCCACCCAGGGTGGAGGAGCTGTCACAGGAGCCTGAAACGGCACCACAGCCGGCTGTGCCACAGGGGTGGACTGAATATACATTGGCAACCCCGCATAGGGACCAACAGGCTGAGACCCCGGGGGAGTCTGCAATAATTGTGGGACACCCGGGGAATGGGGGATGGCAGGCTGGGGCAACGCCCTAGTAGGGGCGGCAGTCGGGACCGACAGACGGTCCCGCGATGGACACCAGCACCTGGGAAAACATCGCCATGGTGGCTCCTGCGAAATGGGAGGTTTAGACGTACCAGGGACCCGCCTGGCACCGTCCGCACAGGCCGTCCTGTGACAAATCCTCCCTATCCACTCCTGCAGAACAGCGCCTGCAGGAGAACAATGCTGGAGCCCCCGGAGTGCTCAATCTCCTCCTCAGACATGACTTAGGAAGAAAACGTGCGCACTCACCAGTGTGCTGAACAACAGCCCACAATATGGTACTGTGTAGCACACAACTGTATGTGACGGACCTCACAAATACGTGATCTATATAGGTGAGGTCAGTAGAAACACCCTTCCCCCCGCACACCTGTAGGGCTTGTAGGAGAAGGAAAGGGATAGGTACAGGCTGACAGTAAGTAGAAAAAAGACACAGACAGGCAGCACTAGCAAAAGTCACATACCATGCAGGAAGATATACTCACTGCACCTTTCCACTACAATCAACCTCCCAGATTCAGTGTCTGGGAGGGCTATAGTGCTGTGTACACTGTCCTTCTGCAGGGGAGAGGTACACAGGGGGACCGGTCCGCGTGCTCCCTGAGAGTATCCACGCTGCCAGTAAGAAAATGGCCGCTGGAGACCTCAGAGGAGGAGTGGCCGAGTATCTGCAGCTCAGCGACGCCAGACTCCGAGCTGAAAGGCGCGCTGAGCTGAGGGGAGGAGCCGCTAGACAGGGAAGGCTTCCTCCCCTGGCTAGCATATTAACCCCCGGGTTGCCGGCATCCCCGCTTGCCGCGATATTAACCCTGGTGGTCTAGTGGTCTGGCGGGGTATGCCTCCGCTGGAGGGGGGGCCCGCCGCCACCGCTAGCGCCCCCGGTCTGTCCCCTAGACCGGGGGCATGGGACTGCATTTACAAGGAACCCGCGCACCGCCGCTAATCAGCGGTGCGCGGCTTACCTGATCTCCCCCGGCGTCTTCCGGCAGCAGTCCCGGGGGAAGCCAGAGTCCGGCTAGTACAGACTCTGGCTTCCCCCGCCGCGATCCCCAGTTCAGTGCTGGCGTCGCGGCGCCAGCAGGGAGAAGGAGCGGCAGCGTGGGCGTCTGTACAGACAGCCCAGCGCTGCTGCTCTAGAGAAAAAACTAATAGTAAAAAATAAATAAATTTAACTAAGTTCAATAAAAAATTAAAGCTTTAGGGGGCTGCTCCTGCAGCCCACCCCGCAGGGTGACCCGACTCCGGCCGGGCACCATCTAAAACTGAGGTGCCTGTGGCTCGGGGGCGGGGTATAGGGAGGTTGGACCCAAGTGCATCCTGGAGCAGCTAAAAGCTTTAACTCCGTGGTGCCCGAGGATCCAGGATCCAGCTATACCCCAAGGTCACCCTGTGGACCCTGAAGTAGAAATATATATATATTTTTTTTTTTTTTAAACCCTAATCCTTACCTTCCCCTGGTGCCCTAACCATAAGACAGTTGCCTAACCCTATAATCCTAAAAAATTATGGGAAAAAACATGTCAACCTTTTAACCCCATCGACCCAAGTACATGCCAAATATTTGACCTGTGAACCTACTGTATGTCGACCTATTGACTGTCCTATATCTAGACACTGTAGATATTCCATCCAGATACCCCTTGTTTCTTCCACTATATATAACTCAGTCTATGGCTTCCTGCTGCCTCCATTCCCCTCCTCACATCATGTCACTGCCCCTGTCACATGCAGCCCAGTCCTCACTAACACATCACTCATCTCCTGATATACTCTGTACTGCTGGGAGATCCTGCTCCTCCCACTACATAACTCTCGGTCTGTGGCTTCCTGCTGTCGCTATTCCCCTTCCTCACAACATGACACTGATGTTAATGCTACAAGAGTGGACAGGTCACTGCATCCTGTTGGAAGCCCTCATCTCCTCCTACAGCTGTGACCATTCTAGTGATATGAATATTCCAAAGTAAAAAACTGCTTCGATCCTAGATCAAGCGTCTTTTATTCAATCCTTCCACTATCCTATAGCAAACGGAATGGGGGACCTTATGCCTGAATTAAAAGCTGAAGCACCCCTTACCTATGCACCAGTCCTCATACATTGTCATTAGACTATTACAGCATCACAGTCATTATTCAGCGAGGGAATAACAAGCTCTATCCACAGAACTAGTACAATGGCCGCTCACTTCATCTCTGAATGATGAAAACAACAGATTGGAATTTCTGCAGAACGTGACTGTAAAGTACCGGATGGATGGCAATGAGAACATACACGTAGTTCTGGGTATTGTGGCGACAATTCACCGGCATGCTGCAGCCTATAATGGAAAACCTAACATGTTCTTAGGCAAGAGCAGCAATCAATCCATGGAAACATCTAGCAATACACAATCCACAAGCAACGTCAGTCTATAATCCTTTACTTCCATCATCGACCTTTAACAAGAGCACTAAGTCATGAGAGGATAAAAACATGCTAGGAAGCAGCAGGGAGATAAATGGAGCAATAAAACTACACCAGTATCTATAACCTCAACAGAGCAGCAGCGATGCAGAGACGTGCTGACTAGCGTGCGCACTGCGCAGTATACTTCTGTATGACCCAACTGTGACCGACGGAGATCATCCAGGCCTCAGCCATAAATGTACACATAGCAGCTGATAAACACCAAGTACTAGGATTTATTTAATGCAGATCCTTGTTATTTATACAAAATCACCAAAAACAATGAAGTTATATGTGAAGGGCACGTCTCCTATCTAACAAGGGGTGCTACGAGAAGGACAGAGAGGGGCTTATTGATCATTATCTATTTGCCTGCTACTCTCTTAAAAAGAAAAAAAAAAATGGCTTTCAGGGAATACCCGCAAGTATTAAACTATCCCCCAGATGTATTACGGAGGATTCGCATCTCCATTTTCGACAGCAGCCGCAAACCTTATAGGTCAGAGTTACCAAGTATTCTGGAGCTTGGCCCCCGCAGCTACAGCCATCCGAAGTTGGTGTTGTGCTGCTGTAGCCTATCGGTTACACATCGCAAAAGTAACAGTGAGAGGGGTTTTGAGGAATTATCCACGGCAATGGCGGCCGCACATGCGTGGTCTGTAGACCGCGCAGGAGCCCGGCACAGGAGCGAAGAGACAGCCTCTTCACTACTAGCACCCTGCAGGGATGGGTTCATTTCAGAGCCCCTGTCCCTGCAGGGGCTAATTAGTACAAGCCGCCACTAAGATCGCATCTTACGATGTGATCATGTGCGCTAGTAACGTGCCCAGACCGCATAGAAAATGCGATTGTTGATAAATTGGCGAGAGAGCGCCAAAACAGACAGGAGAGAGAGAAAGAGAGAGAGAGCGCCAAAACAGACAGGAGAGAGAGAGAGAGACACAAAACAGACAGGGGAAAGAGGGAGAAAGAGGGAGAGATAGAGAGAAAGAAAGAGAAAGGAGAGAGGGAGAGGGAGAGAGAGAGAAAGAGAGAAAGAGAGAAAGAGAAAGAGAGAAAGAGAGAGAGAGAGAGAGAGAGAGAAAGAGAGAGAGCACCAAAACAGACAGGAGAGAGAGACACAAAACAGACAGGGGAAAGAGG